>VMRM01000026.1:3387619-4587619 GCA_010277075.1 Poeciliopsis retropinna | reverse complement strand
TCGGCAGTCCTCTGAATCTATTTTAGAAGGCAACTTTTCTATTCTGGGGATGTAGACCAAGCACAAGTGGGGTTCTTCCTGCGGTGCTTTTAGGTTAAGATGCAAAAAGAGCACACTTGTGGGGTTTTCTGTATCTAGTTTCAATTTAGATTCCTCGTCTGTTTGTAACCAATGAGAAGCAATTTGATGATTGCAGAGATGATCCAGCTTCCCTTTGACATGTTTAACTTGCACAGACTGAAGCTGCAAATTAAGCTTCATTTGATCAAATGTGCAACTGGAAATCCAACATAAAGATGCCATGTGTGGACAGGCAGAGAAGAAGAAATTTAGGGCACCTGATAGTCTAATAAACTCGGGTCGATTGGGGATCAAACCAAAATTGCAAAATTTGTTACAGTTTCAGTTGGTGTGACTCTCTTTTACACTGCACTATAAAAGATAAACTCTTTGGAAAACCTACCTCTTTTGCCCCCTTGCCTGTGGTGATGCTGCACCAAGGACCACTGAAAGAAACAACATGAAAACCTCTGAAGAAAACACCGAGCGCAACTTCGTTCTTCATGAAATGTAAATAAAAACGGAATGGCATCAGACTTTAGTGGTCGTAGGATTTCTCTTTTGTCTACAAGACATTTCTCCTGCTAGCGCTACACCCTAGCATTTGTTTTTGTAGTATTTACCCAGAATGCCCTGCACTATAGTTTACTTATTGTTTGTTGAGTGGTCTCCAGTCTGCGTGGCATTTGAACTGCACCAAGAATTGACTTCAATCAATCGGAGACCTCGGTTTTCAGACTTTTTTGGTCCGCATCAAAGTTTGATTCACCCCTCTCCCCAAATGAACCAGGCTGTCCAGGCAAACAAACTAGAGTTCCTTTTGTTCAACTGTGAACTACTTACTTAATCTATTTTATAAAATCTTAAAGTCTGTCCAAGACAAAATGTGAAAAAGGGTATTGATACTTTTGCAAGGAAAAGTGAAATTCCGTTGGCTCTTTGGATTTCTCCTGTTTTCCAAACGAAGATACGACTGCTTAGCTGTTTTTCCAGCAATCACACAGAAGCAGCACTGTCCTCAACCCACCCGTGTCATGCGATACTTCAAGGTACATAGAGGTCCATTTCATTTTGTTATCTCGGTAAGCAGATCTTACCCAGTCTCTTGGCATTTAGAAGAAATTAACAAGCGTGATTGAATTACGTTTTGTTTTTTGTTTTTTTTTATTTTGTCCGCGCACAAAGACGCGGCATCACACTGTCAGGTTTGTTGGCCTCGTTGCTGTTTACGATGTTAGCATTTACCTCAACAAAAGGATTGCATGGCCAACGGTGATGCTACACTCACTGAGAGACTTTTCTTTAGGAGGATTAGTAACAGGATAGGCAGTAGTCCTGATCAGCTATTAATGAAGTGTGTTAGGGTAGGTAGGGCCTGCTATTTTCAATAGCCGAGGTACAGAAAATAAACTGTAATTTAGAGGACAGATGGACAAGCTTTGTGTTACTTGCACTTCTGAGCAACTGCGCCTTTTAGTGACTCGCTCAAACAATCCAAAGGACATTTTAGCAATAACCAGAGTGGTAAACTGTTAACTCTGAAAATGCGGCCAGATTTAGATCAGGTTCAGCTTGTAACATTTTGTTTCACATGGTGTCGGATCAGTGTGTTAATGCAAGGGTCTGGGGACCGAAATAGCCTGGCGCTGCAGGTCCGTCAATTATAAAAGAGGCAGAGCGACACCAACCACTTTTTTGTGCTTGTTTGTTGTGCAGAGTTAAAGTCTGTGTTTGATCCTGCTTTTTTTCTTCATTTTTAGATGTTTAGCAAAGTAGAGCTCTTTTTTTTTTAACCACCTACATGTTAAATTGAGCATACAGCTTTCCTGCTGCCTCCACACTGCAGTTAAATAAAAGGCTGTAACCCCAATAGATGCTAATCACTTGCATTTTATATTTTTCCATTTTTGTTGTTCAGAATGTAGTCCTCTCTCTCCCCTTCGCTTCTGACCATCTGTTGCTTTTCCCGCTGTAGGTTCGTCAGCACCAGGGGAGGTTGATGTGGACTTCCACCCTGAACTCCTGCGGTCTTCCCTGGAGCATGCCCGTAGCCCACCATGCACCTGGCTGCAGTCTGGCTGCTGCGTTACTCGGTGGTCATGTGTTTGCTGTTGCACAGCTTGGTCTTAATGGCCTCCTGCTTCCATCATGCTGCCACCACTTGCTCCAAGAGGTGCTACTGCTCTGAGACGGAGAGTGGAGGCAAGACGATGCGTTGCAGCAATCTGCAGCTCACGGAGATCCCAGAGGACATCCCCAACGACACACAACGCGTCTACCTTGACTTCAATCTTCTCTCCACAGTTCCAACGAATGCATTTGCTGGTTTGACCCACTTGGTAGAACTGGACCTGTCGCACAACGAGATAAGCCAGCTGGAGCCTGGAGCATTCAGAGGACTCGCCTCCTCCCTGCAGTTCCTGGATCTGTCTTCAAACAAGTTGGTGAACTTTAACCCTGACGCTTTTGAGGGCCTTCGAGCTCGCGCCAATCTGACGAACAACCCGTGGCTTTGCGACTGCAATCTGCAGATGGCATTGCCCCGTGTGGACCTGGAGCCAGCCTCGCTGACGGGTATAGTGTGCCAGACGTCTGATCCGGAGGAAATAGGAGTTCAAGGACTTGCGTTTCTGTTGGAACCGGATATAGACCTGTGTGTGGTGATGAAGAGGACTACAGATGTAGCTATGCTGGTTGTTATGTTTGGCTGGTTCACCATGGTCATTTCCTACCTGGTCTACTACGTCCGTGCAAATCAGGAGGATGCCCGCAGACACTTGGAGTATCTCAAATCGTTGCCCAGCAGGCAGGGAAAGTCAGAGGAGTCCTCCACCATCAGCACTGTGGTGTAGTCACAAACAGAACCTAAAATCCTAAATCACCACAAACAGGTGCGGCATGTATCCTGACAGTAATAAGGGGATCTCAAGGATTTCCTTACTGTAGAAGAGAGAAAATAAAACATTTTCGTACACAGAAAGACTGAGGTGGATGTAATGTAGTCCGGATAAATAATTAATCTTTCTGGAGGCCATTAGAACTTTTTGTTGGCTGAGTTGATGGCCTTGTCTGTACACTAAGCAAGTAAAAGCAGTGAACTCCAGAAAATGGGATACAAATGGGTTTTATTCAGTGGTGCATGTATCCACTGGTAACTGGTCAAGACACAGTTAGCAATATCAATGGTCTGACAGCGCTATTATCAAGATCTGCCTAATATGTTTCTCAGCAGAGTCCTCATACTATAGACCCATCTAATACAAGTAAAAACGAAATTTTCAAGTTAATATGACGTTCTGTGAGTTTGTGTTATTGAAAACAATAACTTCACAGCAGTTAATCAAACGTTTGGAACTTTAACACATTTCGAAGGTGTTAGTTGGTGTATGTTCTCAGGTAAAGCATAACTGTGAAATGAATATGACATATGTGTTTTGTGCACATTAACCACAATGACAACTGCCTTCCTACGCAATTCCACTTGATTCTCATCTTGCTTCACTGCATCATCTGGAATTTCTCTGACTTCGTTTCTCTCGTTGATTTTCAGCCGGGCGAATCAGCGAAGAGGAAGAGTTGTGAACAATGGCATTGAGTTTCTCTGCTGTTTTAGAATTGTAGTCTGCCTAAACAAGTTTGTAGTTTGGCAATGGCACTGTTAGCATTCAGTCCGTGTTGGCCATGCTTCCAAATATTGAGCAATTTAAATTGGAGCAAGAGGAATGTTTCAGACATTTTATTGCTGGCAAAGATGTTGTTCAGCTCAGCACTTCTCTCTTGGCATCCTCGGGGGATGGTAGTTTACAACGCACATAACTTCCAGTAACTTTCAAAGCTTACTGGAAATGCGTCATGTCCAAATGTTAGTCTTTGGATAAAATCAGGTCAAATTTAAAAGAGAGTCCACGCCTCCAGGACGCAGTCATTTCACAGTAGCCGTCGGTCCAAACCCTTTGAACGAATCAAGGAGTAGATCAAGGGGGTGGATTGTACCAGGGTAGATGTACATATGTATTCAACAAATTTTTCTGCAGTAAATCTAAGTTCTAAAATGATATCACAAGCTTTGTACATTTTTAATCCATTATTTGAAATGGACTGTGATGGATTGGCGACATGCCTGACCCCGCCTCTCACCCACTGACTACTGGAGATGGGCACCAGTACCCCTCCCGACCCTACTGGGGATGAGCGTGTAAGATTGTGGACGGATAGATTGATCTGAAATGTAAAGATAATGACACAACTGCTAATTGAACAAGACATACCCAACTACATAAATTGACAAGAAGTAGCCAACAGCCCAACAGTGACTCGAGAAGCCCGCAGACATTCACAGCTGAAGAAGAAGAATCTGTTTAGTGGGACGAGAAGTTTTCAGTTTTACATAACTGGCTTTTGTAGAAGCATTAAGAAAACCATGGATTAGAGGTCTTATTTCCAGCTTGCCGCCATGGGTGGGTGTCTGGAAGCTGCGGGCAAATGTGGAAGAAGGTGCTCTCCAAAAACTCTGTTTTTTGGGTGTGAGAAGGGGGGTTTGGAAAGGAACGGGGGGACAAGGGGAGGCGTGTTCACCCTGAACACACCATCTCCATTTTCAGACATAATGGTGGAAATTCTTTTCAGACATACCACATGATGCGTAGACCCTTTTCATTACTGTAGGAGGCTACAAGGGAAGATGGCTGCAGTTAAGTACAGGATAATCCACAAGGAAAGATTCTGATGCAGCAAAAGCGAAAGTTCACCTTCCAACAGGAAACAACGCCATTGTAAACAGTCAAAATGGAATAGTTTAGATCCAAGTGTAAACATCTGTTAGAATGGCCCAATCAAAGCATAGATGTAAATCCAACTAAGAAACTATGGGAATGATAGTCAGATCAGATAATCTACCTGACCTGGCTGAGCTTTAGCTATTTTGCAAAAGAAAAACAAATCAGTTTCTAGATGAGTTTAGGGAGATAAACCCCAAATGACTAGCAGGTATAAAAAATGGCTCTAATCGACTGAGTGAGGCTAATCACAAATGCAAACCACACTTTTCAGATCTTTATACATGAAAACATGTTAAAACTGTCCTTCTCCGTCCTCTTCACAGTCAGACGGTACTTTGTGTTGGTCAATCAGTTAAACTTCCTACACAAGTGTGGAAGTTTGTGATTGCAATATGGAGAAGCGCGAAAAGCTCAAGGGCTAAAAATATTTTTTCCGCGGCAGTCAATCTTACTAATATAAAAATTAACTTCTGTGATTTTATATTTAATTCTTAATTTTTACCAGATGGATGGAGTAAAAAGTGCTTCAGATATCACACTTTATGATCAAGATGTCAAAGCAGATTGGCCTGACAAGTAAATATCCTAGTACGAGAACAGCAGTCTAAACAAGGCCAGTTTTTATACTGAGATTAGAAAATGACCGTCACTCGGAGTAATTACAGCAACATGAAGGACTCGCTAATGATCATCTCATTTGGATCTGTGATTACAATTTGGGGGCCTCAGACCTCACTATGTCAGACCGTGGAGGCTGAAATAAAAATTATAAATGATTGCAGGGTGCATTATTTTTAGCACAGGTGAAAACACTTTACAAATTATGAGGGAAAATGTAATTACAATAATTTTTTAGGTTATTTTTGTTGTCAGTATGTCTTTGTCACATGTATTTTCTACGTCATGCAGGGACTTAGCGGTTTTGTTATTTTGTGGTTGTAAAACTAGAAGGTTTTGGTCCTCTTACCTAGATTACCCCAGCTGCTGTTTTCTTTCCATCTAAAATCCTTATTAAGCAGCCACGGTGTCTCTATGAATTATCTATAATGCAGTCACTCCCGTGTGCTTTATAAATAACATTTAAGAGGTCATGGCCAGTCAGTCCATTAAAGGAGGCAGCAGGGAAGCGAACTTTCCATTTCGCCGGAGCATATGGCAAAGAGCAACACACACAAATGCATTTGAGCTCCTACTGATGAAACCGTCAATACCAGACCAAGACTGCAAAAACAGGGAAATGCATTTGAACGGGAGGCATAATTGAATCCATTACTGCCCGAACCCCGAGATGTACTCATCGGCTCTTTCTCCGACGGAAAACAGCCTGACGCGGTGCTGAATAATGAAATCCAATGTCCGAGATGTGGGAAAGGGTTTGTCAACAAGGGTTTTCCTTGTGTTCGACACACTAATGCCTCCAGAGCAGAGCGAGACCAATAAGTTATTCATGAATATCACCAAAAAAAAAAAAAAAAACTTGTGCAGAAAGGCTGGGACTGTACCCATCATCTTCTGTGACCTACTTCTTGAGAGAAATGAAAGGATAATGCCACAGGGGATCAGTGCCTCTCTACTGTCTGACTTACATTTGTTGGGTGAAGCACTTTCCAAATGTCCTTGAGCTGCTGAGGAGTTTCTTGAGGAGTCATTTTAGGCTCTCGCTTTGGGTTTTTAATGTTCATTACCAGCGCAGGACGTCATGTAATGGTGTAAACGTGGTAACACTCCAAATCATTTCACTGGGAATATGGATACACTTTAGACTTCTAGTGATTTTATGCCGTTCAATGACATCTGAAGTTGGTTAATGTAGGAGTCGAGCTAACCGAGAGGGAAATGTGAAACAAGAGTCTCACAAAGGAATTGGGAATAATACATTGGTCTATTGAAGGAGAGAGCCGGAGGAAGTTCAAACCACACAATCACAATGGTCAAGGATCTTATCCCCTACTCCAACATCTCTCCACCCGGCTGTCTAACCCATCAGTCAGACAAAAATTTACAGTTAAATTTCCTTTACTGTCTCTGTGCAAGAACCCCAGCAACATTTTAAAAATATCAACTATCAAGGACTGTAAAAAAATGAATAAATAAATATATTTAATTAAGTATAATATAATGTGCTAATGTAATACAAAAATATGGTAGAAACAACTGGGTTGTTAAGAGAATGATGGTTTGGATTCATTTGTAGTTTTCATTGCAACAACAAATCTAGAAATAAAGATGTCGTCTTTTTAAGATAAGACAAAGATATTCCTCTATTGAACCCAATGGGGAGAAATGAAAAGTACTACAGCAGCACAAACACAAGTAAATTAGAAAATGTCTCAATAAAATTAAAATTAAGCAGGAAATTTGTTCCGACAATCTAAAACATCCAAGCGTGACAAAACAGCAAAAAGAACGCTTAAAGGGAGGGATGCCATTTTGGGCCGCATCAAGATCATGAAGGTCCTCAAAGGGCTGTTTATGGCATAATGTACGAATAACTTATTAAAATATTATACCTTTCTATGTATTCAGTGAGTAGTTCTTAAAATTGAATAATATTGTACATATTTACTAATTTATGTCATTTGGCACTATAGAAGTAAAAACAGATTAGATTTGACTGATAAAACAATACCTGCACGGTATTGTTTATTGTTTATTTTGTGGCCCTCTTGAGTCTTCAGGGCCACATAAATAGCTATGGCGGGCCGGATTTGGCCCATGGACCTCAAGTTTGACACGTGTTTTAGGGGGTGAAATACTTCCTCACCAGACAGTTGCTTTTTGGTTAGTTTTAAGAAATGATTAATTGAAATGATCATTTTCATAAAATTTAGCATCGCTATGGTGACAAGGCCCATTTGAAACATGGATATGAAAAACTGAAATGTGCATCACTTTTAGTGCCCTCATAAAATCATCACAGTAGAAAGAAACTAGAGCAACGAGGAGAGACTGTAATTACAATGCCTATTTAATGTGTCTTATAAGTAATTGAGGACTTTTTTAAAAATACGATGGGAACATCAATACTGAGTTGTGGCAAAATGGGCCACTGGCTCCTTCCAACAATAAAAAACTTGAAAGTGTTTTAGAAAAGCAAAGTTACACTTCTCTCTCAGCCTATGAGAGAGAAGTGGAGTCCTTTACAGCAACTCGTTAACTTATGCCTTAAGAACCTCATGGGGACAATTTACAGTAATCCAGCTGGGTTTTCATTGATCATATAATAGTGCAAATTGAATATCCGAAAATAAATTTGCTTAATGGAAACATGACAATGTAAAAAAGAAAAGAAAAGAAAAAGCTTACATTTTTAATGAAAAAAATGTCCACTAGGATAAGATCATTTTTTGACTGTATCAAAATTATTTTATTTCGCAAAACCACAAAACATTTTTTTTTTTTTTTTTTTTGCATCCCATGAGTCATGTGATCAACAACCGACTGTTACTGCTGACGGAAAAGACAACGGCAAAGAAGTAACAGAACAGGATGACGGTGTGGCAGGTTATTTTTAGTGACCTATCATGTGTACAAACTTATTCAGGTGTAATCTTAATTGCATTTCTTATTTAATGGAAACACTGCAATTGCAAAATATTGTGAAATTTTGACATCAACAAAGGGGTGGCACAGTTGGTAGCACTGTTGCCTTGCAGCAAGAAAGTTCTGGGTTTGATTCCCGGCCTGGGGTCTTTCTGCACGGAGTTTGCATGTTCTCCCTGTGCATGTGTGGGTTCTCCGGCTTCCTCCCACAGTCCAAAAACATGACTGTCAGGTTAATTGGTCCGTCCAAATTCTCCCTAGGTGTGCATGATTGTTTGTCCTGTTTGTTTCTGTGTTGCCCTGCAACAGACTGGTGTTTTTTCTTCTTTCTTTAACCCACATCTCACCCTGTCCTTCCAGACTCAGACAAGAGAAACTGCCCTGTAGTGTGAACATTTATGTGACGTAGTTTTAATAGTGTGTAAAATCAGCCATCTGATTCGCATCCTTGAGTAACATTTTTGTCCAGGGTGTATCTCGCCCGGAACATAGCTGGAGATCGGCACCAGCAACTCCCAACCCCATTAGGGACAAGGGTGAAAGAAAATGGATGGACGTTGACAAAGTGTTGTTCACATTTGTAAGGGAATGGCAGCTGTTTTTGGACTGTGGGAGGCTGGAGGGGAAGCTGGAGTACCCAAAGAGAACCCAAACATGTACAGGGAGACACTTGCAGATAATTATTAATTGATATGCTGGCAATTTTTTTTTGAATATGCCATATGTTTTCTCACCCACGCCCCATTTAATCAGCTCCTATGTTCTGATTTGTGGAGTTGGTTGTGCAGAAAATGATATTGATCTCAAGGAAGCCCTGAAGCAGTCTCCCGTGACGAGCAGGAGGCTCAACAGTACTAAAAAATAGATGGTAAGCCTCTCTCCCTGACATTTCCTGCCACACACACACACACACACACACTAACACACACGCGCTCTGTTAACACACTCTGGCTGGGGCTTTGAAAGCAGCTCCTAAAGGAAAGCCACTCGTCACAAGAACGGACAAACCGAAAACTATTAGCAGACGTGCGTGTCAGTATTTCTCCCGGCCGATTCGAGTGTGTTCCTTCTTTTGTTCGGCCGTATGTACGACAGGTGTGTTTGCATGGCGGGAGCGAGGGTGGCGGTAACCCGACGCCTGTGTTCTCCGACACACACATCAATGTTGCTGAGGTTAATTTAAATTTCAAGGCAGCTCGGCTTGCCCCATCTGCAACCTGGGACACGTTACACTGGTGTGAGCATTACAACTGCTGGGTAATGGGACACAAAGTGGGGGATAAGGTGACTCATCCAATCCCACAGAGCGCAGGCCGGCTTGGAGTTCAGTTGCAGCTGAAGTGCTTTCAGGGTTTGAGATCTCTTGAGGCAAGAATCCGATGGGCCGCCTGAGAAACGGCATCTTTTGGAGAAAAAGTGAAGCGATAAAAGATGAAATTAAAAAAAAAAAAAATCTAAAGATTTGAGCTTTTAATTTCCTTGTAAAAAAAGAAAAAAGCATCCACCTGCTTTAGGGGACTTCTGTCACCAGTTATGTTAAAGGAACACAAATCATTGCATATGTTCGTTTAATGTTTTATAGCTCCCCCTATGGCACAGAGGGAGAGGCTTAAATATGAACCCATTTGCTAAAAATGCACTGAAAAAAGAAAAGTGGTCCAACTTAAAAAAAATAGTTGATTTATTACAAGTACTCAAATTAAGTTTACATTTAATAACTTGTCATGTTAAACTAAATTAATTAAATTAAGTTTGATTAACTTCATTTGACTACATGTAACCAAAATGTAAATAATTGATATAAATAGGATAATTGCAAAACAACAAAATCAGGCAAAAAAAAAAAAAAAAAAAAAAAACAGTTTTCCAACTCAATTTCTTTCAACCTTAACAAAAGCTGCAGGTATGCGCTTGGTTTATTGTTGGCTAAAACAAGTTTTATTCTTCATCCAGTGAAGTTACTTTTACTTGATTAAAGTTCCACCAGAAAATCTGAACATTTTTTGAGACAAAATCTCAGATATTCTAAAAAGCTGACATTGTTGAATTTTGAAAATCAAAAATTTCAGAGTTTTTTTATCGCAAGTTTTTGACTTATCAAATTTAGGACTTTTCTTGTTTTATGTAGAAAATGTGTAAGACTAATCTCAATTTCTTTTTTATTTTTTGGCGAATCTACTCCTTTTCTATCTACAATGGCCCTAATACACCATCATAAAATACTGTTCAACTGGTGTTTATAGTTGGCCTCCATTTTCCTGCTTATTTTATACACACTGCATAAAGTATTGCAATAGTAGGGTACAAGGACATGGACTGAAACTAACTAGAAGAGCAGCTAAAGAGCAGCTGAAGTTCAGGAAAAATTTGAAATGCTTCCAGAAAGCATGAAAAATGTAATCAAAAGAAAGTATTGCTCCTGTTGAAGTTCTTTGATATGGTCTAAAACATTTGCACAAAACTGTAAACCCACAGTAAGGACAAAAGCTATGTTGTGTAAAAGTCATGCCAAAGTGCGCATCTATTAGAGCTTCTCATGGAAAATGTACGTCTTTTATCACTGTCACGGTGTCTGCTGTGAAATCATTTCCTGAGCAACATCCTTTCATGTCTACGCATCCGTCCTGAGGAAGAGCCGTCTGGCTCCGTTTACACGGTTTCCACGCGTTGCCTCCTGATCGGGCCGGCTCCAGTGGAACATCATTTTCCAAGGCCATCACAGCGTTGCTTTCACTTCACATGAAATCACATGCTTAGTAACGTCAGTCGCAGAGGAAAAAAAAAAAAAACAATGTTGTAGGACCAACGGTGTCAGGCGTCCAGTGTGAACACAAAACTCTCTGGATCTGATCCAAGTATGTCGAAGTCGGTGAACTGGTGTTGCCTTGCAGATTTTAAGGAACGAAGGTTAAACTCGGAGCAACCTTTATGCATATTCAGAAAAAATCATTGGCATCCACACTAAAGAAGCATCTCATGCAAAGTTTTCCATAGGTCCAAATGATTGTGTCTGGTTAAAGCTGCGGTGTGTAACTTTTATGACAACAAAATCATTTTTATATATTTATTGAAACTGTCACTAAGTAGTGACAGTATTATATGTCAGTGTTAGTGTTAGGTCTTAGCGCTGTCAATCATTCCTGTGTATGCCTCCCACCAATAACTGCAAAAAAGTGTTTTTTTCTGTAAGGGTAAGCTGTTTCTCCACCATAATCACATTTAGGACTGCATACCTGAGGTTGATTAACAGCACTGAGCCCCTCCTCCTGGCTCTGATTGGTTGTTTTTGGTCGTGAGCGGTGGCACATTTCTTCAGACAGCAAAAGTAGCTCAGAGAGGAAGTGCAGAAAATTGATCTTTTCACAGATTATCTGTTGATTATCTGCAGATTGGTGAAAATCTAGTAAATAATAATATTTGAAGTGAAAGAATTCAACCTTAATTAAATTTTTTTGAAAGATTATGATACTGATTAGGAGTTTAATTTTTTCACGCACAACATAAGTCTGCAGGGGGTCTTTACCTCAAGCCTAGTGGCCAAAAGAAACTAACCTCTGACTCTTGGATATAGTCGTGGATTTTTAATTTAGAGTTCAAGTACAAATTGTGCTTCAAGGAACTTTAAGAAATGGCAACAATTGTGTAATTGGTGACTTTGTTAAAAATTTCTCAATCTGGGATTTCCCCCCCATTTACTCAAACCCAAGGTTGGATCTTTTCCAAATGTTCCTGTTCTGTTTAAAATTACTCTACAGCTCTAAAAGACGGGTTCATTTCAAGGCTTTTCACATTTCTTCCAACATAGAGTGAATAAATATGTTTGCATCTGTATGCAGGCATAACAATGGCAACAATGTTTTAGCACATGATTCTCACCTGAATGCTAATGCATCCGACTTTTTTCAAGTGTGTTTTAACACATTCTAGTGTCTGAACAACGGTGACTGTAGATTAATGACAAGCACATTCAAAGGCCAGAAAACTGAAATTAGATGGCTAATTGTATTCCAAAACTTTCTTATCGTTTGCTTCCTTTGCAATATAGCATAAAAATAGAGAAAGAAAAGAAAAGGAGAAAAACAAAAAGCCATAAAATCTGAAGATTCAGGAGATCAAAATGAAATAGGGCCTGCTTTGTTTTCGGGAGCTTTACTGACTGGTGAATTTATCAGCTGCTTGAAGAGATAGGCGAGACGTGTCCAGCTGTGCTTGGCCTCATAATAAACTCATTGCAATGTTTTAGTATATTCAGAGGCCAGAGACGCACCGCACTAAATCCACAAGGAATCGTGCAGCAACACATAATGAAATGATCTGAATCTTCGAAACGTTTCTCCAGTCCGTGGGCGTCCAGCTCCAGACCTGCCAGTTATCGATGTCTCTGCTCCAATGCTAGAGGGGTGAGATACTGAAAATTATTGCAGCGAACCAACACGGAGTAAATACACGGCCCCTTTCTGTGGAGCTAAATTGGGGCCATAAAGTTTGCTCAAGAGAAAAATAAAATTGAAGTTGAAAAAAGTTTTGAAACTGAAAAAAGAAAGGATTACTTTATGACTGCCACCGTATTGGAAGATTATCATTTGTGCATCATATTTTCCTTTCAGGCAAGAAAACCAGCAATATAACCAGTGTTAGAGGAAAAAGCCATCTGATCTTAGTTAACAACTATCTGTTTCCCATGAATGCATAGACTGTCCCACTGAATAAGAAACCACATTACCTCAAAATATGTTTAGAGGTTGTGTTTATATATATATATATATATATATGTATATATATATATAAACACAACCTCTAAACATATATATATATATATATATATATATATATAGAAGGGAATTATTATATAAAAATTTCCTTCTCACCCACCGCGGGTGGTTCTTATCCTCTGAGCTCGGGTCCTCTACCAGAGGCCTGGGAGCTTGAGGGTTCTGCGCAGTATCTTTGCTGTGCCTAGAACTGCACATTTCTGGACTGAGATGTCTGATGTTGTTCCTGGGATCTGTTGTAGCCACTGCTCCAGTTTGGGGGTGACTGCCCCGAGGGCCCCGATGACCACAGGCACCACTGTGGTCTTCACCTTCCAGGCCCTTTCCAGTTCCTCCCTGAGGCCCTGGTATTTCTCCAGTTTCTCGTGCTCCTTTTTCCTGATGTTGCAGTCACTCGGTATTGCTACATCCACCACAACGGCTTTCCTCTGTTGTTTATCCACTACGACAATGTCCGGTTGGTTCGACCTTACCATTTTGTCTGTCTGGACCTGGAAGTTCCACAGGATCTTAGCTCGGCCATTCTCCACCACCTTTGGGGGTGTTCCCCATTTTGACCTCGGGGCTTCCAGTCCATATTCTGGACTGAGGAGGCAGAGGACTAGAGAGTGTGAGAACCACTGTCCAGGACGAAACATCCAAGATCCATAGATACATCAGGGTTTAGCCTCATCAGACAATCTGCTCAGTGAATGTCTCAGACAATGGGGAACAGAAGTTGAGGTGCTGGAGGTACCATGGGAGGACAAACCCCTACATGGGATGTACCACCGGCAAATAACTGAAGTGGCTGATATCAGAAAGTCCTACCAATGGCTGGAAAAAGCTGGACTCAAGGATAGCACAGAGGCCCTCATCCTGGCCGCCCAGGAACCGGCCATAAACACCAGAGCAATAGAGGCCCAGATCTACCACACCAGGCAAGACCCAAGGTGTAGGTTGTGCAAGGAGGCCCCTGAGAGAGAGAGAGAGAGAGAGAGAGACCGAAACTTTTGTATCGTAGATCTAAAGGTTGTCAAGAATATTACCTCCACCAGAGGGCGCTCCCATCTTGCCCTTATGTTGATATCTAAAGTCTGGTGTGCTCCCTGAATCATACCCAGTGGACATCTGCATGAATGAAATGTAACCTTTTAATTTATCTGCTGTTTTTAGTGATATTACCCAGCAGTTTTCCAGGACATGTTATGTTCTAAATAAAATTCCCTTGATTTGCTTCTGACAGTGTATTACAGTTGCAAAACTGAAACTAATTCAGAGCCACTTTCCTAGCAGCTGATGTTAGAAAGTTGTCGCAGACAGTTTCTCATCTCTCCTCTGCATTGTGTGTATACTTGGAGCAGTTACATGTAAAGAGAATATGAAACCCAAAGTGGCCTACAACTGCATTCAAATGGGAGCATTTATGAGTGGAATTAAACTGCATGCACAATATTAAACTTAATATGCCACGATGAACTTGAACTGAGCACCACTAAACAGAAGATATGTAGTTATAGATTAGAGATAATGGATGGATGTTTCTTCTCTAATGACTCTGTTGTTAGTTCCACATCAGAACCTGGTGCAGGCAGGGAGTCGGGTACAGCAGAGATTAATGTTCTGTAACTGCATTTTTTTTTTCTCTATCCATCATGCAGCTAAGTGGGTTTTATTTATGAGTGAATCAGAGCAGCAGCCTCAAGTTGCCTCCTTAGACGCATGAATTAGTTAAAACTTTGTCCCACATATTCGTAGCAACGCACACGCGGCACTTGTACGTCACACTTCACCTTTTCCCGGTTCAAACAAGAGATAACCAACAAAGCCAGGAGCAAATGTTGGTCAGTCCAGGAAAACACGAAGCAAAGTAAGAAAAATAAATCCCACATAAGTGGGACTGACTTTCAGTTTCACTCTCACATTGTCTGCAGACAGGAAATGCCCGCTTCCTCCGGGCTTCTTTGTTATGCTGCTTACGATTTCATTCAATTAGACATGCTCATTCATAAACTACTAGCACAGCTGACTCACCAACGGTAATAAGGGAATTTACTAGAGGTCTGCATAAGTTCCTCTTCTTGGAAACAGAAAGTGTTTTTAGAAACATATTAGGAGACTATTAGACAAACAATAAATTATTACAACAATAATAATATTCTATCATTATATATAATAGAATATTATTGAAAAGTACACACACACACATATATATATGTACGTTATATTACTATACATATATAGTAATGTTTTCCAAGTGCTTTTGCAGAACCTTGTAACTTGTTGAAACCACCTGATTGTGTACAACAAAAAGTCTATGCCATCTGCAGAACTTCAACCTAAAAGTGCAATAAATTAAAAAAAAAGCTATTTTCATCATTTTTTTAACCTTAAATACTCTCCAACCCAACAAACAAAAGACAAAACACCAGTAGCTACAAGTATGGCCATTGTTAACAAAGACACTTACAAAACAGTGAAAGCTCTGCACAGATTAATCTAGATCAGACTTTCTCAAACTGCAATCCCCAAATCACTGGTGGTCTGCAAAGGTACTGCACGTATTTGTCGCGGCATGACGCATACAGTTATATTACCAAAGGATTGTGTTTAAAAAAATAATACTGTACAAGTTGCTTATGATGGGGGTCATTTAAAAAAAAAGCTGCCAGTGTTTAGCTTGAGCGACAGGCTGCATACAACCGGGCAAGACCTTAAAACGGACACACCTTCAGCTACACAGGCATCAAGTTGTTTGGTTGTTTCCTGGGTGTGTATGTGCTTCATGTTGGAGAAAAAATCTGCTTAATCAGAACCGCTTGAGGGATTCGTTTGCCCCAGGAAGATGCTCCTTGATGCAACTGAGACCTAAATCAACCAGTCATTGCATTTTTCTTTATAAAACTCTTAATAACGATGCTCTAAGTCATTTGTCCAATTGACTTTTAAGGAAAAAACAACATAGATTTCTCAAGTCTTCTGTGTCTAAATAAGATTTCTGATTCATTTAACTAGACAAACAAACAAAAAAAAAAAAGGCAAACTTGGAACAAGATTGGGCAAGATTTAATGATTTATATTTTCCTGCCTAGTTTTAGGATCTCTTCATCTGCAGTCCAGGATTTCTTAAATCTCAAATGCAAAATGGTTGCAGTGACCAGATCCGGGTCGGATATCATTTCCCCAAATTGTTTCTTCACTCTTGCAGGGCGTCGACTTCAGCAACTGGTTTTGTCAAGCTTGGAGAGAAGAACGTTGACTATAGGGAGCAGCCATCCCATCTGAATTTCTTTTCCACAGGGTATCTGACCAATTCTAAGGTTTACTTGGAATAGTTTCAATAGGTTCAGAATTGGGTAATTATTAAGTATTAAGTGCTAGGGTGTTTTCATACCCGATAGTCCGGTAGACTCAATTTGATTGGGGAGGAAAATTGCAACATTTGTTATATTTGTTTCAGCTGGTGCAGTTGTCTTTCACACTGCACTAAATCGAACGCTCCAGACTAGTTGAAAAACCTCTTCCCTCCCTCAGCTGTGGAGGCACTATTCCAAGAACTCCTGAAGGAAACAACACAAAAACTTCAGAAGAAGTTCCTTCTTCACAAAATGTAAACAAATATTGGAAAAGCGTCAAATTTTAGCAGTTGTAGAATTTCTTTCTTGTCTTTGGTAGAAGACTTGCACATTTGTTTTGGTTGTATTTACCCAGAATACCCTGCACTATAATCCACTTCCTGCTTTTGGAGCTATCTCTATGGTACACTTGCATCCATTTTTGCATTTGAACCACACTGGAGTTCCCTTTAGAAGTTGTTCGTCTTTTTGGCCTGCATTAGAGTTTGATTACGCATTCACACCTCTTGAAACAAACCGGACTTTCTAGGCAAACAAACTCGAGTTCAATTAATGCAGATTAAACAGGTCTGGTGTGAATGTACCCTTAGTGTGAATAGTGAAACACCAAATATTGACTACTTACACTGGAACATGAAGTGCAGCACAGACAGCTCTCAGCGCTCCCTCGCCTTGCTCTTTGAGGATTCTCAGGATCCGCTCTGCAGCCAAGTAAAAGAAGTTCCACCTTGTCATGTTAGGTTGCACCATCTGAAGTTTACAATGTTCTTCAACCACCTCTTCAGCAACGGTAGATCTCGCAGTCTCGCTCCAGAGAGCCTGACATTTGGAGAAGGCCGACCTCGACAATTTCCTTCAGGCCTCTGCCTTGTTTGCGTTTTTTGCATCCGCCAGATTGAAGAAATGGCAAACACACTAAAGATGCTTCGGAAGCTGGTATTTAAGACCATCATCTTCAGTCATCATGGTGCCAACTTGGATGAATTCTACTTCCTCATTCTGACAATCTTGTGTTGGATCTTCATCAGTTGCCTCCTCACCAGTAACGTTGTAGTTTTCATCTCCTGCAAGCACTCGGACGGCTTTAACGAAGTTTGATCCCTTGTCAATTGTGGTCTGGCAATCTTCTCACAGATTGCATATTAGCAGAGTACGTCATTCAATGTGCTTGCCAAGACGTCAAATGTGTGAGTGCCCTGTAACTGCATGCATACAAGACCAAGAGAAAGTGCTTAGATCAAGCCAATGGGCTGCAATGCCAATGAAACTCCTCCTCCTCGCAGTCCAGCGATCAGTCGTTGTGGCTATGCATGGCACCTTTCTCATTGCTAACGTGGCTTTGTCAAGCTTGAGCCGCTCAGTGGTTCAAGACATGATGGAGCAGTTTGGCTGCAAGTCTTGGATAAGGATCTGAAATGCTGGCTGCTCAACAAGAGAGAATGGCTGAAGACCATGAACTATGAAGTTCAGGACTCCCTTGTTGACCCTCTATGAGAGACTTGCATTGTTTCATCGAGCTTCAACTGGGTGAGGTTTGTGAGAAAACCTTCAGATTTTCTCTTGCAGGCTGTTGTAGTCAATTCAGTGTATTTCTCCAGCTGCCTTGTATGCTTCCTCTATAAAAAAAAAACAAAACAGAACTTTGTTTAAAGAGAGCAAACTCAAATAGACCATATAATGGTATTTTTATATGGTAAAATATGGTTAAAAAGACCATATATTATTGATCTTTTTACATGTCAAAGTCATTTACCAAAAAAAATTACCATTAAACAAAAATGTGAAGACTATGAATAGCATGTTAACAGAGCAGCAACAACCAATAGCAAAAATATTCATTATTTTACAAATGTATACAGAGGTACAGAGATACTCAAATCAGGGACTTTTAGAGATTTCACGTGACTTACAAGTTAATAAACGGTCTGTCTTAAGAAAAAGGTGACATTCACCTGTTCAACAAAGATGAGCTCGTTTTATGGAGAAATGGTGAAGGGATGGAATTATCTTTATAACTGTTCAAATGGATGGTGAACCTAACCCGCCCACCCATCCGTCCACCCATCCATCCATCCTCCAGTGGGGTCAGGAGGTGCTGGTTCCTACCTCCAGCTAACGTTCCGGGCGAGAGGCAGGGTCACCCTGGAAAAGGTCGTGAACCTAATCATCCCACTGAATTAATCACAAAACAAGTTGAGTTTGAGATTTTTCTTTTTGTTCAGACATGCCTCCTTGTCTCAGAAGATTGTCATGAAGCATTCTCTTAATTTTAGTTTAGAAAAAATAAAGAAATAAAATGAATAACAATAAAATCCAGGCTAAGATTGCAGGATTTTTTTTATTGGCAATGAATCGTTCTTTTCTCCATGAAGCAAATCAACAAATTCCCGTCAAATGTAAGAAAAAGAAGAAAAGGAAGACAGACTAGTTCACCAGTTAATACTTTATTGGTTCCAGTTCTACCCTAACTTTCAGATCAATTATAATCGTATCACAACAACAAAAACCAGCCCATTTCTAATTGGTCTAAAGTTGTATTTGGACATTTCAGAAGAAAGAAAACAGTCATTTGTAAGTTTCAACGGAATTTGTGTCATGGATTGTGAGATAAGATGATGAGGAGGATGATGATGATGATGAGGATGGAAACCCCCCCACCCCCTCTCTGGGTGTTTCTATAAATATGTCAATAAGGGTAGAGTAAATCAGTAATAGTGCTCACTTTCTGGTCAATACTTGTGAAACCTGACCCAGCCGAGGCCATGCATGTCCTGATTGGTGAGTAGTGAGGAAGTCGCTGCTTCTCCTCCTCTGCTGCTCATCTCTGGGGAGAGATCTCCCTCAGAGGCAGCTCTGGCCCGGCTGGTACCGGACCGTTTATCTTATCAAATAGAACCACTCCTCCTTCACATGGGCTCAGATGGACGTGTCCAGTTATTTTTTGCCTCGGGTTTCATGTTGCAGAGAGTCTTATGAAACTCTTGCAGCCTCCGGGTGTATTGGGGGAGAGAGGAGGGGTAAGGGGGGGGCTGGAGCTCAGTTCTGCAGCACACAGGAGCTGACAGAGACGAGCTTTGTTCCGTCTATAAAGACGGTCGTTCTGCGTCTTCTTCTCCTTAACTATTCGCTCGTTTCCTCCCCGCAGTCCTCGCCTGCTTCATGGCCTCCGCCGCCCGTAGCGCGCCTCTACCGGAGAGCGGCAGCGCACTTGTTGAGGACCCGCAGTTCCAGGAGATCCTGCAGAGGAGCCGCAGCTTGACGCAAAAGATCCTGGACTCGATAGCCGACACTCACGGCTCCTGCGTCCGCACCGAGGTGAGGCGCTGCAACCGGGCCGGGGGGCCACGTTCTGCGCTTCGGCTTGAACGTGTGCGGGTGATTCTGCCGCTGCGTCATAGTAAGGAACAAAACAAAGCGATGAATAAACGATCTGAGCTGAAGGGTTCAAGTCAGGAGAAACGAGGCTCTGTTGTTCGGTCCGTCTGAAATGTGTTCATTGTTTTCTGGGCTGCAGACGGAACCGTCCTGGAACTTAAAATGCGCTATTTATAAGCGCGACGAATGTTTCAGTGCCTGTCACTTTCTCTCAGAGATTACAAGAACAAATCCACAAGACGGATTATTGTTCGGGTTTCTCTTGATGCCGTTTTATGCTGGCTCTTTTGAAACAACTTTTTATATATATATACACAAATAAGTCTCACAGGGCCCAGAGCAGAATATAATTCGGGGGGCCCAAAGCACTGCATCACTTTTTTTTTTCTTCTTTTTCTTTTTATTCTTGAGCTTGATTGGTTTTTATTTTGCATTGAGAAATGTGCTGCACACAGTTGGTAGCACTGTTGCCTTGCAGCAAGAAGGTTCTGGGTTCGATTCCCGGCCTGGGGTCTTTCTGCACGGAGTTTGCATGTTCTCCCTGTGCATGCGTGGGTTCTCTCTGGGTTCTCCGGCTTCCTCCCACAGTCCAAAAACATGACTGTCAGGTTAATTGGTCTTTCCAAATTCTCCCTAGGTGTGAGTGTACATGGTTGTTTGTTTCTGTGTTGCCCTGCGACAGACTGGCGACCTGTCCAGGGTGTACCCCACCTCTTGCCTGGAACATAGCTGGAGATTGGCACCAGCAACTCCCGACCCCATTAGGACGAGGGGTGAAGAAAAACGTTTTTTGGATAGGACCCAAAAAAAAAAAAAAAAAAAGGGCCTTCAATTTTGTTGTTTTAAAACATGACTCCAGTGCAGACCCAGGGGGCATAAAGAGTTCAAATGAACAAGTAGCTTTGAATTATGACTCGTAGATTTATGACTTTAAACAATCTGAGATTTTTGAAGTTGCTGTTCAGGAAGCATCAGAGAGAAATTTGACGTTGCCGAATTTTTCAGGAAATACAAAGTTTTGCGACCTTTATTTGGTGTGAAGCTATGTTTACTCTACATTAAAGCTTTATTGAAATAATAATAAAAAAAACATTAAATATAGGTAAAAATACAATTTTACATTAGTACTTTAAATGATACCTGGAATAAGTATAAGTACAGTTTATCTTATGAAATAAGTAAAGCAGTACTTTGTGGTTATTGCAAATGATTATTTCTTCATAATTATGAAAATACTGTAGATATTTGAGTTTGTATGTGGCTTAATGCTGAATCAGAGAATCTAAGCGTATCTATTTAACATTCACAGACCCTAAAGTTGGATTCTTCAGACATTGGCAGTTTTTCAATCATGGCGACCAACATTGGCATCCCCCCGGCTCCCGTACTCAGAGCGGTTTCAGAAAATTTCACTCTGGTAAGAGTCTTCCGTTCATAGAAAACCTCTTTTTTTAATGTAATCATAAATATACTTTTTTAAAAAAAAACAAAGAGATGCTCAGGTTGACCCCCTCGTTCTGCATCAGGAAACCTGTTTGAGAGTGATGCATGATGGGCTGCAGCTGCACCAAGGGTTACTGAGCTCCATCGCCCCTCGACTAGCAGAGAAAGACAAACTGGTTGCCTTGATGTCCGATGTCAGAGATCTGAGAATCCAGATTGTTAAGGTAAATTTATTTTTGAAGTCTGTATCGCAGCTTCTAAAAAAAATTTTAAAAAACGCTTCCCATCACATCTCACAATCACAACAACTTCCTGATACGTTTCACAGATGCAGAAAATGAACCAGTCGCAAACTGCAGCGCCCCCTACTCCAGGCTCGGTGGAACTGCGCCTCCCAGGGGAATTTGAGGTCCAGGTGGCGGTTCACCTGACCCTGGTCCAGCTGCAGGCCTTCAGCCGGGACATGGCGCGTTGCCTCAGAAGTCTGGACCACAGCGGCGCCGCCAACGACGACGACAACCAGAGCTGACCAAAGATCGTTGGGTTCTTTTTTCGGCCTGAGCTGAAAACCTACGTTGCCGTTTTATTGTCATATTTATTGGTCTGCTAGCAGATTATTTATTTGTCAAATCTATTTTTATTTATATATTTATTTATAGAGACAGATAATATTTATTTTGGAAATCTTTTTTTTTTTTTTTGAAAAACCTTTGCACTCGTCAGATGTATGACCAGCTATTAACACTCTTACTAGTGAGTTGAGGGAACATATTACAGCAGCAGTATGTAACCTTTTCTTTGTTTAAAAAATAACATTTTTACATATTTGTTAAAATTATCATTATGTCATGGCAGTACAAAACACAAACTGTGAGAAAAAAAACCCCAGCTTCTCCCAGAACCAAATGTATAAATTCACCACTCAAACAACCAATCAGAGCGAGGAGGGTCTTAGCGCTGTCAATCACTCTCGTGCTCAGCTCCTCCTGCTTGTACTTTGTTGTGCTACACTTGGTTCTCCACAACGTAGAATGCCATGAATGCTAATGCTACTCAGCATAGCTACTGATGACGGCAGATTAACAGTTTTTCTGTTACTGTAAAGAGGTTGATTTACAGCGCTAAGCCCCGCCTCCTGGCACTGATTGGTTGATTTTGACCTGGAGCAATGCAATATTAGCAATAGAAGGTGGAGGACCTCAATTTTTCCAGATTATTTGTCTCATAAGATAATGTCACAACATTTTGAGTTTTAAGAAATTTGTAAAAACACATTTTTGTTAAACTTACGCACTGCGGCTTTAAAGACGATTATACATGGTGTAACATTTAAAAATAAACTATTTTTGTATCGCTATTTAAACTCTAACATGTTATTTTCTTATGTCCCAATACAACAATAAAACTGTTTTTCTTGCAAATACAATTGTTCCGTTTTCATAATGACGGTGCGGTGACACTTGCTGACACGCGCTGCCTCGCTGGTGAACTTGTTTCACCAAAGGAAACAGAAGTGCAACTAAAAGTGAAACGGCGGCTCCGGCGTTCCTGAAGGTGTGTCACCAGTGGCGGATGAGCAGCTGTCACCAGGAGGATGACTTCCTCAGCATGTCATGTGAAAAACCTCAGAGTGTCATCATTCTGAGTAAGACACGAATTGATCACAAGAACAAGCAAAACTTGTTTAAACAAATGTGATCTGGTCAAAAATAAAAACGTCACAGAAGTAACTAACTGGCAAAAGCAAACAATTTTTATTCAAAAACCTATTTATAAAGTCAAAGCTATATGAAAGAAAGCCCAAAAAGATACTGTGTGTAAAGAGAGAGAAAAAAAAGGAAGTCTAATACTCCAGTCGGTCCGTTCAGTCTTAATTTTGTTTTTACTCTTCATCCTTCATCTTCGCTTCTCAGAACATGTTAGATTGGTCGGGCGGGTGAGTCCGAGGCTGGAGGAACTGGAAGAGTTTAGAGAGCCGAGATGGCTTTGGCAGCCACTCTCCTTCCCAGCGGCAGATTCAGGTCAGTGATGGCCAGGACCACTTTGGGCTTGGCCAGCGCCGGCAGCTTCACCAGCTCTGACACCTGAACACACAAAAACACACACAGCTGGGTGAAACAGCTAAGTTTTTTTTATATTTCTTTAACACAAAGGAAAACAGGCACCAACTCATGACCTACTATATTACAATTGGTATTCAAATAAAGAAAATATTTTCTCAGTGTAATGGCAAACTCTCTACAGAAGAAGGGACTGAAATATTTTCTCAAATGTCATTTATTCTTATAATAAACTGATCTAGAACAAAAACTGAAATCATATTCCTTTAAGCATAATTTAACATATCAACAATTTACAATTAATTTCTTATAATCTTTTAACATTTATTTCAAGAGGCAAAAATGTTCAGACTTGCTTGTCTATTAAAAAAAAAAAGCATAACATTAATCCCATTAGAAACATAAAGAGTTATTTATTTTTTCCATGTTCTAAATAGACATTAACAACACTGTTATCAAGTATAAAATGTAAATATCTGTTACAAACATTCTGGTCTATGACTTTGTATGTAAAAAAAACAAATCTCTCTGATGCTTGATGTATTTACCCAGAATGCCCTGCACTATTGTCCACTCCCCGCTTTTCAGATCCAAAAAACAAAGATCACAGGCTTTTTCAGTGATTGGCCAGAAAACTGCAATCGGTGCATCCATAGCAGCAACAGCTCAAAGGGTTTGAGTGTTTCTAAAACTGGTTGCGTTTGCCTCACTCCAGGTTTTATCTGTGCTTCTCCAAACATTTTTCTCTGATTGTTCACCTTTGCCCTGATTCTGCCAAGCTACTGGTCTGGAAAAAAAAAAATTCCAGAAAAAGATGAGTCAGCACAATTTTATTACAGCAGCAATGAGTCAGCGTTTGCATAAATACACCCTTAACTGACCTGAGGGCAAATGTCTTAAGGCTTCTATTTTTGCGTTCTTAAACTATCTTACTGGTTGTTATTCAACTTGTGCAAACTCCTCACAGCATCCTTGACTGGTAATGTTTTGATTCTGTCTGATAAGTTGCTCACTTTTTACCGCAAGCGCTAAATTTAAGGGGAGGGATTCCAAACCGTTTCTCAGTAAAGCCTGATTCAACACTGACTCCTGTTCCTTCCAACCCCTCTTTTTCTTTTTTTATTGTTGTTTTCGCCTCCCAGCTTATAACTCACCATGGTGAAAGGCATGAACTGCAGAATGCTCCCACGGCTTCCCTGCTCCGAGCACTCGACGCACTCCTCAAGAAAACTCTGCACAAACTGGGTGTGAGGCCCCGCCATCTTGGAGCCCAAGATGGAGGAGAACAGGAGGAAGAGGTTGGCTGAGGAGCAGAAAACAGAACCTTTGTTTTTAGTCAGCAGAGCTGGCACACAGGTCCTACAGAAGTATCTCAATTTCAACCAATACTCATTTTCATCTAACAGTTGGTTAATGCTTCAAATGAAAGTGAAAATGCAAACTCACTTTGGCAGTCATTTATAATGCAATGCAAGTTGCACAAACTAAAGTTGTAATGTAAAAGTTGAACCGCTTCCTGTCTCATTCAGCCAGTTTTGTTTTCATTTTATAGCCAAACATCCCTGCTTTCTCTACAATAATCATAGAAAGTGAATTAAACATTTTATTTTCACAATAAAGTTAATTGAATTTCGTAGTAAACAAAACAGTGCAAACATTAAATTGTGTTTCCACAGTGAACTAAACCTTTTCAAACTAGGCCTGATGACAGGATATTCACATTTCAAACCACATGCCTTTAGTTTGGAAATGATTACTATGTGTTTTTTATTTTTACCACTATTGAGATGTTTGATAAGAGGAAAATGTTTTCTGTGGAGGAATGTCGGCGGTTCAGCCGCGTGGCCAGATTGTAATGCACCGACGTTAATCTGTCATAGAACATCCTGCATTGGATGAATATCTTAAGCCAGTACAGATGTCTAATAATTTCTATAAAACAGAATTATGTTGGTTGAGTTTTGCTAAAACCTAAACTAACAGACATTCAAGTAAAAAAAAAAAACAAGTTATGTTAAACTAAAGTTACAAAAAATGACTAAATAGGCTATTTACTACATATAAATCATAAATAAGAACTTTTATTCACACATATGTTTATATAGTGGTAACTTATATCAGTGGGAAAGATGATCCTGTAATATGAAGCAAATTTATGTCTTGAATAGTAAAATAAACTGAACAAAGATCCAGCTAGAAAGCTGTAATTTGGTGTTTAACTGTGATGTAGCATAAGACATATTGCAGTTCAACTTTAGTTTGACTTCATTCACAGAAATACTTTTATTCAATACTATATCTTTAGAAAATTCTATGGGGAAAAAAATGCCAAGATATAAAAATGCCAGCAGTAAAAAGTGTGATAACTGACAAACTACCAAAGATTCAGAGTTACATAGAAATAATAATAACAAAAAAACAATGAAGGTAACAGTTTTGATTCCAATCAGACGATCAATGACTCCTCTTATAACTACTTTCTACTACTCATCTTAAATACTCATAACTGCAGTTATGCATTAATAGTTGTGGGTAATGTGACGACCTTAGATTGTGAACGATTACGAGGCGTTGACGAGCAAACCACAAAAATAGTTTCCGTTTCAACAAACGTCATATTGTTTTATTCCTGCACTGTGGACAGGAAGAAACATGTATATTTAGTAATACTTAAATTACTTAAAATATTACACTTTTATCTGTTTTATTATTTTTTTTAACAAATAATATTTTTTATATTAAACACAAATATAACCATAAGCAATGTGGTTATATTTGTATTTAATAATATTTAAGACCTTGGATAGAGTAGCATGTCCACAAATAAGCAATTTCCCATTGGGGCTCAATAAAGTATATTGAGTATGTTACTCAATAAAGTAATACACTTTACTCAAAGTATATTACTTTGGAAAAAAAGTAGATACTTGTTTCCCAATGGGAAATTGATTCCCAATTCCATTGGGGCTAAATAAAGTCTATTTTATTCTATTCTAGAGATCAATACAGGGAGAATAAAAATAAAAAATAAATCACATATTAGCCGATTTATTGGTCAACCAACATTTCTGCTTCCTTTCTGAAAGTGAAGGATGAATGCAGCAGCGTTCCTCTTTCAGCCAGCTGACAAGGCAAGAGGGAAAATGTCTGAAGTTTTGGAACTTTGGTATTCCCCTAGTATTGGTAAACATCATATGTTCATACTTGGCAACCAACTTGATGACATCAGGATGCTTTACTAATAATGCTGATTCATTATCCTCCTGAAGAAATTGGAATCAAAATGGGAACAGAATTTTTTTTTTACTATAATTGAAAGTCAGTGTGAACAAAACAGCAACAGGTGCATTTCTACAGAAACATGTTTCCTCCGAGGTCAGCTCAGTCTGTTGGTTTATTTCAGACACATTTTCTTCCGTTTCATTTAAATCGTACAACTGCCATTTCAGAACTACTAATAAACGCAAAACATTTGGATTTTAGTTCTTGTTTCTTTATGCGTGACGGAGAACAGGCTCACCCAGGACTCTATTGAGAGGGTCCCTCATGTTGACGGTGTGCAGCTGAGACGGAGACAGGGAGCTGCTCATGGACCGGTCTCCTGGGAGGCAACGGGAGAGTTGACAAAACTGCTGATGAAGTCACAAGCTTTTTTTAAAATGTATTTATAGTGCCTGGAGGAAAAAGCACAAACTCCAGAAACATAAAAAAAAGTTAAAAAAAAAAAAAAGAGGGAAGCCACAAGCCACTATGGTCGGGATTATTTTGGACTGGAGATTTCAAGAGTTCCACTTTTGCTTCTACTGCTGCAAGAACCTATTGAAAAACAGAAGCTTTTTTTGTTGCTTTTTTTCAAGTTGGCATGTTTCAATTCAGCAAATTAATCTTCAGAATTTCAATATGCATCATTTCATGGTTAAAGGAAACGCAGCCAGAGACGTTTAAAGTTCCAAAACCACAACATGAAAACCAAACAGTTCCAACCCCAATAAAAAAAACACACCAGTTCAGGTCAACCAGCAGGCTGCCTTCACTGTCAGCCAGCAGCATGCAGCAGAACAACAAGCCTCACCACAGATCCAACCTGCCCAACAGGAAGAAACATGTCCGCCAGGCACCTTGACGATAAGAATGAGAACATTTAACCGGCACCCTCCAAAGTACGTAGTAAGTCCTGGATGTTAATGGTTTCCTAATTGCTCCTAATGTGCTGGAGGCTCCACTGATGGGGCTCATTCTGGCACAACTTGTTGATTTAGAAACATTTGAGTTTGTTGGGTCAAACTTTTATGCACCTTTCTGTGCTTATTGGGTGAATTCTGAGCAACACTTTACATCCAACGGGTTCAAAACCCCGTTAGATGGGAGCTTTGGGAAGGCTGCTGATGTTTGGGATCTTTTACTGACTTGAAAAAACAGAAAGGACTGAATACAAACAAGGCATTAAGCAAACCCATCATCCTCAAGTGATGCTTGTTTCTAAATTAACTCTTATATGACATCGGTTGGGAAATGAAACCACACTTTTAATTTTAAAAACACTGCAAGATAAGTGGTGAATTTCTTGTCCGGAGTCAAGTAATGGCTTGTGTGGGAATTTCTCTGTAGCTGCAACTCAAAAGGGGAAAAAAAAGTAAATTTCCAAAGGCTCAAAGTCTAAAAGCTCATTACAACAGTCATGAGGCTGGGAATAAGTGGATACAACACAGTGCAGCTTTAAATCTCACTGCTGTTGCTTAACGCAAGTCTTTTTTTTTTAAACTTCCCATGAGAAGTCATTGTTCGGATGATTACTAGAGAGACGGTTCATTTCCCAAAGCCAAGCTCATCTGTTTTTACTTTTGAACAGAGCTTGCAGGATGAAAGCTGTTGCTAGCCTGATCTTAGAAAGTCAAACTCAAACGTTCGGGTTAGTAACCGGACCTGGACTGGAGAGAGCGACGGGCTCGTCCTCGTTGGAGCTGAGGAGGCGCATGAGTTTAGACGGCTGAGTGTCATCCAATGGGAAGAGACTGTTGTAGTCCTGTGTTCCCAAAAACGCACAAATAAAACCAGATTTGTGTTAAGATTAAAAAAAAAAAGAGAGAGAGATAACAATAGCAGCTTGTGTGAGACCTGGACTGGACGGTTTACCTCGATATCTTCTCTCTGCCTTTTCCGCTGACGAGCCGAGAAGGGGCCTTTGTGGTGCGAGGAGTAAGAGCTGAGCGCGCACCACACTGACAGCCTGGGGTTAAAGGTCAAGAACAGTTGCAAGAAATAGCGTAACCTCCGACACAAAGAGCACGAATCGTAAATCCCATCTTACTTGGCCAAGGCCTTTCCAGGAGGGTCGGCCAGGCTGTGCCAGTGAGCAGAGTCGGTCAGGAGGTTGGGCAGGATGGTTCCCAGCAGAGTCAGCGTGATCTGCTGCATGTCCAGGCAGAAGATGCTGTACAGCAACTCTACGACCCGCCTGGCCCACTCCTGCCGGGTTTCCTTCAGCAGTTCCTGAAGCAGGAGAGGAACAGGGAGCAGTTTTGATTCACAATCAGTGAGTAAAGAAATCCAGCACGTAAAAGATCAGATCTAACAACAAAGACGCCACCGGCTCCAAAGCCGTTTTACTGTGACTTCCTGTCACAGAGCAACACTGACGAGCAGAAAGGCTAAACGTGAAGTGGAAAGAAAATGATAGGTGGTTGTCTTTGATTGGTTTTTTACAAAAAAAAAAAAAAAAGTACGTCATGGGTTTTTATCTAGCCCCTTTTACTCTCATACCCCTAACCACCCCTAACTACCTACAGACTTATAATTATAGAAATCTGTGTGTAGTTCAATTTCAGTATAAAACAGCTTTTCAGTAACATTTAAGACTTCAAGAACTTTTTAATGCCATTTTTATTGCAATTTAAAACTGAAAAAACTATGACTACAAGGGATGTTTGGTGGTTCCTGTTGCATTATGCAAAAACTTATGCATAAAAAAAACTGTGAAACTTCTGGAGTCTGTTTGTGTCTCTTGGCAGCAGCTTTGTGCTTCTCACACTGAATATGAACCTAAAGACCCGCAGTGCCTAGCTTAAACGTTTGCACCTATCCTCATATGGTCTGGCAACAGAAGTGGCAAAAATGAAGGCCGTCCAGCCAAATGGCGATAAAATAACAGTTACCTTACAGAGAGGCAAAAAAGCTAGCTAGTTCGCTTTTTAGCTCAAAAATTTTGTCTGACACTAAAGTCCCAAGACAAAAAAAAAAAAAAAACTACATATATGAGAATATGCAGACTAAATAGTGTTGCCGTGACAAAATTAAAGACCTGTGATGAATGTATTTAAGGCCAACTTACATTTTTTAAATGAATTTAAAACATTTTAAGGCCTCAATTTTAGACACATGAAATTAAGACTTTTTAAGGAGCCCTGATGTTCTGCTGAATCAGAAGATTGATGGAGCTTAATGCAGGACAATCCTGGACACAAGCCCGTTACCTTGATGAGATTATTAGTAAACCAGAAGACCCCTCCCATGTTGAGGAGGCTCTCAAACAAGTGCAGAGCCCGACTGTCCACCCAGCCTTTGCGCAGCACCACCTGGAACTGCTCGCTGAGGGAATGGTGGATGGGTTCCTTGGGAGGCAGCAGGTTGCGGTAGGCGATCGGCTCTTGGCCTTCTATGGGCGAACGCAGCACGGCGCCCGTTTGTTGGAAGACGTCGGCGCACATGTGCTCCATGATGGAGCTCATTATGACCACGCTAAACACAGTTTGAGAGAGGGTGAAGCAGGCAAGATTTAGCTGTCTACACTCATTCGATTAGCGGGTAACAGTAGTGAGAAGAGATGCGCTGCGTGTTTTTTGTACCGTTCGTTGTAGAACTGCATCGTGTTCTCCGCGTACAGGGGAGTCACGAGTTGTCGGATCATAGTCTGAGGCTTTTCTCTCTCGTCCCGTCCCAACATCCGGACGTGCGCCACCAGCCAGGCCACCGCACAAATGGCCATGCTGCACACTTTCCCCTTGATGTTGTCAGTGATCTTCTACACTCAAAGCAAGAAAAGACAAAAAAAAGGAAGGAAGACAATTGGTAAGAATTGTGCTCATCAAAAAAAGATGAGCAAAGTGACATCTGTCCACACTAAATGAAACAGGAAAAAAAGGAGAACTGGCTTAAAGTGTGACGTCATGAAGTGTGACAAGAGTGGAAATGTCGTTTAATGCAAAATATCGTGATGAGTCAAAAAGGATAAAGCAGCGAGGCGTCTAATGTGAGCCACAACCGTTTCGGAAATTGCAAAACAGTATATTCCAGCGACGCAAAAGATAAAAATAGAAAGCAGACGACAGCGAGGAGAGGACTAACCTGCACCGCCTCCACGGAAAGAACTCCGTTCTCCCATGCGTTGAGAACTTCCAAAATGGCCGCCGGAGTGCTGAGGCAGATTTCATGCCACTTCACCTGACTTTTACAACAGGTTAATTTAAAAGTAAAAAAAAAATTAGAACCCCCCCCCAAAAAAAACAACAACAATGTGTGTCACCTAGGAGCATTTGCAACATATATTCCTCACAAAAACACTCATTTGGATGCAACGTACACTAGTTTCATTTCTGAGGAGTTGTTCAGCAAAGTCACCAGGCTCTCCACTTTACCCGGCTCGGGTCTGAAGCATGGGTGGTCTGGATTCAGAGTCTTGCCCTCCTCAGGCATGCACGTCTGCAGCCATGTTTCAAAAAAGGGCGTCTCCACTGAAGGACTGGGGTCGGACAAGATCACCTGCAGTGGGAAATATGGACATCAGCAAGTTATCAAGTCTCTGTTGAAATCAAGCAACTCTATGGGGAAACCAGTAAAGAGTAACAGTGTTGGGTCATTTAATCTTTTTTTTTTGAGGACATTGTGTGATCCTATTGTAAAACACACAATTAACACAGCTACTTTAACTCTAAAGTAGCTCATCTCAGACTTCATTGCAGGGTTTGTCATTAGGGAATCATCTCACTGCTCTTGTGGGAATGGTTGTTGTCCACACAGAAGTTTATAAAGTCAGTCACCATCTCAGTCATGGCCATTGATGTCTTTGGCAAGTGGCTGCCACAGAGCAACCCAGTTTGTAGCCTCAAAACAACCCTGCAGGGCTTCTTCAGCTTCCTCAGACCTCTTCCTCACAGATCTCTTCTTTACAGGTTGAATATGGAGAAGGAGTTTATAATCTGAGCAGAGACAGAGGAGACTGCAATCGGATTTGTCCAAAGCAGGCCTTGCTTTGGAGATGTATGAATCTTTGACACTTCCATAAAACAAACCCAGTGTTTTTGATTTCTCTGGTAACGCAGCTAACAAATGTGTTGAAATGTTGGAAATGTAGCAGAAGTGAGGTGTGATTAAAATCCCAAATATTGCCACAAACACGTCTGTAGATCAGCATCAGTGGAAATGAGGACATCACAGGAAGCGCAAACGGATTGTGCAATGGCCGATGGTGGGATGTAAATAGTTGCGAAATTAACACCGGTGAACTCTTTGTAATACGGACAGAGACTTAATGATAACAGTTCACAGAAGCATGTCCTGGATTACAACATATGTTGTTCACATGATCTGCTAACCCACTGCCACTGCTTCTGCCCACTCCTCTGTCATACAGTCAGAAAGCCCAGCAGAGAGACGAGGCTTTATATTTTCATTTTGCCCTTTCACAAGGAGCTTTGATGTTTTGTCAAATAAATGGCTAAAATTTGCTACCTAACATCACTAGTGAAGACAACACTAGAAAGTCATGCTCTCAACAAAACGTTGACATTTTTGTTGAATGCTTTCTGAATGACAGTAGTGCCATCTGGTGGATGAACTTAAAAACAAAAAAAATATGTAGTTAGCAAGTATTCCAAAAATGAAACATTTTTACTCCTTGCCAAGATAAATGTCTGAACACAAATGTCATTTTAAATACTCCTGAAAGGGACTTTTCTTGTTCCATTTGAAACAATTGTGTTGGTTTTTGTAAAAGTTCATGAATTTAGCCAGATTTAAGTAAATTCCTTGATTTTTCTAACATCTTAAAACAGCTATGTTGTGGCAAACTTGAGCTTCAGTCATTCATCACCGAAAAAAAAATTGGCTTAGATGTATATAAAAAGAAAAAGGCCATAATGTCTCCTTGATCTCTGGAGCTTACCTCTGAACCGTACGTCTGCACAACATGGCAGAGCATGAGGAAGGAAATGTCAAAGAGCTGGGCGCGTACAGACGCAGACTTAGCTGAGGGAAAGAACAGAAGACATCTTCAGTTTTAGCATCAGTTTGTTTTTTTTAATCCCAGCCTGGAACGTGACTCTCATAAATGAACTCACATCCTTCGCCGCTGATGTGCTTCGGAAACTCATTGAGCCTTGAAGAAGACAGGAAAAATTTAACGTTTTGTTTTAAACATCATTAAAAATGTTCAGCAGAGGTAAAAAAAAAAAAAAAAAAACTAAACAAAACACTGGTGAAATAAAAGTTCTGGATTTCACGGACAAGGCAGTGTGGATACACTCACTTAATAAATTTCCGGGCGAAGGATTTGAGCTTGCCGGTGGCAGCCGCCGCTGCCAGAAGTAGATCCAGACTCTTCCCAGACAGCATGTGACCCAGAACCCCCAGGAGGCCCTCGGGGGATTTTGAGTGGTCTGCATCTACTGTCTAATGAACACGGAGTGAAGAAAATGCTCAATTGGCCATTAGCATGATAAGGATAAGAATCCATATTATTGACGCGATGTAATGTCAGTCCAACATGGCTGCTGCAATTTCCTACACTACACCGCAACCCACCTGGCTCACCTTGAGAATATTTGTAACAGTGGGTTCAGCTCTCAGGATGAGACCCGGGTTTGGCTGGATGTTTGCATTTTCTGCCGTTTTCAGCCGTGGGGCAAACTCCCTATCTTCATTCCTGAATAAAATAAACAAGATGAGGAGAGGAGGAAGAGTAGACATGTGGGTTTTTACATTCCTTCCACCATCTTACACGGAGTTCAGCAGAAATCAATTCAACACGCAACAAAGTCTGAGCAGAAGGTTCACGTAGGAATATCATTTGAAATTGGGGGTTTTGAGTGCTTGACCAAGAGAAAGTAGTGCATAGCTGAGGTGGATGGAAAATTATGGGGTTTTTTTCCCCCTCAAAGGTATAGCGTTCATTTTCACATACAACCCCCTTAACAGTAATATCCCAAAATAAAAATCCTGTGCAACCTTCAGAACAGAGTCCGAATAAATTTAATCTCGGTATATAATCTCAGGTGTCCAGCGAAAAGTATTTTACGGCTTAATGCAAATGTAGGCACACTTTTATCATTTTTCTTTTTTAAATATCAAACTTATTTGTATAGCACATTTTAGTGACAACGCAGTTCAAATTGTTTCACTTTGGGAAAAACACCGTAAACACATCAGATGGTTGTGAAAACCAATAACAGACGTTACATTTTGTCGAGTGCCGCCGTTAAAATGATCCTGCATCAAATATGTTGGTCAACGTTCCATTTATTATGGTTCAAAAAGGTTTTCAACCATTTTGATGGAACTTTAGTCTCAGTTTGAAGGAAGTTGATGTTTCAGAAGTTTTGCAGTTTTCTGGAAACTTGTTCCAGATTTGGTGTGAATAGAAGCTGAGTGCATTCAAGTTTAATAACTTTTAATCATTGTGCATCATTTTCCTTCCCTAAACACTAAGTTTTGTTGCAGTGTCACATAAAATCAACTGGGGGTTGTAGTTGCAAGCTGACAAAACGGGGAGCGCTTTCGGTGTTGCGAGTATTTCCAGAACCGTACCGTTTGGACGTGAGGGCTTCGGTGTTGGAATCCGACAGCAGGCCCAGCTTGTTGCATTCCTGCAGCAGCATGCCGAGGCAGTCGCAGCTTCAAGCAGAGCAGTTAAAAGAGACTCTAGGATCAGAGGCGGGTTTTTTAGACGAAAAGAAAACAACGGCGACGATTTCGAGGACTTACTTGCATCTCTGGTCTGCCTTGTCCAGCAGCGGCGTCAGTTTCAGGAGGTACTGAAACGCAATGTTTACATCCTCTGTAAAATCCTGGAAATACAAGAGATTTCAGAACCAGAATCAGCATTTTCTGTCTTCATACAGAAGCACAACAAAATTTGTTTTAGTACAGTCCATCCAAAAAAACAAAAAAAAGACAAACAATAGAATAAATATCCATTCATGTATGATCAATTTGTTGAAGATAACAGCGAATCTTTGACCTGTCCTTTGTCTCCTTGAGGATATTTCTTCAGTCTGATCAAAACTTGAGGAATCTAAGAAAGACAAAGAAATAAGATTGTTGTGGCTGTTTTGTTTGACGTGAAGTCATAATGTTGGACTCATTAACCTGAAGAAAGCTGAAGTAGTGAACATTAAATATCAGAAAGTGTTAAATACTCCTAAAAAATATCTTATAGCTAAACACAGTCAAGACTATGATGACGTATTGGAACCATTGCAGACAGAAAAAAAGGAAGGAGTAAATTTACCCCACAAAACTCGGAAATTTTGAGATTAATCTCAGAAATGTTCTAAAAAATAAAAATTAAATTAAAAATTTTTTTTGACTTTTTTCCATGCAAATTTCCAACTTTTTTTTCTAGAAAATATCTGAGATTAATCTTGAATTTTTTTTTTTTGCTGTAAATTAGCTTTTTTTTTCCTACTTGCAGTGCCCCAAGTACGCCGTTGTAAATGACTGAAGAAGAGCATGTAGTCAAAGAAACAACTTTCATAAAGGAGTTTTACTTTGAGGAAAGTGAAGGCGGTCCATTTCAGCTCTTCAGTGCCCTCTGGTGACTCGATGAGGCCAGTGAAACAAGCCTTCCAGATCTCCAGGACAAACAGAGGACCAGGAATTCTCTGAAGAAAACAATTCAAATTAATAAACAAGATAAAAAATAATAACAACAACTATTACTCTGTGTTTCAACATTTCTCCATTCAATTGTAACAAACGTGTGAGACCTAAATACTATTTTTCCAAACACTACAAACATAACTTCTCACCTCTTGAAATTTATCGTTAAGCCTGAATATTACCAGATCAGGGAAATCCCCCTAATCATTACTTAACCGTGGGTGTTTAACGTGTCATTTTTGATGCTTATGATGACTCAGACTTTGGCAAATGCACCACCACATCTGGAACAAAGTCTTTGTTCCAGATGCAATAAACAAACAGTTTCCTCTTTATTGATCTGAGGTCTGCAAGTCAAACACATAAAATTTATATTTCCCTGTTTGTTAGATGTATTTAAAATCAGCAACTTGCACCATTTCCAGCTTAAATATCAAAGATGGAAATGGGTATCGGCCAGGACTAAACAGATGGGTGCATTTCTAGATTTAAAAGATAATTAGAACAATACAAACCAAAACTTAGAAGGCTGGACTTAAAGCACATGGATAGAAGTCAGGCTTTGAGGTAAGAGGCACAACTTTACGAACTACTGAGAGTTTCACGTGTGCAGCTTTGGTTGCAGGATTTCTACCACACATCATGTTCACCTGCATCCTTTTAATCATCATCAGCTGCTCCACCAGAGGCTGCGTCTCCCCCGTCAGGTTCATGGTGCCCTCCAGCATGATGAAGGCATGGACAGATGGGAAGGAGGCGTGAGCTGGAGGCTCACTCTGCGCAGAGAGCATCAGGGGAATACTGAGGAATAAAGAGAGAGAGGGCCAGATCATAATGTTGAACTGCGATTCCTGCTTTAACCACACCAAATTCATCCAGGAACCCTCACCTTTTCACCAAAGACAGCGTTTCCTCGATGGAAGACCTCAGTGTCTCGTTAGGAACGTTACAGAGGCCGTCTGTCACCGCAATCATCGTTTCCTCAACATTACCCCAGGAACCTGCAGGGGACAGCAGAAACGCACAAGGAGATCTCGCATGGCGATCAGAGTGCCTCAAAGTAAGGCTGGGGCGATTGATCAGAAGGAATCGATTATTCCGATTATCATCAACTAACTAAGTTTCGATTTATCATTAACTAGAATACATAGACTCAAAAAAAAGCCAATGTTGCTCTTTCAGCCAATTTCTGAAAGCGCAACATTCTCAGAGAAATAACTAAGCCAAAACTGTATGAAAAATATACACATTTTTCATACAATAATAACTAGAAAATTCCTGAAGAAATTTAACCGGGGCCTGCCAAAGTGTGCCCGTCGGACTGGACCCAGCGTGCTGATGCTAAACATTAGCATCAATGCTAAGCTTGGCTAAAAAAAAAATCACGGGAATGTTGACTAACATGGACTTGCACCACTCAGTCTGTTAAAATAAGTGTATACGCTAAAATTAGCAAAAATGCTAAGGTTAGCTTGAATACTGTCAGTAGCATGTGGGGCATCACTAGCATGTTGTCTGTAATTGACTTACTCCATTCAGTATACGAAACATGGCTAATAAGTTTGAGACATAGCTAATACCTTATTTAAGGTAAAATGCTAATGCTAAGCCTTGCTGCGCCCTAGCCTGAGACACAAAGAAAATGTAGGATAATCTTATTGCACTGCCTATGGCAGTGCACTAACCTCAGGTCAATTTGGAGGCTTTTATTTTGAAATTTTCAGTATGCTTCATTTAAAATGGCCACACATATCAAATGTGTAACAGTGGTTTCATGAAACCATTCACAGAAAGGCCAAAGCAGCAATCACCTTATTTAAAAATGTTAAGACTTATTTTGAAATTTTCAGTGAGATTCATTTCAAAGGGCCAAACTAATCCAAAGTGTAATAGTGGGTTTGTTAAAGATGTCACATAATGCCCAAGAGAGCAATTACACTGCTCTCATTATGCATTGCTATGGGCAGGCCCCAATGATCAACACACTTTGCTATGAAACTATTAACTCCAAAACATATCAGCCATACACTGTAAAAAAAGATCTGAGCTTTTGACATGTTGGATGGATTTTGTAGCTGCAGATGCATCCTTTGCTACAAATGGTCAAGCCTCCTCTAAAGGAATGCTTTTTAAGTCATAAAATGTTTCTGTTCATATTTTAATCATATGTAGTTTAATGCATTTCAAATATTGGTTAAAATGAGCTTGAGTGACATAACAAATCTGTAAAATGCTCCAATTTTGAGTTTTATCCAGTTAATCTATCATCCATCAGAGTAATCAATTACTGAAATGTTCGCCAGTTGCTGCCCTACTTGGAAGAACCAAGTGGTGTAGGAGTCGTCATGCAGCTAGCGGTTAGCGGTACCTGGATCTTCCAGCCGGGCGATGTGGACCAGGGCTTTGTTCTTGGTGCTGCTCATCAGGCCACGCAGTCGCTCCTGGCAGGCTCTCAGGATGGCCTCGGTGCTGGCCGATGGCCCCAGCTCTCTCAGCTGGTCACAGTAAAATGCACAGCCCTGCAGCAGCCACACCACCACTCCCAGCAGGGCCCGACACAGCCCGATGCACTCCTCAGCCTTCCCATGGCAGCTGAACGATCGGCATGCAGAAAACCAGAGGGATCATCAGTAAAGCTACTCAAGAAGGTTGTGTCACTGCATTTAAAGCGGAAGCATTATGTGTTTTCCAGGCACATAGTGCCGTGTTGTATCACAATCAAGTAACTATGTTAACTTCAAGGCACATATGTTTTATGTGCCTGGAAAACGCATAATACTACCTTTTTAAATTAAGTGAAAACAACCTTCTTATAAAAGTGATATATATATATATACATATATATATATATCAAATGTGACTTAATAAATTTTACTTGCATCAACATTTTTTTAACCGGTATTACACTAAGAAGTAGCTGCTATGATGAGCTCAGCTGATGCACAGTTCCACCACGTGTTCGCTCATGACTGCTGGCTAGTCTGAAGGAACTGAGTGGAGGACGGCTGATCTGACATATAGACTTTGAATTTGTGAGCAAATTCAAATTCAATATGACCCACTTCTGATATGAAATACTATTAAAAGCTGGACAAATGTATGGATGCATATTTCACTCTCATCTTTTTCTTATCTCTCCTCATAATTCCCCCTTCACCATCTCTGATATTCACAAATCTGTGCTGCTACACATGCTTTCAATTCAATTCAGATTTTAAAAAAAATTCACATTGATCCCAAAGGTAAATTAAATCACTTTTAAATTCAAATTATGTTTGAGCATTAAGTGGGTGCATTTACAACCGCAGTGAGTAAATACACTTCATATTCTACCAAATATCAAACCCAAGCAATCTGTCGTGGTATTGCTGTGCTGACTGGAGACATTAAACAGTGCAGTTCTGTTTTATATTAACGTGACATTTAGTTGTGCACATACTTGAGACGATGGCAGAACATGTCCATTATCTCCAACAACGATTTGACACACAGCTCCCGGGAAAAGCCATCGAACTGGAAGACATGTTGGTTGAGAAAACTGTGAAAATCCTCCAGGAAACATGATGCTGCAGTAACATTCATCAGCCAGCCGTTTACCTTGCTGATGGCAGCGAGAACGCTGGAATAAGACACCATCTAACGCAAACAGGGAGATATTTAGAATTAGCAAAACACTGATTAGTACTCTGTTTTTATGACTGTTTTTTCCCAGCACCTGTGAACTTATGGCATATCTGAGATACGACAAAATGAGAGGGTTGGGAGATGGACCAATCATCGCCTGTTCCATCAGAGCCTCTGAAACACACACAGATGAGTAAAACAACATTAAGAGGAAACGCCTATGAACGGACTCAAAGTAACGTCGAGTAAGCTTAAAGAACCTGCGAAGTTAAGGTAGTCCCATGTTGCCCCCTTTGGAAAGTTTTTCTTAATGTTGACTGCCCATTGGTAGTCACTCCAGCGCTCTTTCCAAGCCTGCAGAATGGCTTGCTTTAAATTCACCACCTTCATCCTGGTCGGAAAGAAAACCCCTGGAATAACAAAACCACAAATTAAAACTCCACTTCTTATCAAGTATTCACTGTGGAAAAAACCCACTGCAGGCTTTCGCAAACCATCTACAAATTAGGCTATGTGTTAGCATGTTAGCCGTTAGCTAGAGATGTCACTGACCAGTTTATGAATTAAGTTTTAAATATATATGCTGTATGTTACGTAGTGTAAAACATACAGCTGCTTCAGGTACGGGGGAAATATCTCTCCCCTAACGTAAGGCTTACCTTGCCTTATGACTTTTTTAAAGCAAGAACGGGTTTTGTTTATACATCCAGAGCATCAACGCGTTCAATCAAGCGACGTCAACAAGGTTTTTTTTTTAAGACGTACGCCCTCATTCGTTGGTTTTCTGTCATCTTCCGCATTATTTTTCTTCTTCTTGGCTTTGTATTGGAATAACGGTGGGCATTGCACGTGACCGCCACCTGCTGGTCTCAATTGGGATGTTGTTTTACAAACTACTAAATATTTTTCAACGGCACGAGACTTTATTAAAATATTACCGGGTCTGTCGACCATTTTTGAACAACCAACTGCGGGTGTTTGTGTTGTAAATTACAGCATTGTGGCTTCATAAACAATCCTGCTTTTGAAGTGAATCTGAAGACTGAATTCTTTGTAAAGTTGAGAGAAAACAGTCGAACATCTATTGTCAATTTGTAGAGCAAAATTACTGCTAAATTTCCTCAATAAGAAGAGATAGGTAATCTCAAATATTTGTTGTGAACATTACTACAGAGTGTGAGGATTTACTGACCTCAAGTTGCTTTTCGAAACCTAAATTTAAGATGAATTCAGTAATCGATAAAATACTTGGAACCACTGTTCCAGATTCTATATTACTCTTTTCTAAAGTGTCAGTACATGCTGTTTCTTGGTTTGGGGAAGGTAACAACAATCATGGAACTGAAGGCAGTACAACAGATAAGAATTGGCCATTGGACCAGTTTCTTCTTGATTCCCCTGGATCGACCCAACAAACTTATAATTTTTGACCTAAAGATGAATCAAGCATTTTCACTGCAAGATCTTTTCCCACATAATCTTGCAAATTGACCACCAAAGAATAAACGTCTCTTTCGCTTCAAAGACATTTGCGCTAAATCATCCTGTAACACAGAAAGAGAAAAAAGTTCTTATTGGAATATTTTAGAGAAAGAAACACAAAAGCATAAAACAATGCAATTTTTAATCTATTGAAAGACATTCTCATTCTTTACATTAATACTGTCGCTACATTTAAACTACATAATTCTGCCAGATGAGCACCTTCACTTGATAACTGGTTGAGAATGAATGAGAGGGAAAAGCTATGACTTCATTTGACCACAAGGTGTCACTCTTGACCAAGCTACTGGACGCATGCGCCGCCTCGAAAACGTATTCTCACAGTTTGAAGCCTTTGTGAGGTTCATGGCGGCACTTGACATGGACTAAACATACGCTACAGTAGAATGTTCAGAACTTAGGTTCTTTTTTTAAATTCACTTTGTTTGTGTTTCGTGGTTTTGTTTTTGTTTTTTTGTTTTACCTGATTGATATGCGTTGTTATTAAAGGACAAAGGGGGAATTGAGTGACTAGCAAAGACCCTCATGCTAACTGATATTAGCTCAATGTCTATTATCTCCGTGGGATAATAAGCATAAAATAATCCACATTGGATTATTCAAATGTTGCCTAAGTTAGTTTTTAAATACTTTTATAAGAACATTTTGAAAAAAAATTATATATATATATGTGTGTGTGTGTGTGTGTTTTTAAAATTTCTTACTTTAAAAAGTAAGAAATTTTTATAATTTCTTACTTTTTAAATATTTTAGTTGAAAATCTAGCATAGGTGCTATCTTCAAACGGTAGCATGACAAATTGTTACGTGTTTTCTTTTTCTTAGTAAGACCGCAATGTTTTAGTTTCCTCACGATCTTCAATTGAAATTGTTTTTCAACCTTACCTGGGTTGGCTCAATGCAGTCGTCACTGAAAATGCTGGCAGTAACAAAAAAAAAAAAAAGTTTTGCACACTCTAAGGCTTCAGTTTTTAATTTTTTCCTCTCCAAAAACTACAACAGGCTGTCGCAACTTTTGCGAGGAAAAACAAAGACGTATAACAGCAGACTTGTGCAAAATCAGTTTATATATATATAATTAACAAATGAAACCAGTGTAACGAATCACAAATATTTTTCATTGTCAGATTTATCCTTTGTGAGTTTATGTAAGCTCAAACGGCCCAGAGTGTTGTAACACTATTCGGCAATCATACGGTGACATTATGGCAGGCTTACTTTGACCTTTCCTTCTGCTGTTGGAATTACAATGATACATTGGTGGTGAAACAGGAGCTCAGTTTGTCCATTATAAAAGATTCACACAATCATGATAATGGTAACAGTGGCCTGCAGGTGGGTCGAAGATTCTCTCCTCCATCATGACTCATGAAAAAGCAGAGTGAGTATCTGGAGGCAGAGAACTCACTCTGCTTTGTTTGTACAGGTTGCTTTGACATGCAATTTGCAATCCTAATATTTAAAAGAAATTATGGTAACAAAAGTGATAATTAACATAATTTAATAGATTCTAAGAACTTCAACTTTAAGAAAAAATGGTGTCAATTGTCTGACTCCAGGTCCTGAGGCGGAAGAGTATGACAATTAAAACCAATCAGATCCCATTGGGTACAACTTATTGATTTGACCCATAGAAATAAATTCTACCGTTTTGTGAACTGGCTACAAGCATTTATTTTTTGAAGGTAATTTAATTGAGCTGTAGTTATTTTTGCATTAAAAATGGACAAAATTTTCAGACAAACAAGTATAAATATTACACATTTTTATACTGGTTTTTATACTGTAGATTTGAATTCCCTATTGATGTTTGTGACTGCAGCATGATAATGCTCAGCAGAATAAAGCTACTTATATACTTGTATATATATAAAACAAATAAATAAAAATGGTAATATAGTCATTTCATTTGCAATAAATAAATAAATAAATAAAAACCTGTGGGGTTTTCAGTGGGGACTTAGGTTCATGTTCTTGTCCTAAAAGGAAAACCAGAAGTACGTGACGTTTGGTAATCTCACACATTCACTGTTCACTATTGTTCATCCACTACAAAGCTGTGTAATAACTGAGCTCTGGCATCCCCAAACTCAGAATTCACTGTAGATTTGATGAAATCCTTGAAATGAGTCACCTTGGCAGACAATCCCCCTCCCGCGCTCCGGAGCTTTTTAGGGACGTTTTCCTTTGTCCTCACCCTGTATGCAGCCACATGATGGAGCCATTTGAACAGCAGGTCCAGAGACGCTGCAGGATGACGTCGGTAGGTACCACCTCAGGCGTCTGGGCTGTGAAGTCTTCAGGAGTGAACAGAGTCGTGGTCAAATGAAATGGCCCTGGTTTAAATGTGGAACCAACGCGTCCTACATAGACAGAAATGTCCTCATGCAGCGCAGGGGGTGGGGAGATGAAGAATAAGGTTGGATAAATGTTTCATGGCAGCCACAGAACCTTGTGAGTGTGGCCAAGAGAAAATCAGGTTTGTAACGGAATCCTCGAGGGAGACGGATTGTAAAGTAATCTTCTAAATGACAAGAGGTCAGGCAAGGAAAGAGTGGGAAGCTGAGCCTGCAACTACATCTGACTTAGCTGAATCAAAGTGAGGACGGACGCATCTCTGATACCGCACAGGGAGGAATGTTTCCATCGCCACGTCAAAGCTGATAAGACGCAGAGAAGATTTAACAGAACAAAGAAAATGCTGACATTAATGTTTTATCCTCCAGGGGTCACAAAACGTTCAGTTTAATAGCTTAAAGTAGAAAATAATTTTTAGGTCGCTTGAACCTAGCAGACGACATTCCAGCGCTATTTAAATCCTGTTTCTACTTGAACACTACTGAAGAAGTCGACGTAAAGCTTTATTTTTCTACGTTTAGTTTTTGTTAAAAAAAAAAAAAGCACAAAGAACTCCATGAAATGTTGGGTTTGGTCGCAGTTTGTTGTGTTATCATTCATCCTGGTCACACAACGACCTGACCAGACTTCACTGAACCTTTTTTCACAGAATTAAAGAAGACTTGCTGAGATTATAACTCACCCTTCAGTCATTAGCGACTGTAGCCCTGTTGCCCTGACATCCTACATCATGAAGGTCTTGGAGAGACTCATGTTAGCCCACCTGACTAAGCAGACAAGCTAATATGAGGGACCCCCTCCAGTTTGCTTATCACCATGGAGTTGGAGTTGAAGACACCATCATACACATGCGTCAATAAACCCACTGTCATCTGGACAAAGCAGGCAGCGCTGTGAGGCTCATGTTCTTTGATTTCTTCATTTAGCACAATTCAGGCTGATCTGCTCTGTGAGAAACTCCAGAAGACACAGATGGAGGCCTCAACAATCACCTGGGTCTATGACCGCCTCACTAACAGACCACAGTTTGTGAGACTGAAGGACTGTGTGTCCAACCAGGTGGTTAGTAAGACAGGAGCACCACAGGGCTCTGTACTCTCATCATTCCTTTTCCCTCTCCACACTTCAGACTTCCAGGACAAGTCTGACTTTTGTCATCTACAGAAATACTCAGATGAATCTGCAGTTGATGGGTGAATCAGAGATGGACAAGAGGCTTAGTTAAAGTAAGTGAGTCCCATTGAAAATAAAGCAACAGGTGTGCTAAGCGGGGCTAAGCTAACTGAGGCGTTAAGGATCCCAGTGTTCCTCCAAAAAATGAAATGGCAAGAAGAAATAATAATCTGTATGATAAGCAGCACACTAGCTAACCTTATGACTCTATGATCATGCTACTGTGATCAGACCATTCACAATATTTTCAAAGACCCATGACAAAAAACTACAACCTGATTCTTGAAATGGTGTCAAACATTTGTGGTAGGTTCGTCATCATTAGTGCAGCGTAAGTTTTCATCTTTGAGTTGAAATGTAGATGATCAATGGTCAGCCAGTCCTCATGACATTGCCAAGCTCAAAAAAGTGACGTCTGTTGTTTTTGCTGGTTTGTACTGCAAGAGCTTTTTGTGTCACCAAAACTTTGGTAGCACAGAGGTTATCCAGAGGTCACGACTGATTGCCCACATTCCCCATGATCGCAAACAAAATGTGAAACCAGTTTGAAGCTCAAATCAGATCTTAGAGATGCAAAGTTCTTTCCACACTCTTGTAATATATGTAAAAGCAAAGTTCCAGTAAATTTACAAACAGTTTGTGAATTCTCACCCAGTAAACAAACTGCCTCCGAGCTTCTGAATGACCCATTTCTCCTGCAATTTCACAAACTAAAAACTGGATCATTGAGGGGCGGGGCTAAATATAGCTGTTTAGAAATCTACCTGAGTGCTGTGTCATTATGGAAATGATGAATAGGCTTCAGTCCGAAAAGAAAGCTACGAATGAAAGCCAGGGATCCATCTTGCAGCCCCTTTTAGCCCTTCACTCTGTGTGCATTATTTAGGGGTTTCAGAGACCCCCGAGGGAAATATGGTGGAGAGAACATTGAGGCAGCAGCATGGAGGGAAAAAAAGGAAAGGGAAGGGGCAAAGAACAATGCAAGAGCTTCTTATGTTGTAATTAAGGATTGCAATGAGGTAATTAGATGCTTGTAATTGGGGATCTCCTTGTCTTACCAGGTCAACCTTGTGCTCTCACACAGATGGGAAGGTCAGGTGTCCCGATGACCATCATTAAAAAAATACGAAGGTTGATGATGCCACAAAAGACACAAGAAAAAGCAAAACCATATTATTGTTCAAAACAATTCAAATGCATTTGGTACAACATTTAGCGATGAGCATGTTTCCACATTTTGTCACATTAGATCCAGAAACCTTTATTTTTCTTAATGGGTTTATTGTAATAGATCAAGACAAATGAGAGTGTGATTGCAGTATGAAAAGAAAATGGTACATGGATTGCAAAATTTTCATAATTTCTGGTTTCAACATTTCTTGAAAATAGAAATCTGAGATGCTGGTTTGAGTCAAAGTCCTGCGTTGCTTAGGGTTTCTCTGTGTTTGTACTTTTATTAGTTTACGCTGTTGTCTTTGCTTAAGCCTTTTCTTAGTTATTGTTTATTTTCTTTCACGTTCTTTGGTCTGTTTCCCTCAGCCTGCCTGCCTGGTCTCCCCTCACAGCTGCGCCCCCGTTCCCAATCAGGTACCTCTTCTCTGACAAGAAATAACTAACAGGAATAAATATGTGAAAACATCAATCTGTGTGGCATTAATCCGTATAATGTGTTTCATTCTATGCTGGAATTAGTGAAATAGATAAACTTTTTAATAACACTCTAACTTATTGAGTGGAATCGTACATTCCTGAAAATACTTGCAGAAACAACTGCAGGGAAAGCTTTCAATTTATTATTAGGAAACAATGAATCTGTTTCCTTTCTCTTCATAGCTGTACACTGCTCAATGTTGGTCTGTCACATACAATTCTCCGAGAATACATTGAAGAGAAAAAAGTTCAAACAGTCTGAAACTTTTTTCAAGGCAATGTAGCAGCACGCAGGCTTCCATCTTAAAGCGCTATCATTAACGAGAAATGATCACTTCACAAAAGCCGTCTGACAGTTTCTTAATATCCCAGTTTAAAGCGTTATCTTTAGAGCAGCACAATAACAACAGAAAGTAGGATGAGACGTTTTATCATGACTAAGCGTCTAATTGCTCTATTGTTGCCCCGAAAGACTTTTTGTCTCATCTCCAGCTCGATACCTCGCTCCCGTCCCACTCACTTTTTGTCTTCTCTCTGGGCCTTTTGTTTGGACTATACGTTTCACATTGTCTGAGCTCTCGGAGACGCTGCTGTGCGATCGGAGGAGGAGGACTGAGGTGAGCGTGGGCTGAGCCGAGCAGCGCGGCAGCAAGTCTCGCCGAACGTGTGCAGACGGATCGGAGTCACGTGGCGAAGCTTCGTCTACTGGGACGCAGCTTGGGATTACTGTGTGAAGGGTCAATGCAAGTGTGCAAAAAAAAAAAAAAAAAACTTGACCTGAGGTCAGAAGGGTGAGAATCCAATGAGAACGTTGTTATTTTTGAGTGCATTCCAGAAAAAGAGGCTGATGGTTTGCGATGCCAGCTGTGTTTACATTGCGAATGTGTGCAAAACTTTGTCAATGTGCTACTATTGTGGGGGAAAAAAACAACACAATTTTGCTCTTGTGGTGTTTCCATTACATAAGACACACAATTAAAATCACACGTGAATAAGCTTGTTCACATAAGTCATCAAAAAACATTCTGCACCGTCACCCTCCTACTACTTCCTGTTTTCTTTGTGGTTTGCACCAGTGGCATCATCCGGTTGATGATCGTGTGACGTCATTTCCGTTGCAGCTTTGCGAAATGAACCGATTTCAGTTTGGCTAATGCCAAAACCTTTTATCAAAAACTCAGAATTTTTTTTTTTCTTTCCAATATAGAGAAGCATTCCCATGAAGCTAATTCATTTTCAAAATGTGAAATTGCGCTGTGCGTCCTCGACAGAAATGCATCCGGGAAGCGCAAACAGAAAGCGACCAGAGTCTTGTCCTGCAGAGGTGTTTAACAATGACCCTCAATGCTGAGGTCCAACTCAAGGTTCCTGAGTAACTTGAAGAAGTCATCAAATATTTATCTGCCCTCCTTTTCACAATCATGGAATGTAAACAAGCATATTATCTGTTTGATTGACACTCAATCTCCCAGCCTGGCACATCAGTGAAAGCCTAGACAGCACTATAGCGTTATAGAAGGAAAGACGAAGGTCACAGACCAGGATTATTTGCCGAATTAATTTCAGTAAGATTCGCTCAGACTGAAAGGAACATCACATAAGCCAGCTTACATTCTGCACAGTGAGTAAACAGTTTGATATAGTCAGCTCTGAGTTGCAAACGTGGCTGTGAACGATGAATAGGTTCCAGTGTAGCATCCAGAAAACGCTGCTTTTAGGCCCACATACTCCATTCTCATATATCGTTATGCGTCTCTTAATCATAGTATTTGCTGACATTTTTAGCCTTTCTTTGCAAAATGACTCAGTCAGATTGAAAGGGGAGTAGATGGAGACCGGGCCTTGAATTTGCTTTGATTGAACCCTTTCCATTGTAGCTGTAGTTGTATGTTTAGTGTCACTGTAGTGCTGGAAGGTAAATCTTTGCCCTACTTTCAATATTTTGAATAAGTTGTAACTCAGCTGCTGTATATAACTTTTGTAAACTATATATTTTATTTTTATTTTTTTTGCACATTTGTTGAAACTGTTACTATGTTGTGACCGCATAGCATGCGACAGATAATCTGTGAAAAAAAATCGAGCTCATTCGACCAATCAGAGCCAGGAGGCGGGTCTTAGTGCTGCCAATCGCTCCCCTTGCTCTCTGCTACACTGGAGCTAGCATAGCCTGTTGTGAATGCTCAAGCTAGTTAGCATGGCAACTGATGCTGTTGTTGCTCTGCCATTAGCACAGTTAGCAGCAGGTACATGAGAATGATTGACAGCGCTAAAACTTTCCTCCTGGCTCTGATTGGTTGTTTTTGGTTGGGAGTGTTGCATTTCTTCACATAGTAATAGGAGCTCAGGGACATGTTAAACTGTCATGACAGGGTGACAAATTTAACAAATTTATAAAAAGCATTTTTTAATATATATATATATATATATATATATATATATATATATATATATATATATATATATATATATGTAAAAAATGCTTTATATATAAAGCATATAAAGCATAGCATATAAAAATGCTATATATATATATATATATATATATATATATATATATATATATATATAATATGTAAAAAATGCTTTATATATAAGCATATAAGCATAGCATATAAAATGCTATATATATATATATATATATATATATATATATATATATATATATATATAAAACATTACATAGTGTTACTTTAAGGTGAGAAACTTCAGTTTTAGTTGTTTTTTTTTTAACACAGTACCCTGAGCAGTTGATTAATCTGTAAATAATCCACAACAATGACACTTAAACAAAAAAAGAAACATATTAAAAGACTTTGAATAATTAGAAATCTTAAATTGTGTTGTTAAGAAAAGATGAAAAGAACACGATAAGAATAAGTGAAAAGAAATTTTCCAGGAGTGGCTGTGGCCCCCTCTGGCCACCTCTTGGCGGCGCCATTGCAGGATGGAACTTGTTTTCAATCATCTTTAGCCAGATTTTTCTTAATGGATAAGTAATGTCTTGTCTTTAACACATGTGTAAATAGATCTCACTATGGCTTTTGTTCTTTCTTTCTTTCTTTCTTCCATCTTTTTTCACTCTTTCATGAAGGCCAGATTCGTGGAGCGACATTTGTCACGACAACAAATTCTCCGGCTTTTATCTGTGGATCTCCACAGCTCCTACAGTTACAGCAAGGAATTTAATTATAATTCAAGATATACACATTTAATGAGATTAATTTAAAGTGATCAAACACAATAATGATTTTTTTTTTTCAATTGAGACAGACACCTGAAGGTGGATGGAAAACTCATTAAAGGAGCAAATGAATAATGAAAGAGGGTGTGTTGGTGTTGGACTAGCTTGGTTTACATCTTCACTTGATGGAGCACTGTTGTAGCTCCCCTCAGTGGGTGGGGGGGTGGAGGCTGAGGAGGCAGGATACGCAACAGGTGAGATGGAAACACAATGCATGAGGGCAGGAGGAGAAAAAGCAGGCGGACGGGGCAGAGTGCCAGGTTGTCTCAGCGCTGTGCAGTGAAAGTGAGGAGACAGCCCCGCTGAAAGGAGCGGCCAACACCGGCCTCATCAGGCAAAAATGGAAAAAAAGTGACGCGGCCAAACCAGACCCTGCAGGGAATGCAGCCATGTCAGCAAACACAACCTTCCTCATTGTACGGGGCGGAAAAAAACCCGCCTGGGCGGGAATTGTTCCGTTGTGCCGTGATAAGGCGCTAATCATCCATTAGTAGAGCAGATGTTGAATTAGTAACTTGAAACAGAACTGCAGGTATGTGAGTCTAACTGCAGGAATCAATTTAATTCATGATAAATGTGTGGCCACCTTCCTAAAATAATGGCTCAGTCATTTTTTGTCAAAAGATTTTTCTTTTGACAAAAATCACTTTTGGCACAGAAAAAAAAAGTCACTTTGGCCAATATTTTAGGAAGTTGACGATATGTTTGCTAGACAATGACTTGATAAATAAAGCATGAATGAACAAAGTGTTTTAAATTTCTAAGTGAGAAAGTTTGGAAAAAGCTTCTTCACACAGAGTGTGGATCTGTTGTGTGCGCTGCGTGGTGAAAGTGACAAATGATGCTGACTGCATGCAGGTGTCTCCACCTGACTGTGTTCAAGTGCAGCGGTGTGGCATTGTAGGCACGGTAACCGGTGCCCAAGCTAAAGTTAAAAATGAACTGGAGGAATTCTGGCGCGTTTGTTGCAGGCAGGAAAAACATGGAAAGCCGGACAAGCAGCTTTTTAAATGCCCGCTATGTTCAGAAGACCTGGACTTAACGAGCTGCACCTCCTGCTGTAAAGTGTCAGCCGGAGTACGGAAGTGAAAATGAATAATCACAGGTCTTAAGGTGTGAGCTTCTGCACCTTTTTTAATATGCCCGTGCTACGAGAGATGCAGCACCATGCGCTCCTGTAATTTTAGCCCATATCTCAACTGTTGGTGCTCAATTGTTAAAGGCAGATTCAAGGCAGAGGAATAGTTATTAGTATGTTAATCAGGTCAAAACAAAATGATGCAGCAGAATAGACAGAATAGAATTTATTATTATTAAACTGTTCTTTATAATACATTTTATTGAACAAGTTGTTCTGAATAGTGCATGCTTGTTGAGATCAAGTGTGTGGGATTTAGTGATCTGTTGCTACAGAACAGGGAGCAGCTCTGTTGCTGTGGCATAGTTTTCTAGTTTTATTGCTTTTTTCTCATCTGGTCAACTAAATATCTCGGGATAAAGTGTCACTCTGATGAAGAGGTGACTCGCACTTCATCGGTGCTAGGCGTGGGCGATTACTGTCTTGTTTATCATTTATCGTGAAAAATTTCCCATAAGCATTTTTGATTTAATGTTGTGATAAATATCAGTTATTAATGGTAAGTTCAGAAAAACAATTCTGACAGTATTATTGGAAATTTTGATTTTGTTCTCTACCGTTCCACATTTGCAAAAACATACATGTCCACATAAAATTATCATTATATGCTGTTACTGTGTGTAGTTTAGTGATATAAATGACCTATTTTAAAGTAAGTAGCGTCCTATTTCAAATGGGAATATTTTTGTCTTTGAATGTTGTGCCTGCCTAAAAATAACTGCTAAATAGTTTTTTTTTTAATCGTGATCTTTATGGTTGTCACAAAAATTCCTCAAATTATCAAAATAAAATTCTAAGTCCATATTGCCTACCTCTAATCAGTGCACACAGCACAGCATGACGTTAGGCAATGTTATCTTTGGGTTTTTGGGAATTTTTCAACATGTCCAAAAAATCTGTCACAGCCTGGTTCAGCATGCTATATTGTTAAATCTGCATTCAACTAAGTGTGATTTTCCTTTGGCACCAAAATGACAACCAGCTGTGCAACAATGTTATGGTGGTAATTTTTTGACTAAGAAACTTCGATAAAAGTGGCTATAAGCTTTATTAACACAACATGGAAAACTCTAATAGCAAAAAAACTAAAACAGAATCTGCCTATAATACTTAATGTGATGGACCAAGTTAAAAACAGGATATATTAAGGAAAAAGGAAAAAAAACATCTTTAAAATTTATTTTAACCCAAATATTGTAAATGACAAAAGATAAAAGAGGTAAAAGAAGTAAAAATGAATTCAGGCAAAAATGTAAACAAACTGGCTGCCCAACCAAACATAATTGACCTAACAGCGAAATGACACACAGGGGTTTATATGCAGATCAGACCAATTAAGACACAACAGGGGTAACGAAACAGAACACAGTTACAAATAACACAAAAACCAATAACTGTACAGGTAAGTTTGGCTAAACTAAAGACCCAAAAATGAAAATCAAAAATATTAAACTTTAAATACTAATATTTACTTAGATTCAAAACTTATCTAAACAAAGACACTTCAAATTCACCCTGCCAGCAGGAACTAGTGGTGCAGTCCAATCAGCATTTAAGCCTGCTGAGCGCTGGCCCCCAACTTTAGTCTGGGAACTCCAAGGTACCAGCAGGAAAACAAAGGGTTCATCTTAAGCGAACAAAAATTTACTTTAAGTTGATATAAATACATATGTTAACTAAATATGCACACTAATAAATGGAACAAATGTATCTAAATCAACTAATAAATGTTTTTATTGAAATTAAAGTGTTGAGTTTGTATGAAAAAATAAATTGTCCATAAAAAGTTGGATCACACTGGACACATGAGCAAAATCTAAATATGTCATAAAACAATCCTTCCAGTCAATTTCTTACTTTTAAATATTAGTACACAGGTTTTAAATCCACTTATGCATCTAACGTTAGCTATGCTGCAATGCTAACGTTAGCTTGTACGCAAACAGGAACAACGAGCAGAGATTCCCTTTCAGCTGCGCTGTTTTTCTATCCTTTCTGCTACTGTTAACGTTCTTATTATCTACACTTCTGCTTCACCGTTAAATGCTTCATGTTTGTTCTGCCACTGTTTTCTGTTTGAGTCTGTTCAAAGAAAAGCAGACGGTCATGTTGTTCGTCATCCATGGATTAGCTCATTGAAACTGAAAGGAGGGCAATGAGTGCAAACTCAAAGAAGGCCGCAGAGATTAGTCTGGCTGGTGTTTGTTGTGATGTTGCACATGTTCCACCAGAGCACCCAACCTGGTCAGAAACAATGCACTCAGATTGGCACATGATTCACTTTGAGAGTGATTACAGGAGAGCAGACAAAGAGAGCGTGGTCGACATGAGTAGGAAGACTAGCAATTCACAGCCGAGCGTTTCAACTGAAATCTGATTCATCTTTACTGCACATGTGTTGCTATGTGTAGGTTAATGTTCTCAAAAGTTGATTGATGTGTTTTTAAATGTCATTGTTCAGTGCAGCAGGTTTATATATTATCCTGTGAAGTAATAAAAAATGATTTTGTGTATAATAAGAGAAGACTGGAATTTCCTGGCATTGCAATGAAATGAATTTAAGGACATCAAACTTGTCCAAGATGCTAATATAAACTACTCAGTGTTCAGTGTCTTATTGTGAACAGCTAATAATGAAAGAAAAGTAATTTTTTTCCTGTATTTGTTAAAAGTTTTTTTTGTAAATGGCGGAATCCTCAAATCTGACCTTGAATAATCTTTTAAATGTCACCTGAGAGTGACTCAGAAATCCTTTATCACTCCGCAAAGCTAAGTAACATGTTAGGGGCTCCAAATAAAAGAGAAATATATTTATGTGAAAATTATTTCAGTTTGGATATATTGAATATTTTAGCTACTTGAGCACAGTAGCAATGTGTGATCTCATGCTACTGGAGGACGATGATTCACTCATGAGGTAGGCAGATGCTTCAGACTGAAAGTGGAAGTGAAGGCATTCTGTTGTACTGATGATTAAGATTTATAACCTCAACTGCTCATTTGACCCATTAATTAAATTAATTAATTTAATTAATCTGCATCTGCATCTGCTTCATGATGCAGCAGAACACTGTGAATTCCACCCCGTTGTTCTCCATATGCAAACATTATGGTGAACCAGAACGCATCAAAAACAGAGTAAGATGTTCCACAGACTTGCCTCCATTTCCTCACCTTTAGGTAGTTTCCAAAATGCCAGTTTACTTGCCAAGATTTAACGCTTTTGATGCTTCGACCTAACAGAAAAACTGGGGTTTTGGAAAACTGAGACATTTTTTAAAGAAATGACAAGAATAAGCCATCTTATGATGCAGCCGTGAACATGCCAACACTTATTTGGAGATGATGCTAAAAAAAAAGGTGTCTAATTTGTGCCGGAAACGTAATGTTAGAGTGTCAAAGTGTCACTAATATTTGTATACTGCAGCTGGAAGCTGGGGCAATTTGTTATGTAGTAATTCAGAAGTTAAACTTCAGTAATAGGTGGAGTGATCTATACTGATCAGAACAGGATATTTCCTAGAAAATCGCGTTCTGACTTCACCATGCCGAGTGAATTTTTGCTAAAAGTTTCTCAGCTGGATGTCTGCCTGTATGGGCAGGTCAGTGCTGATCGGTCCTGTCACTTCTCATCAGGCTTCAGTCTGCCTGGCAGCTCCTTCAAAACACACGACCTCTTCAGGGTCACTTCCACGGCCGGATGGCAGGAAGATTTTATTCACGACCAAAAAGTCTGTTTCACTCATTACAGCAGCAGATACCAATTTCTACATCATTACATACATGATAATCACAGAAAAACTAATTTTTGTTTCTTTTGGGTGAAATTTTTGAACGTAAAAAATTTACGTTACAACACTTAAATGATTAAAAGACAACTACAGTGGTTGGTATTCCACAACAAGAAATGTTTCCATTGGCTGTACAATTGCATAATCTTGCATTTTGAGAATAAAAAACAAAAAGAAAACTTATTTTTTTATATAAAAAAAACATTTTGCATTAAGGATGAAGTGTGTTGAAATTGGTTTATTTCACAAAGCTGCTCCATCAACGTTCAAAATGCAACGATACGTTATAAATGAAACATTCACTGTTTCATGTTTTCACATGGCATTTAGATTTTAAAAATGTGCACAAAATTGTATAAAGTGATCTGATTCTAATTTGATTAAATTAGCTGCTAAAATAATGTAGCATGTTTATTACAGCAATATTCCATTATTTATTGTTATTTTTGATTTATCTTGAGGCCAAGATGTTGAAAAATAATTACACTTTAGTTTAAATCAACCAAATTTGTCTTTCTTCTAAAAACATTTTTTTAAAAATGACATAGTGCCACTGATAGTTTCTCTGGTCTCAACAACTTTAAACTGCGGATACACTATGATGGAAAATTGGAGGAGTTTTGGAACCATAACTGTATAAAGTGTCAGTAAATTTATTCTGGCAATAATTTGATAAAAACGTTTAATTTCACATAAGAAATACATTCTTCTCTTCCTGTACAGACATGTCTTGCCCACCTCTATCTCCTGCTGTTCTGATTCTGCTTCCATCGAACCTCACATATTCGCTCAAGAAGTGAAAAGCTGATAAGAAACAGTGTCACAGAACACAGGGAAAATTTTCTTTAGCACCATATTCCCGGTGCTTAACCAGCACTTCTTTAGCCATGCTCAGGGTTTTCTATTTTGAACTTTTGGGTGTCGTTAGTTTTGATATTAGAACTTGTGCAGCATAAGTGTTCAACACTTTTTGACAAGAATCCCAAACAAAACAGAGACTGTTAAAAACATTTTTTAAAAAGTGTCGGTTTTAAAATAATCAGTTAGTGTAACCAGGGCATCACAGCAGTTCAATAGTAGCTGGGGAAAAAAATAATAAAACAACAACAACAACAATGACCCTGCAAAATACTGAAAGCCCTGCTGTGCTTGGGGAGTCTCACTTCTGTGACAGTGCTGCGGCTACTTTGCTGGACAGACAGACGCCTGCTCAGCAGTGCTGACGTCTAAAAGAGCACAGAGCACTTTATCATTCCTCAGGGAGAGACGAGAACAAACACAAAGTGACACCATGTTTTTTATTTTAAAATCGCAGCAAAGTGGGAGGGAAAATGACATCTGATTTTTGGGTGAAATTGGTCAAGTTCCTTTCCTCCAAACTTTTTTGGTTTCCTTCTCGGGAACCAAATGATCTAGAAAAACTGTTTCCATCATTTGTCCAATGGGGAAAACATAAAAAACTTAAACGATATTGTGGCGAAAACTACAACGAAGTAGCAACATTTTTTAAAACAAATCTCTAAAGATTTTCAAAGCAAGTATTTCAAGTATTCCACACGGCAGTACGCTTTTACTTACACAAATAATGCTGGTGTTTCACCAGGCTGTCTAATACAACACATGTGGCAAAAACACCACCGCTTGTTTCAGTCAGTATCTCGGCCCAGGTGACCTCAATGCAAATGCAAACTTCCATAAGCGTCAGCAAATGGGCCAAACATAAAACCCATCCTCCAGAATGAGAGCATTGAACATCGGCACCGGGGAACTTCCTGTCCTCTGCTGCTGTTGGCCTGTGCAGCTCCAACGCAGCACTCTGAGTAACTCTGAGCCACTGGGACGATTCTCACATGCAGATTATCTTTCGGGCCCAAAATAAAAACTCGGCGAAGAAGACAAACTCATCTGCGGAGGCTGCCGGTTTGGACTAAGAGCTGCCTGTGGGTGGGGGTTATTTTCAGAGATGTTGCAGCTGCATCCAAAATTTTGGACACTGACCAGGTCGAACAAAACAAAAAGACAGGATCTGAGTAGATCTGACTAAGTCTGAAATTGCAGCAAGTCCTCCACTCATCCCGTTCACTCTTCATCCCATTCCATCGTACCTGAATTGCACGCGAGTATTTTATTTATTTATTTATTTCAAAGAGCTTAATTCTTTAATAGAGACGAGATGAAGTTACAGGTGAGATGACACCTCAGGAGGTGTTCTCTGTCTCTGATCTCCCCGCTGTGTGTATTATCAGGGTTAATAGGAGTGTAACAGAGACGAGTGCTGAGTGCCAAATTTGCACCTCTTCTTTCACGATGCTGCGGGTTCAGTCCCAGGGCCGACACGCGCAGGGGGCCAACGGCTGAAACAGGAGCGCAGCGGGAGGAAGCTCTGGCTGTTAACCACTCGACATGAGATGCTCTGAAGGAGCAAACATATTCTGTATCAACTATTCTTTATTCAAAGTCATTTAAGATTTAAAAATGTCATTCGTTCGGATCCCAGTGGTGATGCACGGTAGCAGCATCGTGCCATTCAGAGGCTATGGCTAGTTATTCAGTTTTCAGAAATGTATTATTTTTTTCTTCTTGTTAAAAAGAAGCTTTTTTAGAAATGCAGTCGGTTAAATGCTACAGAGGTTGTTGTTGGCATCACGTATTTTAACCCTTTAACTGGTGGTAACCCATCCATGGGACAAATCTAGTTTGTTTGAATCCGCTGCCGTTTTCACTGCCAGTTACAGGGGTAGAAGAGGAAAGAAAATGCTGCTCTTCATGCAGCCATACAGTCATATTTAACACATTAGGATGTGCAGGCGTGTTTGTAAGATTTTCTAAATAACAACCCTAAAGCATACTTTTTATTAAGCTCACATTTCTCTATTAAAAAGGTCGTTTTGTCGTTTAACTCCATCCATTTTCAGTCCACCTGGATTAGCATCCTCCACTCTGCGCCGGAACTGTGTTCCCTCAGCATGATGCTGCCGCCACCATGGGTGCAGGTGTGACGTGTTTGCAGCTAGTCTTTTCCAACAAACCTCTTCCACGTGAAACTTTTTCTGTAAACACTGTAAATTGTACAGTACAAACGATTTTAAAAAGTTTAAAATGCATGCATCTCGTTTAAAAAGCATGCAGTCCGAAAAGAGCATGTAGAAATTAAAAAAAGAAAAAAAATACGTACGAAACACACCATGAGAAGCGAAATTTATAAGAAAACTGTAATTTCACTATGTGTGATATAAGAAAATACAAATATATCTTTTGAGTGTTTTATATTTTTTTATAAATGTGTTAAATCAACTCTTCTGCCTTCTTCCAAAGCTAACAAGGAACAACCAATCAGAGCAAGAAGGTGGGTCTTAGTGTCGTCAATCACCTCCGTTGGTGCTGCTCATTCCCCTCTCTCTCTTTCTCCCACAGCCCGTCAGGTACGGCTAAATAGTTAGTATAGCCACCAATGGTGGAGGATAAATGGTTGTTTCTGCACCATTGGTACATTTAGCAGCCAGTACATGAGGTTAATTGATAGCACTAAGACCCTCCTCCTGACTCTGATTGGTTGTTTTCAATTGATGCATTTCTTCAACCAGGAATAGTAAAAAATTTTAGAAAAAAAATACATAAAAGTCACTGCACCTACAAGATTTATTTGTCAGGATCTAAAATGGCAACGGCCACATTAGCTCACAGCTAAAAGATGCTGTTCTAAACCAAGAGCTTCACCTTTTACTGGCACTGAAACCTCATCTGCATGCTAGAAGAACTGAATTAGACCCTCTGTGTGTGTGTTTTTTTTTTTTTGACAGACTGGTTTAAACTTAGCCCAAACGCGACGTGATTCCCACAAATCATTTAAGGGCTGATTTAATCCGTTTCACACAGCCTCAGTCTGTTTCTCACTTCTAACCCACACGCCCACGGTGAGAGCTGTTAGAGGGACAGTGGCTCAAAAAAAGAACCATTCCACCCAGTTAGCTTACACTGGGTCAACGACACCAAGTTACACACACGCAGACACGGTTAGAGTGCCACGGTGTCTTTGGGCACTTCCTCTAACGCCTTTGCATCATTGATGATTAAAAACTTTGCTTCCTTTGAAACGTAAAAAAGAATTCTATTTAAAACCTAAAAACAATGCTCAAACTAAGTTTGATTTTGCAGTTTGTTTAGTAGAATTAACACTTCAGTTCAGCCAACAAACTGCACCGTTTGTGATTGTCTAATTCTGAGTTAAATTAAAACCTGAACAAAAACCTGAAGAAAAAAAAACATTCTGATTATATTTTGACAAACACAGTAAGATGACTGCTCAGTGAGGAATAACTCATCGCTGAATCTAGTTACAGCTCAGGTTTGGTCCGCTTTGGTCAGCTTTTTAGGTTTTGGATAAGACTGAAGCAAATGCAGTTCTGGCTTAATGAAACTGAAAGTTCACAGAGATCATTTAATCTCCATGGCAACCATTTAGCTGTGCAAAACACCTGGTTGCACCTCGCCCCAACTTTGGCGCAGCAGTTTCCTGTCTTCCTCGTCACAGGACAACCGTTCCCTGCGACTCCTCCACTCGGCTACTTCAGACTAGCCGGGAGCAATTAGCAAACATCTGGAACTGAGATCGTTATAGGAACTACATCTCAATGTAACGCTGGTTAAAACCTTGTTAAAGGGTTGATAGAGGAGCCATGTTGTGATGACTTCCTGGAGGCGGAGTTTCAGAAAGAGCAGACGTTCGTAAAGGGACAGGCGTTCAATTTGAAGGTGTGAAATTACAAAGTCAAAATTCTTCAAAGTCATATTTGGTATATAGCATTTTCTATAATACCTGATGGTAACAGTTATTTGATTATGCTATAAAACAGCGACTGGAAAACACAGAGTACTGACCCTTTAAGTTCTATGACCATCTGCAAAGAGAGTAATTTTTGAATTCAAAGCAAACACATGGGGCCCGTTATTACAGTAATACTGAAGGGGTTTCAGGCTTTAAAATCTACATATAAACAAACGATTGACACAGGATTACAGGCGTTGCTAAGTTATTGGCCGGCATAAAAGCCCACGGTGAATTTTACTCATTATTGAGCACAAAGTCAGCAATTACAAAAGGAATCTAATCTGCACTTCCTACAAAGAGAGACTGAGGTCAAATTTTGGAACTCAAAAGCACGAGCAGCACCTGGAGTCCACACAATGCATCTGCTTCTCTGTCAGATTTATACAAACAATTGACAGAAAGTACAGCCTAACCTCCCCCCTTTTAACCTGCTTTGCATTCAGCAACTATTGACCCAAAAAGTTGCTGAACACCGTCCCTTGTCCTGGTCATCCCTTTAAACCCGATCTCTGCCGGGGGAACAAAGGCAGAAATGTTTGGCCCCTGGGTCTGACGAGCTGGGCTGGGATGAGGCGAATTAAAGCCTCAGCAGAGAATCCAGCTGACACATAGAGAGTCCTGTGGCTCTGCTGCCAGCGGCTGCTGCGCATCATCTGTCTTAAAAAAAACTGAATCCGTTGTATTTTAATCAAGGGATGGTTGAAAGCAGATTGAGACAGATGCATTTAAAAGGCAGAGGAGCTAGAATTTGTTGACAGATTGTCTGTCTTATACCGTCATGACACAATTATAATTTGAACAAATATCTACAAAACATACATTTTTGTAAAATTAAATACTGCTGCTTTAAAAGAATTGTGTTTTTCAAGTCACAAGCATTTGAAAAACACGAAAAAACACTTTTTTTGTCATTATTAATGAAGCACAAGCTTCTTGCATGTCCCGTTTTTTTTATTTCTTTTTCCATCTCTCATATAGACCAGCACCTCTCAGTTCGGTCTTATGAATGGCCTGTGCTTCCTCCAAAAGGCCCCAAGCCGAAGGGACAAGCGACATTTCGCCATACGCTTACAAAAAAAACCTCCCTCCACCATATGCAACACTGATTAATTAATTTCTCCATGGCTGAAGGCCTGATTTTTTGCTTTTTTTTTTTTTTTGCTTTTTTTATGCCAGAAAACAACACTCAGGGAAAACTCATCATGGCTTTTCCTTCAGCTGGTGGTATTTCTGACTTCCAAAAGCTCTCTGCCATTTAGCATAAATGTACCATTTTCAGTCTATTCTCGTGTCAGAACAGAGTGTAGAGGTGTGAAAGCGTGCTTTAGTGTGTGAAAGAGCATATGGAGAGTAAAGATAGTTCTTGATGGGTGTGTGTGTGTGTGTGTGTGTGGTTACAAAGAGGAGAAAGCAGAGAGAGAGAGGAAGAGTGAGTGAGAGAGCAAGGAGACGGTATCAGTGATGCCACTAAGAAAAAAAAAGGGGGTCAGCTGCTGGTAAATTTAGGGTAAAATTAGGGCTTGGCCGGACTGGGCTGTGTGAAACCGACAGATGGAGGATGGGTTCCCAGGGAACCAGACCTGCTACAAATAGCTGTGCGCGCACACACACACACACACACACGCACACATGTTTGCGCGGCTACCTTTGTGGGGACTTTCCATTGACTTTCATTCATTTCTACAGCCTAAACCTTACCCTAACCCTAACCATTACATACCTTACCCTAACCAAAACTCAATTCACACCTTAGTCCTAAATCTAACCCTTGACCCAAAACCAATGTTTCCCCTTGTGGGGACCAGGCTTCGGTCCCCACAAGGAACAGTGGATCCCCACAACGTAGCATATGTCAGGAAAATGGTCCCCACCAGGTATTACAAACAAATGCACACACACACTCTCCTGTGTGGATCATGCGATCGCAAAAGAAGCTCAGAACAAGGAGACAAGTTGGAGCGCAGATGTGAGCCCGCCCACACATCCCGGTGTGAACGTGAGCACATGGAGCGCTTCACAGTTTAAACACACAGCAGCTTTTATTGCCTTTTTTTCTTTCTTTTTCTTAATTCAGGAAGGGTTCTGGGTGAGGACGTCATGTTCATTTTACTTCGTGTCCTTGTGGAGTGTGACGCCACGCGTTCTTGTTTTCTGCCCTTTTGCTCACTTCCACTGAAGTCACATGTTCACACGTCAGTGATTGGCCACATTATTAGAAACTAAGTCAAAGACATAGAAACTGTTCCATGGCCGCTGCTCCGCCACCAAGGTTAGAAGAACAGGAGGACGACACATGGAAGTCACAATGTACTCAGGAACAACGTTTCCGTTCCAAAGGTTTGTAAAACTTTGCCAATATTCTGCTAATGTCGAAAAAAAAGGACACAATTTCACAATTGAGGTGTTTCCAATGAGAAACTCAATTGAATAAGTTTGTCCACATGATAAATCATTACAGGCATGCAGCACCATGACCCTCCAACTACTTCCTGTCTTCTTCTTCTTTGTGGTTTGTGCCAGTGGAAACATCCGATTGTTGATCATGTGACTGAAGGGATGCAAAAAAAAAAAAGTGTTTCCATTGCAGTTTTGTGAAATAAACCAATTTCAATACAGCCAAAAAAACAAAAACAAAAAAAAAAAAAAAAAAACATCCTCATCCTAATGCTAAAACATTTTACTGAGTTTTTTTTTTTTTTTTCAAAATTGGCTTGTTTGCTTTAAAGGAATTTATTTTCAAAATGTCAACTTGCACACAAAGATGGTCGATGCAATCACAGCTACTGACTCTTAAAGGGATCGTTTGAGAAGTTTTAATTTAACATTATAAGTAGTTATCTTGATTGGGATCAATAATTTTCTTAAAGCTTTCATAAATTGTTTTTTAGTTGTGTATGTCTAACACAATGCTCTTTAGAAACTATCCATTCTCCATGGATAAAGAGCATGGATAATGCTCGTTTAATGTAATTTTGACTATATTCTAATAATTATATTGCCAACATGCCCTTCGATTGCTTTGAATGTCCTCCACTTTTTATGCTATGCTCCATATAGTGGAATGGTAGAATTTAAATTGCTTTTAGACTTTTTTAAAAAATCCCTTACCAGACGTCTCAGAAAACTCATACCTCACTCTTCAGTCCCACCTTAGCAAGCAGACTCTTTGATTTTTGCCCCTTCAAGTGAAAATAATTATGGGATATTTTGATATTTTCTTTTACAAGTGACTTTTCAGAAATATATAACAGCTTGTGTTAAGTCAGTAAGTCCTTAATATTGATGAAAACCTGCTATTTTCCCTGGCAGTTTATTCCAATTATTATATAATTGGAATAATTATGTAATAACAAGCACATACTTATGTGTTTGTTGATTAATAATCAACAATCAACAAGCACTGATATCTTGCTGAAAAGTTACTTCTAAGTTAGTCTTGTATTATTTCCATTGTACTAAGATGTTTGCACAAGAAACTAAATTATAAATACTTGGTAAGACTTTGTGTTTTTGTAATGTACCTACATTAACTACCAGCCTTTTAGCTCACACACACACCCCCCCACACACACACACACACACACACACAAAAAAAAAAACAGCCTGGGTAAATATTAAAAAAAAAAAAAAAGTTCAAGGAAAGTTAAATTTGTTGAAAGATTGTTCAGGAACCCAAAGTGTAAATGTGCATGCCGTTTGCTGCTCAGTGCCTCAGCGTTTAGCCGCGTCTCTTCAGTGGAAGGAGACAATGCCGGAGCTGTTCCTGTCACTCACATCAACACTTGCAGTCGGGTTCTGATGGAGGTTTCTACTACTAAAAAGGACGGGTTAGCTTGTCGCTCAGCAGCGTCAGGCTAACTCAAACTCACGGTAACAAGGTGTCACAGTAGCTTGTTTTTTTATTATTTTCCCCCCCTAATTTTGTCACTCAGCTGTTCAGCATCTTCCACACAGAGCAGGCTTGATGTTTCCACGCCTAACTTGCTCCTATTGACTGGTTTCATGTTACAAATAGCTGTAATATAAATCCACCTCACATGAACACACCTTAAGATCAGAGTTCAGGTGAGAACAGAGAAATTAATCCCACTGACTTTGCACATGCATGAAGACTCGATCACCAATTAGGAATATTTGCAATTCTAAATACGATGTAAACGTGTTAGAGAAAGTTTTTTTTTAAAAAAATGACTGATGAGATGTTAAAATATTCGATACGTACTTATGACCAGGAGCAAAGATGGAGCTGGTTGGTTGGTTGGATGGACATGTACTGACATTCATCATATGTTACATTTACCATCAAACAGTAAGTGGTATTTTAACATAATAGCAGATTTTCAGCAACACAGCAGCTCAAAGTGCTTTATATGAATTAGAAGGAAATACAAACAAAATAACCAACCAAAAGAAAGATAAGAAGGTGAAAGTATTAAACTTGGTTCCCCGAGTTTAATAAGAACAAGTCGTTCATAATTTATAAACTAGTAGAGTTCTCTCTGCATTCTTCTTCTGATCAAACTAAATGTATTTTTCTCCATGTCTGATTCTTGTTCTGGGTTGTTAAGTTGATGGTATTTGCAAATTTTATGAATCAAATTATAATTTAAACAATTATTAATCCACCGAGTATTCCTGAAAACAGTTTCATTTCAAACACTCATCGTGAGACAGGTTGTGACTCAGCAGCTAATTCCACATTCAGACGATATGCCAGTTTATTTCCACCTACATCTGAGCTCCAGAGTTATTCTTAAATCTGTGCAGAATGAGCTCTGGTAAAAACACAAGGCTGTGAAAACATGTTTGCCCATTTTTGAAAAGTTTTTTTTTTTTTTTTTATTGTCACTGTAACTGATTAACAGGGTTTATGGCACTAAATGGCCCAAAAATCGTGTAAATTAGCAGCACTGACTTTGAGAAACGTTCAAGGACTGATAACAAGAGTGGAATGTTTCCCCAAGAATAGTTGACTTAAAGTCGATTCACAAACGCAGTTTAAAGTTGTCAAAAAACTTTATCAGACCAAGAAATCCTGAGTTGGCAGGATGTTGGTTCTTCAGGTGACAGAAGGCTGAATTTGTGTTTATGCATCTCTGAGGGTTCAGTCCGTCACTACGCCCAGACTTCAGGCCCGATCGCTGCTTTCCAGATGTAATAACTGAAGCTGCGTGCCGAGTCCAGATTGTTCAACTTTGGGTCAAAAAATAATTACGTCACTTTTATTTCTATTCAGCTGAAGAACGTTATGATGCATCCATATATTTATGTAAGAGTGAAAATACATTCAGTAAAGAGAACCAGAAGTCAAAATATACAATTTATCAAATATATCTCCACTAAGCATAAATTGTTGCTTTGTGATTATTCTCTGTGAGTTATTTTTATTTGTTTTATTTATTTTATTTTATTTTTTTTTGGTGCAAGATGTTATTACTACTTGCTGGTTTCTTGCCACAGTAAACAACAACCAGCTGGACCTGAAAACACAAAGACCTTTTCACAACTGCTTCAGTCAGTGGGAGTACAAGAATATCACATTCCTAATCCGAACAGAAATGAAGTCGGATCAAACAGGCGTTTCACCGGGTTACGTAGCCGGGGCCACGGCTCTTCGTCTGACCAATCCGAGGCGTTGTTGTCAGACAAATAGTTGCTGAGACGAAAGGTCAAGGGTCAAGGGTCAAAGGAGAAGTATTTATTAGAATCATGAAGAAGCGCTTGTGATTTCTTTTTTTTTTTGTCTTTTTTTTTTTTTTTCTTTGAGCACGCCACCCTCCGCAATGATTTCAGGGTACTGCATCAGATCGTTTTAAGAACAGTGCAGAGAATCACACTGATGACATGAATATTTTTTCTACTGCACGACGTTTTCTTCCTGAGACATCAGACCGGTGAACAGCCTGAACGGTCTCACCTGGTCAGGAGTGACAGGTTCTGATTTGATCAGAGTTTTCTGGAAAAATAAACAAGATCACAAACTCATAGACTGACTTGGGCCAAAGGAAATAAACTACAGGTGTGAAAATGCCTGAACACCACAATACAAATCAATCGATACATCAGTCAAATCTGTCAAGTTTGTTTGTGTAGCACATCGTGAAAACTTAAAAAAAAAAAAAAAAAACGTTATAAACACATCACGGTTTTACTAACTAATCAAAATAATCAATTTTGATCACACATTGGTCAATGTTCCATTTACATTATGGTTCAAAAGCAACTGTAAACAGGTGTAGCTTTTAGCCTTGCTTTAAAGGAACTCTGTGTTTCAGCTGTTTTGCAGTTTTCTGGAAGTTTTTCTCCATAGTTGATACTTACCGAAACTTGATTTCGTGTGCAAAACCTCAAACATTGACAAAGTGGAGCTAATCTGTTCAGAGGCAAATACTTCCCCTCCCATCCCACACCAACACTATGTCTTTTTTTCTTTTAGCACCGCAAGCTACGAACAGTGGATGTTCTCCTTTGTGTGGCAAAAACCCTTTCCTTGATAGCTCTTGATTATGATGGAGAGAGATTGAGCTGTCAGCAGCAATAAGTCAACAGAGCTCCCATGCAGCGTCTCCCCGAGGCGAGTGCCATCGTAAAAGATGAAACGCCACCGTCACCATCACCAGAGAGATTATGAAAAGTTTATTCTTAGGACCCTCCTGATTAATGCAAATTACACCTTGCTGCTGAAACAAGCGGCAGGACTACAGTCCGGAGAACAAACGCAGGCCTCCGTTTCGCCATGATGACTCCTGACATCCCCATCATCGTCTTTAACTGAGCTGCGCCCATCGTCTGGCTTTTGCGGTCAGATTAACACAAAATGATGCAAAAATTGAAATTCAACAAGTGGCAAAACTAAAAGTACCCCGACTGGTGAGAGAACAATCCTAGGCAGTGATAATCAGAGCGTACAAGCTCAGGATTTCATTTCATCTCCCCCTCCTTGTTCTAACATCTCCGCCAGCTCTTATTGGTTCTGAAAATAGTGAAAATGTGTTATAACTGTAGCCATGGAAGCAGCAGCGAGTCCCACTTAGCAGCGTCCCTGGGAGGCAAAGCCCTCCTCATTTAGACGCAGACATGCAAAGGATATCTGAGCAGCCACCTGTGATTATGCTGCCGTTACATAACAAGGGCTTACAGTCTGAATGCAACGTGTGAACCTTGTGATCCACTGTTCTCCCAGAGCTGAAGTCTCCCTTTATGCGGGTGCCCGGCCCGGTACCTGTTGCCGACGCAGACCGAGAGGCGCCTGAAAAAGGGGGCTCCATTAGTCGACGTCCCTCGGCCGAACACAATGGCCCGGTGATGATCGCACACAAGCGACTGCAAATCACCTCTCACAACTCTGAAATCAGAGCCTGGATGGTGAGGGAGAGAAAAGAAAGAAAGAAGAAAATAAACCCAGAAAAGGAGCAGAGAAAGGGGAGAAAAGAAAAAAAAAAAAGACACAGGGTTTCTGCACTGATGAATCATTAGTGATAAAGCTGGGGCTGCTTCTGGATTTAGAAACTTCTCACTCTTTCAGCCCCCTCCTTTACTAATTGTCATCTCTATTTCTTTTCTCTTTTTTTTTTTTTTTTTGACTGATGACTGGATCACTGGAACGATGCGAGAGGGGAGAAGCGGACCGCTGAGGATAATGTCACACTTTGTCTGTCAAGGGAAGCAGAAAGGAGCTCAGCATCTCAGAGCCGCAGCCCGTCCGTCCAGCAGCAGAACCGGCGGAGACACCGGCAGATGCTGCTGGATCCGCGTCGCACCAAGACGGGCTTTAAGTGACAACCGAGACAACACCTAGTGGTTCGTTCTCCTTCAGGATTAAGTGTGCGAAAGCATGGCCACTGTAGGCAGAGAGACAATAGCTAAAATGTTTTCCACAAAACATTTTTGAGACCAAATCTCAGAAATGTTCTAGAAACAAACTGGAACATTTCCAAGCTTGAAAAGTCAAACAAATTGCAAGCAAAAAAAAAAAACAAATCGTCAAAATTTGAGATGAATCTCAAGACATTTTCTAGAAAAAAATAGTGGCTATTTCTGAGTTTCCAAAGTGAAAGATTTTTGAATTTTGGTGCTCAGAAATTTCTAGAAAATGTATCGGAGTTTATCTCAATATTTTTAGTCTGAACAAAGACTACACCTCTTGCTTAGGATGAGTTGTCTGTTTTCCTGCAGGTAAAAGTATGCATAAGTGTAAGGGCATATTAAGGCCGTCGTAGACAGAAAAAAGCAGAAGGAATCAATTTCCCCCAAAAAACTCCATGTGTTTGTGGGATTGTTCTCAGAAATTTTCTAGAAAGAAAAAACATGAAAATGTCTGCGCTCCAAAATCTTTAAATGTGAAGAAAAAAAATTGGCCCCGACTTCTGGAAACGTTCAGAGTTTCGAAGGTCAAAAATATTCAAAATTTTGAAATTCTGAACTTTCCAAGTTTTTCTTTTTTTCCAAGAACATTTCTGACCATCTCAAAAAAAATTTTCCCCACAATATTTTGACTTTTGGAGCTCCAGATTTCCATTGTTTTTTGTTTTTTTGTTTAGTTTTTTTACCAAAACAAACAAAAAAAAAATCCAGAAATTAATCTCAAAATGTGAGATTTCTCTGACAAGAATGTACTCCTTTTCTTCCATCTACAATGGCACTAAAACGCGGTCATAAAAGTGAGCTAATGCACGATTGGCGGCGCATTAATAACTCTAATTCATCAAAACGCTGGGGGTCCCAGCATGGAGGGAACCGTCAGACACACATGAACACACAGACACGTCACCAGGTCAAACTTGGTAGATTAGATGTTGTTGACAAATCTGCGATCAGACGCAGCGGCGGCCAAAAGCCATTAGTGTAACGAGCTAACAGGTCAAACAGACAGGCGAAGACTCGACCCGGTCACGCTGCGGCTGTGCAGCTGGACATCTCACCTTCCACCACAAAGACAAGGCCATTTTTTTTCACACTGATGTGACAGTCTAACCTTCATTAACTTTCCATCAGGGTTAATGGCAGGATAGGTGGATGTAGGACAAACTGTAAAACTCAGGTTTAGTCACACGACTCAATAGACAAATATTTTTCCATCGAGACTTTAACTGGGCCATTCTAATACGAAAACCGTTCCACCGTACGGTAGCTCTGGTCTGTGTATTCAGGCTAATTATCTTACTGCAGCTCATACCAGCTTTTCCTTTAGGTTCGTTTTCTCTTTAGCTTCATTTATCTTCTGACAAGCTCTACCGTCCATGCTGAACAAAAAGCATTTTCAAAACCTTGACGGCTGCAGAAGTTGCTGCATGTCTCTAGAGCTTTGGTTATCTAGAGTGTAAAATGGAAGTTGGACTGAATTCGCCAACCTTTGGCAGAAAAGTGTCATAACAGCCTGTCAGCACAAATATGTTCTTTGAACGTTGTCTTGTGTGGAAACATTCTTACAGATTATTTCCAGCATTTCAGTTTAGTCCTGTTCTTTAAGCCCACGGTAAACAATACATGTTTTAAGTGAATATATAAAGAGCTATTTGTTTAAAAAAAACACACACACACACATAAAAAAAGGTTAACAGTATACACAACTTGGAGGTGTTTCTGTTTTTTTTACCCTTAAAACTTTAACTTCTATTGGTAGTAAAATAACATTATTTTAATGTTTATATGCAGTCCATGTCCATTTATTTAAAGACATATGAAGGGAAAACATTTCAGACAAAAAAATACAGTTGTACTAATAATTATTCTAACAATTGATCAACCAAGTGACTTCTGGAAACAACTGTTGCACTTGACTGTTTCGAGGTACCGGAGCACAGACACACAACCCACGTTTGCAGGGCTCTGTAGACATGCACTAGATGAGATGTGCAGTGACTCAGCCGTCCTTTCTTGTGCGCAGCATCAACATAAAGCTCCTATTCTTCATGAGGACGCTTCACCTACTTTTCACGAAACATGGACGGCGCTCTGACGGTGTTTTCTGAATGATGAGTCTGTGCATCAAGTTGCTGTCAACTGGTAGTGCCATGATGTGGGAAGCAGGGAGGGTGAGACACCGAGAGGAAGATAGAGGGAGGGAGAGAAAGAGGAGGGCGGCTGTGATGCCACACGAAGCAGAGAGAGAGAGAGGAGAGAGGGAGCAGCCGTCCAGCTAGATCAGATTGCTAAAGAGTGATAGAGAGAGCAGTTGGGGACTGATTTTTAGGATTTAAAAAAAAAAAAAAAGGCCAGAGTAAAGGAGTAAAAGTAAGAAGGACCTGCTGAAACGATTGCCTCAAGGATGGAGATGCAAAAACCCGAATTGTCTTTTGGATAGCTCTGTTTAAAAAGCTTTGCAACCCACTTTGCAGGTCCAGGCAGAGAGCGAGTGGCAGCAGCGGGGGCCCCGAGGTTCAAGGGTGGCAACGACATTTCGTCTGCACTGGAAAAGGACGATGAGACCCAAAGGTGCAGAGGATGACGGAGCGGCCCTCTTCTGTTTTTGAGCAGGAGGAGGAGGAGAAGCTGCAGATGTGCAGAATGCCTCAGTTTGGTTAATGGGAGCACTGGGAGAGGACGCAGCACCCCGCGGTTCTGGAGCCCCCGTCTCAGACAGGTGGGGATAGAGGTAAGACGAGGAAGTTTACCGCAAACTTTCAGCCCGTCTGTCACGGCGACGTCTGTCACTGTTTGGAGCAGTGGAGGTGCATCCCAGTGGAACACCTCCTCAGTCATTTCACAGTAAATACTAAAGTCTCACTGGACATTTTACAAAGACCCGTTCCCAAACGGGTCGGGAATGTCAGTTGAAATCAAGACAGCGAACTAAACCAGATCGATTTATTTCAGCCATTTAGTTTGTCAAGGGGATGAAAACTTAAAAAAATTAAAAATAAAAAAAAACCCCAATGGAATTGAAAATGGCAGACATTAATCATGAAACAACTTCAGAAATCAGATTAGTATGCAACCTAAACAATCTGCATTTTAATATAAGATTTGATCTATTTATTATCTTTATGCAAACATATACTCTGAGTTCCTTTCTCTTCTATTTGAACACATTATCAAAATGTCCAAATTGCATTTTTTTAACTATAAAAAGACAAAGAAACCTATGATTTAGACAGAATAATGTAATTTTTTTAGGTTTAAAATATTCATAAAATTTTAATTCATCACAAAATTATCAATATTTTAAAACAGAAACCCTATAAAATCAATTCCATTTTCACATATCTGAAAATAAAATAACTTGCAGTTGAAGGATTAAAAAAAAATAAAAAATAGCTGCAACAGAAATAACCAAAAACAAGATGGCTACTCTAATAAACAAAATAGGCTACATAAAGTCTGCTTATATCATGATTATCATTGCTATAATTAATAGTGGGAGCAGCTGTTAGAATGCTGACATCAAATTTGGAAAAGTACCATGCATTTTGGAGAAATGTAATAAACCATTAACATATATTTTTTTAAATGGCTCAAGTGTGAGAAACGGAGTCATGAATCCTGTCAGTGTGAACAAACTATAAAGTCTGAATCAGTAGTTTTGCATTCAATCAGGAAGCAGTTAAGCACAAGAATCTGGGAACAGAAAGCAGACGTGTTAATGGATGAACGTGTTGCTTCAGGTGCTGCTCTCGCTTAAAACAATCAGGGACGTGCAGATGCAAAAACAAAAAACAAAAAAACAACAACAACAAAAAGACAGGATGGAGGTTATGTAATGCAGATCTGCAGGTCATGACTTCTTAAGACTATTTTGAGTTCATTCACCTACTCACCAGGACAAAATGCGAGTACAAATATGTAATTTTCCAAAAGGAGAAAAAGCTTCACATCGTTCTGTTTTTGTTTTGTTTTTGTGTTTTTTAAGACTCTTCATGGCTGTGGTGTGTTAGGTAACAGGCTGGAGCCAGTGTGTGAGTGTTAGTGTGTGCTCTAACTAACCAGTGTTGTTTAAAATTAGAAAATTACAGAGCGAAGGTGTGATGTGGGTGAATCGGGCTTTGTGAAGTTGTACAAATAATAAAACAAGCTGCACCACTACAGCGCAGCACGGTCCAGGGAAGGACATGCGGTGGAGCGGCTGAAGGCGCAAACGTCGGGCCTGCGCCGAGTCGAGTCGTTTATTATAACAGCGAAGCAGGGGGATGGGAGGGGGGTCGGTTCTGTGGAGTTCCGTGGGTTTGCTGTAAGTTAGCATGTTTTTTTGCTTTTTTGGGGGTTTTTTTTGTGGAAGAGCAGCCTGAATAATGCACAGGAAGTGGCCTAGATACGGGAGCCTGCAGGGTCAGTCACCATCCAAAATCTGTTGGATTTCATCTTGTTTGTGAGCTGCAGTTACAGAATTGAAAAACCCTGATTATTTCATAAAATCGAACGCATTCAGACGGCATCTCTGCAGTCTTAAGATGCTACGTTACCTATTATGAGGAAGTGCTTTTAGGTCACTTGAGACCGGCTGAGTTCCACATGGTAAGCTATAGGAAAATAAAGTGACACCTGAGCCTCTGAGTTTCCTTCACAATGGTCTCTGGGGGGGATAAAGGGGGAGGTTGAGGCGGATCCTCAGCAGCTCAGTTTCCTGTGCGTCTTACTAGAGATGGACTCCCCTCTCCCAGCAGACTTCGTTGTTCTCTCCATTCCCTCCCACTTGTTTCTATTGCATCAAGTTATTTATCAGCGTTCTGTTGGTCTCCTCTTTTGAATTCCATGAAGGAAAAAATACGGGACAAAAGTTCTGGAGGAAATTTAAGATCGCTCTCTCTGACATGTCTATGGACTGCCGAGATTAAATTACACAGATGGGCTGTACCCGCAGCCATCAGGCAACTTCTGGAGGCGACTTGTTGCGCTCAGAGGAAAGGCGGCTGAATGCATATGCACTCCGCATTTTTCAGTTTTTTGGTTGCGAAAAAAATAATTGGCTCGTATCATTTTCTTTCTCTGTCACAGTTGTGCAACACTTTGTGTTGGTCTTTCACATTAACGTCAAATTTATGTTTGCGGTGGTAACGTGACAAAATATGGATGAAAAAGTTCAAGGGGTGTGAATACTTTTGGAATTTGAGACGTCCCTCTGATTGGTCCAGATGAGTGAAAAAAGTGCTTATTTAGTTTACAGTAAATTCATTAAAATTAAGAACTGGTTCTGTTTTATCTATAACAGAACCAGCATGCACTTTTTTCATTGTTATTTTTTTATTCAGGGTCAGTACATAAATGTAGATAAACTTATAATGCTGTTAGGTTCTGTGAGAATCAAAGCAGTGATCTCTAGCAAAGAACCCAAAGGTTTTATTTGGGGGGAGCGGAGTCAAAATCTGAAGGTCAGAAATCTGAAGCAGCAACAACAGCAGGTCTGATCAGTTCATCTCTGCACTTCATACACATAAAACATCAGTTTACTATCATTAGCTTATTATATTTTTTGAATTGTTCATTAAATTGCAACATTGTGAACACAAACTGCAAAGCTGTAAGTTTACTCAATTTAAACTGAATCATCAAGTCATTGAGCTCAATAAGTTTTTTTTTGATGCACCAATATGCTTCATCAATAAGATGGCTGATAATTATGGTTTATTAGTTCAGTTTTCAGTTCCTAAATTCTCTTAGGATTTATCCTAATTTGGTGTTCGTATTTCCCAGGTCGTGTTTCTGATCTCCTCATGAGCTGAAAACTGCTATTGGTTCAAAAAGATGCAAAAACTGTCTTTTATTTCGGCGCCATGTCATCTCATCAATTGAAGTCAGTGCAGCTGAAGCAGTTTTGTACATTTTCAGTCATCTGGGACATAAAAGGCCTTAAACGGCTTCGTGTCGCAGCATGTGGACGCCTCCTGTTTCAAGGAACTAGGGAAGTCCTGTTGCCTTGAACCTAAAGGCAATCAGTCCTTTACCGTTTTAAGTAGATCTGAGTGACTGGTGACTTTACATTGGCAACATTATCTCTTAGCCACTATTCAAAATGGGAAAGACAGCAGCTTACAGCATTCATGCAAGCTGGATCCTTGTTGATCTTCAACAGTCAGGAAATGGTCACAAGAAAAAGAATCTACTTGCTTCCTCGTATTTACAGTCAGAGCAACAATTAAAACGTTCAGAACATCCAGAACTGTGAGAAAGTTAAGAAAGCAGCAGAGATTACTTAGCCGCCATCTGTAGTGCGGAAGTTGATCTAAAGAAAGTGAGGACTTTGGTTTCACAGAAAAACAGCTAATCTTTGGGCTTTGTGGACGTTTTTACCTGGAGTGGCACTGATTGTTGAGGCACAATGTGGTCCACGCGGTACAGTTTAGGATTTTCAGGCTCTTATCCAATGAGTCCGAGGGCTCAGGAGGAGTTTTTACTTTCATTTAGCGGACCAGTTGGACACCTGACACTGCGTGGCTGCGGCAGGCTGAGGAGGCTCCGCGCTGTACGGGGCCCCTCAGGCCAGGCCTGCTTTGGTGCGACATGCCTCGACAATGCTGGAGTTCTCGATTAGTTTCAGTTACATAACAGAGTCAGTGAAGTTGTCTGTCTGTAAAATACAAACCTCCCCAGCTACATTTGTAGGTCCGACGTGTGTTTCAGGGTGTAATGAATTGAGCAAAACGAACCCTATTTTTAGCACCGACAGCTGTTGCTTTGATGAGTTATGTCGTCAAAAATGTAAAAATAGCGGCGTTTGGCTACAGTACGTTTTCCTGCGTTGGACCCCGAGGGACGGAACGTGGAGATCCGGCCGCAGATCAGCAGAGCTTCCATGTGAGGGAGCGCACACGTAAAGCAGCGGGGATGCAGCGTGCGTGGCAGACAGCAAGGCACTCGGGATTTGGGAGCGCACACGAGTGAACTGTTGGGTCTTTGGGGTCCAAATCAGACAGGCAGACACACAGAACGGATGATGCAAAACAATGAGAGCTGTCTGTGCCCAGTGGGACTTCAGTCTGCCTCCCAGGAGGTAAACATCTTGACCCCAGGGCTCAGCACTCAGCGCTTTGGTAAGGTTATCTCGTGCCTGACAGAGGCAATGATATAAGAGCTGTCCCAAAATCATCCCTGCTGCTCATTTTTTGTCCAGACTCTTTGGGACACCCAGTGCCTTTAAAAAGTATTCATTCCCTTAAAGGGACAGTATTATATAAAGTAAACTTTTTTGAGCTTTACATCATGTCATAATGTGATTCTCTCATCAAAAATAGACCTGGAGTGTTTGCTTTGATTCTTTGATGCATGTTTGAGAAATCCTATAATCTCCCATGGCAACCATTCAGCCGTGCAAAACGCCTGGGTGGACCTAGTGCCACTTCCAAGGATGCAGCTTTCAAGTTTGTACCCTCACCAGCGACATCCCCGTCCACTCAGCTCCTTCAGACTAGCCACAGGCAATTAGCAGCCATCATATCTCATCATAGAAGCTTTTTCTCAATTTTTTGCTGGTAAAAATATTGTTAAAGGGTTAATAGAGGAGCCATGTTGTGATGATTTTCTGAAGGCAGAGTTTCAGAAAGAGCAGAGGTTTATAGAAACAGAGGGCCAATTTCAAGGAGTTAAATTAAAAAGTCAAACTTCTGTAAAGTCATATATATATATATATATATATATATATATATATATATATATATATATATATATATATATATATATATATATATATATGTGTGTGTTTCTGGTCGGGATTTTTGCAATGTGTTTAATTATAGATGGTAAAGGCCAGGATACTGGTGAGAATTCTGCTCTTGTAGGAAGCACCAAGGGAAGGGGACACTATTTCAGTACATTCTCACTGCATGATTAATAACACTGCAAATTTTACAGAATGAGGTCAAATAAATAGAGTCCTGCATCTCTGCAGCATCTGGAATTGCGTGACCAATGAATCAGTGGCAGACACACAAATCCCACAGGAATTCCAGTACACACAACCCCCCCAGTTCTCCCATAGTATAAGTATTGTAAATGGAGGGACAATGGTGAACTTAGGCCACAGGAGAACAAACAGTTGAGCACACTTTGTCTGTTAGATGTGTGACGACTGCCCAGCATGTTGCTGAAAGACCATAAATACAGCCAGGACATGCCTGTGTGCTATTTCTGGTGAGCATACATTACGTATGAAGAGCCTCTTAAATTAGCATAACAATTACACAATCTTACAGTCCCACTGTCATTGTGACATTTTGTATTGAATTGTTGTGGCTTGAATTGATCGTTTCGACTTTCTGATACGAGGTTCTGTGATGTTATTTTCAGCAATAGTTCCCTCACCCGTTGGAGCCAAATGTTACAGTACAGTGAGTGTATGAAACCGTGAAACTGTTAGCATTTTGACCATGTGTGGCAACATGCTAACAGCTAGCTTGTCTAGCTAATCTTTTCAGCTGACTTTGGCAATTCAAAACCTCTCAAAGGGAAAACGTTTATGGATATTAAATATCTGCACTTCCACAAGAGACTATCGTTTAGCTTCCTACTGCCCATCTATTGGCTTTCCACCTCTATTAAAATCTCTTTAATTTATCTGCAGTGGACAACCATTTTGTTGTTTGAAGCTAATAGCTAGTCTGAGAAAGAACAAACTTAAATTGACCTTCTGCTCTACCGCCTTGAAATCCAATCCAATCCTAAAAAACAAAGCTAACACTATTTTATGAACCTTTGAACTGCTGTCCCATTTGCCCTGGTTGGTTATTTATGAACAAATAGCACAGAAAATAGAGGTTGCAGGCTGTGTGCCACCTGTGATTTTCTAATGCAAAGCAAAAATATTGCTTTATATAATCTGACAGTTCAGGAAATCCTCTTTTATTTGATTTTTTCACTGCCTTACCTTTTCTTTAGGGAGAGGTGGCAAAAAGCATTCACATTCTTTACTTCAGAAAAAGAACTGAAGTAAAAGGTGAGCTTACAGTTCTTTCCTTACACGAAAGTAAAATAAAGTACAAGTTTTAGAATATAGTAGAAAAGTCCAATGTAAAAAAATGTAACTTTCACCTTCAAACACAAAATAATTCTTCATAAATCTGCAAAAGAAAAAGTTGTCCTCGTTTGCTCACAACCTCTCTTAAAAATATGTTTACCTAAAAGTGTGTTTTTATTTTATTTTATTTTATTTTTTTGATTTGACCAAAAAAAAAATCGTCTTGGTCCGCAGCCCAACTTTATTTGGTCTGCACAAAGCACAGCTACTGACGGGCAATGCCTTGTAATCTGAATCTGTTTTGTCGTTGTTTATAGTATTTCCCAGTTTACTGTCTTCATTCATGTTGAAGTTAATATTTTTCTCTGTTTGACAAATCGTGCTCCTGCTGCATCACTTCTCTTTGCCCAACTCATTTTCCCTGTTTTCTTACAACTTTGACGTCAAAGACAAACCTCGAAGTAACAAGCCGGTTTTGAGAATGTAGTGAGAGGACAGTTATTTGTGTTCAGCTGAAGGGAGTAAAACATCATCAGAAAAATAAATACTTCAGTACAGCATGGATTCTTGAATAAGCTACTTAAGTACAGTAACAAAGTCTTAGGTCACTACTGGGTGGAAATACTTTGGGCAGATCAGTTGTGGTGCACCGTCACCTCTATTCCCAGTAATAATAATCTTAATCTTAATCTTTAATCTTTAGCTTCTGCATAAATTACCATTTGATTAAATTTTCAAGGTTTATGAAATAGTTTCCTCATAAATCATTTTAAACTTTGGAGATTGAAGTTGTCTTTAAACGGTGGAAGCTCGCTTTGTTCTTAGTTTGTCGTAGTTTCAGCCTCCACCTTCCGACTAATCTGGATCCAAGAGACACTGACCAATTATAAGCCTCACGCAGAACATGATTTATAAAATCCTGACCTATCCCTTTGATTAGCTGTCACTTCTAATTTTCTTAATAATTCTAAAGAAAAACACAGGAAAGGTAATTTGACATAAGTGGCGACTGTGTGAGGCCAGCCCTGCTCTTGTTTAGCTCACATCAAAAGGCAGGAAGACTCTTCTGGGAGCATTAATTGGATTTAATGTCATGATGATTAAAGAGGGCAGGAGAAAAAGAGGATAGTAACCACAGTAACTGGATGAGCTCTAACACTGTAGACCCTGAACTGGGAATTATAGACAAACACTTCCTACTAGATGTGTAATTTTTCTCATTAGGGCTTCATTGCTGTTTCCTTCTGGACCCCCCCAAACAAATCTATAAATAGTTATGTTTCCATACATACATACATGTAGTTGGTAAATAGGGCACAAAAAATATTCCATGGAGATTACATCTAACAAAAAAAAATTAAGATGTCAAAAACAGGCACAGTTGCCAACGCCCTGCAGAAAACTCTTTATTTGCAAATAAGTGGTTCTGTAATTTTAAAAAAATAAAAACTAGCAGTGTGTATTATTTCCCAACAGGTGTGTTGTTTTACATGACCTGACCATCATGTTACTCACACTACTCTCTCCTGACGCTCTCTGCAGGAACTGGATTCATGCACTGAGCTCCCACTCTGCCCCCTAAATGACTCACTAAAATGCAGCTCAGCCAGTGATCCAGCTGCGAGGGGCCTTGATCACACACTTGGACTCCAGGCCTGCCCGTCTGACAAACGCCCAGCAGCTGGAGACGACGTCGAGGAGCATGAGTGTGGGAAGAATCAACCGCTACAGCATTGTTTCGTCAGAGGAAGAGGGCCTCCGTCTCACTACCATGCATGGCATGAACGGCTTTGGGAATGGCAAGATCCACACACGCCGCAAGTGCCGCAACCGCTTTGTGAAAAAGAATGGCCAGTGCAACGTGCAGTTTGCCAACATGGACGACAAGTCACAACGCTACATGGCCGACATCTTCACCACGTGCGTCGACATCCGCTGGCGATGGATGCTGGTAGTCTTCACTCTTGTGTTTGTCGTATCCTGGCTGGCCTTTGGGTTGGCCTTTTGGGTCATTGCTTTGCTCCACGGGGATCTGGACAACCCAGCTGGAGACGACAACTTCACTCCTTGTGTGCTGCAGGTCAACGGATTTGTGGCCGCGTTTCTGTTCTCCATTGAAACACAGTCGACCATAGGGTACGGCTACCGCTGCGTGACCGAGGAGTGCCCAGTGGCCGTCTTCATGGTGGTCTTCCAGTCGATCGTTGGCTGCATCATTGACTGCTTCATGATAGGCGCTATCATGGCTAAAATGGCGAGGCCTAAGAAGCGAGCACAAACGCTCCTGTTTAGCCACAACGCGGTCATTGCCATGCGGGACGGAAAACTGTGTCTTATGTGGAGAGTGGGAAACCTTCGCAAGAGTCACATTGTAGAAGCCCATGTCAGAGCACAGCTAATCAAACCTCGGATAACCGATGAGGGGGAGTATATTCCGCTAGACCAGATAGACATTAATGTAGGGTTTGACAAAGGTTTGGACAGGATCTTCTTGGTTTCACCCATCACTATTCTCCATGAGATAGATGAGGAGAGCCCTCTGTTTGGAATCAGCAAGCAGGACCTGGAGACGGCAGACTTTGAGATCGTCGTCATCCTCGAGGGAATGGTCGAAGCGACCGCCATGACCACGCAGGCTCGCAGCTCCTACCTGGCCTCTGAGATTCTTTGGGGCCACAGGTTTGAACCTGTCCTGTTTGAGGAAAAAAACATATACAAGGTGGATTATTCACACTTTCACAAAACGTACGAGGTGCCGTCCACCCCTCGCTGCAGTGCCAAGGACATGGTGGAGAACAAGTACCTCATGCCCAGCTCCAACACCTTCTGCTATGAAAACGAGCTGGCCTTCCTAAACCGCGACGAGGAGGAGGAGGACGACTTAGCCGGCGGGAGCAGAGCACTGGCAAATCTGAGTCCGGACAGGAACAGCCGACATGAGTTTGAACGTTTACAGGCCACCAGGTCGTTGGATCAAAGATCATATCGTAGAGAGTCGGAAATTTGACGCAAACTCATTGACCAAGCATCAGATTCCTTTAACTTTATCCATGGAATAAAAATGCAGAACAATGCAAAGTGCCATAGGTAGAGCTAAGACTGGTAAGAGAATTGAAAACTAATACAAAACCCTTAAGAAGGGATTTCTTTTGGAAATGCAAGTGTGTAGATGGCGACGATAAGTAACATCTACAATCAAGGAAAAGATAGACCTCCTTCCTTCACCAAAACTTGAATGTTTTTTCATGCGGTCATTTTGAGTTAAGAATGCTACGTTTTCCAGCAGGACCTTATGATACATCTTAGGTGTAAATACATTTCCTAAATAAGCCGTTTTGTGTGCAGTACCAGATTCAAAAGCACCTTTAAAAGTAGAACGCGTTCTTGGCCACCTGTAGTAATGTTCTGGATCTTCTCTTTAGCTCGTCTAGCGATGCTGTAATTTGCTGGACAAAGCATAAAGGAAGACATTAAGAATTCAGTCACAAAAGTAAAACATCATTTTGTAGCATTGTTTTATTTTCTGGCACCAAAATCTCATTTTTTACCTGGAGAGCAGGAAACATTAAATGTGCTTTTAGTTTGACGAAGAATGTAACCATCAACTGAAATGAAACAGCACAAACACTTTATGACTTACGACAGCACTTATGATGAATTCAGACGAGTCATTCATGTCATGGTTTTAACATAAAAACCACAAAAAGCGAAAGTGGTGAAAAGCAACATTCACATGCTTTAAGGACATGCTGCAACAACCCAGGTTCATCCTGATGAAGGTCACCCATGTAAAGCTGTTCTTTGTCACCTGACGAAGAACAACAACCTAAAGGAACTGTCACCATACTTGTGTATAGCATGTAACTAACAAGGTCAAATTGTTTTGGCTGATATCCATAAAAAACATTACATTTATATGATGCATAAAGGAACATTATTTAATTCAAATAAAACATTTTGCCTTTAAAGAAAAACTCCTTCACAGCTTATGTTGCATTAGATCCTAGATAACTACTCTGAAATTGGCCCTGCACTAAGAAGCTGTTAGCTTGTATCTTCTGTGCGAACATCTCCAGTTGTTTTCAGGTAAAACATTTACTGCTCGCAATTAAACTACATGACCCAACTTTGTAAAAATAATTGCAATCCATGTTCTCCAAACTGGTACAGATGGCTGACATTTCGTCTGTTTTTTTTTTTTTTTCTGTTTAAAATGAATCTATGCATATTACCCAAATCAGGGGATAAACATCTAATCTAATCTGTATGTTAAACAATTGTGTGATGACATTGCTTTAATCAATATCCATTGTAGGAAATGATGAAAAATGGTGTGAAATCGGTTTCCATGACTAGATGTTTCTTTAAGAAGAAAAAGGGAAATTCAAAGGTGACGATAAGCTGCAGATGGAAAATGTCTGTTGATAAAAATGATTCAGTTTGCGTCAGTTGTGATTAACAAAACATATTAACTTACAGTTAATGTGTTTTGATTCTTGAAAAGGAGGAAACGCCATGGCTGTTACAAGAATGAGAGACTGTAAACATAAAGGCAGGCAGCAAATGACCAACTTCTTCTGATTGGTTAAAATCATAACTGTAGACAGATATTTAGCTAAGAAAAAAAAAAAGAGCAGAGTCACCGTAGAGAGGCATAAACAGAAGCAATAAACACTGAAGCACATCATTTTTCATCCGATTTAATTAAATGTGTTACAATTTCCTCTTAGTGGAGCTTATAAATCCAAAGAAGTTTTTGAAGGACATAATGGAAATAGTCTTTTCTTGTTTTTTTCATTTCAACTGTACCTGTATCACTATTAGTTTTTGTATATATTTGATACCAAAGTAACAAAGTGTTGCTTATAATTAAGTTAAAAACGGATTGTTCCCACAGCAACCATCCAAAAAAAAAAAAAAGAATTTAGGCTGGCAGTTGTTTACAGAAATCATTGAAAATAAGGGGGAAAAAATCAAGTTTAAAGCAACATTGTCTCTCCCTACCACAGACAATAGGAAGTATAAAAGATCCCACACTGGATGCTTTATCAGAATTTATCATTAATAATAATAATAATAATAATAATAATAATAATAATAATAATATCTCGCTTGAACCGATTTTTGATGATGTTCACAAAAGTCTACAGAAGAGAGATAATGGAAAGTGGTGAAATATGAAAACAGAAGGAGAACCATGAAATGGTTGTTATGTTGGTCACAATGACTAATATTTTCTTAATAGTCATTTAAATGGTATGTCTGACGATCATATTTCTTAGTAATTTATTAGAGAATAGAAAAATGTACAGTTGGGCACAAATAAGTATTGAATTCATTTTGCAGGAAAAGAATCGACATATTAACTTGAGATTCAGACTAGATGTTGGTAACAACTTATACAATCCATAAGTAGGAAATCATGAAAACAAACATGTCCATATATGAAGTAATAATGTGGCATAAAGTGAGATGACACCAGATATGAATGAATGGAAGCAGCGAATAAAGGGGCAGAAAGTTAAGACTTTGAAAATAGCTGGCCGACAAGAAGGTTTCTCGGCATGACCTGATGAGTACGGGAAAACGAATTTCCAAACTTGCAATATTTCCAGTGAACATCATTGGCGTCAACATCTAGAATTGAAAAAAACCACATTTTCACCACAAAGTGGTCATGACCAAGCACTTTCCACGATTTATGGCAGAGAAAGAAAAATAATTATGAAAACAGTTGTCAAAGAGGCAATCGGTGAGAGCTTCGGATCAAATTCCATTCGCAGATTCCATGTTGTTTCATGAAAACAAAAAATACACTCCACCGCACGCACAAGACTCCACCGCTGAAGAATAAGCATCCATTGTGGAGAAATGTGCCGAGATGTTCTTGATAAAAACCCAAAAATGATTTCAGCAAGGCGATGGTACCAAACACACAGCCCTGGGGGATCTCGGTGCCTGTCAATAACGTTGCTAGAACGTCCCAGTCAATCAACCGATCAATGGAAATATATGGAAAAACTTGAAAATCTAAAGGCGGTTTATGTTAAGAAAGGGTCAAAACTTAAAATCCGAGCAAAGCAAATAACTCAGATCATGGTTACAGCTTTTCCATTGAGTTTTTAATGAATTTCCTGTACCGTGTTAAATGCTGTAACACATCATTTATTGACTTTTTAAAATTTAGATTTCTGTGGATATTCTGGTTGTTGCCAACATCTGCCAGGAAAGTCAACAGAACCTGAAAATGTTCACCACTTATTTTCCCTGCTGTACATAGATATTTTTGTTGTTGTTTGATAAGCTTTTTTTTTTTTTTCCAACCTTTACTATTTATTATGCTCATTACCTTCTGGGAAGGTCGTGTATACTAAAGTATCATATGTCTGCACCTAATTACTAAATTGTAGAGGTAATAAAAGTGAAGAGTCAACAACTTCTTCACTAGATCAATTTGCTTTTGTTTTGTTTTCAAAAAGTTGTTTCAGCTTTAATATTGTTCCCACAAGCCCTTAAAAAGGAAGCAAACATAAAGGTTTAAATGAAATGTAAAGGTTTAACAAAAATAATGTTACGATGAACATTGTCAGGCGGATTAAGCCTGCTTATTTTTATATAAGGTTCTTTTTTGATAGAAAAAGCAGCAATAAATATTTATCTGTTTTTACCAGAGTATTAAAATGAAATCACACCTGTAAGTTAAAAATCGATATTCTTGTCAGAACCGTTTTTATTTTCAGCTCTCTATTTTCTGCACAGAAGCTCACGATTAAACAGGTTTTTTTCTTCTTCTTCTTTTAAATGGATGAATGAGAGAAAAAAAAAGGAAAAAAAAAAACTTTGACCTCTGTAGAAGTCTTCCTTTGTCCAGCAAAATGTCTACTGGACGTTTGACTTTCATTGAAAGAAATTCTAATTATTCAATAAAAAGAAAAAAAAAACTATTTCTGTGAAACAAAAAGACTACTGTTTTTTTTTATATATTTCAGTTAGAAACTCAGTGGCTCCTTGGTGGTGCGCCATCCATTCGAGACGGTGCATCAATTAATCACAGCAACACATGAACAACTATCGGGCTGAGGGCCCTTTTGGGCCTTCTGGGAAAAAGAAAAAATTTAAGAAAGGTTGCAGCTGATTTGTGTAAGGACACATGAGTGATCATGAACGCAACAGGAAGTCTTAATGTTTCGGAAAACCTTCAGTCGAAGTCCTCGCCGAGGGATTGATGTGTTTTCAGTTCGCTCCACTGCATCAGTTTTTCCTCAGTCGATTTTGAAACTTTTCTTTCTCAAAGTCAAATCTCATCTCTCATCATTTCACTGCGTTAAATGATTAGTCATTGTTAATACAGAAGCGCAATACGGAGGAATATTCTGTTATCAACTATGGAGGAAGTTTTGAAAAGAGTTGTACAGTGGAACTGAGAGCGTTCAATGGAAAGAGACGGAGCAATGTTAACATTTATGATTTTACTGTGATTTGTCGTCATTTTCATTTAAAAAGGAAAAGACAAGAAAAACACAAAACTAGAGTAGAAATGGGAACATGAGGCGAACTTAAAAAAAACTAGACATGCAGTGCTTTAGGATTTACGTTACTTTATCATTTCCATCTCAATGTGGAGGAAAAGTCCTCAATGGACGTCAAGTGTTTTTTTTAACTTCTTGGCTTCCAACACTTGATGACGCTTCAGGATTTCACTCTTTCATTTACACTGGCGAAGAGGCGAAAACCAACCAAACACACACAAAGGTTCTAAACACACATTTTTAAATTAAATTAAATTAATTCCTAATTCCATCAGTAACTTTAGACATGTATGTCTTTCACAATTTTAACCAAAATGAATCCTTGAGTCCTACATTTGATTGAATCAAATCCTACATGAAGTCAAGCATTTTTCCAGATTAGATTAAAACTTTCTTTTTCTCTCGGGACGTAATTTTTACATAGATTAAACATTTCAGACATACATTTAAAAGTTTGTTTTATGTAATGCCACCTGTATCTGATCTTTTCATGACCGTCTGAACAGCACAGGTCGGTTTCTTTTCGAATGCGACCTATATTCGATACGTATTCGATTCAAATGCGACCAGAACGTTCAGGTCGCATTGAACGTCACTGATACGGGACAAACGTCACTAGTCTGCGCCCTCATACGCGCAAGTACGGAGCCCCCGAGGGGACATGGGAATTTTTCAGTGCCGTTCCATCTTAAACATGCAGTAAATACATCGATTTTCAATCACTGTTTTGCACCAAACAGTTAATAATAATAAGCACGTTTTCACTGAGGCTCCGTACGTAAGAGCCATATGAATGAAATAAGTAATTATTGATATGACAGCAGCACACGGCTTTGACAGGGGTGGTGGGTGTGTCGATGTGGGCGTAACTGTTACTAAGTCTGAATGGGAAGATCACTATCCTGCTGGCTTGGTGTGTGTGGGGAAGCAGTGAGCGCAGCGGTCAGTCTTTGCAAAGCTTGGAGCCTGATAATCAAAATGCAATAAATCGATAATTGTGACAGAACAAAGAAATGGTTTGGAGTTGATTGATACACGGACAGATGAGATTCCCCGAGTTATCAGTGCGGCCCTCTACCACCGTTAGTTTGCCGTGTTTTATAATAAAATGTGTTCATTATTATTAAGTCTTTGGTGCAAAAAACTGATTGAAAATCGATTTATTTACTGCATGTTTATGTCTGTTAATGTTGAGATGGAGCTTCACATGAAAGCAGCCCTTTAAACCATTCAGACTACGAACACAGCAGAGACACAATCAAAACTGACAGATGACTGATTACCCCGGGATAGATATTTCACAAAGAGGTATTAACATTCATGGAAAAACCTCATATAACCTTCTGTTAAGCAGAAAGTATGGCGGCCACCGTAAGAAAGGCTTGCAGTGTTCAATTATGCCGCATAACTGATCAGTACAGTTTTGCGAGGTAACGCAAAAGAAAAAAAATTCCCATGTCCCCTCGGGGGCTCCGTACGCAAGCGTTACGTATAACAACAACCACGACGGACTATAATGAGGATTAAGTTGTTAATATGCTGCTCCGGTCGGACAACAACTTTAAACATGCAAGCTAGGCTCCACCGTTAGCCTCCGCTTCCGCAAACACTGAGCACTTCTTCTTTTTATTGGCAGAACACTGAGAACCCTGACGCTATTGCGCCCTCTACGGTTCATAAGCTGCATCTTTAAGCTATTTCTATTCTGAAATAGCTTAAATCGTTGCTTCACACATTTAAAGAATTCATCTGGGAGCAATGTACTAATTCAGGACAGATTTAGAGAAAAAAGAAAGTCTAATTGAAATGTATAGATATGTGCTTGACATATCTATGACAACTTGATCTTTGTTCATTTCATAACATTATTACTCATATTATCATATAGGACTTACATGCTGGCTCTGCTGCGCAAGGCAAAGCTCATGGCAAGTGTAATTATGTGGTGGGATGACTTCCTGTAGGCGGAGTTTCAGAAAGAGCAGGCGTTTCTTAAAGAGACAGAGGCCGAATTTCAAGGCATTAAATTACAAAGTAAAAATTTTTTAAGTCATGACTTAAATAATAAAATATGCATTTTTTTAACTACTGAGGTCAATGTAGTTACTTGATTGTGCTATAAAATTATTTATTAAATTATGCAATGATGCATCATGCATATTACACATCATTTTCCATCACAGTTCTATATCATTCATAGCGTAGAGCATACAATCGCAGCGAAATACACTGCATTGCTTTTTCTTCAAAAACAAACAAAAAAAAAGTACAAAGATGATGGGAATTTTGCAGTTCAGAGTATAAAAATAACAGCATTGAGGAATTGGGGATGAACAGTGCTCAACGCATAAAAACATAGTAGACTTTTTAAACACAGAGGTAGAACGCCGATTCAAACCCGACTCTCTAAATGAGCCGTCTACAGATAGCTGTAACATCAAACCGGAGAGCCGTACTGTGTGATTAGACGTCGGAACGCCACGGCTGATTCGGGACATGTCAGTACAAACGAAGGCCCTGGATGTAATCCCGGTCACATGCCGTTTGGACGGGATGGGTGCAACTAACCACAGCGGAAAGACTATGACTTTAATTAAACTAATTCCTTCCATCGAGTTAAATCCCTGCGCCTTCTTGCAAAGTTATGTAATGAAGGGTGCTCTTCATAACTTAATATAGCGAGTTACAGGATCTGAAGCTGAACTGAACTCTTGTCTGTTGAAGCCTAAACATGAGCTTCTCTCAGTCGGTCCCATTGGGCCGAATAAACAGTGAAGGTTGTTACTGATGCACCAGACCCACGTCACACTCAAGGGTTCTGCAAGGAGAACCTATTAATTACCATATGGAGGCTGTTGCCATGGCCAAAGGAGACGAGAGAGAGAGCAAGAGATAGATAGATAGATAGATAGATAGATAGATAGATAGATAGATAGATAGATAGATAGATAGATAGATAGATAGATAGATAGATAGATAGATAGATAGATAGATAGATAGATAGATAGATAGATAGATAGATAGATAGATAGATAGGTAGGTAGGTAGGTAGGTAGGTAGGTAACCCCATTACACAACACCAGGGCTAAAACCTCGGATCTCTTGGGAATGTCGCTTCTCTGGTTCCCAGGGAATACTTGGTCACGCCAGCTGGGATCTGCACTCATGCATTAGCTCACATGATTGAAAAAACAAAAAACCACTGCACTTTCTAAATTCAAACAAAAGCAATAGTATGCCGACGGTAAAACGAGGGGAAGCTGTATAGAGAGTGTCTAAATTAGCATTTCTCAACAGGGGAGTTCAGGGGGCGCTGGCTGAAATCTTTACAAAAGGAGGACGCTGGGATTCCTTTGGGGGCGTTTGCTCGAAGGTAAACTTTACACATTAAATGCACAATACCAGTTTAGACTTTGAGCAACTTGCTGAAAGTGTATTGTGCAACATTAAAACATGCTTGGCTGCAACTGTATCGATGGCAGCTCTTCTTCTCTTCAGTGTTTCTGTTAGCTTCTCCTGCTACTGGTAGCTTCACCGCATCAGTTCAGCGTCACACACCGGCTGATGACGTTGCTTGTCTGGTGTCTGGTTTTCAAATATTTTATGTTTATTGAGGATTTTTAGTGCATATGGCAGTGCTGGGATCATGTCAAAGCAGCAACTTATATTAAAACGTGTTTTATTGTCCGTCTGGATGCTGCCCGCTTCCATAGATGGACAACGAAATATCGCTAATATGGAACTAAAATCACGATACACTCACTGTATTATGATACAGTGAGTGTATCAGAAAACCAATTCAGAAAACCAATTCATTTGTCGGAATTGGTTCAGAAAAATGAACCAATTTAAATAAAGATGTGCAATACCACGATAGAGAGCGTTTATTTTATAGAGTTAATATCAGTGCTGAAAGTGATCCGGTATGAAACGCGAGTACCACAGCACTTTTGAATTTTAATCATCAGAATACGGAATTTTTTTCTGTTGTTTTGAAAAGCTTACGTCAGTCTGCTTTTCTCCATCGATACGCTTCCCGATACGCTCCGCACCGTAAGAAAGGAAGGAAGAAAGAAAGAAAAAAAGAAAGAAAGAAAGGAACGACGCACACGTTGTGCAAAACTCTGAAACATCAGAACTAGGACATAGAGCATCGAACCAGATGTGAATCAGGGCATAAAAACAGAGAATCTGGCGCTGAACAGTGAAGAATCAACATGAGTGGAAAATCAACACATGATCTGAAATACATGATTGATGAGGTCACTGGCATGATGAGTGAAGTTTATGATAAAAACGATAAAATAAAAGCAGTAACAGGAAAGAAACTGAAGATGACATAACAATAAACCAAGAGAGGATAAAACTAATCAAAGAAAACTAAATGGAAATGAATGAAGATCAAAATGCATGAATAAACTACTAAAGTAAATACAGAGAAATATACTAGTGTGGCAATACCTTTTGAGCAATAATTAATACAGAGAGGAGGTATGGCAAGAACAAACAGACACTATTTTTAGATAAAAGGTAAGAGAATATTGTTAAAGGTCCATGGGTTTGTTGGAACCACATCTAGTATGAAGAAGAAGAAGAAGAAATATATTTTACAGCTGGTAAAAGTAAGGGCCTTATCGCTTATTTCTTTATTTTATATATTTATTTCTTCAGTATAATTTTTCATAACACTGTTAATGTCACGAGGCTGTTCAGTGACTCCATGACACTTTGAGTTTGACTCATTAGAACTGAATTAAGAACCATTTAATTAAGAACTTTGTCATTTCTGTCTAGCAAAACTATTAATCTATAAAGCAATAGTCAGGTCTATATACAGATATTATCCATATTTCTAGCCCATATTTGTGTGGCATTAAAAGGATCTGGAACTTTTTGTTTTTCCACTGAAAGCTCTGGTTTGCACAGTAAATGCCATGTGGGTGAAATTTTATGGACACTCTGATGTCCCATTCTCCATGTTTTAATGTTGTAGAGCTCAGTGTTTTGCAAACAGTTTAAAGTTTAACTGGCATTGTTGTACATCTTTCATCTGGTCATTTTGTGAAAGACTTAACTAACATCAGAAAATGGCATTAAGAATACCTCTTTGGCTGCTGTTAGGACTACTGATTTCAAGTTGAATGTTCATTCATTGCATTTTCACAGATGCCTGTAAAAATAATTTCTATTCATTTGGCATTTTTTGTTCTCTGGTAAATTATTTTTGATGATGCATACAAAAAAAAAAAAAACAACCATAAAAATCAAAACATCAGCAATAGTGATAGTAATATTAATAATAAAGTAATATTCAGTGCAAAGAAGCCTACAAATGTTTTGATGGGGGACCTGGATAATGGACAGGGAGGCGCTGGCCCAAAAAAGGTTGAGAAACACCGGCCTAAATAAAGACCTTTAGCTTTAGCGCTAAACCCCAGGGGGCTCCTGTTCACACTAATGCCTAGCTCCTGTGATAGTATCGCTCAATCAGAGATCCTCTGCGGGGCTCCGAGATGTGTGTTCATATATGCCTGACACAGGAAGTATTACTGTAATTAATATCAGCCTGTTTAGCGGGGATGTAGCGATGCACTTAGGCCATGTGATGTAAATAATGGGAATCTGTCAAGAATCTTAAACTGTGTTTTCAAAGTAGAACTACATAATTCATGTTCAGTTTATGCATTTCAGATTTTGAACAAGAGATTATCAAACACTCATTTTTAAAAAAGCAGTGAAATAGACAGTAGCTTCTGTGTTTTTAGCTGCTAACAGCTAGCTGTTAGCAGGTCATTTCTTCAGTACAATGGGACAACTAAAAAAATGATTTCCTTTCCCTCTCAAATTAAACAGATACAATTACACACCTATGTTAATATTTCAAAAGATGACAAATTAATTAGGTTATTTTATCATTTGTTTACTGATTAAGCTGGTCTTTTGGCATGAGTCATAAACGTAAAGTTTAAATTACATCAAAAAGTCGATATTTGTCCCATTCCAAAGTAGGATAGTGCATTCAACGTGTCAGGAATGTTTTCTGGTCAGTTCCCCTAATGGAAGAAACAAACACACAACAGCCTTGTCCTGCAGCCTATGCTTGTTGTCCTGTGCTAAGAGCCCACTTGTTAGCTGTGAACAGAGCCCAAGTGCACACAACTGGAGATTTAAAAAAATAAAAAATAAATTACACCGACATTTCTTTCAGAGAGCACAGATGGATGCTGAAGGTTCACAGCTTCATTTCATCATTCTCAGACTACTCACCTCTCCAACCTCGGCCTATTTTTAGATTCTTTTTTTTTTTTTTTTTTTTTTTTAGATGTTTCCCAAAACGAAAAGATATGTTAATGTTCACAGTGAATAACGTTCACATGATTCAGTCTAGGATAAAAGGCCAGGCATACAGCTTATTTAATTTACCATACGTATTTGGTTTTTTCTTTCCTTTCCTTTCCTTCTTTTTTTTTTTTTTATTCCACCTCTTGGGGTCGCCCATTTAAAATCTTCAACATGCAAAACAGAATTTGCGTACAGAATTTTCTGCATGTGTTTTTGTACGTTATTAGATTAAAAACTGTCTGTCAGATAAGCTTGAAACATAAGAAACAGATAAATATCCAACATAATTAGCTGCAACATTAATTCCATAATCAACGCTGCCGGTTGGAGCTTTAAAAAAAAAGCCTGCTCTAAGTTAAATGTGCTGACATGTTGCGCGCCTTGTCTGCTACGAGCTGCAGCGGCTTCCTTCTGGTGTCTTCTGATTCACGGCAACATAAATAAGCTCCCTGAGAGGAGTTGATGAGGCCACTCTCATTTCCTGCCTCTCCACTCTGGGTAATCATCTCTGTCTGCCTGGAGGCCCTTCAGTGTGTCTTTGAGAAAGAAGCAAAGAAGAAGAAGAAAACAGAATTGCTCAACTTCAACAGATAGGCTATAAATAAACTGAAATGTGAAACATTAATTATGTCTGCTTCTGTTATTTTAAGGTTATGCTATTCTGTCTCTCTTGACATTTGATCGCTAACAAACCTCTGAGGCCTTCACAGAACGTTAAAATGACCTTATCAGGTCGCAACTTCTGAACCCATACACATTTTATTTAGGGGTGTCCGAGAAAATACTGTGAAACAACCTTGCATCTTAAACCCGGAAGCAAAAAACCCAGGAGATCGGCAGATTGTTTTTCCACAAATTTGACATTTTCCAAGGTTAGTGGAGTAGCACCTCTCTCCACTAAGAGAGAGGTGCTTTTTTTTTTGGCAAAAAAAAGAAATCTCAGACAATACTTTCTCAAACACTACAACAGCAATACACTATGTACTTACACCTCCATCATCTGCAGATTTGTGTAGAACAGTCCAAGTCTTTTGGTAAATCCTGCGTGGTCTTCTGGTAGTTGTCAGAGCACGCCTGACCTCCCTTGACTAGACTGATTTGCAAACAAAATCTTTCTCTGGCAACATCGCAGAGAAATTGCCATCGAAACTAAAATGAAGCTACGCAGATGCTCTGTACTGCAGCACATAGCGAAATATTTTCATGTTCCAGGAGCCATTGTGCAGCGGGAAGTGGGCGGAGCTCCACTTGGGTTGCCAGGTGAGGGGTTGGGCACGTTTGGGGTTGGTAGGGTAACAAAATTGTGACGCAGCAATTTAGAGGTTTTGGAAACGGGTCCTTTTGCGGACCCGTTTCCAAAGCAGATCATCTACTTATTCTGAAAAAACAGCTTTTGTTGTTGTTGCTGCTCTTGGACTGTCTCTAGAAGCAGGAGATACCCATTCGGTCTTACAGAAACATGCAAAAAAGTGAATTTTGTATGATTTGCATGCAAAATTATTTGTACAACGAGGTCCTCTAGTGGACAGTAAAGGAACAGGATGGAGAAGTTTGTATGAAACAAGATTTGTTTGCCCTATAAAGCACCTTGAGATCATGTTTGCTGTGAAGCGAAACTGTAAGGATAAAACTACAGAATATTTGCTTGAGTGGAAATGTCGCTCAAACACACTTCCATACTGTGTGTATGCAGCTGTAAGCTTTATTTAACGTTTAAACAAGAAACGACAAATATCACAGTGATCTGACAAAAAAATAAAAATAAATAAAAAAATAAAAGTGCTCCAAAAACACAATCAAACTTGTTTCTCTCCACAGTACAGACATCCAACAGATAGAGTGCTACTGTGATACTAGATCACTCTAAAAGTGAGGAATCCAGGGAGGACGAAAGATGAGACAACAGCTCCCTCTACAGGCTTCACCTGGGTTACTGCATGATGAAACTGAATTAGCACATTCTCAACTAAACATACAACTCGTAAAGAACTTGGCGAAAGCCTGCATGGCATCTTGGACATCATTCAGTTATTAAAAGTTAGACAAAGATAGTAGAAATTAGAAAATTGTGTTGAGGTTTTTTCTCTTGTTTTTTTAAGGTAACATGACACGAGGAAGGAGATTAGCAGGGAAGGATCATCAGAGTGAGATGTGCAGTGTTTAAACAGCTTAAAGTTACACAAATACATAGAAATACAGTGTTTAATTGCTAAACCTTTTTTTTTTTCATAGTTACAAATTAAAATAAATAAGTACATAAATAAATTATTTTTTTTCTTACATCTGGAAGCTTTACCTGTGTTTTTATTGTCTGTTTCACAGTCTTTATGTGACATAAGAAACTTCCAAAAAAAACAAAACAAAAACAAGAAAAAAATCTGGTGATTATTATTTTAAGGTAAAAATTTTAAATGTGTCTATTTTTATTGTAACTACTAGAAAGATGTCCCTAATGCTGTAACAATGTCAGGAAATCAAGATATATATATTTTTTATTAAAACCAGAACAGCTGTTTTCTTTCAGCAACAATGTGTCAGAACTAGTTCAGCAATTTGTGAAATATGCTTATTTGTTGACTTGGCAAGAACTAAACAAAAATAGCTGCTTTTACGTTACATATAGGCTACATAAAGCAGCTAATTAGCTTAGCAACACTACGCTGTTTGCTTTGTCAATTAAATATCAAACGTTGCTCATTTTGAGATTCCAAATGATATCTAAAAATACGATAAATATATGTGGTAGATGATCAAAACAGACTTCTTTTCCCATTTGCTGTAGAACATGTGTAAATCGCTAGCTGCAGTTAGCTTAGCTTAGCATTATCTTCTAACAATAAAAGATTCAATGCTTTTATTGAAAGCATTGAATTAGAAACTGATTCAGAAACTTTTGAATCAGTTTCTGGTTCAAAATGATACAGAGTTCGATGTGTTAATGTGTCTGATGTTCACGATACGCAACGTTTTGCTGTTGTGCGTAAAATACTCGGACGTCAGCTGCTAAACTTAGATTAGCTGTTTTAAATGTTATGTTAAACCAAGCTAACTAGCCATGGCCAGCTTAGTTTACCCACGTGTGTCAAACTCCAGTCCTGGAGGGCCACTGCAACTTTTAGATGTGCCTCTGCTTCACCACACCTGAATACAATAATTAGGTCATTAGCTCTGGAGAACTTATCTACACAAGGAGGAGGTAATTAAGCCATTTCATTCCAGTGTTTTGTACCTGTGGCACATCTAAAAACTGCAGGACAGTGGCCTTTGCGGACTGGAGTTTGACGCCCCTAAAGCTGCTGCTAAGCCACCTAGCAGATAAGATAACTTCCTCCAACAAAACCATACGTTTCTTCAAAATCTCAAACTATTTCTTTTGAGTTCACTTTCAAGTTCTCAACAATGGTTTGACTTGAATCTTTATATTCCTACCTTACATTCCCGAAATATCACTGCTCCGTTCTTCACTTCATCTCCGGCCCTTACCCAGGACCTGTTACCGTCGCCATGTTCCTCCCTCAAACCTAAACCCTCTGGTCTTGTTTTCCAGTGGCAGGCTAACAACATTATACCATCTCTACCACAGAAAACATACGACCGTCATAGGAGCTGGCTACAATAAAACTGGACTTCCACCCTTATCTACTAACAGAAAGTTCTACAATAGTGAAAGGACTTTTCCTAAACAGCCGCTGAGACCAAAACGTCTTTAGAACAAACAGGATGTCTGTGAAACCAAACTGCTTGTGTGAGGACACTCAGTTGGTGGTAAACCGGCATAAAGAACCACCTTAATAAGGTTTTGACTTATGAATATGTTCTTGTAATGTTAGCAGAGGAAGAAAAAAGCATCCGTGAAAACAACTATTTTTTTTCTCCCTAAAACATGCAATCTGTAAACAGAAAAAACAAAAGATATACTGTGTGTGTTTAATTTTTTTTTTTTTTTTAGATTCGGCAGCACAGTGTGTGCCAGTTTCCAGCATGAAAGTAAAGAAAATAGCTCTAGCAAGCTGGTCCCTTGAATTTGTAAGTCACATGGTTCCCACTGGCAGTCAATGAGCCAAAACCGTTTCCTGTTTGATCTGAGCTCATTTTGGCCTCTTTCACACATCCCAAATAAACCGAGACGTCACATCCTCAAAGCCAACCAACACACATCCTATCAAGGTGAAATGAGTCATGATTACGGTGTTACCTTCCAAATTTGAGGCTTCGACGTTAAACATTTAAATCCTAAAGACGACCCCATAAACCTTCACTAGAAAGACATTCAGATACATTCAATGCTTAATTTCAAGCCTAACGGCGCACTTCACCCTCCGTACCAAAACATCTGTGGCCTCACTTGTACCGCTCAGAAAGCTCAGATTGCCCCGTGCCTGATCCTATCTGCCACACCACAAAAACATAAAACCTAAAATTAAAAAACCCTAATCCTCCTTTACGTTCTCGCCGTGACGCCCCAAGCGCCCGTCTAGGAGCTGATGATCTGACCCGACCAGGTCTCGTGCTTGGTGCCTGGGTTCTGATGGGTGATGACCACTTCCACGGCCTGGACTTTCTGGTTCTTGGGCGGGATCGGACACACCTTGTATGTGACCTCGTCTCCTTCCATAGGCACGTACTCCCCGTCAATGCTGTGCAGAGAGGAGAAAATAAGAACCGCATAAAAGTCAAAGGCACAGCTTAAATTGACCTTTTCACCTCAGAATGGATCTGAAGCCATGCTGTTACAAATCAGAGTGAGAAGATAATATGCCCCACCTCACATCAAACTAATTTGACAGGTGGCCCTTGACCTCTAACCCATAATTCCCCCCCCCCCCCCCCGCCCCTTCAAGGTGTTACGTAATAACATCTGTTATCCCAATCATGGCAGCAGATTGTCTGAGTTTTAAGAGTAATACAATTACAAAAGGTGTTAGATAATCAATAATGATGTATTATATATATGTATGTATATATGTATATACTATGCATTGAGAAGTTTAAATAGATTTGGAGTATAGTAGCTACCTCAGGTTCTGTGTGCCGTTGTTCAGGGCCGGATAAGTGAGCGGGGAGGGTTTGGTTAAGATGGGTGATCAGCAGATATGAAAGCCCTCAGGGCTGTCTATATTGTTCAGACCGGATAAGATGGGTGATCAGCAAATATGAAAGCCCTCAGGGCTATCTCTGTTGTGAATGACGTTCTATGTGTGAGGACGACCGGTTTTTCTGTGTGCCGTTGTTCAGACCGGATAAGATGGGTGATCAGCAAATATGAAAGCCCCTCGGGGGTTATTCCCGTGACCTTAGATCAATATGTTGTGAATGACGTTCTATGTGTGAGGACGGCCGGTTTTCCATATGCCATTGTTCAGGCCGGACAAGATGGGTGATCAGCATATATGAAAGCCCTCAGGGCTATCTCTGTTGTGAATGATGTTCTATGTGTGAGGACAGCTGGTTTTCTGAGAAGACAAAGATCCGGTAGGTACGATTTTAAGGATTATACTAACGACCTATGTATGATTAATATGCTCCTCAAATACCACTAAGTGAGGTGATGTGTCAGCTCTCAGGATTTACGCGTTTGAAAGGGTCCCTTTGTCTGTGTGGTGTGTGTGTGCGCCCCCTTCTCCCTCCCTCCCTTCCTTATGTTAGGTATACCCCCCCCCCCCCCCCTCATTACCCCTCCTGTTATTAGTTTGAACGAACCAATAACAGCAGAGACAGTGGGTTCGGTCTCCAGTGTTTTCTGCTATAAGTAATGTCGGAAAAATCAAGCGCTCTACTTTCAACACTTGTTCAAGAACTTTACAATGAATGGGGCTAAACGAGTTCATTCTGCTGTTGAGAAAAATGAGCCTATCTCCCCTGCGTCATCTGATGCGGATTCGGAGTCACCTCGCTCGAAGACATTCACTGAGATAATGGCATCGACTCCTGTTAGGAATAAGTATGTGGTTGCTGAAGAAGAAGAAGAAGAAGAAGAAGTACCAGCTATTGTGTATGAGATCCCGATAGCTGTGAAACCTGATCAGGGACCTGTGATGGCTAAACCTGCAAGCTCACCATCATCGCCTGATGCATCGACCTCAGCAACTGCGGATAAAAGAGAAATATTGAGAAGCGGAACGTCTCTTCTGTGCGAGACCCCGATATCCATCTATGACAACTCAAAGATTGGAGCGGATGCCCCAAAGAAAAAGACATTTTATTTATGTCGCGTGCAGAGCCCGCTATTTGGAGTCACCGAGGAAGACTGGTCTTTAGAACCTCATGGACTATGGGGATCATGGGGTTACGTTTTCCGTCACGAAACTGGGGAGCTTTCCTTTTACCAGCTGGATAAGGACGAGGAGCTTACACCGATAACGAACACCTGCAGTCTTAGCTATAATGACTGGGCAGTGCTAAGGCTCGCGATTCCTCGCGCTAATGAAGCTATAGAGTCGGCTTTAGAGCAAAATAGTGGAGAAGACGAGTCTGACCCTCTACCTGCAAAGAAAACCAGAAGACAGTGCTTCCCGACTGATACTGAAATTGGAAGGGGAGAAATTATTTTCAGCGCAATATGGGAGTCGAAAACTACTGAATCAGGCCGCTGGTCTTTACGGGCGAGTAGAAGGAGGGGTGAGAGCCTGAATTCCCCAGACATGTTTGTGCTGGAGGCTTTCAATCTGGACTGTGGTGTATTCAGAACCATGCTGGCTCTCCCCTTCGATGTCTGGTCTGCGAAAATGGCGAAAGTCGGGGGCAGAATTTCCGACCTGTTCCGAAAATCTCGCTGCTGGCTCGATATTTTGACAGTGAGGAAAACTCTTTCATTTTCTATCCAGCCCCGGGGGCCGACCCTCTTCTGAGAACCCCGCCCACCGACCCGCCCTCTACCGTATATTTACATATATATAGGAAGGGGTGCAAAGACGTCAGACACCGAACCTTTAGAATGGACGAAGCAAGGAACTATGGACTATGGGGTTCAAACTGGGGCGACCCCAGTTATTCGACAGAGAGCCTCTTTCGTACTGGAAGCTATAACAATGACAACATGGGACCGTATCACCCCCCTTCACCTCTTCTGTTTTCCTACGCGTCAACGGGCTCGTCCCCGGCTCTTTCCCCTACGGATTTTCTGATACCGAGTACCGTAGCTGAAGAGGCAGCTACCTGCTACCCTCATTCTCCAGCACCAACAACGGAGGAGGAGGAGGAGTCTGCCCCCCATTCTCCAGCACCAACAGCGGAGGAGGAGGAGAAGGAGTCTGCTACCGGCTACATCCAACCTCCGTCTTCTCCCATGCAGCTCCAAACACAAGAAGATGAAATTGATGGTTGCATACCAACTGCGTTGATTGCTACCGTAAAAACAGCCTTGCTGCATCTTTTCAGCTTAATTTGTGCTAAATATGTCAAGGAAACCTGTCACGGGTGCATAACAGATCACCCAAGCCAGCGACAGCATCAGTGTCTGGAAATACCGGAGGAGGAATATTATCAACTCAATTTTCACCGCATCAGACAGCGACTCCTGACTCCACGGTTCATACCGGCTGTCCAGCAACTCCTGAAGCAGCGCTACATACAGGTTGAGGACACAAAAGTGAAGATGATCGCAGAGATAATTTTACACGAACTGAAATCGGCGTACGGAATTCAGACTGCAATTACCGATATGTACCAAAACATGGGCAGTGACGAAAACCTCGACCAGCTTCGATCTGTTTCAGCGTGTTACACACAGAATGAAAAGTAATCTCTGTCTGTCTCTCTCTCTCTCTCTCTCTCTCTCTCTCTCTCTCTCTCTAGTATTATCTTATTCAGCGTGATTTTCTAGTTCTATAGATTTAGTTTAAGTATTTTATTCATACTTTTATTATCCTTTTTCACGTTATACTAGTTGATTTCTTAACTGTTTTAAAAGTTTGCTATGTTTTATAATTGATTGATTATCATTAAATATAACTTTATACACTTATTATCGGTTAACATTTAATAGTAGTTTGTATTCATACTTTTATTATCCTTTTTCATGTTATCATGCATGTTATACTAGTTGATTTCTTAACTGTTTTAAAAGTTTGCTATGTTTTATAATTGATTGATTATCATTAAATAAATTTTACTTATTATCGGTTAACATTTAATAGTAGTTTGATTCATACTTTTTTATCCTTTTTCATGTTATCATGCATGTTTACTAGTTGATTTCTTAACTGTTTTAAAAAGTTTGCTATGTTTATAATTGATTGATTATCATTAAATATAACTTTATACACTTATTATCGGTTAACATTTAATTGTAATGATTGTGATTTCTTACTAATAAATAAATAAATTCTTTGTACCACAATCTTGTTTTCTCATTTAAGAGCCGCTCGCGAAAGCGGGGTGACAGGATGGCAGAGAAAAGGTTAATGAAGAAGATTTATTACACTCCCTCACATCCCGGTAGTTTAGGCGGGATCAGTAGACTGAAAAGAGCTGTGCAGGATGAAACGGGAAAGAAGGTTAAGGTGGAGAAAGTACAAGATTTTTTATCCGAAGAAGACGCTTATACTCTTCATAAGCCGGCGCGCATTAATTTCCCGAGAAACAGAGTTTTTGTCACAAAGCCTTTAAAACAATTTCAATCAGACCTTTGCGATATGCAAGCTTTGGCTGAGGAGAATGACGGTTATAATTACTTATTAACGGTCATCGACATATTTTCTAAAAGAGCGTATGTGCGAGTTTTAAAGAGGAAGGCCGCTGATGAGGTGGTAAAGGCCTTTGAATCAATTTTCAAAGACAGTCTGATTCCTAAAAAATTACAAACAGATGCGGGTAAAGAATTTTTTAACAAAAAATTTAAAGTTTTAATGAAAAAGCCGGTATTGAGCATTTTGCCACAGCGAGCGAAACAAAAGCTTCTGTGATTGAGAGGTTTAACCGCACATTAAAAACAAGAATGGGAGATATTTCACTGCAAATAACACCCGACGTTACATCGATGTCCTGCAAGATCTGGTAAAAAGCTACAACTATGGGTACCATTCGAGTATTAAAACGAGCCTATGGAAGTGAATTCGGAAAAGTTTCAAATCTTTCAGAACCTGTACGGTAAACCGTCAAGCAAACGCAGCAAGAATTCCAAACCAAAGTTTAAAGCTGGGGATCTGGTCCGATTGTCTAAATTACGCGGGGTTTTTGATAAAAAATATGAACAGAGTTTTACGGATGAAGTGTTTACAGTGGTTGATACCGTACTCAGATCTCCTCCTGTATATAAGCTGCAAGACTTGGATAACGAATCTATACAAGGTTCTTTTTATGAGGAGGAACTTCAGAAAGTGAAACTGTGTAAAGATAAGATATATCATGTGGAAAAGATTTACGCAGACGCACCGTCAGGGGGTTAAACAGGTTTTTGTGCAGTGGAAAAATTGGCCTCAGAAGTTTAACAGCGGATCAAACTGTCTGACCTTCAAGATGTATAAAAGACAGCTGCGGTGAAACTTGATTTATTATAGTCTGACACAGCACCAATGGAACGCGCAGTAGAGAATGAAGGGTTTTATGTTACTTTACCCTCCAACGCTAGTCTAAAAGTTTTTAAGGAAAATACCATTTCAAGTTTTCGCGTGAATTTAGCGCAGCATATTAATTTAGAAGGTTCCTGGCAAGTAGCCTTGACAGAGATTTCTTATCCTCACACTTGGCATAATGTCCCGGAAGAATCAGCTTACTTTGAGTGGAGGAGTAAAAATCAGAAACAGGCTGTTCGACAAAATATTACGCCCGGATACTACAGAAGTGTGAAGCAACTGGTTGGAGAAATCGAGCCTATCCTTAGAGAAATAAAAGCCGATATCTACTTTCATGTTTATGGTTTTGTAAATAAATTATTCTTTGAAGCAGGAGGAGAATATGAATTACGTTTTCATGCTCCAATTGCTTACATGCTCGGCGTGGAACCGGGAGAATGGACCGCATTTAATAAAACATTTTCGCGTCATCCGACGGATATTAAAGCCGGTTTTTATGTAATATATTGCTACAGCGACGTCGTAGAACATCAAATAGTCGGGGATAGTTATTCTCCATTGCTGCGTACAGTGAAAGTGGAGGGTGAATTTGGTGATGTAATCACTCAGACTTTTAACCCGGCCGACTATCTTCCTGTGGCACGGAGGCATATTGAGACGATTCAGATAGAGCTGAAAACAGACCAGAACGTTCCGGTAAATTTCTCCTACGGAAAAGCAATTGTGAAATTGCATTTTCGACCTGCGAGGTCAGGAGGAAGCCTGAGATACTAACTGTTTGAGCTCTGATCAGAAACAATCGTATAAAAAACGGATGATTACATGAACATCCTTCATACCAGCTCGCCGCTGCAGTTTGAAAGAGAGTATTCACCTAAGCAGAAGGATTGTATAAATCTGCGGTAACATGACTCAGATAAACCTGAGATACGACCCTCACCGCTTCGTGCATTATTACCATAATCAAGTGGGTGGAGCTAGCCTGCCGGGATATGCGGGCAGCTCTGTACAGTACGGAAAAGGACTCGGGTCAATATTCTCGAGATTATTTCGTTTCGTATCACCTCTAGTTAAATCAGGTTTTGCGCTGGCTAAACCTCACTTAAAAAAAGCAGCCGCCAACATCGCTACAGATGTCCTAGGCAGAGCGATGAATAAAATATCTGGCTCTAAAGAGGGTCAGGAAGGATCGGGAATTATGGTTCTGTCAAGAAGAGCTAAGAGGCGACCACCTGGAGTGCGCGTGCGTCAGCTACAAATACGTAGAGCACTTAAGCGAAAGAAATCAAACGGGAGAAGGAAGGCTAAAGCGAGGAAGTCTGCTCCGAGCAGGGATATATTTCATTAAAAAAAAAAAAATATATATATATATATATATATATAATATATAATATATATATATATATAAAAAAATAATGGCTCTTTTGCATCACAAATCACCCGAATGCACCCTATCAGAGCTGGATTTATTTACAGCCCCCATGACCCAGCTATCTATAGAAGATAAGGTTTACACGGAAATTTTACCGCTCTCGGCTCTGACCGAGACCTCACCGATTGAGTTTTTGCTACCAGGAGGAAGCAAGTATATCGACTTGAACGACACCCTTCTTCACCTACGCGTCAAAATCACCAACGCGGATGGCAGTGACCTGGCTAATGATGCGGCTGTGGGATTAATTAATTATCCGCTTAACACAATATTTTCTCAATGCGACATCACGCTGGGAGACCGTCTGATATCTCAGTCGAGCGCCACCCATCCTTACAGAGCAGTGATTGAGACTTTACTGAACTTCTCTGAAAATACGCTAAAAAGTCAATTTAGCGCAGGTCTTTTTTCCAAAGATACCGCAGGGGCCATAGACTCTATCGTCGTAAATAACGGTCCAAACGCCGGGTTAAATAAAAGGGCCTCATTCACCGCTGAATCCAGAGAAGTCCACCTGCTGGGCCCGCTCCACGCAGATATATTTTTCAGCGAGAGGGTGCTGCTTAATTCTGTGGATTTGAGAATTAAATTAACACGAGCCAGCGATGCATTTTGTCTGATGGGAGCCCGTGACTCGACTTTTCGGATGAGAATTTTGGGCGCTTCACTTTTTGTGAAGAAAGTCTCGGTTTCTCCCGCGGTCCGTTTAGGCCACGAATCGGCTTTAATGCGAGGAAATGCCCTGTACCCGCTGTCCAGAGTGAATGTTAAAACATATTCTATTCCTGAAAACTCAAGAATATGTACTCAGGAGAACCTCTTTTTGGGAGCTATACCAAAGTATATAGTTCTAGGAATGGTTCACCACGAGGCCTTCACAGGAAGAAGGGACCTGTCACCTTTCAATTTCAAGCATATGGATGTCGAATATCTTGCTTTATGTCAGGAAGGCAGACAAATCCCGGGTAAAGCTTTCCAACCACAATTCAATCAATCAAGTTCGGTCAGAGAATTTTACAGCATGTTCTCAGCAACAGGCCGGCACTTAAAAGACCTCCCGCTGTGCATAGACCGTCATGAATTTAATAACGGATACTCACTGTTTGTTTTTAATCTCAATCCGGGAGAGGACGCCGATGCATTATCACCCGTTTCTACCGGAAACTTGAGGTTAGAGATTCGGTTCAGAGTCCCATTACCACACACGACTACGCTGATTGTGTATACTTGTTACGATTCTATTCTGGAGATCAACTCCAAAAGACAGGTGTTGGTGGATTATTATTAATTATGAATAATCATCAACTCGAGAGTTTGCTACTTCATCTGCTGGGGAAAATATTTCACGGAGTCTGGGCATGCGATGAACTGTCTTTGCTCCCCCACGAGTACGCACGACCCGCATATTTTATTGTGAATACACACCCTGCTCATATGCCGGGACAGCACTGGCTGGCCTTGACCCTAGACAGTGATGGATCTGCCACGTTTTTTGACTCCTACGGATTTCGACCAGATTTCGACTTCTATCCGGCAAGCATCATAAAGTTTTTGAAAGACAGGTCTTCAAAAATAAATATCATAATAATCAACTTCAAGACACCTTGTCTGCTGTCTGCGGTCATCATTGTGTTTATTATTTGTGTAAAAGAGCTTGCGGTTTATCATTGCAGAGGGTACTTGATTCGTACCCCGGTGATGTGATTAAAAACGACGTCATGGTTTCAGATTTTGTGAAAAAATATCAACGTTGTGTAAAAAATCAAAAGTATTGTTCTTTTAACCATGGAACATGTTCTATGCAAATGTTTAAAGATTATCATAAATTGTTAATGTGATGTTCTAATGTGAATGTTGTGATGTTCTAATGTGAATGTTGTGATGTTCTAATGTGAATGTTGTGATGTTCTAATGCGTTGTATTAAAACAAAAACAAACAAAAAAAAAAATAAATAAATAAAAAGACTGTACACCTGAAATATTCTTCAATAAAATATTTTATTGAAAAAAAAAGAACGGTAGTCAGAGACATTATGGAGAAAAAACAATCCATCTCGACGGTTTTGTTCTTTTACGCGTACTTTTTCTGCTTGTGATCTTATTCTCTAGATTAAATTTAGGGGATAAGATACATTTCTTTTTACGTGTACTTTTTATATCCTCGATCTCGTCTTCTAAATCAAATTTCGGGGATAGGATCATCTTTTTTTTTTTCTCTCTTCTTGATGGATTTTCACACCATCTGTCTTAAGATGCAGAATTGTTCACGGGCCTCCGGATTAATTACGGAAGATACTGGGAAATTTACTTCATCAAGAGTGGAAAGGAAATCGGTCCATCCTGCGGGGGTGAGGTTTTGATATTTCCTTTTAAACGGGAGCAGAAGATTTTTGAGTAAATCAACCAAATGCGACCCCTTACTAACGTTTCCTTTATAAACAAATTCTGCTCTGGATGTCCACCCACTGTTAGCCTTGGACAGCTTTTTCAAAATGTATTCAGCATTTTTACGATCCCTTTCAGGAAGAGCTTTCAGAACTTCATTCGCAGTTTCATCCAGTTCATCAGCTTTACGGTCAGAATCATCTTCATGGCTTCTAAGGCCGGACACAGGGTCGTCATTATCTCGCTGCGTGGGGTGCGCGGGTTGCGCAGGGTGCATAGTTACGGATAACTGAGGCTCTTCTAATTGACCTTGCTTGATTAATGATAGATATCTTTGTAGCAAAGCATCATATTTCTTAATTTTTTCATACGCAGTCAGCCCCGCTTTGTCCAAAATCGCTCTCATTTGAGAGTCCAGATCATCCTCGGCCGCTTCTCTGATCGAAGTCTCTGAGGGGTTCAGACGCTTAAACTGATGAGGTGAGATGAGAAACATCTTTTGAGATGTTCTAAGAGCCATTACTTTTTTTTTTTTTTTTTTTATCTGCTGAGGATTCCGCCCACCAAGTTTCCGATCAGCGGAGTAAGAGCGGCTAGGATGGGAAGGATAAACCCTCCTCCTTGGCTTTTCAGAGCAAGCTGTTTACGCTTCAATCCAGTTCTTTTATCAGCCAAAAGTCTGATGATTTTTCGTTGCTTTTTCAATTTTCGGTGTTGAGAAGGCGTTAATTTAATATTTCCTTTAAGAATGTTCAGAGCAATCTCACATAAAGTTTTAAGAAAATCGGGTGAGCAATGCGTTAAAATATCTTTACGCTTCTGAGGAGTGGCCTGATACAAAGCTCTGAGCAACGGAGCATTCCTTTTTACGCGTGCAGACATTCTGACTTACTTTGTTTTAGGTACGTACAAATCGGCCACTCGTGAGGCAGTATTCCCGTTCTCAATCTGTAACGTTTGGACAGGCGGGAGTAAGATCTACGATTAAATATCCGTGAGCTTCTTTGGTTGCATCTTCAAAACTCTCCAGGAAACTTGCCTTTGCTGATGGGAAAATTTGTCGCGCAGTATGTCCACCTGTAGTTTATCTCTAGGGTTCTTAAAGAGCACCATATAATTATGTTCAAATAATGGTACGACTGTATTTTCCCTGCTGAAATACATTCTGCGTGGATATAAACGGACATATTTTTGTGATGCCGATATTGAGTGAACAATTTGGCTACTTCAGGATGGTTAGAAGCCTGGAAAATGACATCATCCAGAATGATCAAGTGACTTTGATTCAGCGGAAATAAATCTTCATCATCAAAAGAATCAGGCAGTCCTTCCACAAATTTTATATTTTTATTCAGTTTTTGCAGTTCAGCATACAAAGGTTGAAAAGAAGTAAAAATCCAGATAATATTGTCCGGTACAGCGTTCATAACATGATCAAGATTTTGCAACATTTTCCCTACAATGTATGATTTTCCACATCCACTCGCGCCTACAATCATACATGAGAAAGTGTCCAACAGGTTCCATATTGACGTAAATTTCCTCCATCGCTTCAGACTCTGCACTGGCTTTTAACATTAACTATAAAATCCGCTGCAGTAGTTGAACTAAGTGAAAAACTGTAGGAAAGAGGTGAGATGTCTGGTGTTCAACATAAAAAAACTAAATGTACTTTAGAGATAACAACCGAATAAAGAAATTCATGAGCGCAGATTCAGTACTATTTTCTTAAATATCTTACGCAACACAAAATTCCTGAAGATTTCAATAGTTTCAGACGTTCATATTTGCTGATTCGGTTATGTATCAATGACTATTTATTTCTCCTTTTTCGTTGTTTTCCTTCAGCTTGGCTAATCCTACTCATAATAAACACATTACACTTTTCTTTGGGTGACAAAATAATTGACTTTTACATTCATGCGCAACTTTGCTGTCTACCGAATGGTATCAAAAACATTTTTAAATAGTTTTAAATCACTGATATAAGGATGAAAAATACATCTGATGTTGTGACGTTTCTGCTCTGTGTGTCCAAAAATATTTCCTAAAGGCAGATAAATTGTTGGAGCAGATGACCGGTTCCCTCCTTGGTCATATGGAGCCAACAGTTTTACAGGTCTCATTCTGTCCTGATAACTAGACATAGCCTTGCTCTCAGTAAATACGAATATCATCTTGTCTTATCAACCCTGTTTCTTGTCCAACGGCTGAAACACTTACATTAAGAAACAAGAATTGCATTATTACCAAACTTCTATAACCTCCGGATCGAATAATTAAGGAATTGTACATATTTATTTATATTTTAAAGGTATGTAGTTTTAGGACTTTCTACTAAAGAGCTGCATGATCTGGCTAGTCACCATGTTTTCTCTTCTTCTTCTGAAACAACCACGAGGCAGATCAATAGTTTGACAAACAGTTTGCTTTGTCAAGCACCGCCTCACTGGGAGGGAATCAAAAGGCTAACATGCCAATCGGGTGCAAGTTGGGCGGATTAAAGTCAGAGAAACCTGAGACCGCCTTTCAAAGCATGCTGAAGACCAGCAAGCAAAATAGTAGAATATCAGAGTTCAGGAGATACAAGATAGAAGATCTGACTGAAACAAGACATTGCATAGAAATTCAGACTGGGAAGCCAACTGGCAAATTGTTAGCCAAGTATGTGGAGTAGAAAAATAGGTTGGATTTACTTAAACTTATGCAGACCAACTGCCTCAAAAGATTCAATTACTGTAACATGTACATATGTAGTTATACTGTGTGACTTTGGCAACCAATATTCTTAAACGCATCCAAAATGTTATTCTCTGCAAAACTTCTTTTATTTTCTGCCTACAGCAGCATCAATATATCTGCTACATACATTAAAGATACACGGTCTCATTATTTGACATAGATGTACTGTTCAAAACCTCTTTGGTTTGGTTGAGCAGAAATGGTGTGGTGTCTGGGCATGTTAAAATGTTAAACTTTTACCATATAAAACACATCTGATATTGTGATGTTTCTGCTCTGTGTGTCCAAAAATATTTCCTAAAGGCAGATAAATTGTTGGAGCAGATGACCGGTTCCCTCCTTGGTCATATGGAGCCAACAGTTTTACAGGTCTCATTCTGTCCTGATAACTAGACATAGCCTTGCTCTCAGTAAATACGAATATCATCTTGTCTTATCAACCCTGTTTCTTGTCCAACGGCTGAAACACTTACATTAAGAAACAAGAATTGCTATATTACCAAACTTCTATAACCTCCGGATCGAATAATTAAGGAATTGTACATATTTATTTATATTTTAAAGGTATGTAGTTTTAGGACTTTCTACTAAAGAGCTGCATGATCTGGCTAGTCACCATGTTTTCTCTTCTTCTTCTGAAACAACCACGAGGCAGATCAATAGTTTGACAAACAGTTTGCTTTGTCAAGCACCGCCTCACTGGGAGGGAATCAAAAGGCTAACATGCCAATCGGGTGCAAGTTGGGCGGATTAAAGTCAGAGAAACCTGAGACCGCCTTTCAAAGCATGCTGAAGACCAGCAAGCAAAATAGTAGAATATCAGAGTTCAGGAGATACAAGATAGAAGATCTGACTGAAACAAGACATTGCATAGAAATTCAGACTGGGAAGCCAACTGGCAAATTGTTAGCCAAGTATGTGGAGTAGAAAAATAGGTTGGATTTACTTAAACTTATGCAGACCAATTGCCTCAAAAGATTCAATTACTGTAACATGTACATATGTAGTTATACTGTGTGACTTTGGCAACCAATATTCTTAAACTCATCCAAAATGTTATTCTCTGCAAAACTTCTTTTATTTTCTGCCTACAGCAGCAGCAATATATCTGCTACATACATTAAAGATACACGGTCTCATTATTTGACATAGATGTACTGTTCAAAACCTTTTTGGTTTGGTTGAGCAGAAATGGTGTGGTGTCTGGGCATGTTAAAATGTTAAACTTTTACCATATAAAACACATCTGATATTGTGATGTTTCTGCTCTGTGTGTCCAAAAATATTTCCTAAAGGCAGATAAATTGTTGGAGCAGATGACCGGTTCCCTCCTTGGTCATATGGAGCCAACAGTTTTACAGGTCTCATTCTGTCCTGATAACTAGACATAGCCTTGCTCTCAGTAAATACGAATATCATCTTGTCTTATCAACCCTGTTTCTTGTCCAACGGCTGAAACACTTACATTAAGAAACAAGAATTGCTATATTACCAAACTTCTATAACCTCCGGATCGAATAATTAAGGAATTGTACATATTTATTTATATTTTAAAGGTATGTAGTTTTAGGACTTTCTACTAAAGAGCTGCATGATCTGGCTAGTCACCATGTTTTCTCTTCTTCTTCTGAAACAACCACGAGGCAGATCAATAGTTTGACAAACAGTTTGCTTTGTCAAGCACCGCCTCACTGGGAGGGAATCAAAAGGCTAACATGCCAATCGGGTGCAAGTTGGGCGGATTAAAGTCAGAGAAACCTGAGACCGCCTTTCAAAGCATGCTGAAGACCAGCAAGCAAAATAGTAGAATATCAGAGTTCAGGAGATACAAGATAGAAGATCTGACTGAAACAAGACATTGCATAGAAATTCAGACTGGGAAGCCAACTGGCAAATTGTTAGCCAAGTATGTGGAGTAGAAAAATAGGTTGGATTTACTTAAACTTATGCAGACCAATTGCCTCAAAAGATTCAATTACTGTAACATGTACATATGTAGTTATACTGTGTGACTTTGGCAGCCAATATTCTTAAACTCATCCAAAATGTTATTCTCTGCAAAACTTCTTTTATTTTCTGCCTACAGCAGCAGCAATATATCTGCTACATACATTAAAGATACACGGTCTCATTATTTGACATAGATGTACTGTTCAAAACCTTTTTGGTTTGGTTGAGCAGAAATGGTGTGGTGTCTGGGCATGTTAAAATGTTAAACTTTTACCATATAAAAATCCTCACTACTTTCCAATAGTTCACTTTTTATTTTATTTTATTTTAGTTGTTGCCTGGACTCAACTTAAATAGATGAACTTATAAAGCGTTTTGTTTTATCCAAACATTCCTGCCACTTGTTTAAGATGAATACAAACAACAAGTTGATGATAATTAAATGATGTTCACTTGAACTTTTGTTGAGTCTGATGTTTTATGTTATAGGCAGAAGTCTAGGTTCAGCACACGGCTGAAGGAATCTGATCCACGCTTCAAACTCAGTACCTGCTTGTCTTTACTGCAAAACTTTGGTAAGGTTAAATTTAGTAGGCTAAAGAAAGTCAGACGGTTCATTCTCCAACGTGAGAAATCCCTTGAGGTGATCAAGTTTCTCGTTTGATCAGATCTTCTTAGTCAATTAAATAGTATGATTACTAAGTAACAGTTGATTCTTTTGTGTATAGATGTAATGTAATCTTTCAGATCACAATTGAAGTTTTATTATCAGAATTCTGCAAATTAAATATTTCATAGTATATTTCAATGATTCCTTTCATACAGTCTAAGCTCCCTGAAAAGATGAAATGACCTTTCAGATAAATATATTTTTGATTGCTTTGGAGTATCATGATATTTTACTTAATCTGACTGATATGATCTTCTTTAACGCATTCTGATGCTTCACTTTGATCATCAATAAGCTTATCATTTACAAGAGGTGTACTGTCTGTTAGTGAACATTAGTGAACAGATAGCATCATTAGGACCAAGGAACAGAAGCTGTAGATAATTTTAACGGTAACAAAGAAATTTCTGTTGTGACCAACTGTTGGAACATGGTTGTGTAGTCGGTATGTTTTATTTTTTTATATTTGCTTCTTTTAGGTAAAGTGCATAATAGCAAACTTAGTTAATGTTATTATAAGTCGGGCTGGTTGTCAGAAGTTGTGAAAGGGGGTAATTAAGAAAAAAAATCACTGATTGAATTGTTGGTTGATAGCCAACATTTATTTGAATTTGTGCAACAAACACCAAAAGAAAAAAAAAAAAAAACTACATAAAACCTGAATGGTCATTCAGTTTGATAAATATTTTACATTGATCATGTAAATATTTACTAATAGCTCTAGTAACGGAAAATTCAGCAACTATATTTTGTTAGTGACACACATTCATGTGTGTAAGATGATTAGGGCCTAGAAACATACAGAATATAAGTCGGAGACAAAAGTAGTGGATAATTTTAAAGGTAAACAAACAAACTACAATTTCTCATGTTGGAGCGTGGTTGTGCAGTGTTAAAAAAATCAACTTTGGGGAAAGCTAAAAACTTAAATATGAGTAGCCTCACCTAGGCCTGTTTAATGAGAGTCACATATTCTTAAGAAATACATTTGGATGGGGAACTTTAATGACATGTGTCACACTAACGAGTGTTACAGAAAAAATCTATGAGTTTCAAATGTATTTAAATTAATGTTTACTATTTTGGAGAAAGCATGAAGCACTGGGAAGATCAGTGTTGATTCAGCAGCAGAAAAAAAACTGAACGAAATGATCAGAGGACAAATTTTGGAAAATTCTGGACAAATTCTTTCACTGCATAAAGCTAAAAGTTAAATTTGAGTAACCTCTGTTTACTATCTGTCACATATTCTTAAGAAGTACATGTAGAAATGAGGAACATTTACTGAAATGTGTCACACAAAGTGCTACAGAAAAATCTACAAGAGTTTCAAATTTAAGTCTCAATTTTTTGATGAAGAAAATCACAAACTCATAGTCAGCACTGACTAGTCGTGCCACCATAAATAAATAAATAATGCAGTTAAATTGTAGGTTTTCTTTAGAGGCATGTGTTTGCAGGGACAGGGGCTTTCTTACACACGCACACACACACGCACCCACACACCCACCCACCCCCACACACACACACACACACACACACACAGACAGAAGGACCCTTTCAAATACGCAAATCCTGAGAGCTGACACATCACCTCACTTAGTGGTATTTGAGGAGCATATTGATCATACATAGGTCGTTAGTATAATCCTTAAAATCGTACCTACCGGATCTTTGTCTTCTCAGAAAACCAGCTGTCCTCACACATAGAACCTCATTCACAACATATTGACCTAAGGTCACGGGAATAACCCTGAGGGGCTTTCATATACGCTGATCACCCATCTTATCCGACCTGAACAACGGCATATAGAAAACCGGATGTCCTCACACATAGAACGTCATTCACAACATAGATAGCCCTGAGGGCTTTCATATTTGCTGATCAACCATCTTAACCAAACCCTCCCCGCTCACTTATCCGGCCTGAACAATGGCACACAGAACCTGAGGTAGCTACTACACTCCAAATCTATTTAAACTTCTCAATGCATAGTATATACATATATACATACATATATATAATACATCATTATTGATTATCTAACACCTTTTGTAATTGTATTACTCTTAAAACTCAGACAATCTGCTGCTATGATTGGGATAACAGATGTTATTACGTAACACCATGAAGGGGCGGGGGGGGGGGGGGGGAATTATGGGTTAGAGGTCAAGGGCCACCTGTCAAATTAGTTTGATGTGAGGTGGGGCATATTATCTTCTAGAGTGCATTCCCCAGCTCCCTTTGAGGAACCTGTTACTCTTAAATCTTATATAATGTTACTCTCATTTCCCACCAAGTTGATTAGGTCAGTTTATTTGAAAAGCAAAAACATTTACAATACTTTTAATATATTTGTCAAATAAAGAAAACAAAGTATTTCCTCTTGTTCAGGTCCGGGAATCAAACCCAGGACCTTCTTGCTGCAAGGCAACAGTGCTACCAACTGCGCCACTGTGCAGCCCCAAGCTAACAACCACACATGGATAGTGATGTGTGAACCACAGAGTTTAGCAACCCGCTATAGATATAAAACAGGCTGGTTTCTTGAAGCAACAACCTTTGTAAAAGTAATTTGTTATGAGGATATTTAGCTTCTGAGTAGCTGCATTTCCATTGGTCATGGAGTTGCGCGACTTGACATTTCAAAAATAAATTTCCTTAACTGAAACACACTTTCAAAAAAAAAAAAAAGAAAAACTTTTTTTTTTTTTTTTTTTTTTTAAATGAAGTTTTGAGGTGGTTTTTGAAACTGGTTTATTTTGCAAAACTGCAGTGGAAACACCACGAAGAAGAAGACGAGAAGAAGAAGTTGGAGGATGATGGTGTGGCAAGTTTAATGACTCGCTGCGTGAATAAACTTATTGACTTGTGATTTTAATTTCTTTTCTTATTTCATGGAAACACAACTGTGAAATTGTGTTGTTTTTTTTTAACGTTAGCTGAATACCGAAAAAGTTTTGAGTAGAGCTGAAACAATTCCTTGGATGATTCCAGGACCTCGATTATTAAAATCCCTCAAGGAAAACTTATCTGCTTCGAAGCTTCGTTAAATTATGTTTTATTATTTAGCACGCCGTGTTCCGGCCGGGATGTTATTTTTGGTGGGCAACGCTGTCACCTCCGCCCATGAGTTGTTGCTCAGTGTGAGCATTGTGACGCTGAATTGTCTGGTGCTTTCAGAGGTTTTGGGGAAAAATGTGCACTCTTAAATTGTGTGGGCCGATGCTCGGAGTACGACGGTTTTTCAGCTCTCGGAACCGCGGGTGCATGAGCGAGAGAGAAAGAGAGAGAGAGAGATCCGATTAATCGTAAAAATATTCTATAGAGTACTCGATTACTAAGATAATCTTTTACAACAGCCATAGTTTTGAGCACAATTGTAATGGAAACGCAGCTAGTGGAATCAGAAAAAGGACAGAGCACGATATTTCCCCAAAGTCCATTGAAAAGTAAATAGGTGACAAAGATAGATTCACTCTCTAAATTTAAAATTTTCTTGCTCCAGCATTGTGAAGCAACTGGATGTTACCTCAAGGAAAATGACAATCTAGCGTTGAGAAATGAGGACACGACATAGTTTGCCCCAAAACGACGGCCGCTAGCTCCAAAGGAGACAGCAGAGATTGCTTAAAATGAAGGATGGTGTGCTTGGTGAGGAAGACTCACTCAGAAATGTGAACGAAGATGTCCTCTCCTCCATGAGAAGGGCGGATGAATCCATGACCCTGAGATCTGGAAAAGTTTTTACACACGCCCTTAAATACAGGACCTGATCTGGCTCGTACTGTCCTGCAGAGAGAGAAAGACGTAGACGTGGACAGGCTGATTTAATACAATGGTCGTTTGAAGCTCTTTCTTAAAGGAATCGAGAGAAAAAACGCAAAAGACAAACTCGTGTGCTGTGTTTTTACTCACGCTGAGTATGTGCGTGTGCGTTTTGTTGGCAGTGGGCTGGGCAGCTCTCCAGGCTGAGGCGGTTTCCTCTCCCTCTCCCAAACACGGCTGCCTTCCCTCAGGAAAGGAAAAGAAAGCTGCAGGGGAGTGCGGGGGGACGTCAAAGGCAGCTGGGGGTCTGTCGGCAATGACGGGTCGGTGCCCGACATCTTGGCTTGGTTTAGGGTTTCCGTGGCACACAAAGAAGAACAGGGTGGAGGGTTACACCTCCTGCATGGCACGAGGGTTCCTAAAGGGGAGAGGAAGCCCAGAGAGGAGCTCTTCAAGGTGGACGGATGAAGCTACGACACCCTGGAGCGGAGAAGGCAAAAATAAAGGGTGGAATGTTTGTTGAAAAGTCAGGCAGTGTGACTGCATGCCGAAGGGTACATTGAGACCGAGGTCAATGAATGCAGGACATTCCTTCCTCTCTGCTCCCCCAATTCTGGAGATAGTCTGACAAACCCCGCTCTGCGGAACAGAGAGTTCAGTCACTTTACATTGAGACGCCCCCCCACATCATCATGCTGCCTCCACCCAAGGTTTGGCAATGACAAAACTAAACATCACAAACCAATATTAGCAAGGAACCCTGTTGCGGCTCCTCATGTACATTTGTTCTGTCTGCAGGACCTAAAGGGTTTTGAAGGATGACATTGATTTTTCTGAGCTGTTTCAGAGTTGTAGTCTGCCTGTAGTTTTATAAATCGCACCAAAAGAAGTGAATGAAGGCGTTCTGTCCGTATTGGACAAATATTGAATCAAACCAAAGTCGTCTTTGGTTTGATGTGGAGTTGAGAGAAATAAAAAGTATTGATCTTACCACGCTGGCATCAATCCGATACCGACTTGGTATCAATATCATTGGTCTTTTGGATCGATGCCTCTAGCTGGTTTGTGGAAATAAAGTCTGTCATAGCTTGTGGCAGCTAAAAAGACCCCAATATGAAATATAACGTGAAAACAATCCCCTTCAGGATCCTCTGATCAGACATTATTAGATAAAAAGTATTACTTCCATAACACTAACATTAATTACGGTTTATTCAAAGGTGAGCTGCTCATTGGATCGTTTCATAAGAGCCGTTCCTGAGCACAAATGAGCTCCGTCACCCACTTGACACAAACCAAATTATCCCTTCACAACAGGGAGAATTGATCTGTATTGTTAGCCGGCTCATTATTATGACAATCTGTGCACACACTGATAACTGCAGGGCGAACAAAGGTTCAGCGCTCACACCGAAACCTTGTTTGTGATGAAAACACAGCTGCGGGTGGAACAGTCACCAGCTTCATCAGCGGCCGTGCACAGGCAGGCTGAAACCCTGAGAAAGACCGATGAGGTAAGCGTGTGTGTGCGTGTGTGAGAGTGATTCCCAAAGGCTCCAAGCAGCACACTTTGTGCCTCTTCCCATCAGTCTATATATAGTTCAGTGTGGTTGGATTGGGGCCATTACTGAGGTGGACTACAATGTCCAGGCAGGAGTCCTGAAGTCTTGCTCACACATTCCTTAGATTAGAAATGAAGTGTTTTAGCTTCAAATCTGAGGCAGATTATGAGATATCTGAGCAAAAACAACTGATGTGTTTCATGAAAGGCGTGTTTGAGCAGAGGTTTTGCAGATTTCTTCTGCCTTGTTTTCCCTTTTTATGTGTAAATATTTTTGGCTCCTCAAACACAATTGGGAGTCTATAATGGCTTATTAGGAGCGTCATTGTAGGAGTAAAAACTCTGAAGTTTGGAGATTAATCGCATACATTTTCTAGAAAAAAAATGACTTGGAAATTACTGAGCTCCAAAAGTCTAAATGTTTTTTCAATTTTTAAAAGTAAGAAAGAAAAGTGGACTTTTGAAACTCAGAAATGTAACTTTTTCTAGGAGAATATTGAAATTTCCAGTTTTTCAAGCAAATTTTTGACTTTGTAAACTTTTTAGAATGAATGTTTTAAGCAGAAATTTTCTCCTCCTTTTTTTTCTTCTATCTACAAAGATGCATCATCACAGATCCTTCCTCCCAGCTGCTGCCAGACTTTATAACATCAATGCTCCAAACAAAACCAAACAATAATTGTTTACATTCTTGCTGTTAGTTGCAGTTTTTCCATTTCTTGTAAATAGTCTGTTGTTTTTATTATGCACAAATATACAAGCACATTTTGTATAATTGTTTTAAGATTATGCTCCTCAATTGAACATTTATTTTAATCTCTAGCATTCTGGGGGGGGGTTTCATAACATGGTGTTATTATCTTGTGCTTGTGCTGTAAATGTTCCCTTAGTGTTCACTTTTGTTCTTATTGTTCAGTTTTTAATATACATTTTTAACCTTTGTATGAATTTGTATGCTTCCATTTGTCTTTCACTTTGCTGCAGATGCACTTAGATTTTAGACAGCAAAGAATATTTCTATGTTTTGTTTTGGGTTGGGGGTTTTTCTGCTCCAGTCCATGTAAATTAAAGATGGCTGACGTTTGCAGGTGGTGCAGATGCAGCGATGGAGAGAGCACGTATTGGGAGTCACAGAGGAAAAGGACGGATCTGAGGACTGCTGGAGGAAATCGGACAATAAATAATTCACTAACTTGACTGGCTGAGTTGGCCCACTTGTAAGACTGCCAGGAGTTGGACTTTAACGAGCCTGCAGTGAATGTTTCACACTAAAACATGGCATTGAAATGGGTTTCATTTGTAGACTTTAGTACTGAATGGGGGAAAAAGAAAAAAAAAAGAGCCAAAAGCACCACCCAAGTGAAACCAGGACACAGTGGCCATCTGCATCAGCATGAGGGACACGTCAACTCCTCTAAACACACACACACACACACACCGTCTTTTAACTTTAAATTGGCCGTTTTAAGGGACAAGTTGCCCGTTTTGTGGTCTAAGCTGACGGAGACCGAGATTAGCAGGGACTAAATGATTTAATAGGCAACACGAGCCCTTCGGGCGGCTGTTTCCAGAACATTCTCACACTGTGGAAGCGCGAGACGAGAAGGGAAGAGGATGCCTGTGGACAAAAACCTCATTTCTGCCGTAAAACGACGGACTCTCACGCGCCGCCCAGGGACAAAAAATATCACAATTTGTATTATTGTCGTGTCGGAATTTTAACCAGGTGCCGTCACGTTCAGACAAGTGACCGGTTGAAAGGATATAAAAGAACAAACAAACAAACAAAAACAGGGGCGGTGGGTGGGGGAAGAAAAGACAGATGAACGTTTACTCACCGTTAAAAACGTCGCGCGGACGTCAAAACGTTTCTTCTTCTTCCTTAATTAATGCAGTTATGTAACGAGACCCGGCGAAAAGGTGCGGGAACATGAGCTGAATGAGTGAAGGGATTTGGGTATGGATGCGTCTGACACACACAAACACACACACACAGAGAGAGGCAGCGAATGAAAAGAGGAGGCGGCAGAGACGGGGCGTGGGGAGGAGCAGAGGGGGGGTGGGCTCCAAACAACAGCCGGCTTCACTGAACCACAGTCAATTCTTTGTTGTCAGAATGGATGGAAACAGTCAGTGGAGCTTTAAGGACAACACCGTTTACAACATGACTGCTTCATGTGATCATGTGTGTCTTAATATTTTACTTAAAATAAAAAAAATAAAAAATTTAAAACCCAGCTGTTTGGGCGTAGATGTTATGGCCACTGGAGGTAGAGGAAGAAAGGAGTACGGTTCAAAGAACTCAGATATTTTGAAATTGGTCTCAGAAATTAAAAAATAAATAAATAAATAAATAATTTGCTTGGAAAAACCTTGGAAATTTTGTCTAAAATAAATTCGGGAGGAAAAATAGCCCCTTGCAGATTTGCGTTTGAAAAGAAAAGGTTTCAAACATGCATTGGTTACATGTTTGCACGTTTTTTCTCTTTTTCTACTGATTGCTTATTTTGTTGTTTTTAATTACCTGTTTGAAACAATTAAATAAATGACAACGAAAATTCAACAAATTTTGGACATTTAGAAATTCTTTTGAGTTTGAAAAGTAGAAAATGTTCAAGTTTTAAATCACTTCTTTTCATTGCATTATTTTAATTATTTATTTTTTTACAGAGGTGTCAATCTCATTGTCATCTCAGGCCTTCAAGATCATGAATGTCATCAAAGCCGGTTGTGGCAAAATGTAATGATAAGACAACAAACTGTTAAAATGATGCAGGTGCATTAGATGAGTACTTTTTAAAGTTAAGTAATATTTAACATTTCACATTGGTGTAATTTGAAAGTATCCAGATATGTAAGCACACAATTTTTGTAAATATACCCTTTGATACATTTCTACAATTTCAATATGGAGAAGTTCTTGAGACTGTGCGACTGAATGCTGTGTTTTTGAATTTAGAAAAGAAAAAAAGTCAGCAGGAGCAATGTACTTGTGTACCTTGCTTTGCTGGAAAAAAAAAAACTTCTTACATTTTTTTCAGATTATATTGATTTTTAATACTGTCCAACAAGACAGCTGAAGAAATGATATCAGTGGATTTTTATTTTACAATCTGCTGAAATTTCTGTTATACAGAAAATATCTGGAAGCAAAACAAACACTGAACTGCACACAGAGTTGGACACTTTGCATGGAGTGGTTACAAGGAAGAACCTTTGTCTGATTGGCAGAATAAATCAAAAAATTTCATTTTTTTTTCTGATTTGACTGACAGACCCCCAACATTCCCCAAATGTACAAGTTTTGCTGGGAATTATCCTTATCTATCAACAAAAGCTCAGAACAAGAACAGTTTTATAAGTTTCTTAAAATTCTCATTGCTAAAAAAAAAAATCTGTTAAATTATTTCAGCGGGGCTACAAAAAAAAAATATATATATATGAAAGCTGCACAGAAAGAAAAATACAAGATGCAAGATTACCCTGTGAGTGAGATGATGAGGGCCTGGAGCTGCTGCAGAGAAATTATTATGAATACTTAACAGCAGAAAAGAAAACATCATGCGCTTGTCCTCATTAGAAGTGATCATGAGAGCAGTGGAAACATCGGGGAAGAGTTACAACAGTTTCACAGTGTATGAAAGCAAATGAAGCGCTGCTGTGCTGTGTTGCAAACCAACTAACACATAAATATAAAAACGACCCCTACTGGTCTAACTCTGTTAGACATACAGCAATCTGACGTTCAGTCATCTTTACGTTCCTTTCATATACATACAACAGGTCTGCCTGCTGCAGCTCCCGATGCTCTGCAGTACCGCCTTTGGGCCACCAGAGGGCAGCATTAAGTGTGAGAGTTTATTTTAGGTCCGTGTGATGCAACACAGGTTTGTACAGAACCCGTAGCGGGACATTGAAGGACTAAAGAAAAACTAAACGTTCTCGAGCGCACCGGATACTATCTCATGCACAGCACTTAACCAATGTCTCATTATCGCCAGGCAATATGTGGCGCACGTGACATGGCATGTTATCTCGTAAAAAGTAGATATTTGGTGCGCACGAGATGGTATGCGGGTGAATACTTGATGGCGTCTCAAGCACAGGAGATGCGCTTGAGACGCCATCTTCTCTCTGCTGCAGACGAGAAAGTATCTGGTCTCGGACGGAGAAAGTTTAGTTTTTCCTTTAATGTTCTGCTACGGTTCCGTTAACCGAGTCAAGAAATAGAAGAAACCATTGTAAAGATGAGCCCAAAAGCAGCAGAGTGACTGTGTTCAGCTGACCTGGCAGCTGCTCAACATTGTGCTAACTTGTTTACACAACTGCAATAGCCACCAGGGGTCAGCGTGGAATTGAAAGTCTCGAAAGTGTCAAGAGTGTGTGTGGGTCTATAACCGGTACTCTCTGCTCGATGAACACACAGCAGCCTCACATCATTTCAAAAATATGCTTAATGTTGATGAATGAGGATTAAAAGATAACAATTACAGGACCAAGTTCAACTGTTCCATCAAAATCATTAGCTTGACATTTAATATTCCTGCTTGTTTCGGTAATTGTACTTCAGTGAAAGCTGCAAGCTAATCCTGGTGATGAAACAGTTATTTGACACCCTGTTTCCCTCCCAAACTGTGCCACCCTGTTTCCCTCCGTCCACGGCTCAGTGCTGCAGCGCCTTCATCCTGTTCAGGGCCGAGCCCGCCTGGAACCACTCGATCTGGGTCTCGTTGAAGCTGTGGTTGAGCTCCAGCGTCTCCTGGCTGCCGTCGCCGTGCGTCACGACCGCTGTCAGGGGCTGAGAACGATAGGACGAGATACAAGACCCTCAGAGGAGATGTTTTTTTAAAAATCTATGTCTGAACAGCTAAAGTATATCAGATGTTAGATCTTACCTTTCCCGGTGCAAAGGATTTCAGTCCCTTGATGGAGATCTTGTCGTCGGGGCGGATTTTGTCGTAGTCGGATGGGTTGCTGAAGGTGAGGGGAAGCAGGCCCTGCTTCTTTAGGTTTGTTTCTGAGACATGGAGGACAAACTGTTCAGTTCAGATGAAAATCAAGCATACTAAATGACACAATTTTAATGTTCTTCACTTTATTCACTGCTGCTATTCTCCATTTATGTAATTTGTAATTACTGCTGCCACCAACTTCCTGTCTTCTTCCATAGATTCTACACTTCACCATTTGCTTTTGTGCTTGGCTCTCCCTTTCTTGGAAGGAATCATTGATAGAGATATTGCCCTGGTTCAGTGCTTCTCTGGGGAACCGTTATCAGTTTTGTTTTGCAGGTTTCACCAACTCAAATTTCAGACCACTATGAATAGAATTTAAGACCTGCATCTCCACAGAAATGTATGAACTTTGTCCAGCCAAATGGGGAGAAATTTGCACTTACCTGCCATCATAGTCGCAAAAAAGTTAGCTAGCAACATTTTTACCAAATGGCAAATGCATCATCCAACTGTATTTGTGTTATATTACATGTCATGTATTATATGATTATATTTAATGTAGGATTTCATATTTGATAGAAACTAAACTCTTTTGTCTTTTAAAGGACACTTGTTAAAAAATTGGGCTATTTAAATAAACCTGACGCAGCTGGCTTCTTGTTCATATAGCTATTTGCAGCATGAACTGTGTGGCTCACCGTGGATTCTGGCAAAGCTCTTGACAATAATGGCTCTTCCACCCAGATGCCTGGGCTCCAGAGCTGCATGTTCTCTGCTGGAGCCCTCGCCGTAGTTGTCATCTCCAACCACGACCCACGACACGCCGTTGGCCTGCAGAGGAGAAGCAATAAAAACAGAGTTTCACTGACTTACAATTCGAGATTTTACAGCTTATTATGAAAGACAAATACTTTTGAAACCAGAATAGAAATTCTATAGGAATGGATTGTAATTTTTTAAATAAAATTTTAAAGATTATTACATAAAGGGGTGAATCGTTTTGCAATTTCCTGGCCGATCACCAGACTTTAAAGAGCCTGACCTGCTGATTCCCATTTTGGCCAATGCAATTTTTTTTGTTTAAAAGGTTGCTAAATGTAGCTACAAATTTGCTAATGGGCTTGACACGTGGCGTGACGAATGACTCAAGGTGAACCCAACAGATGAGACGCGATACCGATAACACTGCAATAGCGATTGCGGTATTAGAAATAGTAGTGTTAGCAATGGCAACGAAAACAAAAGTTGAATGTTTTTCAATTTTTCTTGTGTCGCTACGTGAGCACACCTTCGTGTTCTGGCTTGAAAGTTTGCCATAGGAGGTTCTATACGATATGAATGGTGAGGGAGTGATGTTGCCTCCTGTGTGTCAAGAACCTAAAGCTGGAAAAAGTCGGGGAATTTGCTGTAAACTGGTGGGGGTCTACCAGTCTGCCCTTTCTTATGGCAAAGTAACAGGAGGCAGTGGATTTTTCAGACCTTTACAGAGGTAGATAAAATCAGGTTCACATGTAAGTAATTATCGGTTGATCACAAATCATAAAAAATTAAGGAAATGGATGTGTATTAATCGGCTGGCTGATCAATCGGTGCCAACCTATTGAACAGTCACATCTTGAACTCTCACCTTGTAGTGTCGTGCCACATCAGGGACTCCTCCGTACTCTCCCGTCAGGTGATTCTTGATCTTGTTGACGGCGTCGTTCTCGCTGTTGACGGCACCAATCAGCATGTTGTTGGAGATGTTATCCAGGTGGCCGCGGAACTTCAGCCAGGGTCCTGCGGCGCTGATGTGGTCTGTGGTGCATTTCCCCTTCACCTACAGAGAGACTGGTGAGAGTTACCCTCCGACGCCAGCGGCCGTGAGAGCGTTCCCATCGAAACTGCCGTGCGCCCACCTTGATGAGGACCAGCATGTTTTCCAGATCATTTCCACTCCACTTGTCAAAAGGCTCCAGCAGCTGCAGCCGGTTACTCTGAGGACTGACGTCCACCGTGAGGCTGGTGCCGTCGCCTGGAGGGTGCTGGTAGGTATCCTGCCCCGGGTCGAAGTCCCTGGCCGGTAATTCGTCTCCGGTGGGAGGCACCAGCTTGAACTTCTCTCCCGTGGGGGTTGTGAGGTAATCTGTCTCTGGGTTGAAGTCCAGCGTCCCAGCGATGGCGAGGGCAGTGACGATCTGAGGGAGGTAGGCAGGAGGCAGGACAGTAGGTACGGAATGTGAACCTGTGTGTGCTGGGAGGTGTGGACCGGTCTGGTTTTACCTCAGGAGAGGTGACAAACGCATGAGTTGCAGGGTTGGCGTCGTTCCTGGCGGTGAAGTTCCTGTTGAAAGACGTGACGATGGTGTTCTTCTCTCCCTTCTTCACATCCCGCCTGTATATATACAAATATACAGAATATCAATACAAACTTTGATCAAGCTGATTTTTTTACAACAGGAAGTGACAACAACAACCAGACCCTTCCTCGGATTTTATGTAATAGACCAGGGGTCAGCGACCTCAACAGATTGCTGACCCCTGAGGTTGCTGACCTCAGCGACCTCTGAGGTCAGGTGTGAATTCAGTCCAGCTGAACAGAATTTGTTTAGCAACACGACTCACTGAGACAAATAGCTCGTTTTTAATAATACCTACTATAGAAAATTTGTTCAGATTTTTTTATTTTTCCTTCCAGGTCTCATTAATTTTGTTTTGGGTTTTAACACATTTCCTTCAATGAGATGTTCAATTTTTGTAACCACTAGAACCTTGGTAGAAAAACACACACTTGCTAATAAAAACTTCACTTAACAGAACAGTGTTATGTATTTTCAGCCACATATTATCATTTTATACGTGGCTGCAGGTAACTAGGTTACCTTCAGTTGTATTAGATCATGGACTAATAAATTCAGTTTGACCTAAATATGCCCCTTTAGAAAAAAAAAACTATTCCTAACACTATTAACAATATTCTTTGGGAAGATGCTCTGCATATATTGTGGAAAAACAGCTATGAACAACTTCTAAAGCTAGCATTCTTAGCATAATTACCTTTGCATTTTAAAATATTGATAAATTCTTCAGCAGATTGAGCCAAACTTGTTAAGGGCCAAAGCAGAGGACCTAAAGAGTTCTCTGGAGCCACAGGCTGCAGACCCCTGTGATAGACCAACCCAAAGTAGCAGAGAATTGGAAGGTACATGTCTAAAAGACCCGACAGCTATATATATATATATTTTTTAAATTTTCAGTGTTAAACTTCTTTTTTTTTAATAAGCATATTATTTCTTTCACCTGATGTCAGCTTAAAACTAATTACCTGTCCCACTGTCCAATGCAGGGTCCACATGCATTGGCAAGAACCACACCTCCAACATCACTGAGGATCTTTGACTAAAAGATAAAAAAATAACACAAACAACAAAGAATAGTGAAAATTTTGTCACTTCAGAACGAGAAGTTATGTGCAGTCTGTTTGAGGCAGCATTTACATATCCGTCTCTTTCGATGGTGGCGCGGATCTGCTCGGAACCGGGGGTGACGGTGAACTGAGCTTTGCACTTCAGGCCTTTGTCCAGGGCCTGTTTGGCCAGGGAGGCGGCCCGGCCCATGTCCTCGTAGCTGGAGTTGGTGCAGCTGCCGATCAGACCTTCAAAGTGAAGCAGGGAAGAAATCCTCAACAAAAGTCAAGCCTGGACACATGAAGAGCAGCACCTCTCCGTCTGTCCTCACCGACTTTGACCTCCAGCGGCCAGCCGTTCTTCTTGGCCACGGCGCCGACCTCGGAGACGGGGTGCGCCAGGTCAGGGGTGAACGGCCCGTTGATGTGAGGCCTGAGCTGGAAATAAAAAGTGAGAAAACACACAAGTTAGGAAGAAAAACGTCTAATGCGGGATGAATTGTTGGGACATTCTATCAGGTATGACAGCAAAAGGAAAGGACTGCAGCTGATGAAGCATCATTTTATTATGAAACTGAACACATGAGATGCCAGGCCTTCAGTCTATAACTATGTTTCATTCTGCAGGAGAACCGTTTGCTTTCAAAGTGGAAAATGGATGAAGTTTAAAACCAGAAGTTTGTGTTAGACTGGATTTCTACTCCCACCATTATTTAGCTAAATATCTGATATCTTCCTGTCGCAATAAGCAATGAATGAATTCATTAAAAAAAAAAAAAAAATTAAACAGAACTTCATAGTTTCCATTTGCATGATTTATTGTTTTCCTGTTTCTCTCTTTTACCAGAAACTGGATGATAAAAGCCTTTTTGGGACAGTTTTGTTCACGGAGACTTTAGAACTTTTTATTTGTTGTTTCTTTTGTTTATTTATTTATTCTGAATACTTAAAATGTCTTCCAGTTGCAGTGTTAAATATTTATAAGAGTTCAATTTATAAATCCCAGCTCAATTTAAGAATTGGGTTGGCAACAAAAACTTATTTATTTTTTGTACATATATACGGTAAATAAATATGTTCAGACAGTAAGGAGTTAAGACATACCTCGTCCAAATTGAGTTCGATGATCTGGTCGTACTCGCAGCCTTCATCAGGTACCAACAAGTCCTTGTAATGATCAGCCACAGCAGCGATCTCTGAGTGAAAACACACACATTTGATCGCCGCTCTGCAGATTCAGTGACAGATCACTCTCTCTCTCTTTTATTACAGATATATCATAAAGACAAATTGTAAGCCCACCTCCTCGGCCGGTTTTCTCCAGGTAGGTCCTCATGCGGTGGTTGTATGGAAACACGGAGGTTGTTGCTCCAATTTCAGCTCCCATGTTGCAAATGGTGGCCATTCCTAAACAAGACCAGCAGAAGTTTCTGGAGTTGTGCTTTCTGAGTCATAACGTTCATAGGTTGAAACGATTTCTTCGTTGTGCTGACCAGTGCAGGAAATGGAGTCCACTCCCGGTCCGTGGTACTCCACGATGGCGCCGGTGCCTCCCTTCACCGTCAGGATACCCGCCACCTTCAGGATGACGTCTTTGGGAGACGTCCAGCCGGACAGGGTGCCGGTCAGCCGCACGCCAATCACCTGGAAGCGTAAAAACGGGGGAATGCATTAAAATAAGAAGAGACGAAAATCACAACAACTGCCTGTTAGGAATCCATCCATCCATTTTCTTTACACCCTTATGCCCCAAGGGTCAGGAGGGCTGCTGGTGCCTATCTCCAGCTGTCGACGGGCGAGAGGCGGGGTCACCCTGGACAGGTCGCCAGTCCATCGCAGGGGAACACAGAGACAGGCAGGACAAACAACCATGCACACACACATTCACACCTAGGGAGAATTTAGAGAGACCAATTAACCTAACAGTCATGTTTTTGGACTGTGGGAGAGAACAGAAAGACCCTGAGCCAGGAATCGAACCTAGAACCTTCTTGCTGCAAGGCTGCCTTTAAGGAATGAGAGAGAGAGAAAAAAAAAATGGAATGGGCCCAACCTTGGGACATTTGAGCTCCCAGGGGATTCCAGCCATGACATCTACAGCGTCGGCTCCGCCCACTCCGATGCAGATGGCGCCAAGCCCGCCGCCGTTTGGTGTGTGGGAATCTGTGCCGATGAGCATCACTCCTGGGTAGGCGTAGTTCTCCAGGATGATCTGTGGAGAAATTAACACAGGGGAATTAACACTGCAACTAATGCTTATTTTAGCAATCGATTATTCTATAAATTATTCCGACAATCAATTAGTTGAATGAAAAAATTTAGAAATAAATTGAGAGATGCAAATAAATTGATTTTTTTTTTTTTATAAGAAAATTAGCTTTCTATTGCCTAAAATGCAATAACCCAGCATTCCTTAAGTGAACGTTGGACCATTTGTAGCAAAGGATGCATCTGCAGCTAAAACAATCCTTCTAACATCAACATGTCAGAGACTCAGCTCTGGCTGCTTGACCCAACATCAATAGTGTAAGACTGATCTGGTGATTATTTTAGGGATTAACCGATTAATAACTGAAGAATAAGAGGTGCTTAATATTAAGATTTTTTAAACAGAATTTTAACCAGATGAAGCTAAAACTATGCAAGAAATTTACATAAAAAAGGTTGGTTTTTTTTTTATCTGAAATGCAAATTGTAAAGGACTGTGTTGTTTCTTCACTAAGTTAATGATTAATTGACGACTAAATTAATTGACAAATATTTCAATAATCGATTCATCACAATTAAATGTTTCAGACCCTATAGAAATATAGAGCTACATCTGTAGTAGACTAAACCACCGCCATACTTAGAGCAGGTTGGTCTCAAAGTTCCTGCTTCACTCTACCTGATGGATGATTCCGGAGCCAGGTTTCCAAAAGCCCACTCCATATTTTGCTCCAGCGCTGGACAGGAAGTTGTAGACTTCCTGGTTCACTTCCTATGGGAACAAACAGACCTGTGGCTCAATTGTGGGTTACAAATTACAAGCAAGCCTGGATTTACAAAGATGTGGGCTGGAAGCCATTTGGGTGCTTCTTCCACTAAAAAGTTATTTGTCAAACATAAATTACAGTATGTTTATGTATAGAATACATAATTCTATACATAAACACAGTACGAACTAATGATGGTAGGTTTAATGCATCCCTTGGCCAGTAGGATATGGACTTCAAGTTCTATCACAATATTTTTTGTAACTATTCTGAGAGCAAAAATTATTTGCTACTTATTTTTTAGGTAACTTTATGGCTCTCGCTAAATGGCACAGCAATCACAAACCACAAACACAAATACTGCTCTTGAAATACGTTGTAATGGGTTTCTCTAGGACACCAATCACAGAAAGAAGTAAGATTTGCATCACTGAACTGCACGTAGTAACTGCATTTATTCACATTTTCAAATTAACTGATAATCCCAACAATACGGACCGTTTGGGACCTTTTAAACATTATTAACTGGAATTTATTGTGACAACTATAAATGAAACTTCTTATCACGTTAAGAAATTTATCATGATAATTGATAAAAACAATACGATAAATGCCCATCCCTAACTTGAACACTGTTTTTTTTTTTTTTCTTTTCCCCTCCAGGGGGCTTTTGGTGGGCCCCAATGTCCCTTATCCCAAAATATCATTACAGCTCACCTGATATGGATCTATGACTCTTATATGAGCTACAATGTTTGCAAAACATGCGTTTATTACAATAAATAAATACATAATTAAAAGATAAAAATTTGAGAGCATCCCCCACCCAAAAAAAATGTTTTTACCCTGGGCTACTGGCTTTGTAGTCTGGCCCAGTTCACAAGGCCTTGCAAAAGATATTACGGTGGTAGGCTGAACAAGCAGAACTTGCTGTTTTAATCGTTGTGGTTTCACATCCTCCACTAGATGCTTCCTCACCTTTGCCCTGGCCAAATCCTTGACTCCGCCGATCTGGGCCTCGATAAGGTGATCGCAGTGGATGGTGGAGGGCACGGCCACCCTCGGCAGGCCGCTGCTGATGAACTGCAGCATGGCCATCTGGGCCGTGGCGTCCTGCATGGCCACGCGGTCGGGTCGCAGCCGCAGGTAGGTGCGACCGCGGTCGATCTCCTGGTGGTGGGGGTCGTCCAGGTGGCCGTACACGATCTTCTCTGACAGAGTGAGAGGACGGTTGAGCCTGCAGACAGAGTAAACTTTGAGGATATTCCACCCGGACTGAGGAGAGAAAACCTTGGTAGAATATACATCAACACAGATGAGGCAGCGCTGGAGGAAACCCAGAGCATTTCGCACTGACCTTTTTCGGACTATTTCGACGTTGCTATGGAGCCTGTCATAGTTGATGAAGGAAGTGGGCTCAAAGCGGCTCATGGCCACTTTGGCCTTGGCTCTGTAAGCGGCCGATACATGCAGGCGCCGGGCACCATGACCCAGGACCAGCTGGAGACACACACACACACAACAGGTTTTGGTCAAACATGTAAAAAAATAAAATAAACTGCAGCGAACCTTCTTTCAAATGGTTCCGAAAGTGCAATTAGGAATTCTAAATATGATGTAAAATAAATAATAAAGCATGATATCAGTCAGTGCACAAAGCATAGAGTTGGACTGAATAGATCTGTCCTTAGAATTGTTTTCAATGTTGAGATGGATGCAGATATCATTGCTTCTTTAACAAAAACCTAAGGTGTTGATATGACACCAGACCAATACAAAAAAGATTTCAATCCAGAAATGTCAGCTGACTGAAAAGTGTGTCCAGTACATATAATCTGTATTTGATTGGGCTCCTTTTGCATGATTATTGCATCAATGTGGCGTGACATGGAGGCTGTCAGCCTGATTTTCAGGACTTTGGTGAAAATCCGCAGTCCAGTTGTCTTCCTACTTGGGTTCAGAGTGGTCACGTAGAAATGTGACCGTCTACGTCGTGGATGTGTGGCCTTGCCGGTCAACAGGGATTCTTAAATTAACTTTACCTAACAATCTTCCGACATCCTTTTTTTTGCTTGCGCAATTGTTTTTTGTCTTTTTTTTTCCTTCCACTTAACTTTTCATCAATAAGCTTGAACTGAGCCAGCTTCTTAAGCAATGACCTTTCATGTCACCAACTGTCTGCTGAACCAGCTTCAGTTCAGCAATATTTCAAATGATTGCACAGCCCATAATATGTTTATAACATAACATTTCTGTCTAACAATAGTAATTATTTTTATTAGTCATAAGTTATTTTGAGTTTTCATTTAACATCGAGTGGGAACGTAACATTATACTCGTTTGCAGAGATCCAACTGTTTGGTATGTTAAATTTAGGGAGGTATTACCTGATTGCTTGTGTTTTTTGGTCACCTGAGGACAATATTCAGTAGAAAATCAACTGCTTGCAGTTACCTTTTAAAGGCAAAATAAACAAAGACATTCCGCTGACTTCAAATAAAGCAAAGAGATTTGAGTAAAACCACAGCTGGTGTGTTTAAAGGGCCCACTGAGAGGTCTAACCTTGCTGTTAACCTTGCTAGTTGCGACCAAACCCGAGCGTTAGAACCAAAGCAACCGTAGCCGTTTGAAGGCTTTTGGGTGTCTACGATAACATCTCATAATAACAGTGAATGGCGGTGATTTGCGGAGTCGGTTAATTTTGGAGCAGCCGTCAGCGGCTAGATAACGTTCAGAGAGGCTCGGGACACGATGACCTGAGCCGCTTCTTCGCTCCCAGCCACTCTTCTCTGACCTCCAGCGGGCTCGCTAACGCCTCCTACCAGGTTTATCCGCTCGGAGGCAGCACCCGACCCCGCTCTACTGTCGGCTGAGGGGATTTAAGCTTAGTTTTGAGAGTCTTACCTGGAGCCGGGCCACAGTCAGACAGTAGGTTGCCATTTTGTTCACTGACAAAGATGTGAGGGTCGAGTGTGACGTCACGCGATTGTAAAGTCCTTTCTCTTCTTTGTGGTTGGGAGGAGTTGGCGCTTTCAGTGTGCCGCCGACTACTGGAGAAAGTTAATTACTACAAATTAGTAGTGTAGCCATATTTTGTACTCAAGTATGAGTAGCACTTCTACAACATATTTTTACTCAAGTAAAAGTAAAAAGAAGTAGCTTTCCAAGAAATTACTCGAGTATTTTGTAAAATAAAATAATATGATATGATTTAATATTTTAAAATGATTTCATCACACATAAAGCATAAAGTTATGTGCGTTATGTGTCTTTAAAATTCTGACATTTTAAAGACAAAGATAAATAAAAAGTACAATGAATAAATTCAAATTCAGGCAGCATAAACAGTTTTTCATACAATTTTTTTTCAAAATCTAAATTTACATTTAGGTAGTGTGTATATTATAATTGGGTAACATACTTCCCACGACAATATGTAGTGTTTACTGTATTTTATTAATGGTAAAATAATGGTAAAACAGGCTCAGCAGATAGAAAATAACATAAGAACTAGAAAGCTGGTGAGTTTGCTCGCTTTTCATTGAAGTTATTTGCATTGGCTAGAGTATGCAAACATTTTACTCAACTAAGACTTATAATATTACTTGAGGAATATTATTAAAGTAAAAGGTGAAAAGCAAAAAGCACAGCGCAGTAAATCTACTCCTAAAAGTATCCCCCCATCCCCGCCCACAAAGTTATTCAAGTAAATGTAAGTGAGTAAATGTACCTACCCTCATTTGATTGTAACTGACACCACCATAGGTCAAACTTGTTTTTCATCAATAATAATATTCATACTCTGTTTCAACAAAATATTATTCCTGTACCTTCAGGTGCATTCCATTGGGAAAACTTTTATTTGGTCAAATTTCATGTTCACAGATGTAAGCTTTCATCCTCTTCACCTTTTTTTCTAGTTTTGCTTTTTTTTTTTTTAATCAAATTATATGTATATACTATTTCTAAAAGTACACACAAAAAAATCTGTAAATACAGAGGAGTTCTGTAGTGTCCACTTTTTATTTCATGTATTTAATGTAGAAGCCTGGCATTTTTGTGGATATTTCTCTTACTTAACATCCATTTACGTGAGGTTGTAGTTCCTCACTGGAGCCGCTAAGTGGCGGTAATGTGGTAACAGGAACACAGGACTTGGGTGAAAGGTTGTAGTTGAAACACACTAGCACCACTCGGTGTAAGTTAGCCTAACATGGCCAAGCATCATCCAGATTTGATTTTTTGTCGAAAACAAGCCGGTGTCGGTAGGTCTGACTTAGTTCGTTTATAAATAACATACCAAGCAGCTCTGCATCACCAGAGGCCTATCTCTATTACACTCTTACACTAGTTAGCATTAGCCGCTAAGCTAATTGTTTGACGAAAACGTTAGCTGCGATGTTAGCCTTTACGTTTCTTCGTGCATGTTTTCTCCCCTGACACACTATCAGTTACTTTTATTATGGTTTGTTTAACGAGCAAAAATAATACAATTATGAAATGTGAGTTTTAATAAATGTTGTAGCTTGACTGACTAACCTCTTTGTGTTCAATTCCGCAGCTATCGGGAGACTTTGCGAGAAATGTAAGTGTTGTCATCTATATTTAGCTAACACACCAACAACCCCGTTTCAGGAATTGTAACAAATATCTACTGCAGCTGGTTTTATTGCAGTGCTACTTTGATTTCTTGGTTAAATATACAAATTAAATAAGGAGTCGCCTGTAAGCTAATCATTTTGTTGGAGGGGAAATATAAGAACAGATTCAGGCGGACTGTGTTGAGTTGGTTATATTTACCTAATAAAACTTTTCAATCAGCCAAAAAAAACTCATTCACTGTTCAACATTGTAGCTTTGTAAACTATATATCTTTAAAAAAAAAAAAATAATGTAGTTATAGAATGACATTTGTATTTAAAACAAAAAAAAAAAACTACTTGTGTGTGTTGCCCAACTACAATTTAAAAACTGACCAAAATTTGTCCTGCCAGCACAGATGGTTGAAACACATGGAGGCATTTTGTTTGTTAACAGAGCAGAATTACAACAAACCAATTAAAATTTCATATTGGAATATGTTCGATGCAATAGAAAACATTAATCTTTTAATAACCATGCTTTTTGCATTCTCCTAAATTTCATAGTATTTATTTAATGACTTTTACTCAAAAGCAGTCTTTCCACTACCACTGTAAAATCTCTTCCTTAAAATGACAGTGAATCTTAAATTCGTACCTCCCGTTTTACTTCTGGGCGTAACCGGAGTGAGAATTTTGAGAAAAACTGGCATTCTGACATGAGAAACGTCTAGGAACAACATGAAGTGTAAACTACAGTTAAAAGTTAAAAGTCCCTTCCCTGCCCCTCGGTTCTTCACCTGGTTCGCTCTTTTCCTGTTTCTTCCAGGTGATGGGAAGTGTGTGATCTGTGATTCCTACGTGAGGCCGTGCACGCTGGTGCGTATTTGTGACGAGTGTAACTACGGCTCCTACCAGGGCCGCTGCGTGATCTGCGGAGGCCCTGGTGTATCTGACGCTTACTACTGCAAAGAATGCACCATCCAGGAGAAAGATGTGAGTCTCCTCTGCTCTGATTTCTGTCTGCCCTGTGCTTCGCCAAACACTTCCTAAACTTTTTCTTTTTTTCCTTTTTGATTCTGCATGCAGCGAGATGGCTGTCCTAAGATTGTGAACTTGGGCAGCTCTAAAACAGATCTGTTTTATGAAAGGAAGAAGTACGGCTTCAAGAAGAGGTGAAGAAACCGAAGTCTGGGCTTTTAGTTTTGCAGTTTTTCTAAAGCGTCCACAAAAAGAAACATTGTTTTTCCTGAATAAAGTTTTTCTTTTCTATTTCTGTGCATTTTATTTATTTTTGCTTTGGTGTTTGTGCCTGTAGAAGTCCCTTCCCAAAGATAGTCTAAAAATCAACACTGGTTTTCAGACTGCTGAATACTTTCTTCAATATGCTATATGTTTAAAATCTTGTCAGAAACATGAATTATTTCAAAACCACAGAATTAAAATATACAGAATATAGTAGGGACTAAGGATCCAGGATATATCGGCATTAACATCGGTGGCAGCCGATGTTTATTTCCTTCCTGTGTTCGTGAAGGCGGAGGGGCTTGGTTATGTGACTGTGATGTGGAGTTTAACTGAAGCAGAGAAACAATGTCTGTTTTTCAGTGTTGTATGGTTGGGAAAGATGTACACCTCTAAGTATTTATCAGCAAAAGTAAAATTGGATACCTAATGACTCAAATTGTCTCATTGACGCATCCTTAGTAAAGGCAAACATTAATAGTAGTGCCTTTAAATTACATTGAAGTGATTAGAGAAAGATTATCCTGATTATATAAAGATCATAATACTTGCACAGAAAATTTATTGGCAACCTTGCTAAAGACATGGTTTTAAAAAAATGTAAAATCACTGTTAGTATAGTAACATTATTTCATGTTAGAAAAGCAGCACTGCTTCTCTAAAAGTAGTCCTAGTTTTACCTTCCTTGTGTTACAATTCCAGTTTCAAACATTTCAGGTCAGATGAATTCATGATATGAATAATATGAGCAAAACTAGAACACTGGGACACAAACCATGTTCTGGAGTGGAACCATTTGACATGGAATTTTTTTAGGTACATTTACCTAAATAAAATTTACCTAATTTTAAAGTTGGTTATTTATTCATACATGAGCAAATAAATACAAAAAAATTATGCCTAAAATGGGAGTTGAAAGTTGTATCTAAATATTTTTTATATCTCAAAGATTTGATTTTAAAATAAAATAATTTTTATGACATGGTTAAAATAAAATACCAAAAAATCTCCCTAAACTTTTTACAGATTGTCACAAAGGGGTGCTCCAACCTGTAGAGGACAGTGGAGATTTAGGTTTTCTTTACTTAGCGCAAAACCATTCCAAAGATTTTTTTTTCATCCGATGTACGTTAGTTAAAATGAAAGAAAAAGAAAAAACAAAAAAAGTCCAGACCTGTGTCAACAAGGCTTTAATTTTTCATACAATATATACAAGACTGCGTCACTCAAAATGCCATACGTTTAAAAAAAGGAAAAACAAGAAGTAACAAGTAAGTTAAGATTTTGACCTGTTTTAAAGAAAAGGCAGATTTGACCTCCATTACAACACAAGGCAATAAGAAAAAAAAGCCAAACATTTTTTTTAACCCATAAAGTCCTGATTTGGAAAATATAATCAAAATAATTAAGCTTTTTGTTTAATAAATGTAGAATATTCCCCTACTAATGACTTGTACGTCATAAACGTACAAATGCTGTTACATTTTTTTAAACGTGATTATATTCCTCACATTTCAAACCCCTCTTCAAATTAAAAGGACATAGTATTGAACTTATCTGATCAAAACAGTAAAGAATGGAAGCACAAGAGCTAAATAAGAAAAGCTCCTTTCCCTTTTATTGTCAGAGCTGGAAAGTTATATAACCTGAGGGTTGGTCAGAACTGGGACTGTAAACTGGGAGACTGCCAGCTGCATTGAAATGGCTTTAGACGAAGGAGACGCTTTAGATTTAGAGAGTCCTTATCTGTGGAAAACAGGCCCCATCACAGTATGTATCAGAAAACACCAATGATACAGAACGGACGCTTTTAGCTTACGTGCTGCAGTAAAAATACGTTTGGAAATAGCTAGCTTGATAGATGAACTTATGTTGCCATGTGTTAGAGGTTACTTGCTCTAACTGGTATGAAACAACTGTAAATACGAACATTAAAATATCTGCAATACGATGCTTTTTCCCCCCCCCCTAAAAGGGCTACATATTTTTTCTCAACCCTCCCGCAATCGTAAGAGGCATTGAATGGACCTCGCGCGAGCTTTTTACGGTCCCAGCGGAGTTACACTGTCCCCACATGAACTGATGGAACACTCCCCCCTTCGGTCCTCGCTGTCTGACCGCACACTTACGAAGCTAAGTCGAGAGGAAACTGCAGGAGTGTTAAACCTGCCAGCTACGCTTACAGAGTCAACACAACATCTGAAGCTGACTAAAATGGATTAGTTGAAGCAGCAGACATCCTTTAGGGATGAAAGCAGGAGTCCGGTCTCGTGAGAAAGTGCTAGAAGTACAGACGACAGACATCAAAGCAGGGTGTTGGAAAGCAGTTCGCTTCTGGAGTGGTAATGAAAACATTAAAAAAAAAGTAGTGAGCACAGCTAGGTTCTGGTTTTTCTTGTCTTTTTTTTTCTTTTCTTTTTGCCGTGTCACTGAAATCCCCTGAAGAAGCTTAAAAGTTACTGGAAGAGTCACAGTCAGACGTTCTAGTGGGCAAAGACAGGCTCTTCAAAGCAATCTGGTATGAGAGAAGTACGAAAAATAAAACTGCAAATGAAATTACCCGATATAATCTAAAACCATGGCAAGGACTGCCTAAACAGGACTTAAACACTTGGGATTTTTTCTAAAACAACTCATGGATATGATCTCTTTCAGGCTACAGGTGTACAAAACAGAAAGTGCACCAAACGAACAAGGTGTGCTGAAGAAGCACTAGAATATCCACCTACATTCACCTCGTTCAGAAAGGTGGTAATACAAAGAATAAAAAAAACAAAAAACAAAAACAACAAATGATATCTTAACATTTTACATCTTCATGTCAATGTCAGATCCTGCCTTCACAAGCTCTTCCACTTCACCTTGACGTCATCAGATCGGTTCTTGCGTACCCCCGCCAACGGCTTGATTTATTTATTCATCAGAGAAAATAAATGAATAAATCAACTGATGTCTACTCGTCATCTGGCACCGCACTTGAAAAAGAAGAGAACAGGGATGAATGAGCGGGCAAACGGCAGCAGGTGTTGAAGCAGAAAGAATACTTTTCTTTGTCCATCAATAGTGAATCTACTGATCTCTGCCTCACTCAGAGAACGTTGCTGTGTCTCATCAATAGGTTTGACGAACACAAGAACGCTTATTTCGCGCATGCACCACTGAGCTGTCACAGGTCAAGACAGAAAACGCAGCCCAATTAGCAGTTTTCACTCCAGCCATCCATCCATTTTCTGTTCACCCTTCTCCCTAATGGGGTTGGGAGTTGCTGGTGCCCATCTCCAGCTGCGTTCCGGCCGAGAGACGGGGGTTGCCAGTTTGTTGCAGAGGAACACAGAACTCACACCTAGACCAAATAACCTAACAGTGATGTTTTTGGACTGTGGGAGGAAGCCAGAGAACCCGGAGAGAACCCACCATGCACAGAGAGAACATGCAAACTCAGCACAGAAAGACCCCTGGCTGGGAATCGAACCCAGGACCTCCTTGCTGCAAGGCAACAGTGCTACCAACTGCGCCACTGTGCAGCCCAGTTTTCACCTACTGTACAATTATTACAAAAAAAAAAAAAGTTGTTTTTTGGGGCGCACTGATCGATAGTTTTCTGACCAATCACCAACTTTGGTTGTTGTCAAGTGTTGACTGTGCTTATTCAATAATCTTGTTTTATTGAAAAATATGAAATAATACAAGTTTGCTTTACCAGAAATTCAGCAGTGGTCTCAAATTAAAAAGTTGAGAACATAGCAGTTTGAACATTGCTGTTCAAAATATTGAATTAACAAAAAAAAAAAAAAAAAAAAAAAAAACTTAAATTTTTTATTTTTCACATTTCTACGGTCTCTTTCACAGCAAAGCAAACGGAGACAGCAACTGATTTTCAATTAACGTCTGTAGATAAAATCATTTGGCATGCAAGAATCGACGGCCAGTCGATCGATCGGTGCACCCCGACTTATTTTGATATTTCAACAAAGACACTTGAATCACACCAAGGTGACATTCAGGCTATCTGCGAGGCTGGCCTGCAGTCGGCTACTTACTAACTGTAGCTCGAAATCAGGACAGTTCACCAGATGAGGCTGGGTTTGTACCAATTAACTACAAATCAGAAAGTGATTTGTCGTTAATCCTGGTGACATTCTGGTCACCCTCTCCACCCTACTCTACTGTCACAGAGATCCTTCATGTTTAACCCAATAAACATGAAGAAAAAGTTGTTTTTTTTTTTAGTTTTTTTTTTTTTTTTTTAGCAGAACAGATGATTTGCTATCTGCTACTAACAAGCGGGACTCTGAGGGGCTGAGGTGGGACACCGCGCCATCAACTGTGAATGCGACCCACTGACACGTTCAAACGTGTCTCCTCCTCCTGATCCCTTACATTGGTCCATATTTTGATTCGTAGCGACCCACGACGTTCTTGTATCGGCCGCACTCCTTCCGCAGCTCAGCCACCTCCTGCCGCAGCGCCGTGTTCTCGCGCTCCAGGAACGCCGCTCGGACCGTGATCTGGTTCTCCTTCAGTCTGCGGGCGTCTCGCGAACGTTTGGCGGCCATGTTGTTCTTCTTCCTCCTCTGCCAGTACTTATCGTCCTGGGAATAAGAGATGGCAGAGAGCAGATTAGACCCGAGTCCAGAGACGTTATCGGATCACATCCGTTTGAATCTCATTCTGCCTTTTAGGAAGATGGCAGACAGCCAGTCTCCTTTGTTTACAAGCAAAGCTCTGTGTTCTGGGGCGAGTCTGGAGACCGAGACCGGAAATGTCAATTTCAGGAAACCGCTGAGTCACTGTGAGTTGCGAGAGGCACTGATGCTGCAGTCTATTCATTCAAAAGCACTTCAGCAATAACAACAGCTTTCTCTTAATGAATCGTTTTAACACAGAGGCCAAAATTTAATTCAGTGAGCTGTTGAAATTTGTTGGATAAAATAATATCCCTCCTTCACATCTCAGGAAAACAAAACCACACTGATTGTTTCACATCTTTTTCTAAGAGGTAGTTTTAGTAGTAAAAACCATGTTTTTAGAGTAGTTTCCAATTATTCACCATAAGACATTAAGCTAAGAAATTTACACGAAAACCAATTTTTAAAAATATGTTTCATAATAAAAGCTGTTCCAATCAGAGTTCAGTTTGTAGTTTTTATTGTAATAAGGAAAGCATGACTACAGAGTAATAACTGACAGCTATTGTATCCAATCCTCAGTGACACACCCGGTTAAATGGTTGACAAGATTGAAGATTCAAATTTTGGCCAATACCAAATTTTTTTGTCTGAAAAGTTGCAAAATATGGCAATAAAGTTGCCAGTGACTGTTTTTAATAGAACAACATTAACTAATTACTACACCACTGCTTTCTAAGAAGGCTAAAGAAACAAACACAGAGTTCTGTTTTTACAAATATTCAAGAGAAATCTGAATCCACTACAATCTGCTGTGTTCCAGTTAAACCCATCAGACACTTCTTGTCCTTTAAATATACAATGCAGAAAACAATTTGTAAAAATCACAAGGACTGACATGCATATTTATGTCTTCCTCTCGGCCACATCTTACCTTCTGTTCTTCAGGGACAAACACCTTCTTGGCCTTTTTGATCATGGGCTGCGGCTTGAGTTCCTCCTCGCTGAACTTGTGTTTGCGCGGGTCGAACAGTTCACCTCCAGGAACGCTCGACAGGACCAGGTCTGTGGGGTCTGGCTCGTAGTTGACGTTCACTTCGATTTCTTCTGGGTCGATGGGCTCCGGAGTCGCCCTTTCCTGCGAGGTGGTGACCTCTAAGCAGACGAGCAAAATGAAAACAGATATCAGACAGCTGCAGGGATAAAATAAAAATAACCTAAAATGACACAATTTTCTTTATACATATATACCGTTTTTATTTTAATCCTTCCATGTTCCTGTTCCTATTGTGTGCTATACTGGTTTCCATGTATACAGTCTGTAGTGAACTCTACCCTCTCCACTATGCAGCCAAAACTATTTTCACTCCTGGTTTGTTTCAATGCAGTGTGTTATGTTGTGACCAAGGTCACAGCATATCATGTTTCTGAGCCATCTATAACCACCAGACCACCTAAATATTAAAGAAGATTTTCACTTTAACATTTCTGATGTGTACATAAAAAACAGAAACCAAAAAAAAAAAAAAGCCAAGTTAAAATACAAAATGGGAGGAAACACAAAATTAACTCGTAAATGGTGAAGTACTTGGCATAGACTGATGATGTGCATGAGATTTCTTTTATGTCATTTCTGAATTCTACAATTATATTATTATAACAGCAATTTTTATTTAAATAAACAATATTAAAAAGATGCATTCTTTGAAAAAATGTTGGTTAATATCAGGATTTTAAATAGAAGTTATTAGTAGAAAAGTACAAAAATACTTCAGCTGTATTTACATAAACATTGCGTTTTTACAGGTGAGACCACTTCTCTGTTTGATGATCGAATACTGAGATATGCTACTGATCAAAACTTGTCTGGAAATAATCAAATTGTGAATTTGACCAATACATTTTATTTCTAGAATTTCTGAATCGTAATTTGAACAACAAACACTGCCTTTATTTACCGAAAAATGAGTTATCTGCGTAGGTCTCCCACTCACCTGTACTGACGTCGCAGGTAATGTCCAAATCACTCTTTGTGATGATCAGCACTTCCTCCTCGCACGTGTCCAGCTCCGTAATGGGCAGCAGGGTCACGGGCTTGCTCTTTACTTTTCAGTTCCGGCCTCGCTCACTTCTGGGACTCCCTTTAAAGTGGTGTTGTCAGGCGACGTCGGGATGCCGTTCTCCATGAGGAATTCTTCCAGGTCCATGTACTCCAGGTGGAAGCTCTCGCCGTCATAGGGAATGGTTTTATCCCAGATTGCAGGGGTTAGCGCGGCCGAAGGCCCCATGTCGCTCCCCCCTCCGGCCAGGTCGGCACTGCCTTCCAGACCCAACTTCTCCTTATCCGTGTCTGAAAGAGGCAGCAGCAGGTTACGGTTGCACTTCTTTATGAAAAAAGTGTCTTAAAAACGTAAAGAAAGAAAACAAAGGAAGTTTTTTTTTCCCAACGTGAAAACAATTCCTGAGCGGATCAAAAATGTGTGAAAGACGGGGAAAGTGAACAGCGGGGTTGTGGCTTTGACATCCAAGAGGAGGCGACAAGTATGCAGAGGCACAGCCCACTTTAAATATACGTTTAGACCTGCAACAGGAGGTAACATGTCTCTCCTTCATGGGGCCACTTCTCGTTTGCCTAGAGGCAAAACGAGAAGTTTAATCACTTATAGTGTGTTCAGATAGAAAATCAATCAGGTTAACCATTTGACTGCCAACTCAAATTTGCGGTGTAAATGATAAAAATTAGATTTTGGTAAATTAAAAAAAAAAACATTAAAAAATATAATAGTTTTTTTCATTAAGAGGAGTGGGAGGAGTTATGGGAAGTGCCCACGGCTGACTCTTTGATGCCTGAACCAATCAGGAGAGGAATGTTAAAACCTGACAGGTATGACCACCTTTTTGGTTTGAAGCCATTAGAAACAACTCATCAAGTTAGCCTGTCACAATAAATCAATTAGGTACGTGATAAATTAGAACGAGCACAATCTTTTCTATCTGCCTAACTCCTCATTTTCTCTCTTTGTGCCAAAAACTGAATAATAAAAGTCTTCAGTCTGGTGCTTTGGTCTCAATCAGCCCTTTTTTTTAAGGACAATTTTGTACAATTATGAACAAAATTGTTCATAATTTATTTTATCTGTTGTTCCATCTGTCTTCCAGTTTCCAGTGTCAAAAATTTGCTAGAAATTAAAGTTTATTGTTCTTTGAAAACATGATCTTGCAATAATATGCCATTACCATCACATTAGCTGAAAACAGTCTCAAAATAACAATATTTTTAACTTCTGGGATAATTTATCGTTCAGCAAAATTTGTTATTGGCCTATATTAAATAACCAAAGTGGACATCCAGGACATCCAAAGTGCTAGTGGCGCCCCCTGCGTCATGGCACCCTGGGTAGTGACCTACTCTAAAAATAATATGAGTGCAGTGAGTGGCAAACTATTTGAAAATAGGAAGGAGAACACAGTCCAAAGCTTTACTGGGACTTTTACATTTTAGTTTTCTGTACCATCGGGCATCCGGATAGCATCGTGACCCTACCCACGCAAGCCCCTCCCGCCTGAACCCAAATACCCGCTACCAGCTAGTACAGGACGTCCTAGTTCTTCAGCCACCACGCATACGTCAGCAGCTGTGGTTTATGCATAGCTGTGTTATTGCAGGAAACCTACAGTAACAGTGTTTTTGCTAACCTACAACGTTTTGCCTGAGCACTGGGTGTCCTCTGTCGCTCTGCAGGTGGCATTTATAACAAGCGACCAGATCTCGCGGGAAGCTACACTTGCACCAAATACAGGAGATACAAATCTAGAAGCTAAATATTTAATGTAGACGCGAAATAAAATGTGAGCGTCAACGAAGCTGTACTCAAAACACGGGGCGTGTCTAGAAACATCTAGACTGTTGGCTCAGTCAAAGAAAAAGAGGCCACCGTTTAAAGAGGCCATGTTTTCATAAACCATGCTATTGTCGTATCTTTTTCTAAGTCGCTCGTGTTGGAAACCCCGCTGTAGTAAACGGCGGTCTCGCGCTTTTCCCTCCGTATTTAAAGGGTTGAGAGGTCAGTTTTTACAGGTCCACTCTCTCTTTGCTCCGCCGGCGTTTTCCTCTTACCGTCGTCCCCGTCCAGTATATTCGGTGGAGGCATTTCCATTATTTTCTTCAGAACCACCGGGAACGAGCTCGGAGGCTGTCCGGCTGTTTCCAGCTTTATGTGAATCGGCTCCACCGACATGTTTCCCCCTTCTCTTCTTCTTGTTGTTCACGGCGAAAGAAGCGGACTGCGCTGTTTCCCACTAAACCCTGAGTTGTCCGTCTGCGATATTATTTAATCGTACTGATATAAGGCGGTTTGTTAACACGAAAACACACTGAAAAGTTGCCCGAGCATCAAAGCGTCGCAGTAAGTTCGCTTCTCGAAACCCACTTCCTCTGGAAAAAAAAAAAAATGGTGTTCAGGTTTTGGTGTCCGGGGAGTGGAAACCACGCCTTCTTATTAACATGTCTGCTCTGCGTCGCGTTTCGATTGGCGTGCTGGACAGCACCTCATTAATATTAATGAAGTTGCAGGAGTAGGCGGAGCTTCTGGGGTAGGAGCCGCATTTCTATTGGTTAGCCGAGTTATATATGTTTCACGGAGTTGTGCAAAAAAACAAAAAAGACCTGTCACGCGGATAAACGTATTCATTTTTAGTCAAAACACCACAATTACACCTATTGAACCAGCTGTTGCTACTTATTTCTGTCAAACAAGCTGTAAACGCACCAACTTATACGTTTTAGAGCAACTTCTGCTTAGGGGCGTTTTGTATGATACGCCATTTGCTTATTTCACCTCAAATTAACCCAACACCCGAAGTGGCAGCAAAAGTGTAAACTAGAACCATTGAGGAGATGTAAACAAACTCATCAAGACCAGCCTTTGCGTTTGCAGTGCCGCTCACGTGGGAACACACGTGAACTGCTTGCCTATCTGCTGGCTCCTTCCAGCCCCGCGGCTCTGTATCTGTGCCTCTCGCATGCGAGGGTGAGCAAAAAGGGCGGCCGCGGTGGAGAACTCGTAATTATGCATGCCTGTCTGACACCTTCAGGTGTCAATTTCTCCTGCAGCCCGGCATCTGTCCAGAAGACATGGCAAGGCAGTATTAGCACGACCAGGTTAGTCATGATAAAAAGGGGGGTTGTGATCATATGTACATTCAAACACTTTGCACCCTAAGTGTTTGCATGTCTTGCCAAGGAAACCACTGCAAGCTGAAGACGATCTAAGACAAGCAATCTACATATCCTGTCAAGTTTTTTTTTTTTTTTCTTTTTGCCACCAAAACATTTCATATCGAATCGTTTTCGAACAATGATCTCATTTATGGGGGTGGGGGGAGCTTTCCCAACTAAACAGAACCTGTCTGACAAGATGAAGTATGCAAAAAAAAAAAAAAAAAAACACTCAAAAATTTAAAAAATAAATAAATAAACACTGTACTCCGAAATTAAAAAATGAAGATAGATTAGATCTATCGGTATGGAAATGGTGTACAAAACAGCAACAGAAAAAAACCCAGAAGAAATCTGTAAAGCAGATACTTTTTCACAACAATGCAGCAGGCAGGAGTTATTTGGTATGCGTATGTACACTATGTACGGTTTGTATATATTTGGCCAGCATTGCAAGTAACAACAAGCATGCGACCCCAGAGCTATAAAAGACTTTTATGGGGTAGTAGAAAGGCCCCCAACTGTTCTTTGTGTAAAAAGAAAACATGTGCAACTTCTTTCAGGTACTGTTTGTGCTGACAAACCGTTGAAGTCACGAGTTTTCTCAAGGTTACGCACTGTCTTTTTTTTTTTAGCTGCACTACAGAAAGAAGTGATCGAGACACGCTTCGTGTTCTGATGCTTATCTAAAAGCAATTCCCGTGGTGCCATTCTTGATCATGAGACTTTGAATTTTGAGGCAATTCAGAACACTACTTCTCACTTCCTGGTAATTTTTGTCTTTCTATCTAGAATTTCCAATTTAGTTTCACTATTGTGGTCAGCCTAAGGCCTCCTACGACACAACAGCAGCTTCAAAAGAGGAATTTGGCATTGATTTGTTAATCTCCTGACAAAAAGGCATCATGGGATACAGTGAAAGAGAGAACAAGCTGATGGCCAAGATGGGACATAAAATTAAACCTAGAGAAGGTCTTTTGCCATTTTAATTTTTACACCTCTTTCATTTTCTCTTGCTTATTTTTTTGTACTTGAATACCAAAAGACATAGCTCATACAGGATATATTGTATGACCTTTCCTGCTTCATAACCCATGTTTATGCTAAAAAAAGAAAGGTTTTGCGTGACTCTGTTTGTTGTCACAGTGTCAGTCTTGGCTAATTGTTGACTGGAAAAATGTCTTCAGCCTTTGATTATGGCAAATAAGACCTAATTAGACAAATGGGATCAGGGAACAGCTGCAAACCGAAAACACCCATCTGAGAGAACATTTTTGTGTCCTGTCCTGTTCTAGAATGGCAGACACCCTTGTTCAGGGAGGCTTGCATTTAACCATGTCTGCTGTGACTGGTCATTTTGGAAAATTTTAGAGAAACTATTAAATTGTTGACTATTGTTGGGTGTCCTGCCAGGGAGGAGAAGCTGCTTGAGCAACCGATGTGAAACGAGCTGACGGAGTCACACGGCGTACACATTTTTGTTTGGTTAGGAAAAACGGGGTTATTTTACAGCTTTAAGCAACACAAAGTAGAGCTGGAAAAAAACAAGAAAAACTTGCGACTAACATTATCGAACACTGCTACGACAGCTCCAAGTCATACTACTCAATTACAACATTGTCCACGGTAACTGCGTTTCCATTACGAATGTGTGCAAAGCTTTTTAGATATTTTAATGTTGAAAAAATAATTTCCTGATTGCGGTGTTCCGGTGAAACAGGCCTGATTTAAATTTGCATTTAAACTCAGACGTGAATAATTTGTTAATCCAATACATCATTTCAAATTACAAAGGCGACAGAGGCAAGGGTGAGGTGCAGCTCAACCACGGCACTAACGCTCATTGTCAGCCATCAGAAGAGGCTGAAAACTAACATCCATCTGTCCAGTTGACAAATCGATCAGTCTGCTGCCCCACATTTAGTTGGTTTGGCGAATTCCTGGACTGAAACCAGAAATGGTCTCCAAAGTAGCAAGTTTATTGACTAATGAATTAATATAATGTTGATTGATCTTAAGCTGCCGTTTAAAAACAAAACAAAACTGAGTTTTCTCTTACAAGAAGAGACTCGGCCATCTTTGTATAACTTAAAGGGTATCATTTTTCATAATATGCTAGATTAGAAAGAAACACATCCTGAAACTTAAGGAGCTTGTTGAGTTATTATATTTCAAAACAGAGCCTCATAAAGTGTTTGGACCATTTCTCTTTCCCGTTCTGGTATATCCCTGCCATCTTTGTTTCTGTATCAACTGGCTCTGCTTAATGATGACCAGCGGTGCCCTCTTGTGGACGGCAGCCAAACTACAGCTGTAAAATGTGTAAGCTGACATGGTTAATTTTTTAAATGCAGTCGATTTTAATCTAATAAACAACAATTAATTGAAAGTCCATTCACTGTTTGCGAGACTACCAACTTCAGTCAGCTAGTAAAAAATAGTTGACTGCCATGGAAACCAAACACTTTGGTTATGACGCACCGCTATCTCAACGAAGATGACTCTTCATTGACCCTCAATTAAGAGTCACCTTCAGGCAAGATCCTGCAATTTAAAATCAACATGCATAACATTTCAAGCAGAGAGAAAACAGAATGGTAATATAATTTAATCTTGAACCTTTAAGGCTTCCACTCCCTTTTCTAGACATTGACTCAACAGAAATGTATCGGCCCGACAATCACACAAGGGACAGATAAAGCAGATATCACTGATATCTGCTCATCCAAAGTAAACATTTTACCAGTTTATCTCTCTCCTTTCTTTTTAGAAGGGGGGCGTGGTCCTGTGCTTTCATACAGACTTTGGAACATTAAGTAACTCTAAAAATATACATCTTTATCATAGCAAATCAATTTTGGCCGCCAAACTGACAGCATTAAATGGAGGCAAATGTAACTTTCCAATGATTAAATACATCCCGTGCACGCAAACACACTCCTCCACTGAATTACACAATCGCAAAGTGGAGACCATGTCTGATTTCCATGTAAAAAATAAATAAATAATAATAATAAAGCCACTCGATCTCCGTATTAATAGGATGTGCCACACCTTGGATTGTTCATGTGAACCAAATCCCCTCTTCCTCTGTGCTGAAACGTCAAACCTGCAGCCTCCTTTCTGGAGCCAGGAGTTCAGATTCCTGCAGAACCAGCTGACACGAAATTACACAACAAGCACGCTGCGACTCCAACATGTTCGCAGTTTTTCACTGCCCCTCAGGATGGGATCCGAGCAGAAATAAAACCGAGCAACGTTTTTACCTGAGCTGAATCGCTGCGCAAATGTGCAACTTGACTTACCATTATCGTCAAAGTTGGGGAGAGTGAACGGGTGCTCCAGGAGAGTCCTGAAAATCTCGGGGATTTCTGTAGTCATGTTTTTTTTATTTTCTCCTTAACTAAAACTAATAATAAATAAAACGTTTCAGGGTGACAACTTAAGCTTGTAGGGTATTAAAATGAAAGCGAGGAGACGACTCGGAGTCCCGCGGCTACCCGCAACCTGTTGGGGTTGTAACTTTTAACGACTCCCTCGCTGTGAACTCTGGACAAGTTACTTAACGAAGCCCCGCCTCCGTTTGCCACCATCAGCCAATCAGCAACGCGCGTTACCTAGGAAATAAACGGAGCGAACACCGACTGGTTCGCAGTGCCATTCATCACGACTTTGACAGCCAATCATGAGACGCAGTTACATTACTTAAGAGTAAAAAAAAAACAAAAAAAAAAAACGTGTGAAGTCCAATTGCTGCACAGTGTGATATAAATCTTCTTTTGACCAATAAATTAGGCCAGAACGAGACGTAATACCACCCAGGTATCCACAGAATTTCTCAATGAGTTTTAAAACAATCTTAAAATTGTACTAGTTGAATTCAGCTAAGGTTGATGGGACAGGTAGAAGTTACCTGAGCTGCAACTTTAAACAACTACCTGGATTTGGTGCAAATTGAGGCAAATAAAATGACCAATTAACATTTTGTTGACCAAAGTATCCAGTAGGATTCTACTGATTAAGACAGACAGGTTTTGGTGTTCGCCATGTTTTTTTGATCAAAAACACATTGGAGGAGATTTATCCTCCTCCAATCTTGCAGAGCAGGTTCAGGCGGGACTCAAGTGGACTTGAGCCTGCACGTGCAGAAATGTTAGCTAGGATGTTCTACAGACACGTGTGAAAAAGCTCAACATTTTTCCCTGATAGCTCCTGTATTTGGTGTTGGAGCAGAAATCCTAAACAAGGAAAACTAACCCACATTACAAATGCAGACGCATTTAATTAGAATTTCTGTGGCACAGTATTTGTGAAGTGGAATAATATGGCTCTTAATGTTTTAAATAATCTGAGAAGTGTAGCTTTCTTTTCAGCTGTCTTTACAGTGATATCCCTGAATAAAATCCACTATAACCAATTGTCTTACAGAGAAAATAAACACTGCAATGGAGGTTATGCTAGTAAATTTATTAGGAATTCCATGCCAACATAAAACAGAATTTAAGCTCAGAAGTTATGCTAGCATGTTTGGAATATATGCTAGCATATATTCCAAATATATGCTAGCATGGTAGTAAGTTTATGGTTTTGAGGCTTTTACATTTTATTAGCCCTTATGGGCCACCGAAGGTTTTCCCAAATCAAATAATTATCAAATAGCGTACATGTAAGTAAAGTACTAGCATAAATCCAGGTGTTCTGTGAATGCCTCAGAGAGGTTTGTTAGATAACGTTAGAGAACAAACATCGTGAGTTAGAGAACACACCAGATGAGTCAGGATAAAAAAGTGGGACAGCAGGGTTGGGTTACAAAACAACATCCAAGGATTTAAATGTCTCAGGAAGCCCTATTGTAATTTAAACATGGCACAACGAGATGGACAGCAGCCAAGAGCTCCCCCAGGTGTCTCTGGATGAGCTGCAGAGAGCCACTGCTCAGGAAGACTCTGTCAACAGCACCAGACTCCAAAGATTTATACAAAATAAGTTCAAAACTGTGTAATTCGCTTTTCGCCACCACAAAATCTGAATCGGTTTGTGTCTGAATCGGACACAAACATTGCAATTCCAAAGTGACTAAATGAAGTTCCAAATTTGCCAATAGTTTTGCATAAAAAAATAAAAAAAGAAAAGAAAAAAGCACAGTCACATTATTTTTTTTTCTAAAACATTTTATTGAACGCTTTCAAAAGATTTTGGTCCACTTGTGTGATCATGAACTTCCAACAAGGGAGGAGGAAAGGAAGATTTGAGGAAAAAACAACCGAACACATAAAACTGTAACAAAAAATAAAACGTGAAAATAAAACCAGTATAAAAACAGGCCTTCCTCCCCCTTCCTACATCTCTGTCGTTTTCTGTGAAGTTCCAGAAAACAACTTCAATACGCTGATGACCAGCTGATGGTGAACTTCTTTAGTAGCTGCATTCAACCAAAGGAGGGAAAACAGGCCATGATGAGTCACATGAAAGTTTCCAGAGAAGACTGTTTGTTAGCTGAGGACTGTGTCATTTCACTTCAACATGAACTTCAGGAGCATCAGAATGAAAGCTCTTTTTGTTTAAACAGACCTTCAGATTATTTAGGGAAAATTTAGCCCAAAGAGTATATTTTAACTTAATGATGGGGTATTTAACTTTTATAAAGAATGTTTTTTTACATATTTGTTAAAACTGTCACCATGTTGTGACAGTATATGAGACAGAAAATCTGTGAAAATGTTGATCTCCTCCACCTTCTCTCTGAGCTACTTTTGCAGACTGAAGAAATGCACCGAAAACAACCAATCAGAGCCAGGGGGAGGGTCTTAGCGCTGTCAATCAACCCTGTGAAATGTGCTAATGCTAACTCTGTTCCAGGAAAAATGTGCACCATCATCGGTGGCCATGTTAACTAGTCTTAGCATTCACGGGGAAAAGCTGTGCAGCGCACACAAAGGCAAGATTGACAGCGCGAAGACCCGCCTCCTGGCTCTGATTGGTTGTTTTGAGTTTGCACTGGGAGAAGGCACAGGAGCTGGACTTTTTCACAGATTAACCATCTCACACTACTGTCACAACATAGTAACAGTTTCAACAAATCCGTAAAAACATTTTTTTTATAAAAGTGAGAAGTAGCATGTCAGCGGTTTTTGGAATCACATGGAAACCTAACAACACTCCTTCTCAAAACATTTTTGTCATGATTCACATCCCTTCTAGACGACGCACAGGAAGCAGAACTGACATCTGTCTTGAGCTACATAATCATTTCTGGGCTTCTGCCAACACTAAAGAGAACGCCCACCTTTAATGCTTTTTTTATCATCATTATTACTGTTTATATTTTAGCTTTTAAAAAGAGGCTTGAAGTCACACATACGTCAAAAAAAAAAATCCTGTAACTGTCACGCTTTACATTTTAAACCGCTGGGATTTTCAAAACGACTGACATGTTCCTGCTCACCGCTCTGGTTGGGACTCATGTTGAAATGGATGTGTGTCGAGCTGAAGTTAAAGATAAAGAGCGTTAGGAGTGCGGCTCTGAGCCGTTTATCTTCGAAAGATGAAACCGATTTTCTGATCACAGCACTTTTCACAGCCACGGGAAAAAACAGAAGAAGAAAAAACAGGAGACAGGCCACCGTTTCTTATCTAAAACATCTTATAAAGGATGTCTAAGTATTATCATAGGTTATCAGGTATCATATACTGTATATAGTAAGTAGGGTTATACAATAGGGGTATGTATGTATCTTATAGGTGTAGTATAACGAATAAGGCGCTATATGGGAGTATACAAGCCTCTTTGCGCTCCTTTGTGTCCAGATCTATCCTTGACTGATCAAACTGTCGAGACAGAGCTGTCTGCAAGGGCGCGCAGAGGCGTAATTACTGTCAATTATTATATTCGTACATAGATACATATATAAAGAGAAAGGTATACATTGCAATTAACATACATATATCAATAGCATATAGAAGAGAAATAGGAATAGCAATAATTATAGTCATCATATTCATCATAATACTAGGAGTGATAGTAATACGATCCCCTCAAGGAAGCTAATACCTGGGCTGTTCCAAACGGAGGCGGGACTACGGAAAGCAGTCGAGTCACGTTATCTGCAACTGAGTCCGCCGTTTTTTTTTTGTTTGTTTTACATAATCACATTCCACTCTACGGTTTGGATGCATCATCTTCCTTAAACCCGTGAAATAAAGCTCCACCGAGTTTCAGTCGATAATTAGATTGTAAAAGTCTTCCAATTATCAATGCTGCTTTTACCGCATTTATATATTAATAAGGTCGCCTCATCTCTGGCTCTCTATTCTCAGTGTAGACCATCTTCACCTTTATTTTCAATTAACTAGCCCCGTCTGGAACAACCCACGGTTAAGGAAAAAAAATAAAAGAACAAAAAAACAAAAACACTGTAGTCATCTATTTCGGCGATACAAGTCATATAGCAAAACCTCAATAACAAGAAGTTTATCTATGTAATCAATACAAGTTTTCCAGGTTACATATTTATTAAGCTTAACTGCTAAGTTATCATTTATTATTAGTAGTATGTATATCATATGTATGTATAATATGCGTGTAGCTGAATAAAGACATACTCTCATCATGTCTACATTAAAAGGCTAGAATAAGATGGCAACACGCTTCCTGCCTGTTTTCATGTGCGTTTTATGTGTGTGTGTGTTTGTGTTTGTGTCGCGTGTTTTTAGGCACGGTATGCGGCGTGAATCCTCTCCATGTCTCAGGCCCTCTCTGACCGAATGGGGAGAAAATATTTGGGGCTTTATGGGGGTCAGACGACAAACATTAGGTTTCCGAACTGAAGGCTGCAGGAGTTTCCAACAGACCACTTGAACCAGGAAGTCATAGAAAACATTTATGCTATCTTTATTTGGAAAAGCAGGTCAGCGACTGGATGCCTAATGTGCTTAAAGCTGGATCAAGTTTTCTGGGTTCCTCCTACACCAACTTCAGTCAGTTTATAGGAACAAGGAACAAAATGTCTTCTTCTTTACCTTTCGTTGCCAAAAATTCATTTTAATCTCTCTTGAGTATATCTGAGGGGAACATGAATCTCTGCGTGATCCGACGCAAGGAGCATCCAATGTGAAACTGAAAATGTTCTGGGCATGTGCGCACATACATTCTACAACATTAACATCCTAAACGACTCACTTCCTTGTTTTTGAAGGCCTGTGCAGGCGATACATTCAGACTTTTCCACCAATATGGCAGATATTAACAAGGAAGTGCAACTCCCCTTGGGAAAGAAAACTGCTAAAATAATAAAAAAATAAAAGAAATCTTAATTTAGTTTCATCTCTCCGTTTAGATTCCTGTAGAGGAAAGAGAGCAGGATTTGGTCATTTAAGTTTTAGAGAGGCGTGTCAACATGATATCTCTTTTTGCCAGTGGTTTACAGTTTCAACTCGCATTAGGAAGCACTGGGAGTTTCAGCGTTAAAAACAAAGCAGATTGACGGACTGCGACCAGCGCAGCCGAATGTGAATCGCTTTAGTGCTAAGAAAAAGAAGAAGAAGAAAAAAGAGTTGCCAGGGGGACACAAACTCTAAATATTAGGGAAGTAGACTGTTAGAGGAAAACTAGGCTGTTAAATTCCTGCAGAAAGACAAAAAAGACAAAAACAAACAAAAAAACAAAACAAACAAACGTTAAAGCCTGACTTTTAGGTCTCGCTTCGTAAGCCTTCTCTTCATGATAAATGGTGCCTGTGGGTTTGTGTGTTGCGTGTAAATGTCTGAGTGCGTGAATATGTGGTCATGGGGTTCGAACGTCATGTGCGCCCGTCCGGCCGCCGTCTCGCAGGTGGTCCGACTGGCAGGGTGACGGGCGGTTCGGCCGCGCCTGGTCGTGGTCGGCTCACAGCCGTCTCCGTCTGCGGTTCAGCGATGATCAGATGCGTTTCCAAAACGAGCGACCATCAGAGGTCATCGCCGTCTGACAGATGCTGGCCTCCCTACAATGACGCAAAAAGAAAAACTTTTAAAAAAATAAATTTAAAAAAATCACCTCTGTGATAAACCAAACATTAAACCAAGAGAAGCTAGCCAGTTTAGCAGCTTCTAGTATTAATATTAAACCTCAGTGTATTTATTACTATCCACTACTACGCAATAAAATCCATTTATCCGCTGATATAAAGGAAACAATTTTGTTAATTTCTCTTGACAACAAAGTTAGTGAAAAAGTAGGTAAATAAAACAAAAAAATTCACAGCAATATGGCAGTATGGTATGGTGGTTTTGCTTTAATTTTTTTTATTTTGTTCTAAAAAATTAAAAGGGAAATGTAACGTTGGTTCTGTAATTAAACAAAAAAGATTAAATAAGAGAACATTTCTGAAGAAATTTAAAAGGGACCTGTTAAAGTGTCAGGCCTTCTGGTGCTAAAAATTAGAATCAATGCTAAGGTTAGCTAAAATGTAATAACTAGCATGTGGAGAATCACTAACATGGACTTACTCCATTCAGTATACAAGAAATATTATGCAAGAGAAAATTTTCTAAAATGCTATGGTTAGCTTAATGCTATCACTTGTATATGGACTTACATTAACTTACTCCATAGAGTATGCTAAACGTAGCTAATGTCTTAAAAATAAGTAAACAGTCTTATTTTAGCTGTAAGGCTAACATCAGCATGAGGGCTATTCACTTGCATGTAAAGTGTCTAGTACAGACATGGGCAAACTACGTTCCCCGGGCCACATACGGCTCGTTAGGCTTTTTAATCCGGCCCGCCGAACTTGTCCAAATTATAGTAAAAACCCCTGGATGTGTAAAAACTTCATTCATTTCCCTTTCCCTTGCAATACCATCGCTTCCCCGATAGAGGGCGCACTAGTCTCTAGACACATTGATCTTTGTTGAAGTGTAACTTTCCAGCTGCCATTTCCCCCCTTCGGTAAAAATGAGCAGACCAAAAAAAAAAAAAGAAAAGTGGACGCAGAGTGCCGAGTGTTTAAAAAGGAGTGGACAACAAAATATTTTTTTACTGATGTCCGATCAACGGCTGTATGTCTGATACGCCAAGAAGCGGTTGCAGTTTTCAGAGTACAATATCAGCCGTCACTTTGCCACAAAGCATGCTAACTACGCTAGCAAGCAGTCAACACAAGAACGGGCGGCTACTGCTCAGAGGTTGGCAGCTAATTTTCAGACTCAGCAGAATATTTTTCACCGACAAACTGCGATTCAAGAGTCAAGTACCAAGGCAAGTTTTTGCCGGCATTCAAGTTAGCAAAGGCTAGCAAGCCTTTCTCCGAAGGCGAGTTTTTGAAAGAATGCATGGTAGAGACAGCGGATCTCTTGTGTCCAGAAAGCAAAGGCAAGTTTGAAAAAAAATTAGCTTGTCACGCAGGACAGTGACTCGGCGTGTGGAACTGATTGAAGAAGATACAGTCAGCGAGTTAAACAAAAAGGCGGAGTCCTTTAATTTATATTCACTAGCACTGGATGAAAGCAACGACATGAAAGACACTGCTCAGCTCCTAATTTTTATCAGAGGGATAAATGACAGTTTTGAGATAACAGAGGAGCTTTTGAGCATGGAATCGCTGAAGGGGAAAACGCGAGGAGAGGACTTATATGAACAGGTGTCTGCTGTCATCGAGAGAATGAAGCTGCCTTGGAGTAAACTTGCCAGTGTCACCACGGATGGATCGCCAAATTTAACTGGAAAAAACGTCGGGTTGCTGAAGAGAATCCAAGATAAAGTGAAAGAAGAAAACCCTGACCAGGATGTTATTTTTCTTCACTGCATCATTCATCAAGAATCTCTGTGTAAGTCTGTATTGCAGCTTAATCATGTTGTGGACCCAGTTGTAAAACTTGTTAACTTCATACGAGCAAGGGGACTTAATCACCGTCAGTTCATTACGTTCCTTGAGGAAACCGATGCGGATCACCAGGACTTACCTTACCACTCTCGTGTCCGCTGGTTAAGTTTGGGGAAAGTGTGCCAACGAGTGTGGGAGCTCAAAGAGGAAATTCGTTGGTTTTTGGAGCTAATGGGGAAATCCGATGAATTCCCTGAGTTGAGCGATGAAATTTTAGAACCCATTCTGGCCCGCAAGTCAAAAAGTTTGCCCGCCCCTGGTCTAGTATGTTGACACCACCAGTAGGATGCATAGGAAAGCAATGCACTGTTCTCTAATGAAATGTGATGACAGGCACCAATTAGCATCAGCTGCTAGCAGCATTTCTAGGTCTGGGGGTCTTTATCCACTTACTAGGTTTTCTGTGTAATCCGCTGTTATGGTGACCTGCTTGTCGTCGGGGGGCGGAGTTACAGCGGAGTTCTCCGTCCGTCTGTTCTGATTGGTGAGCTGCAGCCACAGTTCATACATCTGTTGCATGTCTCTCACTGGGAAAAAAAAGGAAGACGAAAACAAGCAATAACGTCAAAAAGAAAAGAAATGATTAAGCTCATCCTTATTTTAAAGAACCTGAAGAGCAAACTTCAGATTAAAAAAAAAAAGACAACTCTGATAGTAAAGAAACAGAGCTGAAGTAAAGATAAGATCACTTTCATCCCACATCAGCCTACACTGCACTGATGTTAGCGCTGAGATTGTGTATTCCAGATTCGTAACAATTCGATGCGGTTTTATATTGTAAATTTATGGCTTAAATAATAAAAAACTGTAAATTTTGTCTTAAAAATGTACCATTAGCCTTTGAAATGTTCAATTTACTCCTCTACGACCATGGTATTTATTTATTTTTTAAACATCTTACGGCTTTAATCCTCTATCATTCTTCATCACAGAGTGTAAAGACGAAGTGGGAACTCACAGTTGTTGTTCTTCATGTACGTCCACACGTCCCTCTCCTCCAGGCTGTGTGCGAAGGAGCAGTTTCCAATATAGTGGCACTTCTTCTGCTTCATCACATGCACACACATCTGCTCCACACAAACACATCACTTTACATCAACAGGATTACAATTACCTACTAAACACTTTCTTTTTTTGTTCAGCTTTACAGATCGTCTGGTTGCCTTCGTGCAAATGTTTTTTGTTTTTTTCCAAGGACTGTGGAAAGACTCACGTCGTATTGCTGTGGGTACGAGCGTGAGAAGGGCAGAGGTCGCACAACAACCCACTTCTTCTTCTCGAAGGATTTCACCAGCAGGACTCTGCGCTCCTTCGTCCAGCTGCAGATGAGCGGAAGACGAGGTCAAAAGACAACGCGGGGTCAGGAAGCGGACAGGTCTAGAGTCCAGATCCTACCTGTGCCGGGCTTTAGCGGTGCAGTACTTGAGGTTCTTGTCGGGCTCGTTGACCTGACCTTCTCGCCAGCACTGGCCACAGACGAACTTCATTTTCAGGTTGAGGGGGCGGCCCCTTCCTGCCCCTCCGACCAGCCCCCCTACCCCGACACCTCCTACTGGACCCACTCCGCCCGCTACCACGCCCTCCCCGCCCCCGAGGCCGGCCATGCCCCCTGCTGGGAGGCTGCTGCCCGGGTGGGATATGTGGATTGGCTGAAAGAGGCGGAGAGGTTTCATACTGTTACTACAGACAAGAGTCCTTACACATGTCAACACTTATTAGAATGTTTGTCCAAATTTAACAAACCTCAACGTTTTGCCATCCTCAAATAATTCTTTCCCCCCGCACTTAACTAGAGTTGGAACATGATTAAAACCCACCCCTCTCTGAAACTAAACCATACCTTGTGCTGCTTCTGTGAGTTCTGCTCCAGCCTCTGCCAGTGTCGTTTGGACTCCTGCACCATCTCTTCATGGGTAATTCCTGGAGACAAACACCACACACAGTAAAAGGAATAAAAACGCAACGTTATTTAACAGGATGGCATGTTAGAACAGAGAGTTAACACACATGACAAATAAAGAGAGAAAGAGGAAGAAAGAAAAAGTAAAAAAAAAAAGAAAGGACAAAGAGAGAAAGAAATGACGAGATGAAAGAGAAAGGAAAAGAAAAAAGGACAGATAGGAAAAAAAAGAGATTAAGGGAAAAGTAGGAAGATAGAAAAACAGAAAGGAAAGAAGCCAAAAAAGAAAGAGAGCAAAAAGGAAAAGAAAGAAAAAAGACAAGAGATAAAGATGAGAAAGAAAAAAAAACAAAATGAAAGAAAAGAAAGGAAGTAAAAAAAGGAATAAAGAAAAAAGAGAGCAGGACGGATGAGGAAGGTGTGGAAAGAGCAAGAGAGAGTGAGATGGATGATGGATGGGCTGACGTCTTCCTGTGTCCTGCGTACCGGTGTCCTGCTGCAGAACCCAGCATTTGAGCTCGATGACAGAGTGAGCGAAGGAGCAGCTGTCCTCGCGCTGGCAGCCGTAGCGAACCTCGTGGCGACAGATGTCGAACTGGCAGAGCGGGTGCAGAGGCCGAACCTTACTGTAGCGCACGTTGGCCGACCTCACCACATGGACCAGGCACCTGCGGGTCCCATTCACAGTCGTTCAGAGCAATACACTCCAAAAAACTATTTTACTTGCATATTTTTTCAGATTCCTTATTCGAAGGAAAAAAGTAGATTTATACGGAGCGCAGACGTTCGCTCACTTGTTGTCGTCGAATGGGTGCCGTGCTGTGAGGTTGGAGCAGACCGCCAAGTTCTCTTTGCTGCGTTTACTGATGATCCGAGGCTTACTGTCGAAACATTCCTGCACAAGAAAAAATAAAACTGATATATTAAGGCAATAATAATGACCAAAGTGGGGCAGCATCCTTCGCGTTTTAGTTCTCTCCCTGATGGTACAAACAACCTTTTCAGCATGTTAATGTTCTTAGGCCTCTAATAAGCCATCATTTGATCCAGGTGTGTTAAACCAGGGAGAGAACTAAAACAGGATGCCGGCCCTCGAGGACCGACTTTGGAAACCCCTGGACTAGGTCATCAAATCACTCTGTCAACTACTTTGCCTGTAGGGACTTTAAATGTCCAGCAGATGTCAGTATTCAGTGACACAGCATCAATACAGTTTTGCTATGGGCTTCATGACGCCTGTCTACCCATCACTAAACAGGAGATAAACACGTTACACTAAGCCCCGCCCCTCCTCACCTCACAGAGGAACATGAACATGCCCATGTGCAGCTGGAGCAGCCTGGTGACGCTGAGCGCGCGCCTCTCCGTGCTGCCCAGCGGGTCGAACAGCAGCTCTCGGCTCAGCGCTCCCTTCCTCTCCTGTGTCCACACGTCGATCTCTTCCTGGCAGTACGCGAACGTGCAGTTCTCCCCGTACTGGCACTCCTGGCGCTCCTGCACCTCTGTCGGACGCATTAGATGTTGAAGACCCCCCCCAACCCAAGGGGCCGATTTGAAACGCAGCTTTAGATACCTTTGCAGAGAACGAACGCCCCCAGGAAGTTATTGCGAGCGGGCCTGGGGCGGATCCTCTTCCAGGTGGGGTCGTCTGTGTTTCTGAGGCGACACAGCAGCACGTCCCTCTTGCAGCGGTGAGCTGCCTCTGGCTGGTACTTGTAGTCCATCACTCGAGGACCTGTAAACAGGTGCAGAGTTTTACCACTAACCCACATCTGATTGGTTCAATTCACTCAAACATCTCCCTAAGGGCTTTATTGAACCCTAACGAAGATTAATAGTTGTCGTGACTAATAGAGCTTAAACGATTTATCAGATTAATGTTGAATGAATAAATTATTGAAATAATCATTGACTAATTTAGTGACTGATCGTTAACCGGAGTTTTAACGATTGATATTTTGATCAGTTACTCAGCACTTTAGTTGCCTTTTTACCAAATACTTTTTTACTCTTGGGTAATTGATTTTGGACTTGAGTAAAAATATGTTGAAGTAGTGCTACTCTTACTTGAGTACAACCTTTGGGTCCTCTGCCCACGTCTGGTTGTAAACACAGAGTAAAGTATCCAAACTTGAGTTTGAGCCAGTGATATTTAGGGATCCTACCTATTCGGCTGTAGCAGGCATGACAAGCCTGGCGAAACTCGTGAGTGGCAGCCAGAGGATTCCTGGAGAGAAGAGAGAGGTTGGTTCCTCCCGGTCCATTCTGAAGGAGAAACGGATGACCAAAGAATTAGACGCACTTATAATCACAACTAAAACCCTAAAATAAGATTTTTTTACAAATGGAACATAAATGAGCGTTTTACTCACCGTGTGCCCGGCGCTGTGGTTGCGCATTCCAGGGATGAAGCTGTGACACACTCGTCCCCCTGAAGACAGAAACAAGGACACTGATATCAGACGGCATGTTGCGACGATGCTGACTCACCTCTGATCAGCAGACCGACATAAAAAACTGCAACCAATCAAATTCATCCGCAGCTGGGAGCATCGGTCGCTTCTCAGCATCTTGTCAAAGTACAGCAATCGCCTAAACTTCTGCACGTTTTTGTCACGTTATTGAATTTTGTTTATTTCAAACAAGTTTATAAAAAAAGAGAAAGAAAAAAAAAACAGCAAGTAACCAGCAGGACAAGAGATGACATGCATACAGAATCAAAGACAAATAACTTCGTTCCTATTTAAAGAGGAATAGGAAGAACACTTTTTTTAATCCTGCTCCTTATTTCATATTAATGAAATGCATCACTCACCGACTCAGTAATGATCAAAAAGTTATAATTCGAAAACATGCTGTGGTATTTATATGCCTGTTCAATTTACTGTGCTGAAAATACGATATTAATATGTCTTTATTTGGGTAATGTAAGAAGTTTATTTGAGTATTGGTGCGTCTTTATTTTGACAGTTATCAATCAACTTTAACTGTACAGCACATTTCAGTAACAAATAGGTTCAAAATGCTTTACCTCATAAAACATCATAATTAGCACCAACATAAAAAAATTTAAATATTCTGATGCAGAGTCGACCTGAATTCAAAGTCCAAACAAATAGAAGCCGTAAAATAAAATGGCGGCCTTGGGCAGGCACACTGACACCTCTCTGAGCTATGGAGAACCAAGGGGTCCACTGGTGTGAAAAAAAACACACAGAATTTCCTAAAATAAAATCTTGAAAAACCAGGAATTTGATTAATCAATCAAATGGATTTATCACCTAGCCCCATAAAGACCTGCATGGCTCACCAGGTAGTGTGTACTCAGACAGCGAGTCCAGCCCACCAGCAGCGACTCCTTTGCCTTCGCCATCTGCGGCCCCTGTAGAAAAGCTTCCCAGTGCGTCCTGCGCTTGGGTGGAGCCCTGGTCCCGCACTGGTGGGTACGACTCCAAGGGGGGCATGTCGCTGATGGGGGAGCTGAAGAAGGCTGGGGGAAGCTGGGGCGACGGAGCCGGGAGGCTGGGCGAGTACGGAGGCCGGAGACCGACGGCCGTGTTGGGAAGGTTGGTGGGGATGGCACCTTGAACCGGACTCTGGGGGACGGAGACATATGTGAGCAAAATAAAAAATGGTGACCTCATGAGCTAAAAAGAAGGGAGCTGATGATCTTAACATTTGCTTAGTGTGGCATTAAATGGGTTTCCTCCTGTGTTTTATAAGCCTGGCGGGCCACCAGGCTTTACTTGCGCCCCCACCAAGCTAATGATGCATTCACATCAAAAGCGTTAGGCGCGTCAAAAGGACTTCCGATACGTGTTGCACTTTGAATGCAGACGCTTGGCATTTTGCTCTACACAAGTGCTTCTCAATTCCAGTCCTCAGTCCAGCCTGCTCTGCATGTTTTAGATGAGCCTCTATTTCAGAACAGCTGATCCAAATCATTCCATTACCTTTTCTGCAGGAGCCTGTTAAATCACCCACAGATTCAATCCAGGCGTGTGGCTGAAGGGAAACACCTAAAACGCTGCTCTACACCAGGCGTTTTGCTTTCTGGTTTAGATTCAAAATCTATGTGGAGGGCGCGTTGTTTTCTGTTGGATGTGCTTACCGCGCCAAACGGTTCAAATCTCGCCGCACTAGACGCTCGAAACGTGCCGCAATAGCCCTCGACGCACCAATGTAAACTTGACACGCCTGACACTCATAACGCGTTTGGTGTGAACGCACCATAAGCATTGTGTTTTTTTATTATAGTTTTTTTTTAATACAGCAGAACCAGTGATGGCAAAAGCGGATTAAATTGCTTCCCTGTGAAATCCATTGTGCTTCCACAATACCTGGATCAGATCATAACATGGTCAGTATGTCACCACATAGGGAGACAGAAGAAAGGTGTCTTTTTTTTTTTATATTCACAACCACTTCCTGTCTTGACCGTTCTACACACCAACAACTTCAGCAAACAAAGTGACAAGTTAAGATTAAAGGATTAAAAGATTTCGGACATTTTATATAGAATGAAACAACTGAAGTGTGAGAATTTCGGTTCATTTTAATTGTATTTTTTCCTTAACTCAAAACCATGAATGACTGACTGGGCTTAGCAGGTTTTCTGGGGGGGAAACCCTGATAAAATGTCACCAGCACTCGATGAGGATTTGGTTTTCTTTGCGTCCTCACCTCACTAACTTTTTTTGGCATGCAGTCCAAGAGGCTGTCCAGCCCGTCCTTCATGACGCTGCTGCACTCGTCCATGTGCTCCGACACCGGGACGGAGTATGGCATGGGCGGCAGCGTCTGGCTGCTGGGGCTCTCCGACAGCTCCATGCACGAGGTCACCACCGTGGTCGTGGGGTCGTCGCTCACCGGAATGGGCGTGGCCAGAGGGGCGGGGATGCACTGCGCGTTGGACAGGTCCGCTAAGTCCGGAGACAAGGGAAAGCATTTAACGGGAACGTTGGGAGCAGGACTTGGATCGTGCGGACGCCTCGTACCTGGTCCCATGTCGCCCATGGACTCCAGTCCGTTGGAGGACATCTAAAGAGCGGGAAACCATCGAGTTTAAGTCGTCGTGCGACATATGTAGGGTTTTGGGATTGAGTAGCACCTACTTCTCCAGTGGGCGGGGAAGTCTCCCCGAGACTCTCCCCTTCTGTGGCGGCTGACTCGGTCTGGGGGCTGACGTAGGCTTTACGGCCCTTCAGACCCAGCTTGCTGGCCAGATCCTGGGCCAGGTCGATGACCAGCACATCCTGCAGCAGCAAGTAGAAAGATACCGTTAGGAAAGGGTGTCGATGCTTTGTGCTAGGAAAATAACATAAAGCTGATGTGTTTGGCATGGCGGCCAAAAATAATCATCACTTGATCACTGATCTCACAAAATGAAGGAAATCCAGGCAGATTTATCGGTGCGCCTTTACCGAATACATTTGCCGGAAGCCGTAACAAAATATCAAATACATACTTGTGGTGCTGTAAGCAGACATTTGGTTCCACTCTCGTACGCCTCTCTGAGCCGCCCCAACTCCCTGAAGCAGAGCGCCTTTCGGTACAAAGCCCTGCGGCTGCCCTCCGACACACACAGTGCGCTCTCACAGTCCTGAATGCCCCGCTCATACTCCCTCTGAAAAGGTTAAAAAAAAGAAGAAAAAAGAACAGTCTATCAGATTTTCACATTCAGAATAAATTTTTGTAGATAATCCACTCTCCCCGCTCATATTCGGCTTCACCATCTGGTAGAAGGCGGCGGCTCGATTAACGTAGAGGCTCTCCAGCAGCTCATGCGGGATGATGACGGCTTCGGCCTGCGCGTAGCGGGCAACGCTGACCCCCTCCCCGTACTGCTGAGCCGCCTGGCGCCAGTCGCCGTCTCGAAAGCAGCAATTCCCCTCGTCGAGCAAGTTGCACACCAACTGCATCAGGAAGGCCTGACGGGAAAGTGGGTAAAGAACAAAAGTGCAATAAGTATTAAATAGGCCAAGGTGGAAGTGAAAGACGAGGATAAATCAAGTCTGACCTCGTAACTCTCTGGTTCAGGGAAGGGCAACGACGACCTGGTGGACGGGAAAGTGAAAGCATATTAGGATCTTGGTGCATTTAGCGTGTGGTTTGGCTATGGTGTGAAACTTTGGGCTGGTTTTATGCTTCCTACTGGATAAAGCTCATTGCCCTCTGGATCTCTTCTCGTCGCCTCTGTCGTTCCGGATCCATCATCTGAGGGCAGAAACACGGCTGAAACCTCCACAAAATGTGCACAATCTTTTCAGTTTTGACACAACTGTGATGTGGAAACACAACTTTTATTCTGAGATGATGGAAGGCCTGTAAATAGACAGACCTTAGACTGCAAGTAATGATGATGTTAATTAGCTGAGCTCCATTAACCATAGGAATCACCACATGTTTACAACTAGTTCATTAAAAATACATACAACAATTGAGGGCAGATGATTTTAAATGGCAGCAAAAGAACAACATTTTAGAAACATCTGCTAATGCAAGTCAGCACATTACACACATACGTGTTATCTGCTAACTTACATTTTACACTGACTATAAATAAACAATATGAATTGAGAAAGTACCTAATTCAGTTACCATAAGCACCCCCACCTGAGTTTACCTGGCGGGGGCTGTTAGCCAGCTAATGCTAATTGCTAATTTTGGCTATCTGAGATTTAGCTTTAATGAAGAAAGCAGCAAAGGCTATTTATCGCCGCTTTGTAACCAGTGTGTTACCTAACACAGCCGAAGAGTTATGCCGCGGGATTTAACGAGCGTTCAAGTAAGTTAGCTGGCTAAATTAGCCAAAGCCCTTAGAGCGCATAGCATGGCAACTCACCGAGAAGTTACTGCGCTTTTCAGATCAGGGTTAGCTCCCCGAAAGCGTCGGAGACAAAGGTCGAGGAATCTGGGCAACCGAATATCAGTCAACAACCAGGCGCATTTTTGTACGGTGGGTATCCGTGTCATTGGAGAGTGGACCCACCACCAGTTTCTCTGCTTAAGCTACAGACTGGACTGGCTTTCTCACGGAGCTAGCGGCTAGCTGCTTCAGCCAGTGGTTAAATCGCAACAAGTTTCCAGATTCCAGTTGCTACCAGAAGATGGCAGCAAAACCTCTCGAAGTTTTTAAAAAGAATCAGGTTTTTCCAGGTTGTTTAAAACTGATTTACATGGAAGGTCAAGCCAGAGTACATGGGAACCAAGTTTATATTATTTCAGTTCAACAAAGTTGAAGGGAAAGAAAAGATTTTTCGTTTCTTGATTGATGCTGGTCTTATTGTGAGACTTTAGAAAATATGTAGCAGAAGTGTGATGGATGTCTTATCCTGAAGATGGTGACAGTGCAACAAATTCAAGACCAAGTTCCTTAAAACCCCAAAGAAGAAGTAGAAAGCACCTGCGACTGTAGGAAAACCATGCCCCAGTTTTACAAAACAGTCAGCAGGTGGCGCCAACATACCTGTTGTTTGAGCTACTTGACAACCACGCTGACTAAAAAGCCGAAGTGGGGCAGCGTGACGTCAGAAGGTTTAGCAACTGGCGCGCCGCGCGGAAGTAACGCTCGTGTTTCTATATTCAACTTAATTGATACGTCTTTAAAAGGTGAGTTTACTCAATGGTGTTGTTCACGGGTCTTTTGACGGAAGTTTATATTATTGTTAACGCTGAGACAGAAAAACCGACTTCGGCAAGTCTGTCCAAATGGCTTTTTTAAAATTATTATTATTGCTACGCATTTACCGGTAGTTAGCACCGGTAAAGCTATCACAGCTAGCTTCTAGACGTATTCTGGGTCCGGTGTTTCGTCGTCGGCTAACTGATAAGTGGTAGCATCACCTGACGCGGTTGTATGGAGCTGGAACTTCTCTTCACCCTCCCTCCTTTATGTTTGACTTCTCAGCAGGTATTAGGACATGGCCTCAGATGACATCGCTCAGTTGGCGGATGCTCTCTCAAAAACTCACGTTGGTGATGGAGAATTGAGCTTTAAAGGTCTGGGACTGAAGCTCGACGACTCAGAGTCAGGTCAGAAGACGTAACCTCTTTTTTTAAAAATTATTATTATTTTTGGAACCGTTCGATTTCTGTTTCACCTCCTCTGATCTGACGAGCTGCTGTCTTGTGTTTTCAGTGTCAGAGCTGCTCGGTAAGATAGAGCAGTACCCGGATCTGAGAGCCCTGCGCCTGGAGGGTAACACTGTGGGAGTGGAAGCTGCCAAAGCCATCGCTAAAGCTCTTGAAAGCAAAGACCAGCTTCAGGTACGCTTCACGTCAAATCTCACTGTCAAAGGAAAATACACAAGAGATTTCACTTGGATTTGGCTGTATCAATCAATCAATCAATCAATCAATTTTATTTGTATAGCACATTTCAGCAGCAAGGCATTTCAAAGTGCTTTACATAATAAACACAAAGTCATGCAACAGAGAATCAACAATCAAAAACTATTATTAACATTAAGTCAAGTGCCATAATGCAAATAAAACATGTTTAATATTTAACCTACCAAACTCATTTAAACGTGTTATTTAACCTAACGAACTCAGTTAAACGTGACATTTAACCTACCGAACTCGGTTAAGCGTGATTTTTTAAATCTACATAACTCAGTTAAATATGATATTTAACCTATAAAAATCAGTTAAATGTGATATTTAACATACAAAACTCAGTTAAACGTGATGTTTAAGATACAAAACTAGGTTTCGTAGGTTAGGTTTGGAAACAGTCTGTTTGCCAAACAGTCAGACTCTAATTTTAAAAAGATTGTAAAGAGATTTATTACTTTAACTGTGACAATTGCCTAACATTTTTTTATGTTGAAAGTGCAAAAGGCTTTTAAACCTCACTGTAAAATAGTCTTTTTTTTTTCCTCATACAAGATTTTAAACGCCTCATTTAATGTGGACAACTTCAAGTCATGTTTTTATAGCAATGTCTTTACAGAAGAGTGTTGGTGTCAGGGTGATGTGTTCACTGATTGGGGGGGAAAAAAAAGACAATAAATGTTTAGTTTTTGTCCAAACGATCCTGGCCTGTCAAACAAAACTCGTCCAGCTGACTTTTTGTTGCCTTCCTGTTCATAAGGTGTTTCACTCATTATCCCAAAGAGGCGCTTTCTTCCTGATTTAGGCCCAGACTTGTGTTGATTTTGTTAATCGTTGTCTCTTTTCAGAGATGCTACTGGAGTGACATGTTCACAGGAAGGCTCCGCTCTGAAATCCCCACCGCTCTGGTGAGAACAGCTTCACTCTTTCTTTATTCCTCCCTTTCCCCATCATTTAAGGCTCCTGCGTTTACTTCATAATCCGAACGTGCGTTTATCAGATGTGTTTGAGCGGTGCACTGATGAGTGCTGGTGCCCGGCTGACTGAGTTAGACCTGAGCGATAACGCCTTCGGGCCTGACGGTGTCAAAGGCATCGAGCAGCTGCTGAAGAGTCCCTCCTGCCACACGCTGAGGGAACTGAGACTCAACAACTGTGGCATGGGAATAGAAGGGGGGAAGGTGAGTCCGCACAAACAACAGCATCTTTCAACAACTAAAAAGAAACTAAGGGCTTTTTCTTCTTTTTATACCAACAGATCCTGGCTGAAGCGCTTATTGAGTGCCACAAGAAGTCAACAGCCGTCGGATCCGCTCTAAGACTGAAAGTGTTCGTTGCAGGGAGAAACCGTCTGGAGAATGATGGGGCGAGTGCCCTGGCCAAGGCCTTCCAGGTAGACTAACTGAGCTTTCCATCTGCTTTTCCTTATAATAGTCACGTGAATCGTGACTATTATATGTGACTGAATCGTGACTGATTTTATGTGTTTTTCACATTTATTGCTAACATTTTAAATAAATTATTTACAAGCATGTCACAATAAGCAATAAATATGTTAATAGCATAGTTAATTAAAATGAACGTGATAATTTCCATTTGGACAACAGTCAGTGAAGAGATGCTCACTGGCAGGAAAGCCGCCATTTTGAGAAATGCTGCAAACATTTGACACTCAGCACATAGTAGTTATGTTGGACTTCCTGCCACTTCTGCCTGTTTTCTCTGTCTATGCTGAACAATTATTACTTTTTTGAATTACAATTTTGACTTAACAAGATTTCATAGTTTATTTTAATTGTTTTGTTTCAGTTGTACTATTTAGTTATTTTGGATACTTAAAATACTTTCCAGTTAAAATGCGATTTTAATTATTGTTGTTTTTGTTAGTTTTATTTTATATATTTAGATGTTGTCTAGTTCCAGTGTTGAATGTTGTTTTAGAAGTGAAAATTGTTGGGGGTTTTTTTTGTTGTTTTTTTTAACCTTTCAGTGGATATACTTCAAAAAGCAAATAATAAGCCATCATTATTATTGTATTTGTTGAAAATGGTCTCAAAATAACAAGATTATAATTTATCACAATAATTTCTGGGACAATTTATCATTCAGCAAAATGTTTTGTTGTGACAGGCCCGGTTGTTTATGATGGGATATACTGAGTTAAAATCTTGCTACGCTAACCTGGCTACAGGTTTAATTTTGCCAATACTAATAGCCGTTGTATGGTTTATAACGTATATTTTTTAATCGAAGCTGATGGGCAGCCTAGAGGAGATCCACATGCCTCAGAATGGAATAAACTACCTCGGTGTGATGGCGTTGGCTTCAGCCATCCGTCACAACCCTGAGCTCCGAGTCCTCAACTTCAACGACAACACCTTCACCAAGAGGGGAACGCTGGCGATGGCCCAAGTAAGACGTGCTCCTTTTATTAAAAACAAGCAAACAAAGAAAACCTCCCCAGCCGAGGAATCCATTTTGTACCCCGTGTGTTAAAGCCACACCCACCATGCTGACTCTGCAGGCTCTGAGGCACCTCAGGAACATCCAGGTGATCAACTTCGGCGACTGTCTGGTCCGGTCCGAAGGAGCCATCGCTCTCGCCGCAGTTTTGACAGAAGGACTGCCAGTCCTGAAGGTGAGCGAAACGTCTGGCTCCTCTGTGCCAGAACCGTTCATGGCACTTCATGGCGCTCTTGTGTGTCTTCAGGAACTCAACTTGTCATTCGGCGAGATCACAGTGGGGGCAGCTCTTGTGGTCGCTCAGGCCGTCGTGGACAAACCTCATATGGAGAAAGTCAATCTGAACGGTACGAGTACACACCAATGGACTGGACTACCTGTGGCAATGCCACATGATAACAGAAGTTATTTATGGCTATAAAGCTTTTAAATTTGTATGGAACCGGACAGATTAATATGAATAAAGGTTAAAATTGCATTTTAACAGGTAACTGCCTGGGTGAGGACGGCTGCGATGTCCTGAGAGAAGTTCTGGACAATGTGGACAAGAGAGACATGCTGGCCTCACTCAGGTAAAGCATCTGTCCATTGGGAATGATGCTACTCTTGCTTCTGTAGCTTTAAATCCATGAGTAAGTGAACAGTAGAATTAATTGCCACAAAGTAAATGTCATGATTAATTGTGATGAATCAATTATTGAAGTAATCTTTAATTTAATAATTTACTTATTGTTAACTGGAGGATACAGACTCAAAAAGGCCCATTGGTGAAAGAACAACTTCAGAGCAGTAATTAAACCAAAACTGTATAGTAATGTATACATTTAGCATCCAAAACAAAAAAAGAACTATGACTGTAAATCTGCACTACATGGTTTTCCCCAAGTGAAGATTTAACTTGGTTCAAATTCTGTAAAAGAAGAAACATAAGTAAATGAAAAATCTGAAGAATGTGCCAGTTCTTTTAGTCATCGGAATAATTAATAGGATAATCCATCCATATATATTTTTTTTTTTACTAACTGAGCAATCACTGTCTTTATTTCTCTGCAGTGAGGATGAGGGTGAGCCAGATGACGAGGAAGATGAAGATAGCGATGCAGATGATAGCGATGGCAGTGAGGAATGTTATGAGACCGGCGAGTGCGAGAAAATTGTGAAAGAAAACGGAATCAACGGAGGAGAAAGCCCAGAAAAACTTCAGAGCCAAGTACAGCAAGACGCATGCATAACAAATATGTCCATTATTAGGATGCCACAGTTTCTTTTTTTTTTAATTAAATCACTTTGAACGTCTTGAGTTAAAAGCGTTTATTTTTCCAAACCCTCAGGCAGAAATCCTGTCATTCCTCAGTAACCCCTCAGCAGAAAAGTTGTCTCACATGAAGATGAACCTTCAGCAAGAGGCGAGTTTGTTTTCCTTCTCCTCAATCAAGTCTTCACTCTTTATTTATGCATAAGGTGTTTGAAATCGGTTTTTAAATATCCATCTCTGTTCACTATTCTTTAGGTTAATGTGTCTGAACCACACAAAGCTGCAGAGCTCTTTCTGAAGATTGGCTCCCTGCACAGCCAGGACACCGAGGCTAACACAGCTGTTTTTGAAGCCATTGGTAAAAGCACTTGTGCATGGAGCTGAAGCCTGTTTGAAAAGACATCTTTGTTTTCGCCTCCAAACAAAATTTTTCCTGCTTTGGCTCTTTTGGAATCAGCAAAATTCTGTATTTGCTAAATATTATGGGTAACACTTTATTTGATGGGATGTGCATAAGACTGACATGACCCTGTCATAAACATGACAAAGCACCTGTTATGAACATGGAGTCTTTATGAATGTTTATGACTGTTGTCATGAAGTGCCACTCGGTAAATTACATTTTTAATGCAAAATTGCCTTGAAAATCCATTAAAAGTGCCAACTTTACATTAAAATGTCATTATTTACAAAATAACACAAAGTTTTAATGGACTTTCAAGGCAACTTTTAGAGTAACTTTGCATTGAAAGTGTAATTATTTACCGAATGACACTTCACGACAACAGTCAGAAAGACTCCTTCATGTTCATAACAGGTGCTTTGTTTATGACGGGGTCATGTCAGTCTTATGCGCACCCCGTCAAATAAAGTGTTGCCATATTTTCTTAATATTTTGTTAGTATTTTCTTTTTAAAATGTATGATTTGGGTCAAATATTTGTTTACATAAGCTACACCTAACAGTTTCATGCTAGTGATAGGCTTCATGCTAACATTAGCCTTACAAGTAAAATAAGCATTTTAGCAAATGTTTGATTTAACAGCTATGTTTATTGTACTGAATGGAGTAAGTCGACATGCTACTGACTAAGCTAAAATTTTGGCTAATTTTAACATATAATAATATTTGCATACTGAGATTAATAATTTAATATGAGTCAACATGCTAGTGATAACCCACATCCCACGAGTAGTCTCAACATGCTAGTGGTAGCCCACTTGCTAGCATTAGCTTTCCAGCTAAAATAAGCATTTTTGACCAAATTTAGCCTATTGAATGGAGTAAATCAATGGGAATCAACATGCTGGCTATACCCCACTCCCTATTGACACCAGTTAAGCTCAGCTTTGCATTGTTGTTATTTTTTAGCATCAGAATGTTGGATTCCTACCGACACGCACACTTTAGCAGGCCCCTTTTAAATGTTCTATTTTTTAACTGTTAGACAATGTGGATAAAAAGGGTATATCTTTTCCTGAAGCATTTAGCAATACTTAGTTTAATTGGAAGTAATGGGATTTTAACTGCAGAGTGAAGCTCTTTTCCAGTGTTTCTACATTGATTGTAACCATTATTACTTTTTTAACAGATGGCGTTTTGAAGAAGGTTCTCTCTGCTTCTGCCCTCCAGTCACACTGCTTCCTCACCACCCTGCTGGTCCTGATGGGAGTCCTGAAGGTGCAGTACAGCTCAACAGCCTCCAGGCTCCTACATCTCTGAAGGATCGCAACATAAACACAAAAACCCTCGTCATACAAAAGCACTGCTATCGCCGATCTTTTTTTTTTTTTTATCCAAAGAAGCCATCAAAACCAAAATTTGTCCGTGTTCTAATTGCATTTTTACTTTTTTATTTTTTCCATTTTAAGTCAAATGTAGATTTTCATACAACAGCGTATCAGGGCCAGGATATGTGTTTGTTTTTTTCCATTTTGGCTATAACTATAGTATTTCAAAAATAGTCATAATGAATCAGAATGAAGGAAAATCATAAAATGACAAAGTCCTCATCAAGTGAGAAAGATGCAACAGTGACATTAAAGTTGCACAATACAGTAACAACGAAGGGGTAATCTTAACAGAATAAAGTAGTAATGAAGCTATAATTTTATAAGAATAAAGTCGTAATAATGCACAGGATAAGGTAACATAAGGTTGTATTTTAGGACAATAAAACAGTAATTTATTTATTTTTTTTTAGAATTTCTCCTTGAAGAATAATTAAAAGTAAAATGAGGAATGTTGAGCGTCTTGTGAATTTGAGCTCTGGTATCGGTTTTACAAATAACGAAATTTGTAATCTTTTAACACATCAGCAGCAGATTATTATTCGTTGCAGGACTTTAAGAAAAATCATGCAAACGACTGAGTTTATTTAAAAGAACCACAGAGTCGCATCAGATTTTTCTCTCATTAAAATAACTTTTCTCATAATTTAAGAAATTTCTTTTGGTAATATTTTCTTGTTATTTTACTAATGTCATGACTTTAGTCTCCTAAATTTAAAAAAAATAAAATCTTGGTCTATTGCCAACACCACATAATTTTTGTTTTAGGGAGAGGGCAAAGTGAAGAAGGTTCCACTGGTCCCAGGTCAGCTGCTGTGTTTGGAACATGCTGTCCAGCAGGAGTATTTCAATCAGGACCACGCCTCTGTGTTCCACACTCTGCTGTCCAGGTAATCTTCCACCATCACCAGCCCGTTTTGGCTCAACTAAGGCACTTCAGTCTGCTTGCTTTCTGCTCTCGAAATCGTGCAGAAATCGGTGGAGTTCTAGTTACAGTCTAATTCGCTCGGTGGAAAACTGGGACTTCAGTCTCGTATTGTGTTTTTCTCTGTGCAGAAACGGTGATGCTCTGAAGTCCTGCAGCAGCGCCAGAGACAGGCTGAGCTCTGCTCTGGAGAAGAAAAGCCACAAGTAGCACTGACTGATTAAAGCCAGTACCAACACTGGGACATAAACACACACTGTTCTTTATTTCTCTGGATATGTAACCAGCAGGGATACTTCCCACTTGAACAAAGGGACAAGTCAAGCCACTATTTATGCTTCCTGATTTGTATATTTTATAAGATGCAATGTCTTAATCTCTATTTTTCTACTTTTTGATTGTGACATATATATATATATATTTTTATAAAGAAAACATCCAAATTCTAAAAACACAAACCACACATCGGCAGTTGAAGTAGATGACATGATGTCAAGTAGGAAAGCAAATGCTAGAAAGACGATAAATTAACTGCAGACATGTTTTATTGATGTAAAAAAAACTCAGTGCCATAAAATGTGAATCAGGAATGTCAAAAAAACTTGAATTTGTCAAAATCAGGTTGCACTGTTTTGTTTAAATGTGCAGTGGTCTGCAAAAGTGTTCACATCTCTTTGCAATCAAACCACACTGTATTTTATGGACCAATGTAAATTGGCACATAATCGTCACACCGAAGGAAAACGGCACATTGTCAAAATATTCTTGGCGCCCTCAGATGAAGAATCTCAAAGGGTATAAATACTTTTGCCAAGAATTTTTGTCAAGATTAGAGGAAGCCTAATTTGTTGGCCAATATTTGTCATTTATTTGGGAGCTGCAATTGGCCAATAATCAACGAAGCAGCTCTTTTTTTTTTTACCATATCTGTTTCTGTCGTAATTACGACGACAGAAAACATCCCCACCACCAGATCTATAGAGGCAAAGAATAAGAAAGCTACTTCATGCACGAAGAAAGTAACACATTGTTCTCACTGTAAATTAAATTAAAAAAAAAAAAAAAAAGTCAAACATTATTTCATTTTTGCCATATAAAACAGCATATCCATCCTGCTGAATCAGAGGGATCTGTTCATCAAACATATAGGTCATGTGACCAGCCTGAATGTGCAACGTTGTCCTTCCAACAAACACCATCTCACATATCCTTATCACTTAGTGCTGCACATGTTTGATTATTCTGTCTTACCTCATAGATGTATCTGCTTGTTGACTAGGTGGATCTCTGCTGTGAAAAGGGAAGAGAATATAATGTATATAATTTTGTATAACAAGAAGCTGTAGAAATGGGGGGGAAGAACACTTTTCTGTCAAGATAGTTTTGTTTACCTGGTGTTCATTTATATTGACTATAATAAATATATGGAACATTTGAACAAACTGGAATCGTATGTTTGCTGTTATTCTTTTTCTGCTACCAAAGTGTCCTAGAAGCTTGTTTTTTTTTTTTTTTTTGTTGCACTTGTTTAAATTCTGATTTGCAGTGTAGTTCATGGAAGCAACAGTCGGGTGGAAATGACTTCACCTTGGAGTGGGAGGTGGTCAAGGGGATAAGTAGGCTTTGTTTTGGACGAGGCACAGCCGGGTAAAGAGACGTGGAGTCTTTGCGAGCTGCAGCCAAGTAGAGGTTAGTGTACCGAAAATACGCTTATTTAAACTCATTGTGGATTTAAAAACTATCTTTTTTTTTTTTTTTTTTTAGTAACAATTGACGACGCAAAAGGTGTGCTTCATTAGCCAGTGATGTATGCTTTATTTTCTTCAGTTTGTTTTTTGTCCCAGTTCTGCTGGCATGAGTTAAGATGAACCAGTGATGGATACATTTACCTCCTGGCTGTTTTAATGTTTTAATCAGTGTAAAATAGTTTTCACACCCTGCTAGCTGAAAGGACTCCTTTTTTTTTATTATTATTTATTTTGCAGAGGGAATACATTTTTTGGCACGACATCGGCTGGAATAGACACTGCGTCTTTGTACGCAGCTTCCGCTCTGCAGTTTGAACCCCAGTAAGGGTCTGAGCAAACATTCCTCCGTCTCTAGTTTCTGAGTCCCTCAGTGTTTTCCCTTTAAGGGACAAAGTATAACATTTGAAATGCCTTGCTGCTGAAATGTGCTATACAAATAAAATTTGATTGATTGATTTTTAACAGTAGTACTTCATTTAGACAAACAACCTACTTTTAAACAGGAATTGTTTTATTTCTAACCAAGTTTTTAGATATTAAAAACAATTCTACATTTATGTCTTTGCTGTTTGGTTTATCTTCACGGTCCTGCTGGTGTAAGATTGTTTTAGTTCTCCAAATCTCTGAACATGAAACTGTTAAGCTTTTGGTCTCCGCTCCTGTGGATCAACGCTGTTGATCCAACATGGGAATGTGGCTTCAGGGCATTCCAGTGAAGACTAGAGCAGGGGCAAGTGGCATAAAGGTAGGAATTGTGTAGCATTTTCATATTTAAAAGCTCAGACTTCTTAAGGTTTTCACTACTTTTTCATGACTCTTCACTACAGAAGAGGTTTGGGGCCTCTTTTGTAAAAATCTGACGTTTTTTTTTCTCAGAAACCATATTTCTTTCTCAGAATTCTGACTTGATCGCTGCAGATTAAAATCAGACTTTTGAGAAAAAGTCTCTTTTTTGTTTGTGTCAGTGGCTCTAATCCTCTTTAACTCTCAAATTAGAGAGTTACTTGTACAGCGCAAAATTGCTGCCATCGGGTTCCACAAACAATATATCCGTTTTCTTACACCCTTGTCCCCAGTGGGGCCTGAAGGGGTGCCGGTGCCTATCTCCAGCGAGACATTTCGGGCAAGAGGTGGGGTCACCCTAGACAGGACACCAGTCCATCACAGGGCAACACAGACCAAAAACACTCCGTCAGTGTCATTTATTGGGTCATTTATCAGACTGACGTAAACAAATTTGATGCAGAATCATAAAGTGGAAGGAACATGCTTTCCAAAACCAGAGGAGATGACACTCTCCTCAACAGACTTACAGAAAAGCTGCACCATCTTATGGCACCAACACTAAAGGACCCAACCTTCAAGATGTCTGAGTTGTACACAGTGAAAAGGAATGGTGAGAGAACAGTCCCCTGTGGTATACCTGTGCTCCAGGCCACCTGGTTAGAGACTCCATCCTTCCATCTCACACACTGTGGTCTGTTTGTCAGGTAGTCAGTGATTGAGGCGAATGGTGACCCCTCCACCTGTGTCTTCTAGCGTTTGTTACAAAACACCTCGGTTTCTCTTAAATTGCTCTGTATTTATCCTATCAGGTCCCCTGTTCTGGCTGAAATCAACCATCACGTTTCACTGTAGGGAGGATGTTTTAACTAGGGTGCTTTTTCAGTTTTCTTCACTGAATTTTTCAAATAGATTTTAGTTTTGATGTGATCACAGTTTTCACGCCTTTTTATCCTTAAAAGTGAGCTGTTGCTGCGTATTGAAGTATCCTCTTTGAAATCCTCTTTCATTACAGATGCCCCCTCTGGACTTGCCGAACCCTTTCTGGGCTCTGTTGCTCAGCTTGTTGCTCCTTTGCATCCCTCCAAGTCACACAGCAAAATGTCCACAGCAGTGCATTTGTGACCAGATCCAGCTCAGAGTGGCCTGTGTGAACAAAAACCTGACCCAAGTCCCTTCCACTGTTGATGAGGTTTTTCCTCACACACACACACACACACACAGATTCATCAGGATTTCTACACATACAGTTTGTCACTGAACTGTAAGGCTACAGCTGCGATGTGTTTGGTTCCAGATAACCGTGAAGCTGGATCTCCGAGGCAGTGACATCCAAGAACTTCCCTCAGGAGCTTTTAAACACACTCCCTATCTGACTCACCTTTCGCTGCCCAGGTGTAACATCCACAGAGTTAAGGAGGGGGCTTTCCGTGGCCTTGGCCGCCTGGTCTTCCTTAACCTGGCCAACAACAACATAGAGATCCTCTACCAGGTGATCAGAAAGTCACAGATACAGCTTTCTCCATTCTTCATGCCATAAATTCTCCACCATTCTTCAACAAATGCCATTGATTAGACAAGTCAAATTCAGAACCACTTAAAAAAAAAATAAAAAAATCCAGTTCACTAAAAATGATTCCAGTTGATCAATAGTCAGATCAGATTCGAAAATAATACTTATTTTTTAAGGGCAAAGTGGGCAAAACTGTGGTTTATGTCTTTTGAGTCCAGGAGTCTTTTGATGGCCTTTCCTCACTGAAGCAGCTGTTCATTGACCATAACCGTGTGGAGGAGATCCAGCCTGGAGCGTTCTCTCAGCTGGGCTTCCTCAACCTTCTCTCCATCACCCACAACCAGCTGGTCTACATGCCCAACCTGGCCTTCCAGGTACACAAGCACAAAAATTTCCCGAGAGGGAAAACTGCGGACATACCAATCAGAAAATGGCACAACCGCCTCGGCTGTAGTCATTATCGTTGATACAGGCAAATGTTCATCCTTCAAGGGCTTGCAGAACATCAAGTGGCTTCGTCTCAGTCACAATTCCCTGAATTACCTGGACACTGAGGCGTTTGCTGGCTTGTTCACGCTCAACCGGCTCAGCCTAGACCACAACGAGCTGCAGTTTTTTCCAACTGAAACCATGACAAGGTAAGGATGCTCGGAGAGATGACCTCTGGTTTCAGTGGGGAGTGAGACACCAGACACCAGATCTACTGCAGTAACATACATGTTTAACTCCTCTTCTTCTCTACATCTCTTCCTTACTGTGTCCAGACTGCCAGAGGTGACTCGTCTGGACCTTGGCTATAACCCCATGACGTATCTGGGAGAGAACGCAGTGTCCATAGCGAAGCTGACACACCTCTTCCTGGACCACATGTCCCTGCAGGACCTGGTCAACACCGCTGTATCGAAATCTCCCAACCTTGTACACCTGGACATCAGCCATAACCAGCTGCGTGTCCTTCAGCCCTTTTCTGAAGGCTCGCCCAAGCTGGCACGTCTCAGCCTGGCTGGGAACCCCATCAACTGCAACTGCTACTTGCGTCCACTCAGGTGCAGCAAAACTCACTGACCAGTTTTTATCGACAACGGGGTTGTTTTTTTTAATGTTTTTTTACCACCTTGCAGAGAGTGGGCAATCCACCGCAAAGTGAAGCTGCTGGGGTCTTGTGGAGGACCGGCCCATCTTTCAGGGGAGAGCCTGGAGGCTGTCTACCCGAAAGAGCTGCGCTGCCAGAGCCAGGAAGCCATGCTGAAGGCAGAGTTTGAGGAAGCAACCAGGATAACTCCACCACCCACCCAAGAGCCAGAAAACAAGATCAAATGTCCTGCCAACTGTGTCTGTGAGGTGACTGGGTTACTTAAGGGGATTGGATGAATTAATGAAGGGTTTCAAGTTTTGCTTTGTTTCTTTCTTTTTCAAATTTGTCTTGCCCTCTCCTGTGATTCAGTACACTGGAGAGCAAGTACAGGTTATGCAGAAAATGCACATTCTTATATTTGTAAGGTTTTTATAAAAACTAGATCATCTGGACCTTGAACCAAGTTCAGCAGCAATACCTTGAAGCCATTATCCTTTGTCTTACTTGGTTGTGGACTTCTTGGAGGTGTTGTTGATTAGAAAGGCCTTGATAAACACCTTCAGCTCTTTATGTTTCAGTCACTTCAGTTGCACTTCAGCTACATTGGTGTGATTTAGGTGTAGAACTTAAGGTGTCCCTCAAGTTTGGACCAACCTCGAACTATCAGATGGCTTCACATTTGACTCTACAACATTTTGATTTACGTACAGAGTTCATGGCCAACTCCATGCTTGTTTGTTCCCCAGATCAGGAGGGCTTCAAAATGAGTCAAAAGCATCAACCCCCCACCACCTTGTTAGACAGGTTTGAGGCATTTACACTTAGTTTTGCGTAAACTGGTAACCTACCCTACCTGTCATGACGCCAACAGAAAATCAGCTTATGGATAGATTAAACTAGTAGTTGTGTGTGTCTGTGTGGGTCCTTGAGTCTTTACCAATAATGCTTCCAAATCTTTTTGCCAGCAGACAGAGACGCGCCACTCTTCATGCGAGAACCGCGGCCACACCAAAGTGCCTCGAGGTTTCTCTCCCGAGACACGTCTTCTTGACATGCGAGGCAATAACTTCCACTACATTCCCAGCAACAGTTTCCCCGGCGTGGCCCAGGTGGTATCGCTGCACTTGCAGCGCTGCAAGATTGTGGACGTGGAGGATGGGGCTTTCAGCGGAATGAAGGGACTGATATACCTGTACTTGTCCGAGAACGACCTCACGTCCCTCAGGCCTGAAGCCTTTAAAGGTGCTTCTTATGAGGAAAAAAAAATCTATAAGGTTTATTCTCTCAATAATTACAATCTTGGTTAATCTTCTGAGTCCACAGGTGTACCACAGCTGACTTACCTCCACCTGGAGAAGAACCGCTTTGCTGATTTCCCCAAAGGAGCCTTTAAATTGGTGCCTAGTCTGCTAGCACTTCACTTGGAGAACAATGCCATCACCAAGTTGGAGGCTGGTATTCTGACTGGAGCTTTGGGTCTCAGAGCTCTTTACCTCACTGGAAACAACATCGGGAATATTTCACCCAGGGCTTTGGATCAGGCCAGTGGTCTAGAAAAGCTCCACCTGGGGGGAAACAAGCTGAAGGAGGTGCCCACCGAGGCACTGAGCAAGGCAAGGAACATCAAGGACCTCAGGTTGTCCGGTAATTTGATCCGTTGGGTGGGCCCGAACGCTTTTAAACCGCTGGAGGGATCTCTGAAGGAACTATATCTGGATAAGATGGGGCTGGAGAAGGTGAGTTTCTCCCCTAAAGAGCTTAACCAAGTGCATAAAAATGCTTTCTGATGGTATTTTCCAAACCGTAGATGTCTGAGAACTCCCTCGTTGGTGTGGGTCCAGGGCTAAGGAGTCTGTTTCTGGAAGGCAATAAGTTGGAAGAGGTGCCCGACTTCCGCCAACTCGCGTCCCTGGAAGTCATCAACCTGGCCAACAACCCTCTGATGTGCGACTGTCCTCTACTGCCGCTACGCCTGTAAGCAGCTTCTTTGACTTAAAGATATCCCATTGGCAGACATTTTTGGCTTTGCTAATGGAGAACTTGGGCATTTTCTGGTCATCTCTTTCATTTAGGTGGATTGAGAAGGTTAATCTCAAGGTGAGAGCCACTTGCGCTAATCCCCCTGAGGTGAAGGGTCGAAAGGTCAAGGATGTCAACGTGTTCAAGGCATGTCCGGGTGGAGAAAGTCTTCCACACAAGGCCACTGGCACAGAAAAGCAGCACAAGCGCTTACCCAGAAGTCCTGTCAGTGTTATTTGCCTCCATGGTAGACGAAGGTTCAGGGTTTACGCAAACCAGAGGTCGGGCTAGACTTTTTTGTTGTCGGACATTTTAACTGACTGCATCAAAAATATTACGTCGTATTCTATTTAAATTACATAGTCATGGGTTATTCTGTTGCGTTTAAATTTTATGCGGTTTAATTAATTAATATTCAACACGTTGAACAGACGATCCAGATCCCATCACACATCAAAAAAAAAACACATCATGGCCATCCATAGACGTGTGTGTGTGTCTCTATGTTCTCCAGTGCGCATGCAGGGACACTTTTAGGCGGTTTGCAACAAGCACATTTAATTGAAAATATCTTTGAAACTTATCAGGTGTTGATGCTGCCTTTTTGCCTCAGTCTGTACCTTAAAAAATAGTGTTCTACTTGCTGTGTTGTTGATCGTTCTGTTTTTTCCTCTAACTGTGTAGCACTTTGCCAAAGACATATTTCCCTTTGGAGACAAAGTATATTCCATTCAATTTTATAGTACAGTGTTAAATATAAGCAATATGGTCAATCTAGATGGTTTTGGTGGAAATTTGGTGCTAAAATCAAACCGTCTGCATTTTTAATACAGTTTCTCACAAGTTGATCAGACAGTTCTTTGTTTCAAAATAAAATTCCGCATCATTATCCTGACAAGGGTTTGCAACTTTTAACTAATTGTCCTTAAACTCTAATATGTTAAACGCCTGAGCTTGTTTCTGTCTGGATAAGCTAAATGACTCCATCTTGGCTTTGCGGCTTTTGCTACAGACCCTTAAACACAAACATGTCTGGTATTACTTCCACAAAGGACGACAGCCAATCAGCTGATTTATTTAGGAAATTTAGACAAAAGTGAGCTGCAGAAGACAAAGCAAAAAGAAGAAAATAAAAGAACGTTATCAGTCATGTGTTTAACGTGGTCTATAAAGTGAGGTAGTTCCTACACTCTACACGCTGTGATTGACATTGACATATTTATCAAAACTATATTTTGTTCTAAACTTGTGAGGTTTTTACTGCCCGTTAAAGCCTCTCCCTCTCATACATTCCGGCCCGGTCCTCCCAGATCTCATCCCGGCTGCTGTCGTTTTCTCGACTCCCGGGCTTCAAGCCTTCTCGATCTGTGCTTTGGTTTTCCCTCTGTACAGTAATTTCTTGCAAGTTTTCCTTCGGAGATCCGACCTCCTCTCGGCCGGGTTGCGTCGCCTCCGTCTGCTGCTCCGTCTTCTCCTGCTTTACGGGTCTCAGTGAGGCCTGCTGAGTCTTGTGAGGACTCTCGATAGGCCTCTCCATCTCCTCCACTTTCACCTGGACTGGGACGACTGCAGAGACAAACCTCATTCAGCCGGTTGTTTGAAATGTAGAAGAGACGGACCTGAGAGTCGCTCACTCACTCTCCTGTTCCTCTGCTTCAGTTTTGATGGCTGGGATCTCCGGCTGACGACTCTGGGAACTTTCTGGCAGCTCGCTTGAGGCGACGCTCGCTTGTTCCTGGATCAGACGCTTCCTCCCGTACTTCCTTCCTGAAGCAGGGAATAGAATAAAGGAACATAAAGCAGATGAATCTGTAATTTGCGGGGAAATTTAAATATTTTATAAAACAGAAAGCAAAAAAAAAAAAAAAAAGTCAACCTGGGTTTACATTTGTCAAACAAATTCAATTCAAAAATACTTTATTGATCCCAAACAGAAATTAAATATTTTTAGAATTCACACGATCACAATAACATACTGAGACCTTTTTGAATTCTGTGCAAAAAATGTTAATGAAATGTGCAAAAAAAAAAAAAAAAAAAAAAAAAAACCCAACTACTACTAATTCTAATAAAAACTAAGCAATATTTAACTAACAATAACTAGAAAACACACAATTAGATTTATTGAGAGAGTAATCTAATGAAAAATCCAAAACTATTGTGACCCTGGTGTGTAGTGGGGAAAGGTTTCACGTACTTTTTCTGCCGTGCACGATGGGTTTGGGCTTCTTGTACTGCAGCGAATGGTTTTCAGTCAAATGTGCTGGAAAACAAAAAAGAAACCTTTGTCATTCCATTATCCAACACACTGCTGAGATGTGGTTAAGAGTCTAAGCTAAAAAAAAAAAGAAAAAAAAAAAGCTCTCCAGATGTTTTCACCCAGTCCTGGAGGCGGCTGCAGCTGGTAGCCCACCAGCTCGCACCATCCGACGGGGTAGATGTCCGGGGACTGGTGGTCTACCCACTGGTCGAACTCGTCCTCCCAGCCGTCGAAGTGGATCAGCAGAAGGCGGCCCACGCAGCGCTTCACCGTGGCGACGCACACCAGCCGTGGCTCCATCAGGTCCACGGCCTCCAGCTTCATGTTGGGGGAGAAACTGTGACCTGGGTTGTCCTGAGGAGGAAAAACAACCAGAATACAAAAAGGAAATTTTATAGTATTTACACCAGTAAAACTTTTCCTCAGACTTATTAGAATTTATAGGAATTTTAAGTGACGGATTGTCAAACGGAAAGAAAAATTAAGACTTGTATACATTTTTATTCTGTCCCCAGTTACTCTGACACCCCGAAATAAAGTCCAGCACAACAAACTGGATTCAGAAGTGGCCTAACAAGAAAACAGCCTAAATGGCTGCAGATCCTGCAGCCATTTAGAGGATTTTTATTCAACTCCTCTTAGCATTTCACTGCAGAGGCGACACAGATGTTTCCCAAATTTAGAGGATCAATGGCTTCCAGCTTTAGGTTGTTGAAAAAAAATAATTTCAACAACCTAATAATCCTGCTCATTACTGATGACAACTATTCAACTGTTATTCAATCCAAGCTGCACCTCTGGTAAAACACAGTGGTGGCAGCATAAGGCTGTGGGGATGTTTTTCTTCAGTGGAGACCAGGACACTGGGCAGAGGATTTTTAATTCACCTCCTCTTAGCATTTTACTGCAGTATCAGCTCTGAATCGTTATGAGGTATGTCTCTAGTAACTGAATGTTTCAACCGTCTGATTTAAAAAGCCTCATTACAATTGCTGGCTGATTGACAGGCTTTCACTAAACTGTAATCATCTGAATCAGGTGTGTTAAAAAGGCAGTATTATGTATTTTCTAGGCCTATTTTATAGCACAATCATGTAACTATGTGTCAGTTGTTATAAATATGTTGCATGTCAAACAACTCAGAAGAAATCTGACTTTGTATTTTAGCGTCTTGAAATTGGGCCTCTGTCTCTCTAAGAAACTCCGCCTTCAGGAAGTCATCACAACATGGCTCCTCTATTAACCCTTTGACAACATTTTCACCAGCGCTGCTCTGAGAAGCAGCTCCTGTAATGAGCTCAGCAGATGAACAGTTCCACCAGGTGTTTGCTTATTGCTGCTGGCTACTCTGAAGGAGCCAACAGGGGAGGGCCGCTCTGTGAGGCAGAAACTTGGAAACTGCAGCTGAGAGAAGGTGGGGCTAGGTCCAACCAGGACTTTTGCACAGATAAATGGCTGCTGTGGAGATGAAAGGATTTCTCAAACGTGCATGAAAGAATCAAGGCAACACTCCAGGTATGTTTTTGATGAGGGAACAATATAACATGATATAAATAAAAAAGAATAAATAAATTTAAAAAAATAAAAAAGAGAGTCTATTTTACATAATACGGCCCATTTAAGTCGGTGAAATGTGTATAACCTGCAATAAACTGAAGTTTCCAAGGTAGTTTGTAATCCTTCGTGGTTTAGTCCGTCTCTGTTAAAACCGTCATATTAACAAATTTAGACTTCAGCCTCCCAAAGAAGAACTCACAGTGTTAAACAGTCGTGCTGGTGCAGCCATTGCTTTAGTCTCCTGCAGATATTTGTCCCAGGTGAAAGTTTGAGGATCCGAACCTGGCCGGGACACAGACACGGATCACGTTTCTCGATAAAGCACAAGCGGATGAATCACAACCCGCAGGAGAACGACTCGTTCGGACCGCTGACGAGGCAGCAGACGATCACCTTGGGGCACGGTGAGGGTGATATCGTTTCTTTTACAGAAGTTGATGGGCAGTATGGCGTGGGAGGAGGCGTGGTAGCAGAACCAGTCGGCGCCGTTGTTCAGCTCCGTCCCGTCGATGCCCACCATGAGGTAACCGTCCAGCAGCACCTGCAGATGACCAGGCACCAGGCAGAGGTATCGTTTCCGATCAAGGCAGAGTCGGCCAATCAGACGCGAGCGCCTCCCCCAAATGGAACAACTGATAAAAGCTTTGTTACCTTGTGAACAGTGGCGACACAGATGTTTCCCAGATTTAGAGGATCAATGGCTTCCAGCTTCATTCCCTCCTCAAAGAATCCCTCCCCCATGTAGACGATCCTGGGCTGCAGGTTGCACCGAAACATTTTCAATTCACACAAACAGGAATCTAAGATTCTTTTACATCTGACAATTTGAAACCAGAACAGCTGAAATCATCCAAGCAAGCCAGTAATCCTTTAGAACATGCTAGTTTGTAGGGGAAAAAAACCTACAAAAACTAACCAAAGGCAGGAAAACACCGCCAACTAGTGGTGAGTTAAAGCAGCACAAACATTTTAAAGTGGGAATCTCCAAGTTTCCCCGGTCCGGGTGGTTGATTCAGATACTTTATTCATAATTAGGGCAAAATTGTTACACATAAATTTTAACCGTCTTACAATGGGGGGAAAAAAGGAATGCAACGTGTCGGTCCTTTAATAAGGTTTTCTGAGTTCGCTTTAATCTTAAAAAGGATCACATCTATCTCATGAATTTTACTCAAAAACACACTTTGTTGCACCCAAATCTGCTTTTGATTCATCATACTTAATTTAATTTAATTTAGCACAAATAATGAATGTTGCAAACTGAATTTTATTAAAGCACACTGGCAAAAATCCTTTTCAAGCACATCTGCTGTGCTTTAGAGACATCTGATAACCTAATTTGTTTTAATAAAATATTTACGTGATTCATGATGAATTTAACAGGTAAATATTATTCACAATATATTTTTTTGTGATGCTAGATCATAGCATTTGTCTTATTTATTTATATTTTCCAAAGTTGGGATGCCGCTTCTTTACAGAATGTGAGACAGGAGTCAAATATTTTTCGCATAAGAGATACAGCTTACCTTTTTAAAGAGGCCCTGGAAGGTATTTTCACTGTTTCCCTTTGGGTTGCTTGAAGCTTCCATGTTGCTTCCTGTAAACAAGAAGACTGAGTAACTGACAGTAAAAAGAAAACTCAAATTAACAGTTTTTTTTAATATTCCCATGACTGAGTTGTTTCTAACTTTACACTCAATACATAAACAGCAATAAGAAATAGCAATCATAGCAGAAAGCGCCACAGCAGAGCAGTAGTATGCCATAACGGTCTGTTAAACTCTCCATTATGACAAGAATTCATTAATATGCAGCAATAAAAAAATAATAATCCAAATCCAGCTCCCCATGGACATGTAAAAAGAACAAATTTTAAAACACATTTAAAAATGTTTTTAAGAAAAGTTCAACACGCTGTATAATTTTTTTTTTTAAATCCCATGTTTTTTCCCGCTTTTGAACTCACCATATGCCTTAATTGTGTGACCCACGGTCTTGGACCAGCCCAGCGGGTGGACAAGAGGACTCCACATGTGGCACCAGAAGTCGAAGACCACATTGTCGGGGAGGTCGCTCTGGTCCGCGTAAACCAGCCGGAGGCGACCGCCGACGACGGCGTCGATGACGGCCAGGCGGGTGCGGCTCACGTGTTTGGGGTCCACCACCTCCACGCGTGTGCCGACCCTGAACGAGGGCTTCATGCTCTCCGCCAGCTGACGGAACCAAAACAAGCAGTTCGGCTTCAGTTTCGTCCTCCAGGAACAGGAAACGCATCAAAAACAACGAAATGTCTACCTTCACGTAGAAGTCAACAGGCAGAGTGGTGGAGCCCACCAGCTTCTTCATCAGGTACAATTTCCAGTCGGAGATGTTCTTCGCATCTGCAAAACGGACGAGTTTTTTTTATGGTTATCTAAGATTCAAATGTAGAAAAAGGAAAAAAGAAGCAGGAGCTCACCTTGTGGCGGCACCAGCAGCTTGCTGGTCATGGAGCACCACCCGATCGGGTTCAGCTCCCCCGACACGATGCTGCACCAGAAGTCGTGGCTGCTGTTGTGTTCGTAGCCTTCGTATCGAAGCAGAGCTTTGTAGCCTGCAGACAGGAGAGCGGAGGACGGAGTTGAAAGCACAACATTACATAGCAGCTCGGGATGCGGCGAGAAGGCTTTCATATTCCGTCTCGCTACAGATTTCTATGGCTTTCCTAAGAGAAATGTCACAATAACAAATTTTGCTAGGCGATGCATCGAGACCATTTTTCAAGTAGCAGCCTGTACTGACATTGACATATAATAATGCAGACCAATAAACTTTTAATTTTGAAAACGACACTTTGCACTGGATCTGGACGATCTTTTAAATATTCAAACAACCAAAAACTAAATAAAATGTAAATAAAAACCAAATAACCAAAAACAAATGCATTGCAAGGGGCAGTATTATGTTTTTCCTGTTACCCGGTGCCATTTAACAGCACAGTCAACTATGTTTACTTCAGTTGTTTAAAAAAAATGCATGTTATATCAAATATGAAAGGAAATCCGACTTTGTAATTTAACACCTTAAAATTGGGCATCTGTCTCTTTAAGAAAGTCCTGCTCTTTCTGAACCTAATCATAGTATGACTTCTCTATTAACCCTCTCATTTTTACCAGCGTTTCACTGAGAAGCAGCTCCTATAATGAGCTCCACTGATGAGACGGTATTTGCTAATTGCTGTTTGCTAGTCTGAAGGAGCCGAGTGGCGGAAGAGCAAATCGTTATAAACAATGTTTTGAGTCACGTATACTTTTCTTACCTCTCCACAATTGTGCACCGCTTTTTGTTGGTCTTTCATATTACGTTTCACTGAAATATATTCATGTTTGTGGTTGTAATGTGTCAAAATATGGAAAAGTTCAAAGGGTGTGAATACATTTTGCAAACAAGTGTATCGTGGTTATACAGAGATGATAAACGTATGGAGTTTCATCATTATCATCATCTACGCCAAATTTTATAATTGACAAAAAACACATTTGTTAGCAGGTATTAAAAAGCACAACTCTTGTGGTTTGACGGCACATTAATTGAAAATAAGCAGAAAAACCTTTACAAACCTGCGACCTGAAGAACAGTAGCAATCCAGTAGACTTTATTGGACAGGACAGCGTTGGTGTTGAGGACCTCCACCTTCATCCCGACGACCACATCATCCCAGTCAGAGCTGAGTGGAGTCTGCAGAGGGGAAGATCATGAGCCGCCTTCATCTCTACATTTAACCAAGCAGTTCTTAAAAGCAACACAGGATATAGTGTGTGTAACTTGTGGTAAGGCGAACTCACATGCGCGAAGCTGGAGACGGGAGCAGCCAGAGCCGCTTCGGTCGTCAGGTAGGAGCCCCAGTCAAACACTGAATGTGCTGCAGAGCGAGCGGAGCAGAAAGCAACGTGTGTGCTTGAGCATCTCTCATACTTGAGAGAAACATCAAGTATGAGAGATGCTGGAAAAAAACACCACCACAAAAAAGAAAAAAAGAAAAAAAAGACAAGCCAGCCAACTGCTACAACGGCCGGAACGCTAATGCCCTAAACAGGCTGGAACAGACGAGAAATATATGCGTATATTTACAATACGATAGATAATGTCTCTGTATAAAAAGACTCGTATAATCTTGAGGAGTTACCCAGTGTTCAGGCGATTGACATGACCGACTATCTGGTGCTGCAGCCTTCATATTATATGACGAGCCAAATGAAAGTTTACAAAAGCCTGGAAGCATGCAGTTATTTAGTTTCAGGTTGGGTCAACCATTTAGAATCAGAAGAATCTAAAATGGCATACCCAACCTGATCAAAGAAACCCTCGAGATTATATGACAAGTCTCTATTTTCCGGAGACAATATGGATCATATCCTAAATATATGTGTATTTTTTCGTCTACGTCAGCCCATGTAGGGCAGTAGATACTCGCTGTGATCCATCTTACTGTTTTGAACTGGAGAAATAAACTTTCTGACCCCCATCTGAATTTCCCTATTCTGCAATAGTACCAAAAGATATCACAATAAAAATCCACATCGCAGGATCAAAAGTAACATTATATCTGTGATAATCTAACCAATAGCTTCTAATTATTGTTATATTTGTATCACTAAAACTGCATTTTATTGCAAGTTGTTAAGTTTTGACCTCTTATAGCCAGGTGTGTGTGTGCGCGTTTGTTTCTAATACCTTGTGGGGACCATTTCCCTGACACATGACTGAAGCCTGAAACGCTGTTTTTGGGTCAGGGGTCAGTTCTAGGACTAAGTTGTGAATTGAGTTTTGGTTAGGGTTAGGTATGTAATGGTTAGGGTTATAAGGGTAAGGTTTAGGCTGTAAAAATGAATGGAAGTCAATGGAAAGTCCCTGCAAAGATAGCCGCGCAAACGTGTGTGTGTGTGTGTGTGTGTGTATACCATTACCTTCTACTCCTGCAGTAGTGGAGGTTTTGTTCATTCTATTCAGAACTGTCGCTTTTTTTGAGGGCGGTCGCCCCTAAAGAGATGAAAGCGCATTATATATAAAGTTAGATCAGTTTCTCTCCTCTCACTACTGAAACTACAGAAGAAGAAAATCTATTATTTAGTGGTATTACACATTACATGTCAGGCTGGGGGCCTGGTACAACTAAGCTACATTTTTCTGTTGTATTCTTACATCCATCTCCAATAAAAGTATCAGTAACACTTTGTTTTTCCTCTTCAATGTTTTTTTTATGCTTAGATTCAACATTAGAATCAGTCAAACCCAAACTCAGCAGGTCAGACCTGAGAGAGAACCAGAAATCAGCACTGGCTCAAAAACAATACAAAACAGAGTGCTGCATTTCTGCTAACATCAAGTTAATGTCCATCAAAAATAAATATGCACTTAAATAGGTGTTGTCAAAAACTAAATTGATTTCCTTTTAGAAGATGAAATCAGGAAATTGAAACATTTTTCCAGTCAAATATATTTTTGCATAGTTCTCCAAATGATATAGAAGTGTAATACTTTTCCAAGCTTTTTGGGACTGGATCGATATTTGAATAATTTTTCCAATATCAAATATAAACGTTTGAATTGTCCTCAGACATCTGCGTCCCCATCAAACGGTGGACCGGCGCTGGTTCAGCGTGAGCTCGCTGTTTTCCACCGTGCTCACCGCGGGAACTCACCACCTTGCGCCTGCATCTAACGCCGAACAGGTCGTCGACGTATTCGGTCGGGAGCGCGGTGATTTTGAGCATGGGGCCACGGCGTCTCACATAGGAGTCCGTTTCTAGGTAATCGTCCGGGTGGAAGTGCTTCTGGCACACGAAGATCTTGCTGACGACGTGGACCGGGGTGTTCGGGTCCATGCCCAGCGTAAACAGCCATTGCCTCAATCGCTCCGGGTCGCCGATGGGAAACCGGTGGTAGATGAAGTCAGACCGCCTGCTCAGGCAGGAGTCCACGCAACAGGTTCTGGGCATTTCTGCGAGGAACCGGGCGGCTGCGAGCTGAGCCCAGCCAACACACGCCGGCTCATATCAACAACAGGAGCATTTAAAGTCTCGCGCGCGCTTCTTCTTTATTTATCGATTTCCCCCCGGAGTTGGAAGCCGTAAAGTAGTTGAGTGCTGCCACCTACTGGTCACTGTGGCAACAAGACTCAAGAACTCGTGTTGAAAAGTTGGTGACGGATTTCCGATGGAAGATTAAGGCCGTTGTGGGTTAAAAAAATAAAAAATAATAATAACAACAAAACGACATTTTGAGATTAATTTCACACATTTGAAAAAAAAAGAATGTTCCTGTATATTAAAGAGTAGAAACCAATTGCTCATTTTTTAATGACTAAATATAATTTACTCTATTTTCACTAGTAAACTAAAATATTCGTGGCCGTTGTAAAGTCTTAAAATTTGCATGAGAGAAAAGAAAAAGAACTCGGAAGATTTCTGAGAGGATAAAAACAGATATTTGCAAAAATAAATAAATAAATAAATACCAGAAGTTGTCAAGGATTTTAGTGGGAAATTCAATAGATTCACATCTGGATATTTTCTAAAAAAGTCTGGGCTATGTTAATGTATCAGAATGACATTTCCTGGGTGGATAAAATTAAGAGTTTTGTTTCCTTACTAATTTATCATTTTTCAATGTCCAAATTGTAAATTTATGCCTTCAGTTGTGGTAAATTTAACCTGTCTCTCATAAATGTATTACTCTTTGACATTAGAGAATATTCCATTTCTCTTCCTTTAAAATTACTCAAGAAATACCCATTTTTTTAAAAATACCAATTTTTTAAATTTAGTTTAACAAACGACTCTTTCAGATCAAAACCTTTGAGCTGATTAATGTGTAGATGGGACCTAGATCTGACTGTATCGGAAACATGTCCAACAAACACCAGGAACAACTTTTTAATTTGACAAAAAGATTTGAATGGATCAATACCAAGGTATCAAGCTGAATCTCAAACCCTGCTGGAAGACACTCAGATTGAGAGTGATTAATGTGTGCATTAAGAACTTATTTGGCAATTCATCCATCAATCCATTTTCTGTTCACCCCTGTCCCTAATGGGGTCGGAAGTTGCTGGTGCCCATCTCCAGCTGCGTTCCGGCCGAGAGGCGGGGTCACCCTGGACAGGTCACCAGTCTGTCGCAGGGCAACACAGAAACAAATGGGACAAACAACCATGCATACACACACTCACACCTAGGACCAAAGACCAATTAGCCGGAGAACCCGGAGAGAACCCACGCATGCATCTTCTCCCTGTGCGTGCACAGGGAGAAGATGCAAACTCTGTGCAGAAAGACCCCGGGCCGGGAATCGAACCCAGGACCTTCTTGCTGCAAGGCAACAGTACTACCAACTGTGCCACTGTTACCCTGTTTGGCAATTCAGTAAAACAGAATTGAAAAGAAGACCCTACCTAAAATGTGGCATATGCCAACAGGATGCATTGCATTCTAACCTGCAGACGTGCCAGTATGGACGACTTCTTGGAGTTGGATGAATAGGAGCGTGAACAGGACAAGCTGCAAAACCGCTTTGATTTTGAAAAGAAGGTGCTGAAAGTGCCGGTCGTTCCACACATCTCACAAAACACTGCGAAGTAGAGAGTGTAATCAGAGCCCAGTTTTTTGCAAAACATCTACAATTATTATTTTCAAATATCTGTTCCTCACGTGGTCCATCATTTCTTGCTTTTTCCCTCCTAATCAGCCGTACTTTTGGCAAACATTCTTCTTTGCGAAGGTTCTTATCGTCGTCCTCCTTTCCTTTGTGTTCTCCCTGTGAAGAAACGGAGCTGAGGTTTATGTTGAACCATAAACTCAGGGTTATGGTTCAACCCTGAGGTTTACTATAAATAGTAAATATTTAAATATTAAATAAATATTTACTAATAGTAAATATTTACTATTTACTAATAGTAAATATTTAAATATTAAATACTTCACTATTTACTTATTAAATCTTATTATTTACTAAGTAAATAGTAAGATTTATTTACTAAATTTACTATTTACCAAGTAAATAAGAGCTTTGGAGCTGACGTCACTGCGTGTGACGTTTATGTCGCTCGGCGCCATGCTGTTTGGCCACCGACCAAAACAAACTCATTCCAGTGTTTTTATCGCGTTACCGCTGTATCCTCCTCCAACAAAATGCTGAAAAGCTTTTTGAAAGAAAAAGGGTTATATCGCGAAAAGCTTCTCCCAGAAGCCAAAAAGCGCTACATGGGGAAAAAAATAGCTAAAATGGAACATATCGACCCGTTTGAAATAGACAAAAAGACATGGCTGTCGTCCGTATTTTTCCAGATCTGGAATTCTGGGAACCACGTCTACAAAAAGCACAAAGCTTCTTTAAAAATATTTGCCTTTCAGAGCTTGTAGGCAGATATTTCTCAGAGCACACCTGCACTCCAGCTTCAAGGGAGACATAGTCTAACTGCATGTAAATTATGCGGTTATACTAATATTTGCACTAACTTTTGTGTAGCAATTTTTCTATAGAATGTATTTGTATGTGGCGCAGATGGTCGCCACATTTGTTACCTCTAATGTTCACTGACCTAAAATTCTAGGACAGGATCTATTTCATTACATGTTCACTTGCCTGAAATATGTTAAAGCCAACAAGTATTTACTTAAAGTGTGATTTATTTCATAACAGTTACTTTATTGTTCATTCTGAAATGTTTTAATTACACACCACATGCAACTTCAAGTGCTTGATTCAAATGCTTCATGTTTACCACATTAATTTATTAAACGAGAGAAAACGGCCACTCCCATGTCATTATTCAATTCTACACATATTCCAATACAAAATCATGAATGGAATAAATGCAATTTTCTTTTTTACTATCTACATTTTTCATAAAACAGTACTGACTATACAAATATTTCAAAAGAATGAGTGCAGAAAATCTCTTTTTTTTTCAATCTGCATTTTAATCATTGCAGTTTCATATTAACAAGTGCAGGTTTCATTTGCATTAGGTTTCACAACCACATTAGAACACATGTTCACTAAGCTGCAGCACACATACACAATCTTGTCAAGACATGTCACCTCTTCACCCTCGCATGTAAGCGGCAACTTAATTGGTATACTTCTGTGTAACATTTTGTGTTTGTTCCTCATACAACCGATCACTCTTTCCACATGAATTCTGAGGTGAGCTAAAGCTTGTGTGCCTTAAAACATCTTTAGCATCCAGTTGACATCTTCCTTTAGCGAATGACGGCATTTTAACCTCAGCACACTGCATTCCTACACTGTCTTTAATATCAAAGCCTCTATCCGCTAACACAACGTCCCCAGGTAATAAATTGGAGAGAAGGCCACAGTTCTCTGTAATGTGGTTGTCCGATGCATGTCCGCCCCATCCCTTAGAAATAAAAGAAATCGACCCATGAGGTGTTATACCAATAAGGTATTTCATAGTGTGTCTGCCTTTGTACCGGGAGAAGGATTGTGCTTGTGCTTTTAAATTTGAGGGTCTTTCTGTGCCTGATTCAAAAACAGTTCCAAATGTTTCCAAAAACTAAAGAGGCATTGTGGCTTGTAAGCTTACCATGGGCTTAAAGGCATGCCTACAACACATCAAGGGTGTCAGCAAAGGCAATAGACAAGAGTTTTATGTGACACATTCGAAAGATGGCAAAGATGCTGAACAGGTAGATCAAGTCTTAGACGCATTAATGTGAGTAAAACCATTTGAAACTGAGTTTTTTTTTATACTGGCAGAAAAGGCCCAACAGTGTTAAACAATGATAACAAAATGACAAAGCAAGGCAGTCCTGTATAATATTTTACTTTTTTTAAGTGTCATCCTTGAGAAAATCTGTGTCCAGCTGTTTTTTATTCATCTCTGACCTGAGCTCCCTGTTCTCCTGTAACAGGCGGTTTATTTCTTCTCTTCTCTGTTCACACAAGTGACATTCTATTTGTTGCCTTTTTGCCGCTGGTTCATGTTCATCTGCAGAGTTTGCTGCCTTGCTGAGCTCCTCTCCTGGAGTTTCCTCCTCACCCTCTTGAACTCGCTTCTCTTCTAAAGCCTCCTCTACTATGTTGTCATTATTTACCTCTTCTGGTGTTTCTGTAACTTGCTCCCTCACTTGGTCCACCACGGTCTTGCTGTATTGCCTCTTTAATTGACGCGCATGTCGGTCTGATGTTGTGGCCTTTACCTCGCAGTGACCCAGATTCAGCGTTGGAGCCCAGTCTGGATTGAGCTCATCCATTTCATAGGACGGTTTGCCTTGGAGAGGACATACCAGAACACACATCAGTATTAATACTGTAAATTATAACACTAGAAAACTTAAATTGTTTACTTCGCAATAATTTAATAACCTCCATGTCCACTGACCAAACTCGGACTATGCAACATAAAAAATATAAGTCCGACCTAAACAAGGTTGACCCACTTAAATGAACTCTACATAACCCAGTTTCTCAATTCCGGTGCTCACGACCCCCTGCCCTACACGTTTTAGGTGTTTCCCTTATGCCACACACCTGGATTGAATATATGGGTGATTAACAGGCTTCTGTAGCGCTTGATGATCAGCTGTTCTGGAATAGAGGTACATCTAAAACATGCAGCGCAGGGGGGGGCCTGCGGACTGGAATTGAGAAGCGCTGACATAACCGAACATGAGTAACCCGGACAAAATCATAGCTAACCCAGACAAAATCATAGCAACACATGATTACACAACACAAACAAAGCGAATTTAGACACTCACCAGAATGGAAATGTCTGGAGCAAACTTTTAGGAATCTTGAGATGTTGGAGAAGGTGATATTAGGACGTCTCACCGCTGATACCCAGGCCATTCGTCTCCTTTTTGTTAGCTCCGATAGCTTAGCTCCCTGGTGTTGTTTCCAGGCAGGAAAACTGTGAAACGAAAGCCCGTTTTCCATCTTTTTGCCGTTTCGGTCGTGTGATCGAACATTGCACCCAATAACGCAGCACGTTTGTACCATCGCTTAATTATGTTAAGTAACTTAAAATATTCAAAAATTCAACATATCTGAGAGGCAGTCAAGAACATAACTTGGCTGATGCAAGTTATGTTCTTTTCTGTTATGTTTGTGGCCAAACAAGATGGTGCTCAGATCCCTTCCGCCGAGAGCGGTGACGTCACGCTCCGAAGATGTATTGTTTATCGCGACAGGCCTAATTACCATTTACTTAGTAAATAGTTTACTTAGTAAATACTAATATTTATTTCCTAAATTTACTATTTATTAATAGTAAATATTAGTAAATTAGTATTAGTAAATCTATTACTAAATGTACTATGTACTAATAGTAAATATAAGTAATCGATCAGCCTACTTACTTTACTCTTGCGCTCTGTTTCTGCTGCGGAGGCGCGGCGCTGGATGGAAGGCAGGCACTGTCTGCAGCCCACTCCCCCGCAGGAGGAGCAGTGTGGTCGGACGAACACCGTGGGAGCTGCCCCCGGCCTCAGCTTCAGCGTCCCTGAAGGCACCTTGTCCTCAAAGTACTCTTTGCCAAAGTGCTCGCTGCAGAGGTGAGAGAAGCTGGTGGCCACCCACTTCACGCGGGTCCTCTGCACCTGCTTCTCCCACTTGCGGAACTCGTCCGGATCCTTTGGGAACCGAAACAAAGTCACCCCGTCTTCGACAGTTTTCCCACATCCGTAGGCCACGCAGTGGTAGGGCATCTTGAAGATGACGGGACCATCAGCTTCGCAGAGCTTCATGCACAGGCCTGGGCTCAGTGGTGGGTTTCTGGGGTTTTCCACGTGTGAGCTGTTTCCAATGAAAATCCATGCTGCAAAAATCAATTCTCAAACGCAAGAGTCATGTATCCTGTAATATCACAGCGACATTTTGATATTTTACAGACAACGAATTAAAAATTGGGTTTCTAAACACTATAAACTAAGCTTTCATAAATAAATACTAAAACAGCGAAGTATCTTAGCTGTATCAGCTTTCTACAGGCTCTTCACTCACATCGAACCAAAATGTGACACACTGTAAATCAAAGCTAACTGCTAACCGTATGAACACTTTCTCGTCTGTCCGTCAATAATGCAACACGTCATTCGATATTACCTTCAATTACTACTTCATGGTGTCTAGTCATGTCCAAACATTTGGTTTAGAGATGTGTAAAACTGTAATATGTTCACACATGAGCTGTTCGACATCTTTGGAAACACAATAGATGTACGGTAGTGACAACTTCTTCTTCTTGTGACAGTTATTGGCGATCGGTAAGCAACTTAATGGAGCATTACTGCCACCAACTGGTAAGGAGTATATAGCAGAATTCTGACATCTACATAAAATTAAATACAATTAAAAAAAAAAAAACTCAAATGAAAATAAGAATTAATTAAATCATTCTAAACATGTTAGTACACCGAAGAAACTGCGATATAAGTCAATAGCATTTCTTACCCCCTTCAACACTTCTGATAATTTAATTAAACTTAACGAAACAGTTATTAGTGGTCGAGCAAAACGGCAGACGTCTCAATTCTGCCACCTGCTGTTACTGAAAGCTTTTTAGCGAATTATTGTGAAGTGGCAGAAAAGGATGCAACTCAAAATCTGAACAGTGTTAGGTGAATCTGTATTTTCATTTGAAATTTTACCAGTTCTTTAATGGGTAGTTTTATTAATATATTCTATCATGTATATTAGTATGGCAGAATATTAATACATTATGCAGATACTTCTCTCTTACTAGACATCTGAGTACACTGTAAAAATAATTAGGGTGGTTAAACTTAAAAACTTGAGTTCAATTGCTGCCTTAAAAACACAAGTTAACACAACTTAAACTAATGTTTTTTTCCAACTTAGGATGGCAAGCTAGAAAAGTAGCCCAATGGCTGATAATTTATTGTTTAAATATGATACCATAAGTTGAAATGACTAACTATAGAACATTATTCATTCTCAAAAAATTGAGTACTCTTGTCAAGTAAACTTACAATCATATTGTATTTGAACTCAAATAATTAAGTTATACCACTTTTCTAACTAATGACTACTTGTTGTATGAACTTCATACTCTGAGTTTAAACAACTTGCAAAGTTACATTTTCCATTCAAAAAACTTGTTTTATTTTGTTAAAGTAACAAACAATTATATTTCCAACTCTCATTTTAAAGTTAAACTGACTAACTTTATTCATACAAATTCCCTTTTTGAGTTAATTTAACTCAAGAGTTTAAGGCAGCAATTGAACTTAAAATTGCAATTTAAGTAAACTAACATTTCCAAATATTGTTCACTTTCTCCACTAATAATGCCAAGTTTAACAGTTTCCTAAAAATAATTACACCAAATACACTTCCATTTCAAATATTATAAATTTATTTTTCTCTATCAAATATGAGACAAGTCTTAAATCAAGTGTAAAAGAAAACATTTGTCCAAGACAAGCAGAAGTGTTGACATTTACTGGAGGACCAAAACAGAAATTAATTATTTGACAAATAAAAACAGAAATATTTTATATAAATCTTAAATAAATGCACGTAAAAGGCACCAATTAAGAACTTTACTTAATGTTTTACTAATTTCATTAACCATCTATAACGCCCACATTTATTTTTCCACCTTGGTTCCAACAAATTATAGATTTCAGCACTTTTTACAGTTTATCGTTTTAAAAATTTTGTTTTTCCCCCCTTTACTTGTAGATTCATTTATGACTCTTAAATATTTATTTTTATCTTTTTTTTCCCCAAGAGTTGCTTTGACATGTCTCATGTTTTTACTTTACCTTATGCACTTAAGGCATGAATGCATCTACAATTAAAGGATAAACACGCATATATATTAAATTATGTGCTAAAAAATATAGTTTGTAGGAGCTAAGCTGGAAAAATATGAAGGTAAATTATAAGACATGAGGTGAAGTTGTCTTATTTATTTAACTGGTGCATTTTATTGGTGAGTTTCAGTCCTCCATAGAAATTAGACCATTATTTTAAAAAACATTCTAATCACATTGAACAGTGACAGGGCAACTAGCTACCATCTCTCAAAAACGGTCCAAAAAGTGCAAAACTTTGTGTGAGTTTTAACAAACTCACAAAGCCTGAGAGAGAGGTTTTTCCCATGAATTTAGCACAATGCTAAGAATATGTTAGTATTAACATTTAGTGCATCGAACAAACTTAAATACTTACAGGAACTGTTAAGAAAACAAAACTGTAAACATACCAGATGTTAAGAGTTTGTACCTCAGGATTTTGTTTCTCAAACCATGTACTCGAGCTGAGGCCTGGTCTGGTTTGATCTTCATCACCACTCTCTGAAGAAACTCAAATGAATACTTCATGTCATCCGGATACTTGAGATTGATACAGTAGATGACACCCATAAGCATAGCAAAGCCAAGTGTCACATCTTTAATGTTGTGAAGCACAATTGTCTCCTCCACCACAACTGCCACATCAAAGACCTTGTGTGGGATGGCCCCATGTTCACCACCTTCACAGGCAATCAGGAGACCAACCTGCATCCCCTTCATGGCATCATCCAGAATATCAGCATGAGCCTTAAAAAGAAGAAAGAAATAATGACATCTGTGTTCAAGTAAAGAATGCAAATACTCTGGTATCTTTATACTGCAAGTTTTTATGCTATTGTACTTGTATTTTCATGCACATGAGCACAGTGCATGGCAGATTAAAAACCACCATTGTGAAGCACTGAAATTATACTAAAAATGTAGGACACTAGCAGTGTTTCCACCTTAATGCTTTTTTTAAAATCGTCAAATTCTTAAAATGTCAAAAGAAATGAAAGAAAATGCAAATCAGGCGCGTTTCCATCTACTGGCTTTGAGCAAAGTCAATCAGGATACACAAAGTAATTACATCAGAATTTGATGTGATGCATGGCTGTAGTAAGCAGGAAGAAATGTCTCTTAAGAAAGGACTAAAAAGTTTTTGCAAACACAAATGCTACAAAAAGATTTTTTAAAAAATGATAGCAAGAAAGAGGAATAGGTAAATATGTAAACAGTTTTTGTAATAACATTTGTTAGTCTTACATCACACATCCTGATGACAGTTGATGGATCTTCGCCAGATATGTAGCGTGGCAAACCAAGCAGAGCAGCAGCTCTTGCAGGACATTTGTGTCCTGCAAGAGATGAGACATGTAGTAAGATGAATATATTTTAACAAAAATAACAAATTATGCCTTGTTTGCTAGCCATATTCAGTTCTGCTCACATCTTTTGCAAGGCAGTCCAAAATGTCTTTGAGTGGCTGCTTCTTTCCAGATTTGGTTGCTGCTTTGTAGACCTCCAGCAGTCTCAGAACCAGGCCATCAAGTCCATCAAGAAAAGATTCCAGAAGGTCTGTGGTGGCAATTTTTGTAAATTCAGCCCTAATCTGAGGTGATAGAATATAAAACTTGTCTCAATAGACAATAGGACACAGTTAACTCCGTATTAAATCTCTTGGTGGAACTAATTCAGTTGTGCGATTACCTGTCTCTCATGGAACAGAGCAGGTCATCGGGAGATGAGCTCTGTGATGTGTGGTTGGTCTCCTACAATGTCTTTCCTACGATGAGAAAATGTAGCAACCATCAAATCCTCAAGCAGCTGATGATTTGGGTCTTTCTTCTGTATTTCAGCCTCCATTATCTTGCGCTTCACCTCCATGTTTTCAGGACTGTGTCCTTCAGGTGGATCAAGACAGAAGTTCACCTCTCCCTTCTTTGACTTTTTGACAGTTTCCCCTTTTGAACTTCCAGATTTTCGTTTGTTTATGACCACTTCACGGCACCTGTGAACTTAATTTTTGCCTGTAGTTTCCCATTTTAAATTTCAGACTGTGAAACCATGAGTACCATCCCTTTTCTGACCCAGGGTCTCGCAGACAGGGATGCCTTTCCACCAGTGTTTTGGCCACATTTTCATAGTGTTGCCTGTCAGGATAAGCACTAATCTTTGACATACAGTCTGCAAGTGTGTCAAGGATATCAGTCTTCAAAGTTTTAGAAATCACTGTCACAGATCCATCCTTAGCATATCTACAATTAGCTTCTTTCAGTTGCAGCTCCACATCATGTGAAAACTTTGGAATTGGGAAGGGGTCAGGCCACTTAACAAAATCTGCACTACTTGGAGAAGAGAGGCTGCCAGTGTCCAGTGTAGAATCCGAGGAGTCATCAAATGTGAACAATACTTTCACAGTTGCACGGTCCACAGGAAGGTCTTTGATGTCCATTAGGTTGCACAACTGATTATTGAAATCAGGATCCTCAAACTGCAAAATGAATCCTCGTCTTAGAGCAAGGTTGGTTCGTAACACCTGGTACAGTTCCTCAACACTTGAGGGGATGTCTTCAATTGATAGACGCCTGATTTCATTTTCTGAAACTATGACACGCAGCAGCATTGTAGACAACTTTGACCTTAAAAATTGAAAAATTTGCACGATAAGAATAAGTGCCTCTGGTACAGTGACAAAACAATACATTGTTTGTAAGACAAACAATTTAAAGGAATCAACGGGGGCTGCACTTTGACAGTAAATATATATATATACTTTATTTTTAAAATAAAATTAAATCTGAAAAAGATTTTTCAAAACCCCTCCTTCATGTTTCAGGACCAGCAGTGGGGTCCTGACTATTTGGAAGCCAGCGCAGCTCCGCCCAGCCTGAGCAAAGACTAACGCTTGATAAATAATTACTGTAAAATTCAGAATACAGTTTCATCTGTAATTGCCGCTGGAGGTAGTTTCCTCTCTTTTACAGTAAAATTGCATTTGTCACCGGCAAACAGAAACGGGACACACGTGAAACAAAGGTTAGGACTAATTACTGACAAGAAACATGACTAATTACTGACGCACATCCTTTCCCGAAGCTGCTAACTCACCTGCAGTCAATGCAAAACTTTGACCAAGCGCCACATATGTGTTTCTGAGGAAGTGTACAATACAAAAATCGTGGTAGCTGCTTGTATTTTCTCTTAAGAAAAGTTGTATAAGCGCAACCGAGTAGCATACTGCGTTTAGCTAGGCTCATATGCATTAACTCCTGCCCTCGACAATTAACAAGCTAATATTTTATGTCCTGTGTTTAAGTAACAGAGACACAAACTTTTAGCTCTTAACATATTTTAAAAATGGATGGCATTATCAAGAAACGACAAATGCAGCTTACCTTACTTCTATGACTCCAGGCAGCTTCGCATTTCGAAAAAGATGTCCCGCCGAATTTGAACGGGCAGAGGTCTTTGTGCAGAGGTCTTGGAAAAAATTGTATTCATCCGCGACTTTGCTTTCGACGTCCTTAATCTGGTCAGGAGGTGTTCCTCTTCTTCATTTAATATGCAATTCTAACTGGGATGGAGAACTTTATAAAGTCTGACTAAATCTTACATCATATTTAGTCCCTTATCAGATAAAGAGCGAATTTCCGGCACTATTTTTTTATTTCGCATTAATATTGCCAGTGGTGATCAGTTTTTATAAAATCCGGTTACCATTGTAAAACTCAGATTGTCAAGTTATGTTCACACATTTAAATTTATGTTTTATTGAACTGACTCACATCTTCAAGTTGAAATGCCAATAACGCATGAAATGAAGTTGAAATTACATAACTCATTTTGTTAATTGGAAGTAACTTACAGAAAAACGTCATGATAACTAATCGCGAGTATGACTTTTAACAGTGTACACTGTATCAGTCAGCCATGCTCTCCACTGCCACTAATATCAATGAGGGATGATTGTGGTGACCGACTGTACCAATTAGAGTACATCCTCTAATGGGTAGGTTGCCGATTTGATTCTGTTGATGTGTCTTTTACCAATTACCATCAGTTGGCAACAATCAGTCTAAATAATCTTTTCAGTTTCAGACATATGGTTGTAATTACAATCACATGAATATTGATTGTTGACTAATGAACCAAGGTGTCTTGTGACGCACCAGTGAAGCGGTCTTGAAGAAAGTATAGAGCAGACTGTTCTTTTTGGGGACGTTTTGCTCCTTCAGTGTTCGGAGCACAATGAGGCATATTTTCCATAAATCCATTGCTCACCATCCGTTGGGGTAGCAGCATCAGAGCCAGGGACTTAAAAAGGCTCAACAAGCTGACGAAGATGAATGGTTCTGTTCTGGGGACAATCGTTGACCTTTTTCAGAGACTGCTTCATCATCACTGAGACACTGAAAGCTTTAGGAGATCCTTCCACAGCCATCACCGTCTCCAAGAACTCTTAGAGGAAACTTGGCTAATGCAAGTTACAAAATCACTTAATTCCCCTTTGGGGTTAATAAAATGTTTTAAATTTGAAGTTTGAAACTATGGGTGTGTCTGACAGTGTGAACAAATAAGGATGTTCAATGCCAAAACATTATTCTGGTTCTTATTTAGCAGCTCTCTTGTCCATATCACATCAAGTTACAGCGCCATGACCTATGTGGTTGCTGATATTCCTATAGGAATTAAGATAATTGAAGTTATCTTACTTCCTATGTATGTACAAGATTCTAAAAAACATGAAAAAATACCTGTTTAGTGGATGACATGTACTGGCTGATTCTCTAACACCGCTTGCTTTGAATGGACAGCATTGATCAAATTTGATTACATGGGCAAAAAATATGAAAAGTGTGCCAATTTGATTTAATATATTTTTAATAAGTGCTAAATATGTTTTTTTTTTTTTTTTACATTATCTTGTAAACACAGCAAAAATGTAATTTTATTATCATCGTAACACATAACACACTCACATTCTGTTTTGGTGAAATGTGAGACAGTATTATCGTAACATCTTGTTTAATTCGATATTATGAATAATTATACTGTAAACATATCCCTGTTGTAAAATACAGCTGAGTGGGGCAATAAAGGCTGTGAGATCAAGAGTAACTAGTATATATGTGGAATAATTGCTGCTTGAATTTAAATTTTTAAATTTCAACTTTAAGAGGTGTTTTTTTTTTCTTTTAAAATACATGGACAATTCTTGACATGACTTATGGGTTTGTTCAATTTTATTTTGGAAGTTATGGCACCTATAAAATAATAAAAAATATATATATTACTGAGGACCATGCACGAAAGGCTTTAAGATACATCTTTAAAATAAATTATCCATGAAATGCTTTACAAAAATATTCACACTCATAGAATTCCTTCACATTTTGTCATGTTATAATCCCAAACATTTACCAGGATTTTATGTGAAAGACCAACATAACTATTAATTCTAACTTAGTTAGAATCAGTGAGAAGATATATGGAGTCAAATTCCAGACAAAAGAAAAAAAACATTAAGATGTCGTAAAGAACTTAATATTTTTGCTGTATGTTTGCTTTTCTGCAACAGATGAATAATTTAAATCCAAGTATATACATGTTTTAGAATGGCCCAGTCAAAGTTTAGTCTTCCCAAACAACTTTCAACAGTAATTGTGGTAAAAGGTGATTGTAGAATGAATTAACTAGGGGTAAATACAAATGCAAATTTGTATTAAAAACCTGACATCATATGAGCAGACAATGGTTTCCAAGGGGGGGGGGGGGGCATTGTGAAAAAAAAGCATCACTTTTCTTCCCAGTATAATCATGGGCTACTTTTTATTGATGTATTTTATAAAATTCCACGTAAAAACATTCAAATTGGTTGGAACAAAAATGTGACTAAGTTCAGTGGGTGTGACTACTTTGTAAGGAACTGTGGACTATAGATTTGTAGAGTTGGAACATCATCTCTGGTGTTGTGGGCACAAAGTTTGCTTGATTCTACTAAAAAACAACAACAACAACAAAATAAATAAATAAATAAATAAAATTAAAAAAAAAACTAAACCTGTCAAAGATAACTGAATAATTAAAATCTCTTTGCATATGGTCACTTAAAAACGAGAATATGCAAGTTTGTTTCTGCATTAATAGACCTTTTTTTTTTTACCTGTAACAACTACGGCGGAAATATTAATGAAAAACACTTTTGTCCATTATTGCTGCACATTTGTCAGTTTTCTACATTTGATTTGCATCCCATCAACCTCACCCGCTGCCACCACCAGCAGCACCACCGTCACTTCGCAGCCGAGCGAGAGCCTTTCTGCCCGACATTATCTTCATCCTGACTCCGCAGGAAAGGAGGCTGAAATGACGGATGCGACCATGGAGGCGACACCCGGGGACGGTTTATTTACACCAGAGGAGCCGCTTTAAGTTTACTGGAGGGAAAGCAGATGCGTGTGTCCCCCTCTTTACTTTCACGGACCCCCTCCTCCTCCGCTGGCAGAAATTTATAAAGAACAAAAAATCCGACGAGGGAGGGGAGGGGGGTTGATATGCGCCGAGGCTGAAATCGAGAGGCGAACCCAGGGAAAGCGGAGTAATTTGTACACGGGACTTTCCCCCTCTTAGTACCCCAAACGGAGGGGGAAAAGTCGCAATATTGGCAACGAGAAGGAATGGGCTTCTAAAGGCGTGAAAACGTCTGCAATTGTGGATACTTTATATATTTTTATTTCGAAAAAATATGGCCGAGAACGTTCTGGACTCTGGCCCGCCTTCAGCCAAGAGGCCTAAACTCTCCTCTCCGGCACTTTCCGCCTCCGCCAGCGATGGAAATGGTAAGTTTTGATTTAACCTATCCGCCGCTACCGTGATATTGGTTCACATAAATGTTTTTCGGCGGCGTTTGGGACTGAAAGAGGACGGCGAGGCGGCATTATTTGGCTGTTTTTGTCGCGGCTCGCTAACGTTAGCTTGCTACGAGAGTGTGTGTGTCGGACGTGAGGAAGGGCTCCCCTGCTAGCTCCAGTGCTAACAGCCATTTTAGCCGGAGGAAGCTGCGTTAGCCACGGGGCTAACTCCAAGCGCTACACAGCTCCACAGCTGACGATGTCGTGCCTAATGGCCACTTCACCTTGGTTGATTAAATGCTCTGTCCCAGGGGACTTTATGCTAAAGTTTTGGGAGCTTTATCATTGTGTCACATAGACACTTGTCTGGATAGGCTGATATATTATACAAGGCATTATTAAAGGCTCTGCTCTCTGTCTCACCTATGAGGAGATGTCGTTGAAAATGTAAGAATGTGAAAGCAGAGTGTTTAAAATGGGACTTCTCGGTGTATGAGATGTACATTTGGGCTTCAGTTGTTGTTAAGCTAAATTTGTCATTTTTGTCCTATTTTTCTTAATTATTACCAATTGGTTGATGGTTTGTGGGAACAACTGGAATAATGGCCTAGGAGAACTCTAGATCGCCATGCTTCTAACATTGCTCCAATTCAAGGATAGTTGTTAACAATAAACAGCTCGTGATTACATTTTTTTTATTACTCTAGCCCTTTCTAACAAGATCAGGCACGATTGTCACCAACTTGTCATCAGGTTGACAGGTTATTCATCCAAAATGCTTCACACATGTCACTTCGCTCTCTGTGGTATTTTGTGAAGGAACTGCAGTCTTCAAGGAAATCTTAACGTTACCAGGATGCAATGTATTGTCCCTGCTGTATGTGACAGTGGCATGCAGTACAGTGGCTTGCAAAAGTCAACCTACGACTGTATGCTTTTTATGGGAAAGACCAACAACAAAGTAGCGCATAGAGTTGAAATGAAAAGCAAACAGTGCATTGCATATGTTTTATTTCATATATTAAGATGGAGCATTTGGCCATCTTTACCTAAAAACCCCTGTATAAAATCCAGTGCACCTGGTTTTCTTTACACAAAACAGGGTTAGCTAAATTCAGGACAATCCTGGGAGAAAACTAAGGATGCACTGATCTACTTTTTTTTTTTTTTTTTAGTTCCGATACCAATACCAATATCTGAGGTTTAGTATTGACCGATACCGATTTGATTCGGAAAAACAGTACTGAATTGATTTAAAATGTAAATGTTTATTCCTTCTTAAAACAGACCAAATGTACTTAATTACACATTTATTTGATAATTCTGCATCATTACGTCACACTTAAACACACCAGCATCTTCACAAGCTTGGTCAAACATCCAAAAACAACTTTAATTTGTTCATTCAGCGCAGTTAGAAGACAGCCAGAGTTATGATGTAATGATTTAGATCATAATGTAACTTTGCTTTAAAACGTCCCAGTCAAAGTTTCAGACCTAAAATCAGCTGAGAATATACTTGCAAAAAGTGCTTTTCAGACACCGATCTGAGAACTGTTCTGGGGTGGATTTTATTATGATTATTTTTTTACCTGTCTATTATCACACTGACTCTAATCTTACAGACGGAGCTGTGACGAAATGCTTTGGATTAAAATGTATTATTGTATTAGAATGGCCCAGTCAAAGAACAACCGAGAATTTGTGGCAAGACTTGGAAGGAATGCGTGAAGAGACGGTCTCAGTACATTCTGGCTCAGCTTAAGTCTATTTTTCAAAGAAGAATGGTGAAAATTTTCTGTCTGATGTGAAAAAGTGGTGGAGCCAAACCCCAAAACATTAACATCTGCAACAGCAAGAGCCTGCAGAGGACTGCAAATGTATGCCACACTTTTCTGATTTTTATTTTTTAAAAGTCTCAAAGCTATTATTTTCTTTCTTACAATTGTGCACTAATGCGTTGTTTAAAATAAATCTCACCAAACGTATGTTTTTATTTGTGGATCTAACGTAACAAAATATGTAGATTGAATACTTTTGCAATAACTACATTGAAGTGTGCAGTCTAGAGCTAAAATGTGCAATATGTAAATTGCAAAAAATATTTCACTTTTAGAATTTTGATTTCTTGGAAGGTGAGGTGTGTGCTGTCATGGTTACATGGCCGTTTACATCTGCGGAAATCTTGAACAAAATTAAGAAAATCCTTTAAATAAAAACACAATTTATTGTCATCAGTTGTTTTGTTTTTTTTGTTTTTGACTAAAGTAATTTTTTTGTGTTAAAATAATAATAAAAAAAAAAACGTAACAAAAGGCTGGTTAAAAATCACCACAATCTTTCTTTCCAAAAGATGCTTAGACAAAAACAACAACAAAAAAAAAAGTTTGTCAAAATGACTTCGGACATTAACAAAGTTGACATGTGGTTTTAGTTTACCTTCTTAACAAAAATATTACAAAATTGAGTTTTGTGTAGAAATTTGTGTTTCATGTCTTCTAGAAACTTGACGGGTGTTAAGAAACAGCAGAGAGCTGGATTTGCAAAGACTCCCATCAGTTTTTATATGTTTTCACTCCCTGTGAGAACTCATTTAAAGTCTGTACAGTAATAAAAATAAAATGCATGGTTTTGTTTTGAGAAAAAGTGGGTTTGTACATATGGTCCATTGGGCATCTGATAGTAATGAATGGTGTTTAACTGAAGCAAAGAAACAATGTCAGCGGTGTTTGTATTTCTTACAGCGTTGAAAGGGTAGAGAAATATATAGAACATCAGTAAATATTGATAACAGTGATATTTATATCAATATCTGTCAAAAAGTTTGTTTCGGTGCTAGGCCTGCTGTACGATAAATTGTCTCGTAATTGCGCTAAACTATAATATTGTTGTTTGAAGTCGTTTTTTAAGTAATATAATAATGTTAAAAATATAATAATGCAAAAACACATTCTCAAATAACAATAAACGTTAAATTCTACGTTTTAAATATCCAAAATAAACAAACAAATCAGAAACAACAAATAAAATGAATTATACTCTCTGTAAATAGTTCCTCTTAAAAGGGCTGATTGACACCGAAGCACCAGACTGAAGACTTTTATCATCCAGTTTCTGGTAGAAAGAGAGAAAAATTATAAATCACGCAAATGGAATTTATTATGCATGTTTTAATTTACTGTGTGGCTAATTCACATTTTGCTTATTGCAACAGGCCTAATTGGTGCATCAGTAGTCGTTGTGTTTGTATTTATTCCTGAATGAATATGATTTATTAATTTTATCTTAATGGTTTACTGCATTTTCACTTAATCCTTCTGGAAATTGGACTGTTTATTATATCTTAGCATGACTGCGGTAATTTATTTGATTTTTTTTTGCGTTTTAATAATGTCACCCAAAGTTTCCCCGAGAAATCAAGCTAAGCCCGGTGGTTGAGTGATAGGACAGTCATTCATCCAGCGGCCCATCGTGTTTTTGAGTTTAAAAAATGTTTAAAGTTGACAGGAAATTTGAAAATATCACTTGAAAATTATGTTATAAAACCTTTAAAAAATGCTAACATTTTAAAACGACTTAAATAAATAAGTAATGCTTAGTCTGGTGGGGACACAAGTAAAGCCTGGTGGCCTGCCAGGCTTATAATATACCGGGGGAAACTGTGTCACCTTTTCTAATGTTTGATTTTTATTTTTTTTGTTCTTCCCGTTTTTAGATTTCGGGACGCTGCTGGACTTGGAGCACGACCTCCCCGATGAGCTGATCATCCCCAGCGAACCGGTCCTGGTCAACGATGGGGACCTGAACCAGCTGAACAGCAGCTTGGGAAGAGGACCCGCAGGTGGAACAGCAGGGGGAATGGGGCTGGGCTTCGGCCCCGGTCCCGGGGGGGAACCCGGCGGGGTTGGCGGGGGCCAAGACGCAGTGGCCAAGCACAAGCAACTGTCAGAGCTTTTGCGTACAACCACCGCCAGTCAACAAGGGCATCCGGGAGCCATGGGTGGCCCCGGAGGCCCCGCAGTGATGGGGCAGCACCTAGCCAACATAAAAGTATCCTCAGGTCAGGGGCCTCAGCAGATGATGGGGGGACAGCAGCAGCATCTCTCCCAGCAGCAGGCCAACATGATGCAGCAGCAGCAGCCGGGGATGATGGGTAACAGGGGCATGATGGGCGTGCAGCAGAAAGCCAATAATGGCCAGCAGCAGCAGCCGGGCATGATGGGAAGCCAGGTGATGAATGGGTCCCCCAGGATGGGCTTCGGGAACCAGGGGATGGCCGGCAGCGGCAACATGTTGGCCGACACGCTGCAGCAGCAGGGGGCCGCGGGGCCGGGAGCCATGAGGGGCCAACAGCATGGAACCATGAACAAGGTAAGAGCCCTGAGCCTGTTCAGATGGAGAGCTGATGAAGTTCAGTCACATCCAACTGAAGAGGCTCATATTACATGAGGAAACCAACACATTACTGTGTTTGGTTTAAGGAAAAAATAAAGTAATTTTTTCGGTTCTAATTAAATTATTAGCTAACGTTGTTATAGTTGATCAGCCTGAAACATGAACTTATTGAAAGAGTTAGTTTATGTATTGTATGTTTTTGTCATACCTCAACAAAAATCACATTTCTTACCAATAGACATGCATTCATGTTGGGGGAAACCTGCACTTTAGTTACAGAGGCAGCTAATCAGTCTACAGATACTAAATGTGTCTTAATATTAGGAAAACATTAGTCTTACAATATTTAATATGCTATCCAATCATCTGATGTTACGAGGAAGCCTTTTGGATCATTTAAGTACTTTGCTTGAACGCCACATGGGTCTGAACGTGAAACCTCTGGTGTACATTTACACCAGAGGTTAGAGACGCATCTAAAACATCAAGTAGAACAACTGCGTAGTGAGCCATGCTACAGGAAAATATGTAAGAGGAGCTGCAGTAAAAGTTCATGAAATACAATACAGTATTATTATTATTATAGGTAATGCACCAGTCAGTATTTGTCCATTGATCAGCTCTGATAGGTGATCAGCGGCCTCAAGTAAATGCATCAAAACAAAGAATTGCCACCATTTTAAAACACATTAACCAAGTTTTAAACATTATTTTAAAAACTATTTTTTTAGAATAATTATGCAAAGCCTTACAGATGAGATTGTTTTATTAAAAGAAATGGTGCTGAATGAATGTTCAGATATCTTGGTAGACTTGAAATAAGACTTACAAGTAACCTTTCAGCATGGTTTAAGTTCTTACTGAAGTCAATAATTATTTATATTGATGAAAAAGCTGTAGTTCACAGAAAGATGCTTTCTGTTGCAGCCGGGCATGATGGGAAACCCAGGCGGCTCGTTTGGCAGTCCATATCAAGGAGGTCAGGGTCTGGGAGCTGCAGGGCTGGGCCCTCAGCTCCAGAACAAAGGGCCCATGGCCAACAACCTGGGCCAGTTCAATGTGGACAAGAAGACCCAGCCAATTCAAGGAATAGGTGCCATGGTAAGGCATGCACTCAGATTTAATTATGACGAGCCAAACATAGTTATTTTTTTTACCACTTCTTCAGAATACTTTTCATGACAAACAACTTTTTTCCCCCTCTCTTCTGCTGCTTTCTCTTTTCGGGCAGTCGCAGACGGGTGTGGGCGGTCCAACAGGTGCACCGGTGGGTGGAGCACCAGGGATGGTCCCCAGCGTGCAGGCAGGCCTAGCAGGATACAACGCTCAGGCCTCTGCGGCGTCCGCTGCGGCCGGAGCGCCACCCACAGCGGACCCCGAGAAGCGCAAGCTGATCCAGCAGCAGCTGGTCCTCCTGCTTCACGCACACAAGTGCCAGCGGCGGGAGCAGGCCAACGGAGAGGTCCGGCAGTGCAACCTGCCCCACTGTCGCACCATGAAGAACGTCCTGAACCACATGACCCACTGCCAGGCCGGCAAGTCCTGTCAAGGTGAGAGTCACGGCGCTGTAAACTTGTTACCTTATATATATGATGACTGCGTTTCTCTGGAGGTATGTTTGACTCTGCTGAAGTTCTGCTCTTATAGATGAAGTATATGACTTTGTACTGTTGGGTTAAACAGACATTATATCCTGACAGTGTTGTATGAGACCCCCTGAACTACTATTGCTGTCAGAGCCAGGAGGAGGGGCTTAGAGCTGCCAATCAATCTCGTATATGCACAACTAATTGTGCTAATGGCAGAGAAACAATTTGCCATTCCAGTAATTGCTAACTCGCCTTAGCATTCACGGCAGACTCTGCTATTGAAATTCAGCTTTAGCATAGCAGAGAGAAAGGTGGGATGGTGTGAGTTGCGTGTACATGAGCATGATTGACAGCGCTAAGATGCTGGGTGCTAATAAATCGGTTCTGATTTTCTTAATATTGGGCGATCGGCTGATATTTACATGAGTTTCTGATCTTATCTACATCTGCCAAGGTCTGAGAATCAGCCACTGCTCCCTTTTGTCTGCTGTGGGAGAGGACTGACAGACAGAGAGGCTGCGTCTTCACATTAATGGTTTGCAGAAATCAGGGCCTTGCTGTCAACTTAGAGAATTTTAGACAAAAAATCAGTATTGGTCAGAATCAGACTGGGCAGCTCAGGTTTTTTTTAAAAGATCGATGATTGGTCAGAAAACTGAAATTGGTGCACCAATAATTTTACCGTCCTTCATGTGCTCATATTTCATTTTCACATTTTGTGCTGTGTGTCTCCCCCGCCCCCTCTTTCCCTTTGCAGTGGCTCACTGTGCGTCCTCCAGACAGATCATCTCCCACTGGAAGAACTGCACGCGCCACGACTGTCCTGTTTGTCTGCCACTGAAGAACGCCGGGGACAAGAGGAACCCGCAGTGTGAGTGTCTGTATCTGACCAAACCGACACATCTACACTGTTTCTTATTTTGTTCCCAAATACTGTACATCTGCTTTTTTTTTTTTTCTTTAATTTTATTAGCTTTGACTACTCCAGTAGCTTGTAGACATTTTAATTGTAAGATTGTCCAGCTTTGCTTGGTAATGGATTAGAACCAACAACCTCATTTTCACCTCACTTGAAAACGCTGCTCTTTTAGAAGCTTTTGCAAAGACAAATCACTGTTGATGCTTCTGAACAGAGGAGATAAATAATCACTGATCCAATATTATTCTTGCTGTCCTCACAGCTCTGCTGAGTGCAGCAGGTTCAGGACTGGGAAGCTCTCTGGGTTCGGTCCCTGGTGGTCAGCCCAGTACTCCCAACATCAACCCACCCAGCCAGATTGACCCCAGTTCAATAGAGAGAGCCTACGCCGCCCTGGGTCTCACCTACCAGGGAAACCAGATCCAGGGTCAGACTGGCCCACCTCATGGCAGCCAAGGTCAGGCCGGCATGAGGCCTCTGAACCCGATGAGTAAGTTAAACAAAACAAGCTAAGCTAACAGAAAACATCCAAGTAATTCCAGAATAATCTGTTCCCTACCTGGTTTCAGGGGTGGACAATTATCGCATCGTTCATAATTAATCGTAATAAATTTATCAGAAGAATTTATACGTATGGTTATGATAAATTCCAATTAATGATGTTTAAAACCCCCCCAAAACTGTCACTTTTGTCAGTTTTCCTATTTTCTCCACTGAAATGAAAACGTCAATAAAAATCAGTACATTTGAAAATAATGTATGATTCAAATCACACTTCTTTATGTCACTAAAAACATGTCGCACCGTCATCCTCAAACTGCTTCCTGTCATCTTCTTCATGGTTTGCTGATCATGCGACTCGTGAAGAAAGTGTTTCTGTCAGTGTTTAAATACAGCCAAAAACACCACCTCACGCTAACGCCAACAAGTTTTATGAAAAACACAAATATTTTCAAAATCTCTATTAATCAAATTTATTTTTGAAATGTCAAATTGTGCAGTTACATGGAATTAAAACACACTTAATGTCATACAGTTACCTAAAGATGAGGAAATAAATTCGTCATATCGTCACTTTTATCGTTACCGCAATAGTACGGCAAAATATTGTGATAAAACCTTAAGTCCGTATTGCCCACCCCGACCTGAGAAATGCCTTATTGCCAAAATCCCCCAGAAAATTTAGATGAAACTGAATTATTTCGAGTAAAACTGCAGACAAAAGTCACCCAATAAGAGAGTGTTCTGTTAGGAAATAAGAAACGTCATCCGAGTTGTATAAACCAATCTTTTATTTGTGTAGGTGTGAATCCGATCGGGGTCAACGGCGGTGTGGGCGGCCCCCCTCAGAGTCAACAAGCCAGTTTACTACAGGACACCATGATGCATCTTAATGTGAATAACCAAAGGTAAGAAATGGCACCACGATGATGAGCAGTTTGACATAAAATATTAAGAAATCAGTTTGATGATACTGCATTTTGATGTTTTTATATATTATTTCCAGTTTGATGAATGATGCTGTAGGAGTCGGATCCATGCCCACAGCAGCCCCTCCCTCCGCCACAGGGATAAAGAAAGGCTGGCATGAAGACATCACACAGGACCTCCGGAACCACTTGGTGCACAAGCTGTAAGCGTCGCCAGCAAAACACAACACTCTTCATCTTGTGTCAACACTTCGAAAACCCTTTGATATTTTCTATGTTTTGTCACGTTAAAAGCACAAACATCAACTTATTTTATTAGGATTTTATGTAAATACTCCAAATTAAAGTGGCACATCACTGTGGAGTGGATTGGAAATGATGCCTGATTTTTCTGAGTTGTTTGGTAAGAAAAGTCTGATAAGTGTGGCGTTTATTTGCGTTCAACTCCCTGAGTCATCACTTTGTGGAAGCACCTTTCAGTGTCTCTCGCAGCTCTGCACGCAACAGTTTTATTTCGTTTATTTGTTTGTTTCTCTTTTTAGTGTCTGAGTAGCTTTCTTTTAAAAGCCTTTCCACAGTTTCTAATCTGGATTCAGGTTTGGACTTTGACTAGGATATTTAATCACATTATTGTGCTGTAATGTAAACCGTTACATTGTAGCTTTAATTACTTTTCCTAGTATTTCCTAGTATAATATAGTAGACTATATTTATATGTCTGTGTTCATTGGTCGGTTTGAGTTACTCACAAGTGGATTTTATTCACTAATTGGATAACTTCTGAAATCGGTTGATTGCACTACATTTTATTCAGGGATACTAAAGGTAGGGGTTGAATACAAATGCATGCCACACTTTAAATTTAGAATTTTAATTGTGAAACTTTGAAACCCATGCATCAATTTCCTTCCACATGATTACTATCCACAGCTTTCCGGTAGTCAGTCACAGACTCTGCTGTTCCCTCGTCCACTAGCCTCTTCCCATCTGCTTATTCGCTCACAGTGTCCAGGCCATCTTTCCGACTCCGGATCCTGCCGCGCTGAAAGACCGTCGGATGGAGAACCTGGTGGCCTACGCCCGGAAGGTAGAGGGAGACATGTACGAGTCGGCCAACAGCAGAGTAAGCTGCTCTCTTCTCAACCTCACTAATTACACAAAAAATATATAAATGGAATATGCAGACTTCAGTCTTCTTCATTGGCGGTTCTCCCGTTCTGATTTTTTTTCTTCTTGTTTTTTTTCCAGGCTGAGTACTATCACCTGCTGGCGGAGAAGATCTATAAGATCCAGAAGGAGCTGGAGGAGAAAAGACGGACTCGGCTGCAGAAACAGGGCACAGCTGGGCTCGGCATGGGTCAATCACCAACCGGGCTGCCTCAGAGTAAGTGGATGTCTAGATTCTCATACCAGTGCCTAACTTTTTATTTCTGGTTTTACTCCGATGCGTTGCGTAGAAATCTTGGGTTTGGAGTGTAGATAACTTGTCATCACATCTGTTTTTCTTCTTCTAACTTCTGCAACCTGCACCTCAGCAAATCAACTCTGCAGTTCTGCTTTCTCCCATTGTGCACTTACGGGTGTCGTTGTCTATCTCCTTTCTGCAGACGGCCCTCTCTCTGATCCATCCATGGTGCGGCCTCCTGTACCCAATCAGATCAACAGGATGCAAAACCCAGGTGGAGAACTTCCTCCAAGGATTGTTTTATGATTTATTTGCATAAAAAATAAACATTTTCTACAAAACAATTTTTGTCAGGTATGAACCAGTTCAATCAGATGGGGATGCCAGCTATGGGTCAGAGGTCAACACCGCCTCTTCCCATGGGAGCATCTGGCAACCAGGTCAGCGCTTTGCTCTGTTTTGTTTTAAGCTACAGCTAATAGAGCCATTTATTGTTTCTTGGACAAATCCGCTTCCATAGAGATGACTTTTTAATCAAAGATAATTATAAAAAAGTTGTATTTATTTATTTTTTTACACATTTATTCATTTAGCTTGGAATGGTTGGGCCCAGAGTGGGACAGCCCAACGTCAACACAATGCCCACCCAGTATCTGTCCCATGGACAGTTTCCTGGGTCAGGACCTGGAGTTGGAGCACCTCAGCCTGGACTGGCCCAGCCTGGACTGGCCCAGCCTGGAGCCCAGGGCGGGGTGGCACAGGTAGGAAGACTCACACTCCTTTAATTCTTCCGAACTCATGTTTTGTCTTGACATTATTGAGAGGTTTTGTGACATTCTCTATCTGAAATCTGAATGGTAGAGAGCGGAATCAGTTTCATAGGTGTGTTACTCCTGTCTTGTGGCTCAGCACCAAACACTGTACAAGCAAACCTGCAATAACTAAACATTTTTTTTTATTATTATGTTTGTGGTCTCTTACGTTGAATATTTAAAAACTCAGACGCTTGAACCGGACATTAGCTTTTCTTTAACTGAGTATATTCTGAGAACATGACAAACATTTTCAATAATCTCTTCACTAAAAAAAAAAAAAAAGAAAGAAAAAATATATCACTACCTACCAAAGATGTTTTAGGGAAAAAAAAACTTTTGGCAAAAAAGTGACTTATACCACATGTAGTATATATATTATATTTTTTGCAAGAGTTTTCTGTCAGGCAAAATTTTGAGTCGTATTCAGACATCGTCATCCTGTTCTGTAACTTGAGCCGACTGAGGCTACCGCTAGTTAGCTTGTTTGCGTCCATCGTGGGTGCAGATTATCGGCAAGTTTGTCTTCGCCATTAGTTAATTTCCTTTGCCAGCCCATATGATGCTTCATTGACTCTATAGTGTAAAATGTTATTTTCTTTTGTACATCACAACTCTTAGATTTCATTCAATATGGTATTAAAAAATCTTAAAAAGTTTTAAGTATGAGTTGGTGAACCCTGTCCTGCTCCTTCTCACTGTAGGCCCAGATGGGAACTCCTCCGTCTCTCTCCGTGGCCAGTCCTCTGGCACAGCCCGGTTCAGTCGGTGGTCCCAGTGGGATCCCCACTGTGGGGCCCATGGGCCCCCAGAGCGTGGGAGGCGGCGGTCCCAACGCATCTCTTGGCACCCCCGCTCCATCCGTAACCTCATCTAACTCCAACCAGCAAGCCAACTCCATCCCCCACTTGGGATCCATGCGTGGCAGCTCCCCCTCCCCGGCACACAGTCGCTCCCCAACGCCCCACCAGACGCCCCCCAGACTAGCAGGTTCCCAGACGCCCCAGCCACACACCCCAAACGCTCCTCAGCTGGCGGGGCCCCCTCTGGCCCTTCAGCAGAATCCGCTCAGCCAGGGGCCTGGCTCCAACAAGCCCCTCCAGCAGCAACACATGGGGCCCTCGGGTTCAACCACTCCGTCTCATCCCGGACTAGCCCCCAGCTCCACGCCACATGCCGCTCAGCTGCCCCGCACTCCGGTTAGTTAGAGCTGCAGCTCCTCCTGTTTTAAAGGAAATAATTTGATCTTATTAGTTTCAGTTTTATTTGCAAGACGTTTCTCTTTATACTTCAAGTATAAATCGATTCAGTCCATCACATGATAAATTAAATGAGCTCCATATTTTCCATTCTGATGAATATTTTTTAAAGGTCAATTTTGTTTACAGAAATGTAATAATTAATTTTTTTTATGTTTTTGGTTGTGTGTGGTTTCTATTTGCACTTTATTTATTGTTCTTTGTTCATTCGGATATTTAAAATACCTTCCAGTTTCAGTATTAAGTGTTCTGTACAAAATTACAACAACAGTTAGTTAATCTCGGAGAGGATGATGTTAAAGCTGTTTTTCTTATTAAAACAACTTTTTTTTTTCTTATAATTTAAAGATGTTCTGGTAAAATTCCATCTTTATTCTGCCAATATTTTGACTATAGTCCCATAAAGTTGTTGTACAACTCACAGAAGGTAGGATTAGGTTAGAAAATAGGCCACTTTTTAATTTAATCAAATTAACTGGAGTTTTTCTGTAATGGCCCCTGCAGCTGTCCCAGAAGGGTTCGTTCCCAGCAGACTGCCAGGCCATGACGCCGGCCTCCGTCGGCAGTCTGGACACCGCATCCCAGCAGCCGCCGCTGGATGGCTCCGTCACCAAGATGGAGCCCAAGGCGGAGGTGAAGCACGAGGATGAGGAGGAGGAGAGCGACACAGGCAGTTGCTCCAAAGGAGGGAAGCTGAGCAACCACAAAGCGGAGGAAAAACCCGTCAAACTAGAACCTAAGAAGGAGGAGTGTTCCGGAGACGGAGGGAAAGGAGTCCCAATGGACACGTCGATGCCATCAGCGACCATAAAGACCGAAGAGAAGAAGCCAGAGGTGAAGAAGGAGGTGAAAGAAGAGGAGAGTTCGGAGGCAGCTGCTCCACAGGCTCTTGTGAAGAAGAAGAGTAAGGCGTTGTTTTACAGGGCTGAAAATAATACGTCACAGACCAGTTGAGTTAAATTTCACTTTTTTCCCTCTCCATAATTTCATAGTCTTCAAGCCGGAGGAGCTTCGTCAGGCCCTCATGCCCACTCTGGAGTCTCTCTACCGACAAGACCCAGAGTCTCTCCCGTTCAGAATGCCTGTGGACCCAAAGCTGCTCTGCATACCCGTATGTATTCTGAGTCAAAACGATGTCCAGTGTCCTCAACCAGTTCTTTTTCATAACTACCATAACTACCAGTTCCATGTTCCCGCTATAGTTGTGTTTCCTCTAGAAATGGGCAGATCCATCCAAAATATCAATAACATCAATACCAAGTCGGTATTAGCAATAGCATGCTAAGATTGATACGTTAGTTTAAAATTCCATCTTGAAATTTTATTTGGGCTTTGTATTCTCAAATCTACCTCAGAAATAATTTTTTTGGGCTTTCTCTCAAATGATAATTTTTCCACTTTGTTTAGAAAAAATGCACAAAAGTCATGTTTATATGTGATTAAATTATTTTGTAGATACATATATAGACTTAATCCAAATTCTGTCCCAGAATTTATTATTTGAATTATGTGAGCAAAATAATTCAAAGAAAAAAGGAACCACAAAAACGCCAGAAGTTTGATTATACATCAATATCAAACTTGAATAAAAAATATCGGTATCAGCAATACAGCAATACTTGATATTGGAGTGATATCTAAATGTGCAGAATTGCACATCGTTTTTCCCCATTAACCACACAGTCTTCACTGCTGGTGAAGACGACAAATCAACAATAAGTAGTTGGAGGATCATGTTTCTTAATGACTTAGACATGAACGAATTTATTCATTGATTTCTTGTTTAATGGAAACAGCGGTTGCGAAATTGTGTTTTTTTTTAATTAGTGGAACATCGACAAAGTTTTGCAAACATTTGTAATGGAAACAAAGCTTCTGTCTGGACTGTGTCAGCATATGTCTAATGACATTTCCTCTGAAACATTTGGACAGGACTACTTTGACATAGTGAAGAACCCGATGGACCTGTCGACTATCAAGAGAAAGTTAGATACAGGTGAGTGCATACCTTTTCAGAGTATTTCTACACCTTAAACCACAAACTTCACTATATTTATTTTCCAAATTCCACTTTTTCCACTTGAATTTTTCAGAATTAATTTTTTTTTCCAATTTAACCATATTTACTAACCCAATGAGTTCTTTATTACAATGTGAATAGAGAAAAAGATGGAACATATCGATGTTTCCTGCTATTCTGTGTCACAAACAAGCTGTGAAAGAGTTTCCCCTTCATTTTTTCTATTTTGATCATTATGAGCAAAATAAAGAATCTTGTTCTTAAAGTAAAAGAGAATATCCCTTATTAAAATACTTTAGAGTTGATCAGAAAAAAACAAAACAAAACAGTAAATAGTAAAAGCTCATGCACACTTCCCTAAACAACAGGACCTTTTGTTCATTTTTATTTCTTCCGTCTCCAGTGAAGTGATGACTGCCAGCATTTTGGCGCTTAGCTTCCATGTTCGCCACCACTGAACACGAATATTGTGGATTCCATTTTGTTTATTAAATTGTGTCTGCGTTTTCCACACCGTGAAAATGATACGCATCTCTATATTACTTGGATTTGAAGTGATAAACCGGTGCAAGTTGCCTCGGAGAACTGTGACGTAAGATGGAAAATCTGATTCTGCTTTCAAAATATTTGACAACTTTCACCCCCTCTGCTCTGGCAACCCTAAATAAAGTTTTGTTGTCAGTAAATGGAGCTCCTGACTGGTGGATGGTGACCAGAGCATACAGTTAATGCCCATAGGAATGGTTTGGAACAAAGCATTGTTAAGTGTTAAGTGGCCTAATTAAAGTCCAGAGCTAAATCAGGTGGACTGAAAACTAATTCATGCCACGTTTATTTGATGTTTTAGAGAAAAAAAATAAAACCGCTGTTTGTTTTCTTTTTTATGAGATATTTTGTGTTGGTCTGTCACATAAAATACACTAAAGTTTGAGGCTGTGATGTGACAGAATGGAAAAAATTAATGACTAATGCAAGGCTCAGTATGTCCTATCAAGGGACTGCAAAACGTTAAAGTTACTTAACCAATAAGTGATCCCCTCCCTTTATATTTGAATGTGAAGTTCTTCTACTTAGCAGAGAATCATTTAAAACTCTGGATCCATCAGTGATCACGCACCAACTTGACCAGCCGGGGTTTCGCTCCGCCTTTGTGGCGTCTGTGTCGCTGCAGGTCAATACCAGGACCCGTGGCAGTACGTGGACGACATCTGGCTGATGTTCAACAACGCCTGGCTGTATAATCGCAAAACGTCCCGCGTCTACAAGTACTGCTCCAAGCTGGCCGAGGTGTTCGAGCAGGAGATCGACCCCGTCATGCAGGGCCTGGGCTACTGCTGCGGCAGGAAGGTGTGTAGGCACACAGTTCTTCTTTCAGCAGGAAATATTGCAAAGTATTTGTCTTTTATCAAACACACTTTTTGCTTTCTATTTGATTCCAAGCCAGACCTGTCAACTGACTTTTACTCAGAAAAAGGTTTTAGAGAACGAAAACCTTCTTTTTATTAAGAAAAGATTAATATACCTGGGTTTATATTGCAAATAATAATTTAAAAAAGGGACCCAAATTCTGCTTTTATTGCTGAGAATAAGCTGAATTTATTTTTTTATGTTTTGACTAAGCCCAAAAGAATTTTCAAACTGGAAGCTTTTCTTTCAATAACGTGTAAAATCCTTTTTAAGGTTTGGAACTACAGTGACAAAACAAGACAAACAGAAAAACAGACTTCTTCACTTGTTTCTTTAAAATTATTGTATGCTCAGTTTGTTGGTGAGCCAGTAATATACGTATATACTATGTTTGTTTTGTGGTTTTAGTTCTTTAAAAAATAAAAAAATATATATATTTTTTTGGATCAGAAATGTTTTTGTCCCATGTGACAAAAGCTTTAGACTTTTTGGTCACACAGAAGCGAAAGAAGACAAAGTTTGGATAACCGAACAATAAAAAAAAGCTGAAAATAAGCAAAATAAAATGAAATACCCAGTCAAACCTCGGTGACATCAACCAGTTCTTGCATATACAGAACATTGTTTAATTTAACCATTCATCCATTTCGAGTTTTCTAATTCCTTTAGAAGCTTATGTTTTCTGTCAAGTCATTTCCTTTGCTAATGAAACCTGATCCGGCTCTCAAATGCAAAAATGAACTCTGCTTTGCCTGTGACGTTGGTTCATAACTAATTTTAGTCAGGGCCATACTACTGCAATATCATTTTTCACTTTTTATTCGGGGGTCTATTTTTGTTTTTACAGACAAATACCTAAACCTACTGTGTGTCTGAGGAAAGCCTGAATGAGTGATCTACATTTAACGACTTAATATTAGACGTTTTAGCTCTAATGGCAGACTATTCAAAGTTTGTTTGGATTATTTTTCTTTCTATTTTGCTTATTATTACTGAGTGCATTCGCTAAATGCTTTTTAAAATGACAGCATTTTTAGTTGAAGGTGTCTTCTTGATCCCTGACGATGTTATTCTTTAAACTTCAAGTTGTAGAGAGCCATCATGTTGACATGTCCCCTGTCCTCCTGTCTCCATCAGCTGGAGTTTTCTCCGCAGACACTGTGCTGCTACGGGAAGCAGCTGTGCACCATTCCCAGAGATGCTGTTTACTTCAGCTACCAAAACAGGTATGTAGAGGAGATGATTACTGAATAACACAGGGTCAGGTTTCAACTAGGTATTTTTACTACTGGTAATCAACTTTATGTATTTACATGAGTCTTATATGTATATGTTGATCTGATTTATGGTTTCCCTAAACATTTCACTTCATGTTCTCCATTTCTATTAACCTCCCTGTGATTCCAGTCAGTCCAACGATCACATTCTTTATGATTTTCTGGAAACTCAAAGAATAATCGTTAATTAATAATTATACATGACATGATAGCAGTTTTTTATGGACAATAAATTGTCCTAGGAGTTGTGGGATAAACAATGGTATTGTTGTTTTGGGGCCAATTTCAAACAATGTGATGGTACTTGCACAATAACGCAAGAATACACTGTCAAAGATCAATAAACTTTAAATTTTAATGAACATTTAACACTGGAACTGTAAGGCATTTTAAATATACAAAATAAATACACAAAATGACACAAACAATAAATAAAGTGAATTATCAAGTGCTTCATTTTTATCTTTCACCTCTGACCTTTGCTAACCAAAGTAAACCAGTTCACTGTAAAAGGACCGACTTTAAAATGAGCTGCTTGAATGAAGAGCAGAGCTTTTCTCCTGTGCTTCCCCTGTTGTTCTGTGTAATCTACTTGTTGCCTTCCCCTTGTACAGCGGCTGTTAACTCTGCTCCTACTTCGTTAGATGCGATGCTACCTGTTGCTCATCCTCTCATGTCCAAATTGCTAATCTGTGCTTTGCCTCGCCTCTCTGCTGTCCTTGGTGTTCGTCTCGTCCTGTTCCGTCTTGTTCTCCTGTCCTCTCTCCCATTCACTGTGACATCAACACTGGCTTGTCTTCCCCCAATCCCTCCCCTCACCCGTCTCTCCTCCCTGTTGAAATCTTGCCTGGCTATGTTGACGACGACTCCCCCGCCGTCCTGCTGTCCTCCTCCCTGCCTTGTTTGGTGGCCGCCCCCCCCGCCCCTCCCATGCGCTGTCTGTGGTTGACTGTGCTGTGGGGGAACGGTGTAGTTCACCAAAATTTGGGCTTGTTGCTGACAGGTACCACTACTGCGAGAAGTGCTTCAACGAGATCCAGGGAGAGACCATTTCCCTGGGCGACGACCCCACCCAGCCGCAAACGTGAGTATTTCTGTTTCTCTTGCTGACATTCCGGAGCATCTCTGCTGCGTCTTCATCAGTTCGGACTCAACAGCTGAGGTTTCAACCTGTCACACTGCTCTCATTTCAGGTCCATAAACAAGGATCAGTTTGAAAAAAAGAAAAACGACACACTGGACCCTGAGCTGTAAGTCTAGAGCCATTAGACGCCACGGCGCTATGGCGACCTGAACCTAACATGTCTGTCTCTCTGTCCAGGCTAGTTGAATGTATGGACTGTGGACGCAGGATGCATCAGATCTGTGTTTTGCACAATGAAACAATCTGGCCAGCAGGGTAAGTCACATAGTTTTTGTATGGAATAGCTAATTAGTTTACAAATTGCTTCTTTTTTTTATTTTTACCTGTCCTGTTTTACCTTTTTTGCTTGCTCTGTGCTTCATAGTTTTGTTTGTGACGGCTGTTTAAAGAAGACAAACAAGACGAGGAAAGAGAACAAGTATTCTGCCAAAAGTGAGTAATGCATGATGTTGTTGCTCCTCTTGTGATGCATTCATGGTGAACCAATTCTCTGTACAAACTGATGGTGAGGCATACGTGAACTCATTTCAGTTCATTTATACACCACCAATTCACAAAGAATGACGTCCTGTGACTTTACAAAAAATAATTTCAGTTCATTCATACATACATGTATTCCAATTAGTCGTAGTGTCAAACAGCGCATTAAGCTCATTTAATTATTAATTAATTAGACTTTTATTATTAAGTACAGAGTTCCTTTACATTTTGCAGAAGTCTGGAATTTAAGTATCTTCAAAGTCTGACTAGCTGAAAGAATATAAATAATATTTATATCATATAAATATTGTAATATAATATAATATTTATATGTTATCAACTAGATATTGATATGATCTAATTGATCTTTCCTCCAACATTTTGTCCAGCTATCTGTCCATCATCCATCCCTTCATTCTTGCAACATTTTGTCTTGTAGCTCATCAATGGGCTTCTTCCTTTTGCCCATTGGTCCTTCCATCTGTCTGCCATCCATGTGTTCGCTATGAAGTCATCTTTTTCTAATCCTGATGATGGCTATCAATCATCTTTCAATCTATGTATCCATTCATCCCTCTTTTTGTCTGTGTGCCCTTCCAATTCCCGCTCCAGATTTCCAAATTCCATGTTTAAAGCTGGATCATTCTAAAAATAACTCCATAAATTTGTAGCAAGCTTATTTATTTATTTAAATTATGACTAAAAGAGACCACTGCAATAAATCTGAGTTTGGAAAACATGAAGTTTTGACATGAAAAATATGTTGGGACCGTGAGTGTTACCTATAGGCAGCAACAATAACAATAGATTGACTCCAGATTGCAGTTTTTCTCCTGCATTCTTACCTTCCAGCCAACTGGTGATGCATATTGGGTAACGGTCTACATACACATGAAGAATGAGAGGAGAATTGTCCTTTAGTGTCTTCATAGTTAAAGGTGATGGCGCTTCTCTTTACCGTTCTCTGCTGTTTGTGCTGCAGGGTTGCCCCAGACGAAGCTCGGAACCTTCCTGGAGTCGAGAGTGAACGACTTCCTGAAGCGCCAGGCCCATCCTGAAGCTGGAGAGGTCTTCATCCGGGTCGTCCACGTCTCTGACAAAGTGGTGGAAGTCAAACCAGGAATGAAATCCAGGTAAAAAAAAAAACAAAAAAAAAAACAAAAAGACTTGTGAATATGGTTTGTCATCTACAAGTAGGTCGTTTTACAGCGATTGCCAAAATGAAGGAGTTAACCTTCAGATTCCTTGAGTGTTTCTTAGCTAAAAGGTGTCGTCTTAAATGCAAAAAATGGATGTTACTCAATTTTTCTTAACATTTTGGTGCTGTTCTACCTCAGAATGTGTTGGTTTATGTGTTACAGTCATGATTTCCTGATGTTTCTGCTCTCAGGTTTGTGGACAGTGGAGAGATGTCCGAGTCGTTCCCTTACAGGACCAAAGCTCTTTTTGCCTTTGAGGACATCGACGGTGTGGACGTCTGCTTCTTTGGTATGCATGTTCAGGAGTACGGCTCCGACTGCCCTCAGCCCAACCAGAGGTACAGAAACCCTCCTTACTACGCCTTTTCCACCTTGTCTTGTGATTCTAACTCGACTTAAAATCAGGTGAATGAGTTTGAATCAAGTCTTCCTCGTGGTTTCTTTCCAGGCGAGTCTACATCTCCTACCTGGACAGTGTTCACTTCTTTCGTCCTCGCTGCCTCAGAACAGCAGTTTACCATGAAATCCTCATTAGCTACTTGGAGTACGTCAAGAAGATAGGGTGAGTGCTGCAAAGTAGAGCTTATTTATGAGTTCTTGGATGTCCTTTCCTTTGAACACAAACTTTGTTGGTACACAGAGTTTAAAGAATGCAATTTAAGTTGATCCTTTTTTTCCCCAATCTGGACGATAAAAAATTCTAAATTTCAGTTTCATTGATTGTTTAGGTTTGTGAGTTTATTGGTATAAAACACACAGATAAACACCAAGTCATTAAAAACGAAACAGCCTTGATGTTTTAAACTCTCTTTTTGCCTCTAAACCCCAAAAGACCAGTTGCACCGAATATGATTATTCAGTTCAGATTTTCTAAATCTTTATCAATAGGTTTTGATTCGATCAGAATCTTTTTCATCTTTTTCTTTTCCCTCCAATATCTAAAACGTTCTCAAATGTAAAGCTTTAAGTGTGTCACAGCGTGGAATCTTGAAGTGAGTAAAGAGCCACTGGTTTTGACCCGTGTTGGGTTTCTGTTTTACCCAGTTACACCACCGGTCACATCTGGGCTTGCCCGCCGAGCGAGGGCGACGACTACATCTTCCACTGCCATCCTCTGGATCAGAAGATCCCAAAGCCCAAGCGACTGCAGGAGTGGTACAAGAAGATGCTCGACAAAGCCGTAGCAGAGCGCATAGTGCACGACTACAAGGTACACACCACTATAACCTCTTTTAGTTTCTATATTTCCTTTTACCGGAAAATGTTTAGGATGTCAGATTAAAATCAGTTTTGCAGAACATTAACTTTGCTTTGTTTATTGCATCAAAGGATATTTTCAAGCAGGCGACGGAGGATCGTTTAACCAGTGCCAAGGAACTGCCTTATTTTGAGGGTGACTTTTGGCCCAATGTGTTGGAGGAGAGTATCAAGGAGCTGGAGCAGGAGGAGGAGGAGAGGAAGAAGGAGGAGAGCAGTACTTCTAATGAGAGCATTGATGTAAGGCTGAGTCACTTCTCTCTGCTCTTTGATCCAGATTGTGTTTCTGGGAAGAGGAGTCGTGAACTGGTTCCAGAATGCATCGATGAAACAATCACGGGTTTTCTCCTTTTTCTGTCTCCTTTGTGCAGGATGCAAAAAGCGACAGCAAAAACGCAAAGAAGAAGAACAACAAAAAGACGAGCAAGAACAAAAGCAGCCTGAGTCGCTCGAATAAGAAGAAACCAGGGATGCCCAACGTTTCCAACGATCTGTCGCAGAAACTTTACGCCACGATGGAGAAACACAAAGAGGTATGGAGGCACACGCAGCGAGGCCCGTCTAACCTGCTGATCACTGTTAAATATTAGACCAGTCTGGCATTTCTGGTCCAATTCTGACATCTATGTCAGCCAGTGGTATCCAAGAAGAAGACCTAAAGCAAAATAGTATTTAAGGAACAGAGGTGATGTCACGCCTCTGTTGCTGTAAAGTAAATATAAATAGAATATGGATTTACATCTTTTTTTTTTTTTAGCTGTTTGCCTGAGTAGCATAATAGAAAAAACTGTCTTATTCTGTGTTCTTTGAGGACATCGAACGAAGAACACATATTTGAACGAAGAACACATATTTGGATATTGACAAATATGCATTTTGACAAATGCATATTTGTCAAAATTAGTATTAGTTAGGAAACGGATCCCTAACTCTAACTCTGATCTCTCTAAAACACAAACATTTTTAATCCATCATGTTCAATAACAAATATGGGCCAAAAGATTTGTTTGTTATTAATCTTTATTTTGCCAGGTGAGTTATTAAGAATAAATTCTTATTTAGAAAAGACGACCTAGTGACACAAACACAATAAAACCAAAATGTGTATACATAGAAAAAAACATAATATTTTAGCTGTGCAGGTTTCAAACAGCATCTTCATTAAAATATCTTTAAAGTTCTCTGGTTATTCAAAGGTAAAACAGAATACAACATTTGAATCACTCTGGATTGGACTGGTGTTTGTCTAGTTACGAACACCAGTCCATATCTCTCGGCACCTTTCCTGAATAATCTATACATAGCAGTATAAAGCTAAAAAAAATGTGTTTTACATATTTGTCAAAATTAGCATTATGTTGTGACAGTATAAGTATATAAATAAGTTGTGAAAAACTGCACTGTAAACTGCAGAAATACATCAGAAAAACAACCAATCAGAGCGAGGAGGAGGGTCTTATAGCGCTGTCAATCATGCTTGTGCTAACCCCTTTACCCTTGCTCTCTGCTACGCTGCACCTGGTTCACCACAATATAACCTGCCAGGAATGCCAAGACTAGTTAGCATAGCCTTTGCATAAATGGTTTTCCTGGAATGGTAAGTTTTTTCCTCTGCTATTAGCACATTGAGCAGCATCGATTGACAATGCTGCTCATTGTCAATCAAATTGACAACCAATCTGGCTATGATTGATTGGTGGAGCTCAGTCGTTTCAGATTACCTGCCTCATATTATAATGTTACAACATGGTGACAAATCAGAAAAAAAATATTACTGCACCGTTAGGTGAACTCCTTTGTTTGTCTTTTGTTTTAAAAGACTGCTAATCACCCATCCCTCATCTCTTCCTGCTGCCAGGTGTTCTTTGTGATCCGGCTGATCGCGGGTCCCATGGCGAACGCCTTGCCTCCCATCGTGGACCCGGACCCCCTGATGGCATGTGACCTGATGGACGGACGGGATGCGTTTCTGACACTGGCTCGGGACAAACACCTTGAATTCAGCTCATTGAGGAGGGCCAAGTGGAGCTCCATGTGCATGCTGGTGGAGTTGCACAACCAAAGCCAGGACCGCTTTGTTTACACGTGCAATGAGTGCAAGCACCACGTGGAGACCCGCTTCCACTGCACTGTCTGCGAGGTGAGTGTCAGGGTGAAGGGTCAGACCTGTTGAAGTTGGAAGGTGTCCTGGACAAGAGTGGACATAGATTTCTGTTTCTAGACTTTATCTCTTACCCCATAGTTTAAATGTCACCTATTCTTTACTTTTTATATCCGATACTGGGAACGCGTTAAATATCTCCATGAAAAAATGTCCATAATTTCTAACTTTCCCATTCTGCAACTTTCATCTTAATTGTTCTGTCTGTGGTATTGCTATAGGATTACGACCTGTGCATCACCTGCTACAACACTAAGGGCCATGAGCACAAGATGGAGAAGCTAGGCTTGGGCTTGGACGATGAGAGCAGCAACCAGGCCGCTGCCACCACCCAGAGCCCGGGAGACTCGCGCCGCCTCAGCATCCAGCGTTGCATCCAGTCCCTGGTCCACGCCTGCCAGTGTCGCAACGCCAACTGCTCCCTGCCATCCTGCCAGAAGATGAAACGGGTCGTCCAACACACGAAAGGCTGCAAGAGGAAAACCAACGGCGGCTGCCCCATCTGCAAGCAGCTCATTGCATTGTGCTGCTACCACGCCAAGCATTGTCAGGAGAACAAGTGTCCAGTGCCATTCTGCCTGAACATCAAGCACAAGCTGCGGCAGCAGCAGCTACAGCACCGGCTGCAGCAAGCCCAGATGCTGAGGAGGAGAATGGCCAGCATGCAGAGAGTCGGCCAGGCCCCTCCAGGTGGCCCACCTGGGGGGAACGGGCTGCCATCTCCGAGTGGCAACAACGGAGCAACTGGTCCGGCCACCCCAACATCAGTTGGTACGCAACCTCCGACCCCACAGACTCCCACCCCGGGCAGCATGCCCCCGCTTCCTCAGCAACCAGGAGTTCAGATGGGCGGGATGGTCAGTCCAGGTCATCAGCCAGGCGGTGCGATGACCCCTCAGCATCACCACCAGCAGTTCCAGGCAGAAGGGATGATGATGTCTCCTCAGCAGCACATGGTGAATCAGCAGCAGCAGGCGCCCAACGTGCAGCAGCTGCAGCACCCTGGAGGTTTACCTCCTTACAACCCCAGACCTGTGGGGCCGGCGTCTCTCCATCATTCGCTAGGGAAACCTGGGTTGGGTCCAGCCACCCCACCCCAACAGCAGCAGCCCAACCAGGGCCAGGGGTCCATGCCTGTACAGAGTCAGCCGCAGGGGCCTCCTTTAGCCGCAGTAGAGACAGCCCTAAAGATCCAACGACTAGCAGAGACCCAGAGTCGGATGGCTCAGGCCCAGGCGCAGATTCGTGGCTTGGGGCAGGGAAGCATGATCCCCCAGCACCCCCACCACCAGAACAGCCCAGCACAGATGGTAATGCCCCACATTGGGGCCCAGGGCATGGCCCCCCAGACTCAGGGAGTGGTTGGCAGGACTATGTTGGAATCGCAGCAACATTCTCAAATTCAGCAACCACTTCAACCAACAAACCAGCAGTGGGGGGGCCCGCGGGGGCCGACCATGAACCCACAAACAAGGACAGCTATGATGGCGTCTATGCCCCCCCAGCAGCAGGCTGCCATCACTCAGCAGCAGCAGCAGCCACAAATGAATCCGCAGCAGACCCAAGCAGGAAACCGAGGTTTGATGCAGGTGTTGGGTGTGTCCGAAGGGGCAGCAGGGGCCCCTGGGCTGATGCAAGGAGGGGGAATGGGTACCTTGCCCCAGGGAGCAGTGCAGGATCTTCTGCGTACCCTCCGCTCCCCAACATCACCCCAGCAGCAGCAACAAGTCCTCAACATCCTGCGCTCCAACCCAACTCTGATGGCTGCCTTCATACGCCAGAGAACGGCCCGGTACCAGGGATCTCAGGGAGGCCCTGGGGGGCCGCCAGCAGGGGGTCCTGGAGGTGTAAGGTTCCCAGGCTCTCCTGGAGGCTTGCCCAATGTAGGAGGACCTGGAGCCAACCCGCTTGGCAACTTGGATGGGCAACAACAGGTGAACGTTAACCAGATGGGGATGAATATCGCTCAGGGTGGAGCCGGGGGAGGCAACATGCCCACCATGGCTCAGCTGCAGCAGCTGCAGCAACAACAGCAACAGCAGCAGCAGCAGCGTCCCATGTTGCAACAGCAGATGGCTGCTTTGCAACAGCAGCAACAGGGAGCAATGCAAGCTGGACAACAAGGCAACCTGGCAAATATGAATCCCCAGTTCAGAGAGTTGCTAATGAGGAGACAGCTGCAACAACAACAACAACAGCAGCAGCAACAACAGCTGCAGCAGCAACAGCAGCAGCTACAGCAACAACAGCAGCAGCTACAGCAGCAGCAGCAACTACAGCAACAGCAGCAACTACAGCAGCAGCAAATGGCAAACCATGGGCCGTTCCAGCAACAGCAGCAAGCGCAGCAGAGCTTCATGCAACCTGGACAAGGACAGGCAGGGATGCCTCCGTCCTCTCAGCCGCAGCCTGCAGGGGGTCCTGTGGGGGTCCAGCAGCAGCAACAAGGTCCACAGGGGGGACAGCAAGGGTACCCCATGTCACAAGTAGCTGCTGCGCTGCAGCAGAGGCTGCATCAGATGCAGCAGAACCCTATGAGTGGTCACCAAGGACCTGATCTGAGTGGGGGAGGTTCTGGGGCCCCCCTGCAGCCCGGACAGGGTACCTCAGGGCCGGGGCAACAGCAGGGTGGAGTGCCACAGCTGCCCCAAGGCATGGTTCACCAGAACTTCCAGCAGAGGCTGCTGCAGCCATCACACCTGGGGGGCAGCTCGCCCGCCCAGCACAGCAGCCCCATGAGCCCCCAGATGGCCCAGTCTCCCCACATCCCGGGCCAAGGCGGCCTCGGCCCGGCAGGCTCACTGGGCAGCCAGGTCCGCTCCCCTCAGCCCTCCCCCCGGCCGCAGTCGCAGCCGCCACACTCCAGCCCGTCCCCGCGCATGCAGCCCTCCTCCCAGCCGCAGCCCTCGCCTCACCGCATCTCCCCGCAGACGCAGAGCGGGTCGCCGCACCCGGGCCACCTTGCCCAGCACCACCCCAGCATGGCTCCGCCCCAACCGCTGCAGGTCCAGCAGCAGCAGCCACCAGGGGGCTCTGTGGATCCCAGTCAGTTCAGTGACCAGAACTCCATTATGTCCCAGCTGAGCGGGATGGCAGGGATTCACGGAGGGCAAGGCACGCAGCCGGACATGCTGGGGGGAAACAATAACAACGGCAGCAGCAACAACCAGGAGCTCAACCACAATCTCATGTAGCCTCGCCTCCACTTTTTGCTCTGACTTGTTGCCCCAGACGACAAACTGCCATACAGCGAGCCGGGGCTTTTTGAAGTTTTTATGTTTTATTTAAACATTTTTGTGATGTATAAATACGAACTAAAGCTTCCTTCCTATGGGAGATGCGACTTTAAACTTAGAAATCAATAAATGAATAAATTAAAAACAATGGTAAGTTATTGCTGTTAACATATATATATATATACATACATATATATATGTATGTATATATATATATATCTATATATTTTTGCCAACTGTGTACAAAAAGGCAGAAGGGTAGAGTTTCTGGTGAAGATATTTCTTCCTTAAATCTGACAATATTTTCGGGGACTGAGTATTTTGCCTTTTTAAGAAGATTTTTAAGATTTCAAATGTGGTTATAACAAAGTTAAAGTGAGTGATGTACCTTTTTTTATAAATATACATACATATATATATATATATATATATATCTATATATATATATTGTTTTCCTCTGAAGCACCCTGTCATGATTGTATTTTCCAGTCTGATTATTTTGTATTTTCGTTCCGTCGATGAATCGTAAAAGGAACACGAACATATCTTCCGTTACAGCGGTCTTCTTCAGAACGGTGAACACAGCTTTGTACGTGACTGCAGCAAATTCCAGATATTTATTTACTTTGAGCAGATGGGAGGAAATGTGTGTGTGTGTGTGTGTGTGTGTTTTGTGTGCGCGCGGGCGAGAGTTTTATTTTGTAGGTGTGTGTGAGAGAGAATCAGGGGTTTCTATTACAGGTTTTTGTTAAACATTTACCGTGTTTTGGTGGATTTTAGCCTCATGTACCTGACGGATTGCACCCACTTCTCAGCCTTTTTGTGAATATGCATCCCTCCAGTCCCTTTTACTGATCCCCTACAAAATGTGGAGGAATAAAAAGGCATAATGCCGCTTTTCTTTGTTCTTTTTTTTCCCCTCAATAAGGTTGTAAATATTTTCCAGCGCTGTTTTTATGTGACATATGAAAGATTGAGCAAGTTCTGCCTTTGCCCTCTACCTTAACCGTTTTCCTTTCAATTATTTTGCCTATTTTATCTCCCATTTGCAGCAGCAAGGTTTGATTTGTTAGTACTGTAAAAATAGGAAATTGTGGACTTTGATACATTTTTTTTGTTTTTCTTTGTAAAGAAATGTCTAAAAAAAAAGTGTACATATTTGAAAAAAAAAAAAAATCTGTGCAAACGATATGTTTTTGCTCCTTTTCTTCCCCCCCTTCTTCTTGGAATATGTACTGTGTCTGAAACAAAAAGACAGAAGTGCTCCTAAGCTACTGTACAGTATTAACCTTTTTTTCTTTTTTCTAAAGTGTACAGTATGGGTTGTCGTAGGTCACAAGCACCAATGCGCCTTTTTTTTTAGTGTATTTTTTGACAAGGTTTCGGAGAGGGAGGGTCTATCGCACCCACGTTATTGTAGACAAATAAAAATAATAATAATAAAAAAAAAAAAAACTTCTGCGGTAAGCCTGCACAAAACGGAGCCAAAACAAGGGATCGATCTGAAAGACCGAACATTTGGTTGTTTAGCTTTTTACAGAGAGGACTGAAGACACAATATTCACACGCTTACTATTTGTTTTTCTCTGAAAGTCGGGGTTGTTGGGTTTGGGGAAGGAACACATCAAAACCAGGTTGCAATATATCTCGAGACTTATTTTATAAATAAATAAATAAAAAAAAACAAAAAAAAAACATGGATGAACTGTCTTTTATATATAGATATATTATTTAATTTAATTTTTTTGGAAATAAAACTTGAAGCTACAGGAATTATTAGATAAAAAAAAATTGTTTTGTTTTCTATTAAAGGTGTTATGGTGATGAAAAAGACACTGCAGACAGTTATTGGATTTTCCCTGGAGAGGCTGTGGAGTTCATTCTACCATCCTTTTGATGAGATGTTTTATGTACATGAATAAAGTTGTATACATATTGAATCACTGTACAAACAGATGGCAACTGAACAAATTTTTGTCAATTTCTTTTCCTAAAAAGAGACTGGAAATAAGATATTTAAATTTGTTTAGTATTCAAATGGAATCGCTGACCACTTTTTCTTTTCTCCTTTTCTTCCTCTTAACAATTTTGGTGCTTGCTGAGAGAAAGCAAAAATAACTGTTGCTCAATTTTTTTTAAGTTATTTTGGTGGTCTGATTGTTTTTTGCCAATAAATTAATTGTACAATAAAGTATGTTTGTACTATTGGGAAAGAAAATTTCTTTCTTCTTTGCCACAACTATCAAATCGGTTTGTCAGCTAGATAAGTAATTTATGTAGAAATCCATAAATTCAGCGTAAAGTGCAAATATAGAAAAAAACATGATCTAGAATAGTTTCCCGTTTCCTTTACGGTCTGACCATTTTGTTCTAAAATGTTTCTTAAAAAAAGCTGAAGCAGTTTTAAATTAAGTAGAAAGTACAGAAATGGACGTTTTTCTAGTTAATACATCAAATGTGTGAAAGTTAGGAAAATTTTAATGGACGTTTCAACCTCAGACTGTTAGTTTGGAGCTGCTGACTGTTGAAGTGAGGATGATACCATGGTGACATCCAGAGAGCTGTTCAATTCAACAGAGTATTTGTTGAGTATTCTGTTGAAGGTCGGGGGGTAAAAGGTACATTTTTGCCAAAAAGAAAAAGGACATTTTGAGATTAATCTCAGAAATGTTCAAGAAAAAATGTAGGACATTTCTGAGCTTGACAAATGTTTTGTACTTGAAACTGAAATTTCCAAAACTATTTCTTGTTGCTTTTATTTTTAATGAGAAACAAGGATAATTTTTGGTGCTTACTGATAAGTAAAGAACTTATAACTTGCCGAGTTATCAGTTGTCAGTGGGTCTCATGACTGCATGTACCTATAACTTCTAGCTGGTTAACTTACTCCAAAGTGCGTCACAGAACATGCAGTGTATTTTACCATTTTGCTCACTCGCTCCACCTCGATGAAAGATGGCCGCCAAAAGTCATAGTAAACATGTGCAACATTTATTTTTTGTTGTTACCCAACAAGCAGTCGAAACACGACAACACTTGATAATGTAATGTGCGGATTCACATCGCGGTACAGTGCGAGCTTCTGCGCTCGGCGGTGGACAGATGCGGCGCAAGCGACAACAGGAGGCAACATGAAACCCTGCAGGGGGCGCTTGATCTATCACATCAGTACAGTTATTCTGTAAATGGAATCTGGTTAAAACAAACAGTATAAAACAATCGTGCGGTTACATGCAGGACCCCATAAACAATAAATATACATTCTGGTCGATGTAGAAAAATGACTAGAAAAATGTGTTTCTGCTTACGGTCCAACCAGGCGGTCTCCAGGCAACAGTTTCTGTCTTACATCAGTGAAGAGCAGAAAAATAAAACACTGCTAGTAATTAGTCATGTGGAGAGATATTATTTTTAAAAGCTCCACGGTTACCTGGAAACAAACAGTGCAGCGGTAGGCACTTTCATTCTCACTGATAAACAGTCCAGCGTCGTCATCGTCAGGACGACATCGCCTCAGATCCTGTGTTCACAGAGTCTGACTAAAGCTACTGAGTCATTAAATGTGCAGTGCCTCACAACCCTGGAACTCTAACACTTTGTCACATCCAGTCATAAACATCAGGGTATTTTAGTAGGTTTTTTTTTAATACAGTAGACCAACACTAAGTGGTGTATACGTAGATTTTTATGGAACAAATCTTGAGAAGCTGAGTTCATGCAGAGATTTCCACATATGCATGACTCCGTGAACTCAAAGTGCCTTCTGAGTTTATTTACAGGTAGCAAGGTAAGTGGGGCTGATTTCAAATGCACACAGTTCTGTAGGACTGAAGCGATTAATCGGTAACAATTGTCGACTAATTTATTAATCAATTAATTGTTAACTAGGACATACAGACTCAAGCAGAGGCCAGTTGCTGGGAGAACAACATATTCAGAGCAGTAATTAAGCTAAAAAATATATACATATTTATTTAAGATAAAAAAAAAACATTTGTCTATAAATATGTTCTACACAGAACCCCTCCAGAATTGTTTCTGTTTGTGTGTTTTTTTTTGTTTTTTTTTATCTAAATCTGCAAACAGCAGATAAAATCAAGCACATCAGCCTGGTAACGTCACACAATCGTAACGTTGAGATTCTGAAACTCTGAAACTGTAATGAAGCTTCTGGTCCAGCTCTGATGGACGCACACCAGTGTGATGCGCCACCATAATACATTCTGTCATGTGGTTTCAGAGTTCGGTCCGTTTGTGCCTTCTGCTTTATGGTTTCATGACGTAGAGCTGTTTGGTTGAGAGAAACTATGCTGTGCGTCTTTGCACTAGAGGACAGAGGAGAGAGGCATGCGGGCGGCTCGAATCGCCTCCCAGCAGACTTTGAAACGCTACAAACCCAGACCAGGTAGTTTGGAGTATGTACAACATCCAGGATAACGCCTAATTAGATCAGGGTGGAGGAGAGGAGCTGGTTGTGTTTACATGCACAGGGGACTCCTCTTCTTCACATGGACTCACCCAGATCCCTTCTGCTCCGTCATCAGAGCTCCAATTCATTCTGATATGTTAGAAGTGCATTTCCTTGTCTTACATCTAAAATGACCTCATTTTATGCTAACATTTTGCTATGAATTACGCAATTTCACGTGAGAAAATATTCTTTCAAAATAAGGTTGATTGGGTATTAAATGTTCGGTTAATCAAATATGTTGATCATGATGTAAAGAAATACAAATATGGCACCTAGCTAGCTGTTAGAAAGTTAGCTAGGTGCTAGCTGATGAGTTTTCCTCCTCATCAGCTCCATGTTAGCATCAGGTAGCTAACGGGTCTTTGAGGTTGTTGTGGCGTTAAATTTGACACACTTTACACACAAGCTAAATGAATCAACCCTTTTGGAAACCAATGTCTTCTGGATTGAGCAAAAACAACAAAACTATTTCATCTGGTCAAGAAGTCTGTATGTTTTCATAAGTAAAGAGATTTTATTGCTGGAAATAACTTAAACAGAAATGTGTTATTTAAAATGTTTTTTTTTTGTTTTTTTTAAGGTGTGTTATGATTCACTGGACCTTTAAGCCAATCATCAGCTGTCTGTGCTTGTGTCATTTCCTTCCTGTCAGCTACATGTGATGGGTTTCAACTCTGATGTATTCCACTTAAAAGTGACCAGATCAACCACACATTGCAAAAATATTCATACATTTTGAAGATTTCCAGCTTTTGGTTATGTTTAAACCGCAACTTTATTGTCATTTTATAAGAAAGACCAACACAGAGTGGAGCGTAATTGTGAAGGGAAAAGTAAATCATGGTTTTCAACACTCTCAAAATCTGAAAAGTGTTTTCTACTAGAACCTATATCACATATTATAACGCGATGTTAAGTTTCATAATAAATAAATAAAATGTTGATGACCAGACCTCATTCTCTTTTAATGTTCTATGTCTACCCTGTGTGTTGGTCTGTCTCATTAAATCCACATATGATACAGTAACGTCTGCGGTTGTGACATGATGAAAAGTGGACAAGTGCAAGGGGTGTGAATACTTTTGTAAGGCACTGCTGACTCTGTGCGTACCAACCGAGCTGCTCCAGCAGCGCGTCAGAGTCAGTGCCTCCAGCAGCTCCGAGGGGCCCCGTCACCCACCTGCTCCCACACCTCCAGGCCCCAGTCCCGGAAGAATCCTCTGGCCGCTCTGGACTCCCTGAAGGTCACTGTGAGGGCGTTGAGGGTGACGTCTGTGACCGTCACCTCTCCTGGGCCCACCATGGGTAGCCACAGTTTGTCTGACGCGGCCGCGCCGCCGGACCCCACTGCTGTGCTCCAGTTATCTGGGCCCCTGTGTCCTAAAGGAAAGGTGAAGGGTCAGTGAAGAGGAATGAAACTCGTTTATTTGTATCATTTGTGGTTAACATGTAGCACATGTTAATCATGTGCTACATGTCTGGGCACTACGGCACATGTTAACCTATGAAACCTATGAAATAATTTTTTTTACATACTTGTTGAAACTGTCAGTGTGTCGTGAGAAAATCTGTGGAAAAAATGGAGCTCCTGTGTCTTTTCCCAGTGCTAACTAGAAACAACCAATCAGAGTCAGGAGGCGGGATTTACGCTGTCAATCTAACGCAGGATGTTAGGAACGCTAAGGCTCGTCAGTGTGATGGTGGATAAACTGTTTTGCTGGAACGATGAGATGTTTCTCCGCCACTTGCATATTTAGCAGTGAGGATGATTGACAGCACTAAGCCCCTCCTCCTGGCTGTGATTGGTTGTTTTTGGTTGGGAGCGGCGAAATTATTCAGAAAGCAACAGTAGCTTCGTGAGGAGGAGGAGATGGTTCTTTTCACAGATTATCTGCCTCATATTACTCTGCCAAAACATGCTGACAGTTTAAATTTTTTTTTTTTTTTTTTTTTTAGTAAAAGTTACATCTTGCAGCTTTAATGAGCCTCTGGAGGATTGGTTCTATAATCAGCTCAGGATGATGCAAGGCGTTGGCCGTATGCCCAGAAAACAAGCCAAACTGGGACAAGACTGGTTGGATTAAACTCTCTGACCAAGTGACACACATACCGTTAAAAACACCTCCTCCCATCTCAGCCTCCTCTTCCTCTCTGTGTTCACTATCCTCTGCACTGTTCTCCTCCTCTTCCTCCTCTTCCTCTTCTTCCTCATCTTCTTCCTCCTCCTCCCAGGCCTCTTGTGAGGGTCTCTGGAGGTTTAAGCTAAGTCGTCTGCTCTGCTTGGTCTTTCGATAGGTTCGAGAAGGAACCCAGGCGTCGTCCTCGTCCTCATCCTCCTCATCATCAGGAACCAGGGAGCGCGTCAGAGAGAGACGCAGGCGAGGAGGAGGCTTGGCAGGAATCTTGTGAGCGCTGCGGAGATCCATGGTGTAAACAGTGTTCTGAAATGATAAAATGAGCTAGAGAAGGTTTGGCAGCATCATAATGTGGGGAGGTTTTTCTCCAAAGGCAACAGGGAAGCTGTAAAGCTGATGGAAACTTATAGAAAGGAGCAGGAGGTGTCCAAAGTTCGGGGGCCATGTGGGCTGATTTCATGTGGAAAAAAAATGAAGCGCCTAGACAAGTTTTTGGAGATCTCTAGATGTGTTGATCACGTTACCTGCAGCAGGAGTCGTTTTGACTTGGATCCTTTCCTCCTGTGGCCAATCACTCTGTCTCTCTCTTCTCTAGGAAGGGGAACAAAAAAAAAGGAATGGGTAATCTGAATTTAGATTCTCTGGAGGTGGTTTTGCTGTGTCGTCCCTCGTCTTGTAAAGAAATGTCAACGAAGCTCCGCGCTAGCATGCCTGCATCCTAAGTACACTAAGGAGCATTGACATAGATCCTCCCCCCCCCCACCAGGGAGCTGCTAGCCTCCAGAACCATCACTGCTCCCAACAAAATCAGGAAGTGTTTACACCCCTGCTGTTTTTTTTTTTTTTGAACAATTTTACTCATTTCAAGACACATTTCTGCTGTATTCACAGATTCTTTTTCTGTTTTCATAAATCGTAAATAGTCTGTTTAATGTCCATTATGTACATTTTTTAAAACTGATCCCTATCCGCTGCGCATTGATTGGATCAAAGTATGCTATTTCTGATAACTACACAGGATGTTTAATTTATAATCTTATCCTTAATGTATAGTGTGTGTTTTTTTTATTTTTTATTTTATTTTTACATTTCAAAACATGAAAAGAAACCAAAACACACAGAAAAACAGACAGGAACGGACAGCTATAAATGAATAGTTGCACCATTCGACGCTTCAGTCTGGGTAATTCAAACTGTTACAACATTGCAGACATATACAACCTCATGTCTATAGTGTGATATTTGTAAATTTGTTGGGGTTTTTTGTTGTTGTTTTTTTTTTAATTTTTAATACTTTTTATCTTGGTGTGAACCTACATCTGAATTTGCCCACTGTGAAGATTTCAGTGAGAGATGAGAAATGCTAAAAACCAGAGCAATGTCAGACTGGCTCATGTTGCTTGTGTTCCGATTGAAGGAGGGTCTCACTTGTCCTCGAAAGCCTGCACCAGGCGCCGGTCCAGGATGTGCTCCTCAGGTTCCCAGGTGCTGTACCTGTGAGCCATTGTGAGAAAGAGATTTTCATTTTCCCATGAAATACTCTCTTTGTCTTTTTTTCCATTTAGTTGGCAAATGAAGCGACTCCAACTTCATCAAAGCACATCCCATTAAAACAAAGGCTGAAAAGAAAAGAGAAAAAACTAAGCTAATCTGAGCTCCATCTTCTTGAACAAAAGGAGAGGTTTTGATTGAAAGGCAACTTGTTTTTTATATTTTAAAATATTTTAAAATTCATGGAATTTATTTCAATTTTTCATACTGTACGAAGAAAAAACATGTTAAATCTTAAAACTGAACAGAATATGTCTGAATTTAATGTGAACTGCGTCGCCGTTTGAGAGAATAGCTCATCTAAAGTATTGTTTTGGAAATCCTTCACAGAAACCTCTGAATGCATGCATAATTGATTGGAGAGAACTTCCTCATCAGCTTAATGTTTGATCAGGCTGAGCTTCCAACCGCAAACGAAATAAACAGGAGACAACAGAACATCTGGTGAGTTAGAATAGTAATAAACTGGAAATATCAATTTATGCCATATTTTTAAATCAGTGAGGATCTTATTATTTTTATTCAGCATCTCACATTTTCACTGTTTTTATTCTATCCTATATACGGCAGTTGTTACTTTATAGCACATGTTGTGGACATGATTAGACTTTTTTATATAAAGCGGAGGCTCTCTTTTGATGAAATATTCCACGTCTACATACTCACTTTGGAGGCCATCCTTTCCACTTCAGCAGGTACTCCACATTACCCTGTGGAGAAAAGGTTCCAGACCAGCATCAAAGGAGCAGAAAATACCACAGCTTTTAGAGCTGCATTGTTTTTATGATAATTCTTCGGTAGCTCTGCATCATTGCTTTGCAGTTCATGAAACACATTAAACACGGCAAGCTTTGTTAAATACAGCCGGTTTACTTCTGATCAAAACAATCCTCCTGTGGCAACTTGAAATGTCTTATTGTTTGTCTTCTGTTGGATCCACGTTGAGTTATTGAGACGACGCTCTTTTCGTCACATGACGTGCAATGTAATAATATTAATATACCAATCCGAAGCACTCAGAGTCTGTCATTTCTTGGTGAAGTCATCCTGTTGTGACCTTTTAAAAGTATTCTCAGTGGATGAAGTCACCACTTCCCCAAACTTCATCTAGATCCCGTGAGAATATGAAGGTGAATTATAAACCTATGTTTGGTTTGATAAATCCATCTCAATATTTAACTTTAACCTAAGTAGAAAACTGAGTACATAAAAAAAAAAAAAAAAACACGTTTACATTGCTAACGTATGTAATATCACATGATATTGAGCACATCACTAAATAGGTTTAACATAGCTCTTACTCATCAGGCTGCTGAAACTCTGTTGTGTTTGTTGTTTGGTTACTGTATGAAATCACCATGAACATCAGCAGTTCTATATTTAAACAACAAAGTGTGAATGATGTCTGCAAATCGAAACACAGACCGTTGGCTCCTGTGAACTCCTAAAATTTACAACCAACTAAGCATATTTATGCAAAAACATACACCAATTAACTGCTAATGAATCTTAATAAAATATTTTTTTCCCTCATTGTTATTTTCAGATTTGCCTTAAACTACCTAGACTTGCTAAAATGACCGTTCAGTTAGTCACAATTTTAAATGTGACGTTTGAAGTGTCTGACATTTCTTATTAAAACTCCCCAAAACATGAATTATAATTCATAAAATAAGTAGTAGAGGAAATCAGGTTTTGGCGGATAAGTGACAACACGGATTTTATTGCAATATTACTTTAATGTGGCGCCAGCAACTCCCTCTCAACTTTGATGTGGCCAGAAATGCCCAAAGACTTACAATGAAACTGCATTGTTTTGATCTCAGCCATTACAAGTGAAGCCAGAGAAAACTCTGCGCATTTAGGATCTCTTCATACAGACTTTAAACTGTTGTAATTGTACGACAGATCATTTTTTTCTGGTTTTAAAACTGTAACTTTTTAATAGGGAAATGTCAAATTTTATTTAAAGTCCAGTGTTAATCATAATAAAAAGATAAAAAAAAAAAAAAAGTTCAATTTTGCTCAATTTAAATCTATGCTCACAATTTTAGCTTACCTCTACACCCAGTACAATGCTCAGAAATAAAGCAGAAATCAAGAGTCTCTAGGGTTCCTCTTTTGCGCTCCAGAACCCTAAAGTTCTAGGTACGCACCTGTTAATGTCAACAACATGGCATGAGACCTACTCAGCAGGCAGACAGGCCCGTAATAACAGTTTGCTTGGATGTTTCCTCTTAGGGCTTAATGAGTCAAGCAGCTTACGCCAGAAGATGCTGCGCAGTTGCAACTGTTAGATTCAGGGGACACCTGACCCCCTTATACAAAGCCTCTTAATTAGCTAACTAGGTTAAAAGACAACTGTGCTACTAATGTCTCCGGCATTAATTAGCATCCTCCCTCCCAAAATAAACACATTACCCCGCTGCTAAACACGTCATTAATAATTCACGTCCCACTTTTGAACCCTTACCTTTCGGAGTCTTTTCTTCAGAATTGATTCCACGGCAAACACTTGCTCTCCAATGGCAGAGAGCTCCATCTGTAGTGCGCACCAAACCTCCGTGGGGACGTAACTGTCAAACTAACGTCCTTCTCCCTCACAAACTAAGCTAACGGTAACTGCTACTGAGGGCGCGTGCCTCGGCCCCGTCCTCCCCTCTCTCTCCGTCGCCGCTTCGGTTTGTTCCCACTTTCACGGGGCCGGTTTATCTGGAGCGACTTCCTCAGCACTCGTCCAGTGACTTTACAAAATCTGCGACACATCTGCACACCGCTTCGCGCGCGCGCTCGTGCCATGGAAGCGCGTTCCCCGTGAAGGATGAGTCGGCGCGCGCCACTGGCTGCCTCATCATCCTCGTTATTTACTGGAGACCAAACGATCGTAGTTTTCTCTCTCTCTCTCTCATCCTTTAGCTCCCTTAATGGCAGCAGAGCATCAATATGCTAACGTTTATCAATGGGATTATAACCACTTGTAAAAATATTCACTCCCATTCAACATTTTTCACCTCATTCAACAACCCCAAACTCAATTAAAAAATAAAAAATAAAACAAAAAAATAGCAGTGTTCCTTTAAAAGCACCACAGATCCTCATAGGTGAAATAAATGTACAAATTTGCCCTTTATTGCCAAATATGAAGATTTTATTTTTTTTATGAAAAAAAATGTTCTCTCTCTCTTCCTCTGTCCCTCTTGTAAAAGTATTCACACCCATTCAACATTTTTCACGCCATTCAAAAACCCAAACTCAATTTCAAGACAAAGAATAGCAGTGGATCCATACAGCTCTGCAATTTTCTGTGCCTTTAAAAGCACCACAGATCCTAATGGGTGACATAAATATACACATTTGCCCTTTATTACCATTTTAAACACAATGACACGTGAAATGCCAAATGTGAGGATTTTATTTATTTATTCATTTTTAATAAAAAAATAAAGTACACTGATAATCAGGATTCCTCCAAAGGGAAAGGACTTAATGGATTGTCATGGCAATAAAGCAAAGGCATATGAATACAAATGTGCAACACAGGTCGCAGTGTCCGTGTTCAGTTAATACAAATATGTGACACTTCAAAGCAGTTTCTCGTTGTTTACAATGTGACATCACAGGATCACAGACAGGCCTTGAACATGAGGATGTTGCTTCAAATTTGAAATAAAACATGCACAACTTATATATTTGGATTGCTTATTGAAAAAAAAAAAAAAAAAAAAGGAAGTGCAACAAATTCCTTGGCAGAAAAAACGTAGTTACTCTGCAAAAATGGAAGGGCATCTACCATTTCTCCTCCCAAATATAACAAACTGCTCCTTTGGATATTCTGATATGGCGCCAAACTCCAAAATATACATACCTTTTATGTAAACAAGTTAAGGCCGATTCAATCACTAACATGTATAATACGAAGAGTTTAACGATTGGGAATGTGAACTTTTAAATCGCCTCACAAACTACCGAAAAATCTTTCTTTACACACGACACCAGATCACCAACAACTTTCACTTTTCATCCAACTTTCTAGACCAACACCTGCAAAAACTTTTTTTTTTTGCTCTCCAGGTCCTTTTGTATAGTTGAGCAAATAACTTTCTTCGCTCAACTATGCTTTAAAAACAACTTCCTTTGACCGAGATTCCTCCGATTACAGTCAATAACTTGCTGGGACAGTCAGGGATTTCCTTTCAAAGCTGTGTTTGGCTGATTTTCATATAGAGGGGTGAACTACAGGAAGATGAGGAAAAGCCCTTTATCTGCTGAGTTCCTGTGCTACAGAGGGCCGCTGTGACTGGGACCCTTTGGAAAAGTCACTGAGGCAAAAAACCTAAAAACAAAACTCTGGCAACGACAAATCAGGACAAAGGGATACATTTCAGTGGTAAAGAACTACCGTCTAAACCTTTAGTGTAAAGTCGTGGTTTTTACTGTTGATCGTTCCGTCAGCAGGAGTAAATAAATTCACTCGTAAAAGGTTTTGCACTTTGAATCTGAAGTCAGCATGACTCACTGCATGAAAATTATCTTCCTGAATTAGTGGATGCATTTTGCCGCATTTGATCCGAAGAGGAAGAGAGTTTAGCATCAAGCCCAAAACATATATTTCTTTACTGACGAGCGATGTTTGTGTGTAGTGCAATACGTCTTAAACAAATAACATATTTCTTTCCTTTACAGAAGCGTCTATACAGTGAGAAGAAACTTAAAAACACATGACTAGATGATCATCGATATTAAGCAAGCTGGAGCAAATATCCACTAGAGGGAGTACTTGGCCAGAGTGTTGCATTGCTTTGTTGCCATAATATAAAAAGTGTTGCATTGGCAAAGATTCTACAGTAAAGGGTGAGTCGGTGCCAGACGTGTAGGGAGTTGCTGAAACACACACACATGGTTGGTAATGTGGTAAACCTCTCAACTCTGAGCTGGGATTCGATGAGATCGAGATGAGGGGAAAAGAAGCGAGGGTGCACTTTGGTGAGAAAGACGGAAAAATATGGAGTAAAATAGAACATTAAAAAAAATAAAATTAAAAAAAAAGAGGAGAAAAAAATGGTAAATGTAAAAACCTGCCTTTTCCTTAGGTCCAAAACTCTCACAACTTCAGAGATTTGAGAAAATAAAAAGGGAAAGACAGAAAAAATAAGCATCAAAACATACACATATATATATAAACCTCATCGGCAGGAACAGAATAGTCTCAGTTGTGATTCTTTGATTTGCTCTGAAAAGTGTTTGCCTCCTTCATTAACTTGTGTTAACTTGTGTCTCAGATCAGCTAAGTGTTCAGCAATGGCCATGTAAACAAAACCCAAAAGAAGAAAAAAAAATAATAATAATACAACTGCAAGGGCGCATCGATGATGCAATTGGCGGTGCACAACGCTACTTCATCTCCAGTTGGTCCTGCGACAGGCCGTTTGGCTGATGCGATCGGCTGGTTGAACCATCAGCCGTCGGAGCGCCATGTTTGGTGGACCTCCACCTCTTCTGAGACAACCAGCAGGAGTTCACAGTTCTTCCCTCGCAGCTGCTGACGGAGAAACTTCCTGAGTTTGTGATAAAGGAAACAAAACTGTCAAATAATAAATATGACATGATAAAAAAATAAATAAATACACGAGCATCAGGTTTTGAAGAGACTAAGTAAAAATGGGCAGGGTGAGTAAAAGCTGGACAGAAGTTTGTTTTTGGGAGAACATCTCAAATGTACAACATTTACTGCATGTAAAATAATGCTTTGGTACATTTTCTGTCTACAACAGTAAAATAATTCCAGGATTTTTTCTGCTCGTCTGAGAGAGGGACACACAGGAGATTCCCCTTTATTTTAGAAAAATATGTTACTTTTGCATTGCTAAATTGATTTAATCTATTAATATGCTCTGTGCATATTTATTTCAAATATAATATTATTATTACCATGGCTGAGCCAGATTTCTTCTTATAGTGCATGACTGGTGTGGCAGGATGTTGTTAAGGACACATTCTCAGAACACCTTGCCTCTTACCTGAGCTCATCAGGACTGCCAATAGGCTGAGGGTTGCGTAGCTTAGAATCCAGGTTGTAGTAGACACCTCCCACTTCCCTGACTCCAATCCAGTGCTGGCGTTTCAGTGGCAGCCGGAGAGGCCCCCAGCGCAGATTGGACGGCACGTTCAGGATAAAGCCCTCCACGTTGGACAGCTCAATGCTGCCTACATCCCTGGGGGAAGAAAAAAAAAAGCTATTTAAACAAAGAACATCATAAAACAAAATGGACAACAAACCATTTGGATGCTATGCTGTGGTGTCTTTACTTGATGAAGTCATTTGTAATTGACTTCATCAATTACACTTGGAAATCTTCTTGAAGTTTAAAACGTTACCCCATTTCCCGTCGCAAAGATTTTACAACTTAAAAGGTTTTTTTAACGAGGTCCGAGATTTTAACTCTGGCCAAAGATAATTTTTCCAGTCCAAGTCTAAGTCAGGTTTTCAGTTTCTTTCCCCAAGTCCAAGCCAAGCCTCAAATCTTTCGTCTCGAGTCTCGTCTTTCACTTGTATCCAAATTGAGTCTCTGATGATTAAGATTATGTTTTCTGATTTAAAAGGTACGCAGTCTAGTCTGCCTACAATGCTGCAAGTTAGGAATTCAAATCCTGTCTTTATTATCTTCAGGCCTATTTTCACAAAGGAACAAAACTGTCTTTTAATCGGTTAACATTTAACTCAACAAGCAAAAAAGCTGTGACCTGCTTTAAATTACTTTGCAGACTAAAATTAAAAATCTTCATTTCAAACTCAGCAACTGGTGGTTCCACAAAGTATCGACTCATGGGGATTAAATACTTTTTCACAAGGGTGTGAATACTTTTGTAAGCTGCTGTAAATCAAATGCTGAGCTCAGCTGGAGCAGAGCGTTCAGTAAGCATATCAATTTTTGGACTCTTCCCAATATTCAAAATCCTCGTCAAAATTTTTAGTGGTGCTTAACCCGAACCTGAGTCTAAATCCATCTTCTTTAACTCTGCGTAAAACTGAAGGTACAACAAATATGCAAACTAGTTTTGTGTTGCATAAAAAAAAGTAACAGAAAGAGAGTCGTGTTTATGTTGTTAATTGATTAATGGCATTGATTATGTTCCGGTTTTAGCGCCAGGTAGAAAGACAGGAACTCATTTTCACAGAAAAACGGAGCGACTCCTGATGCCATTAGCACTCCTGTGATACTGATAGCACAAGTACTGATAATAAAAACATGCTAACTGATGGATCTTTGAAGAGTCGGCTGACTAAGTTGATGTAGGTTTAGCGGAGGGAGCAGGCCTCCTGTTTACATTTAGGATTTTAGTGAAGAATGCAGATGTTCGAGTTGGTTGAGGAGTTTCCTGTTCACAAGAGTAGAAACATTAGAAACAAATATGAGAAAAAAAGAGAAATAATTAAAAATCAGCCAAACATGTGGACCCGAGTAAAAGTGTTTATGTTTTGGCTCTGCGGCCTCTGCTCAACCCCCTCCTGGATCATTCTGGGAAATAAACTAAGACAACAGCAGAACATGCACTACAAATACACACACAAAAAAATCTCAATTACAGAGTGATGCAGTTTCACCACTGGATCTAAAATAGGAGTCAAACAAATATAAAGGTTTTTGTTGGCGATGTCAATCCAAGAAACAATACATTTGATGAATGTATCCACATCCTGCAGCGATGACTAAAGGTGCATTCAAAACAAACTGGAGTTACTGGAGAGAGAGCAGAAGAACGTCTGTTCATGCCACTGGTCAAGACCGTCATGTGTGGCGCAGCACATATTTATAGCTTGGGAATTTTGGGGGGCTTGACTATTTTATAGTTCATGTCAATGTTTGACTTCGTCTCAACAAACCACTTCGATTTATTTGGTTTGGTGCAGCAGGATATTTATAATTAGAAGGGAAACACGCAACTGGTGTTTCTGCAAAAGCTCAGAAAGTCGACCAACACAAGTGGCCTCTGTGGAGATTTTACCCCAAAAATAACCATCTTAGAGTTCCAAAAGATTAATCCTGGTAGTCATTCTATATTATTCAGAGGTAGAATCACAACAGGGCTGAAACGATTAATCAGATGAGTTACTGAAATAATCGTCAATCATTCGTTTCGGTAATCGATAAATTGTACGCAGACTCAAACAGAGCCAATTTGCTGTAAAGACAACACAGTCAGAGCAGCAATTAAAGCACAACTGTACAAAAAATAGAAATATTTTGCATTCAAGATAAAAAGACGTATATTTGTCTGTTAATCTGTTCTACCCAGAACTTCACCTGGTTCAAATGCTGCAAAAAAAATCATCTTCACCAACTAGTTATTCCAAAAATAATCAACAGTTCAGTCCTACACTGTGCTGCTGCTAAGTCAAGCAGAAAGGCTTGAGTTTTTCACATGCTGATGTTAAAAGTTTTCTTATTTTTTAGCTACAGCTGAAATGGAATTGAATTCATTCTTTATTTGTATTTTTTATGCATTTTGTTGTTAAAAAAAGATTCTACATTGTTGAAAAAAATTTGCAGAATGTGCCATTCTTTAAATACTATGCATCAGAATAATTGACAAAATAATCGATTACTAAAATAATTGTTGATAATACTAAAAATAGCTTTCCTTTTCAACGTGAGAAACTCTCTTTGTGAAACAATTAATCGTTTGTAAAACAATTAATCTGAGACAGGACTTTCACTGTCTTAATGGAGAAAAATACATATTTATATATACTGTTGAAGTCAATATTCAGAAGGACATAAACATTTGTTGTTTACTGGCGCTATATAAATAAACTGAAAAGTAATTTTTTTAAGATTTTCTGTGCTGACTGAGCAAAAACCAAGTGTTACATAAAAATGTTATCACGAGTTATTCAATTAATTATCAATTGATTTATCTGTGGATTTTTTTTCTAATTTCTTTTACTTCTGTGGCAATAAAACTTAAGACACTGTACTTACAAATCCTATAATTTAGACTGGACAACAAGAGCCCCCTGGTGTGTTTTGCAATACTTTCCACTTAGTGCGTCTGGGTCCAAGTCCATAGAGTCCCGTGTAATCCGATCGATTCTGACCTGAGCAGAATTCGTCCCGTTCGTGTCTGAGATTAATCAGCCGATGTACTCACAGTGTTTGGGTCTTCACAGACAGCCAGAAAGTGGCTTATTCAACGTACGACAGCCTGGAAACAAGCACTCACACGACTTGTTTCAATGACAAACCGGTATGCAAACCTGGACCGTATCAGAACTAATGTCCAGCTATTCCCAGAGAAACTTGACATCCACTGAAATGTTTTGACAAACAGAAATGGCTAAATTGAAAGCATAAAGTGTCTGTGATTGTTCATACCATTGTGGCTTGGTCGTCGTTTGATAAATAATTGCATATTCGGAATGTGCAGCGTTTTGTACACTTGGACTTAGATTTAAATGACTTACATACCTTCTTTTATCCCACCAGACTGCCTCAAACCCTCGGGTCTGCAACGCTGCCATGATGACATTTACATCATAGTTCCCGTTTCCCAGCATGCTCTTTTTGTGAGGCGTCACCATAGTGCTGGGACATAGCCTGCAACGTGTTGAAAACGAGAAATCAATCACAGTCTCTCATGTTTTCTTGCTAACATCAACGGTTTCCATTGGGATTTTATGCCAACAACACAAAGTTGTGCCTAACTAAGAAGACATGGATTTCTAATTTTTACTAATCATAAGTGTGTAAAGTGTAATGTGCATTTGAACACAGCCCTTTTTACAAAATACACCTTTAACATGACTTATCGAAGAGCAAAACCAAGACTCTACGCCTTTGGCCGACGTGAGTCCACAGTGGCTCTTCAGGTTGTAAAGGTTGCAAAGCCATGCTCTAGAGATGATATGCTCACAAGATATGTCAGATATGACAAGAGATATGAAAAAAAAATCTTTGTATGAAAGCCTAGTCAAATAGCAGAAATATAACCAACTGAGAACCAGTGTAAGCCCCAGAACACTGATTTTCACTGTTTTAACCCCCCCAAAAAACCCAGGTAAACTTGTGTCAAGTGTGGATACAAGCATAAAACTTTGTTTGCTCAACCCTCAGGTTGTGTGTTTGTCATGTTTTCTGTTAGCCACTTAGATTTCAGAATGACAGTCATTTTTTGAAATGGCTGCCATTTTTCTGCCTTTTAAACCAGTTATTCGCATAAAATGTTACCCATTTTCATGACTTGGATTAACTCTACGTCACATCATATGTTTTCAACGATGGTCATCCTAATCATAAAACTCACTAATAACAGATGATGATCCGATGCCAAAACTGAAACTGAGGTTTCTGCTGTTAGCGTAACAGCAGAAACGACAAGACAGGAAGACTGAACTGACAGTCATTTTAATGGTTCTTGTTAGCTTCTGCAAATTTTTTTGAATTGTTTAGCGGTTTAGCATTAGCTTCCGTTAATGTTTTCATTTCTTTATCAGTTCAAACTATATTTTTATATTTTCATTTGTTTAGCAGTTCAGCTTTAGCTTTGGCCGATACTTTTATGTTTAGTGGTAACTTCTGCTAATGTATTTATGTCTTTAGCGGGTTAGTGTTAGCATATCCTTATATTTTCATTTGTTTAGCATTACCTTATATTCTTATTTGTTTAGCGGTTTATTTAGTTTCTTTGAATATCTTTCTGTTTTTAGCAGTTTTTCCATCTTGAAAAACTGCCTCCTTCAATTTTTCAGTGGCTAGCGGTTTTTGTTTGTTTGTTTGTTTCAAAATACATAGCAAGACAATGGGAACGTCTGTGCCAAGTAGGATTCTTGTATCCAAATGTTAAAGATGTTTGCTGAAATATTCAATGCATTCAGCTATACCTCAAAGATTTTGCAGTTCTAATTGCAGAGACAGGGAGAGCACGAAAGTATTGACTCAAGGGGGCTGGATACAATTCCATCCCACACTTTCATCACCCATATTATTTTGTTCTGAGCATAATTTCTAAAATCATGTATCATTTTCCTTTCACCTCACAATTACATGGTACCCTGTGTGAGTGTACCTCATCAAACCTGGAGGGAAAAGGTAGAAAAGTTCAAAAAGTATAAATATTTTTGCAAGACAAAGGTGATTCCTGGTGGATTTTAGCAACCCAGCTCTCTCACCTTTGGTATATCTCTTGCAGGGTGTCCCGACTAAAGGCCGTCCCATCCTGGAAGACGTTGTTGAGCGCATGCAATGCGCAGAGCTCCCTCCGCTGCTTCTCGTGATATATGGCCGGAGTTGTCGGAGAAGTCTGCTGGGGAGCCGGCGGGGAGAGGGAGGACGACGACGACGAGAGATCCTGCTGCAGCTGAGCGTCCCTCGGATCCTTGCTCCTCCTCTCCGCTGCTCCTGAAACCGCTTCCCCCCCTCCTCCGGCAGCTTTCTGCTTGCTGACCTTCCAGGGCATGCAGCCCAGCTCCTGCAGTCCGCCTCGGCCCTTCTGCTTCCACTCGTTGGCTGGATACGGAGTACTCCCCATCCCTGGACGTTCACCACCGCCGCCGCCGCCACCACCGCCACGTTCTCCTCCTCCAGCTCCACCACTACTGCCCTCAGGACGCTACGTCGAAGGCAGGACAGCCGTTCCCATGGCAGCCCCCTCGACCTCCGGGAAGAGAGGAGTCTGTGTTGCTATGTAGGCTCTCAGAGGAAGGTGGAAGGTAAATAAACACCACCTCTCTCAACAGGAGAGGATGTAGAAAGTAGAATTCAGGACAGAATTTAGACAGTGGTGGAAAAATAAAAAGTATGAAGAAGATGGGATCCTCTGATAAAAATCATAAATCAAGTTGTCATCCCTCTCTTGTGTGTTTCCACTTCCTCCATCCTGTGAGTGTGTGCGTTGACCGTTGTGCCCCTCCGGTCAGCAGGCGTGCCGTTTTGCAGGACTTTCCATCACCAAAAAACTGAACATGAAGCTTTTCTCGCGTTGCTCTGGAAACAGATGTTACGACCAGTTTAGAATACGGACCACAATTTCAAGTACTCCGCTTTACTGAGCTACACTGACTGTGATCTAATCTCCTTTTTTCCATTTCTGTCACCCTTAAAAAGGTCTGGATTAAACAAATTTTTAGGGGTGCACCGATTGCAGTTTTTTGACCAATTACCAACCATTAAAAGTCAATTTTTTTTTTGTCTGAAATGTTGCTCATTACAGCGACGGAGTTACTACGTTAGCAAAAGTGGGGCGACTCTCTCATGTCAGAGCAAAATGGGGGGAGCTACTGAATTTCATACGTTTGCATAAGTAGATAAGATCGGTTTCACGTGCAAGTGCAAGCTGAGAAAATTAAGGAAATCTGGACTGATCAATAAACGCACCCCAATAAATTTGTTACTGTCAAACAACCAGAAAAAACACAATCACTTTTTTAAGTTATGCTGTAATTTAATAAGGTCCAGACTGATGATGTCATCCAGGGATATAATATTGTGGAACATTGTCTTTGCTGTTAGCATGTCATGATGGTCACAAGTCCAACAGTCTTCAGTCAGAGGCCTCTTCAAATTTGTTGCGAGATGGACTGCTACTGCAGAATGTTCCTGCTCCCAGCATCACTGTCCACAACCGCTCTTTGAAGATACTTAGATCACATGATTGCAACATTTCATTTCCTTTTGGGATAATTAAATATTTTTTAATTGAACTGAATTTGTGTCAAAGCTGTTGTCACCCAAAAGGGTCGTTGTTTTAATAAAGGGCCACGTTAGCTTGGACAGCCTCCTCCCCATTAATAAATTAAATTAATATATTTAATGATCTGAAACATTCAGGTGAAATATAAAGCTAAAGAGAAGAAAATTGTAGGGGACAAATACATTTTTTCACAGCAATTGCACAACTACTAAAATGTTAAAAAAGAAGAAAGAGGGGAACAAATTATTATCAGCTACAAACAATGTTCTTTAAAGCTATGCCGAATGTATTAAAGGTGCATGCAGATGGTTAAAATACAACAATAACAGACTTTACTCTTCTTTTCGGCCAGCGGACCACAAAATAGGCAGAAAGTAAACATCTCCAGCAGCGAGTTCTGAATAGAGGAAGCGAGCTGTTCAGAGAGAACTAGCTAAATGTGACAGCAGCCAAACACACACAGGTCACAGCAGTGAGAAAGCTAACACTAACCAAGGACAGCTGCTCTTACACACTAAAAACACACTCATACTGTAGTACTGAGTCCATGTTGGCAGCATTTTCTCTCTTTTTTTGACGTTAGTCCTGTGGATGTTTTCTACGTAACTCCGTCTCTCCAGCCAACACAAACACAGCGCCTTCCTCTAACTTCATTATTCCACAACGAACACTTACCCGCCCGGTTCCGACCGAACCTCCACAGAGCGCTCTAAAAAACTAACCGAGCTGCTTTTTGCTTTCCCCTAAAGGCTGTCCGGGTCCTTTGTCTTTAACACTTCTTTTTTCTTTCTTTTTTTTTTTTCCTGTTGTGAGGTCTGTTTCTCCGTCCGTGAAGATAGCGCGCATGCGCAGCAGCGTTTCCCTGGCTGCGTCAGAAAGCACAGGAGCAGTTCCTCCCCTGAGAATAAAAACCCTTAAAATGTTCCACTTTAAGGCTCGTCTGTGAGGAGGCGCACCCTGGGTTCTGTTTACGGTGATTAAAATTAAAATTATACAGGTAGGAAATGTTTTAATGTCACAGGAACAGTGGCGGGTGATCCATTTCTGGCGCCCTGGGCGAGGCTTTTTCTGCCTCCAAAATAAAAAAATCAAATTTTATTTGTATAGCACATTTCAGCAGCAAGGCATTTCAAAGTGCGTTACGTAATAAACACAAAAATACAAAGTTATGCAACATAGAATCAACAATCAAAAACATTAAGTCAAGTGCCATAGCAATGCAAATAAAACATTTTTAATATTTAACCTACAAAACTCAGTTAAATGTAATATTCAAACTACAAAGCTTGGTTAAATGTGACATTTAACCTACAAATCTCAGTTAAATATGATATTCAACCTACCAAACTCAGTTAAATGTAATATTTACTATTTATATTCCACCATATACAACCTATTGAACCTTTGTCTAAAAAGTGATAATTTAAGATTTGATTTTATTGGGCATCTGTTAAAAGGATGTGGAGTCACCTCTTTGGCCTCTTCAGTTAATATGAACCCAGGTATGGGTCAGCAAGTTGTGTTGATTATTTTGAGGACCTAATAGGAACCCACTCTTCACAGAGTGCTTTTTAATAACAAACTGTGCTCGGATGCAACAATAATCACTAGAATAATTATTTAATCCAGGTTTGACCAGTCACTATATTATATAGATATATATATTTGCTTCTCTAATTCTAAAACCACAAAAGCACTGATTCTTTTTCTAAATAGAAAATCTATTTTTACTAATCTTGTGCTTTGAAGAGTCAGTTTTTCAGTTAAAGTCTAAGAAGTCCAAATATGTATACAATAGACCTCGAGATCATAATTACATGCAGTACAGACTGAAAAGAAAAAGACCAAAATAGCCCTTTAATTTGGCATAATCCTAAATTGGAAATATGTTGTCCTAGTGCTCACCACAGGGGAGCGTCCCATTTCTATATTACCTTAGTTGAACAAGAACAATCCTCAGGAGCACAAATGACTTTTGTGTATGTGTATGTTTTGTTTGTTTTCTTGTTGTGATCTTCATCCAGCCCAGATAAAAACCTATCACTCATCTCAAGAACCACAAATGTGATATTTTGTTATGATTCCATCTCGTAATATCGCTTTTGGTTTTGAGTTTTATTGTGTCAGATATCAGCTGATTTGATAAATATGCCCCTCTTATTAAAAAAGACCAAAACAGAAACAAACGTCTATGCCTCCAAACATGCGATTTTTGCAGCTCTAAGCTGGTAGAGCATATCTCAACCTTCAGTGGTTAATTAATGTGTTGTACATTGCAGTGTTTTAAATAAATTCATTTATTCATGTAAAACCTATTCATTTCATTTGTTGGTGATGTGAAGGCCATGTGCAACCCATAAAGAGTCCAAATGGAATTTGGAGTTGAAAATGTGACAAACCTAATGGAGCCGTTTCTGGTGTTAGCTTGAGAAAATATTGAATAACTCAGCCTGTGGACCAAGTTTTTTTTTTTTTTTTTTTTTTTACATATTTGTTGAAACTGTCACTAGACATGAAAGTTTGGTATGATAATGATATGAAAAAAATTCTCCTCTGCCTTCTCCCAGTGGCAACTGGAAACCACCAATCTGAGCCAAGACCCGCCTCCTGGCAGAAACACTTTATAAAAATTACATACTGCAGCTTTTTTCATAGTTTGGCCGGGGGTGCGACTTGTACTCCGGAGCGACTTATGTGTGAAATTATTAAATTATTATATCATATCACGTTATTTTCACACTAAACCGCCAGAGGGCGCTCTGGGCCTGTGTTTTTAATGTGTGTGGTAGAAGCTACATCCGGAGTTAGTCGAAGCGACACCGAAGATGAAGATTTAGTGATTTGGAGTGACACGGATGGTTTGGTAAACTTGTTAGCATGTTATTTATGCTATAGTTATCTGAATAACTCTTAATATGTTATGCTAACATACCAGGCACGTTCTCAGTTCGTTGTTTATGTGTCATGTAACGTTAGCATACCGTACAATTATTCAGCCTGTTGTTGCCTCTATTCTATTTTTATTGCCTTTCAAGATGACATGTCTGTTCCTGGTGTTGGATTTTATCAAATACATTTCCCTCAAAAATGCGACTTATACTCCGGTGCGACTTATTTATGTATTTCCCCGCTTTACTATGCATTTTATGGCTGGTGCGACTTATAGTCCGGAAAATACGGTATAAGTATATGTGTTTTATTTTTTTCTTTTGCCCAGGATAACAAACACTCCAACACCTCTCTCTGTGTAGTTCCCCTCTCTACCTGCGGCCCAGTTGTTGAGCCAGTGCGGAGGACATGTCATCCAGCAGCTTCTCCCTCAGCTCGTCCTCCCTCTTGTACACCTCATGGACAAAATGGCCCCTACTCTCCTTCACATCCAACACACGCTCAACCAGATCTCTGTAAGCACAGTCTTTAGACCTTCTACTTGAATACTGTCCTTTAGGTGGAATGTGTGCGCTGATGTCCACAAGTTCTGGACTCTGACCACATAAAGAGCAGGCCTTTTCCAGCTCCTCCACGGTGAAGCTTTGTCTGCCGTGCACATAAGAGATCACCGGGATAATGTATCCCGTGACTCCCTCTCCAAACAGCTCAAGAGCTCCTCGAACGTCTCGGGTGAGGTCCTGGCCAACCGACTCGCCGGAGCCTTGAGCCTTGATTACCAGCAGAAAGGCATGCGGACCAGGAGCAGTGAGCTGGAGGCTCCTGAGGGCCTCCCTGGCGCGGCTGGCGTTCCCCATCGACGACCCTAAAACATCGGGGGTGTTGATCACTGTAATCTCTCCGCCGTCCAGTACTGTGGTCTGCTTGATGCCGTTCTTCGCCACGTCGCTGAATGGCCTCGTCTTGTTGCTACCTAATGCCAACAAATCGTCTGCTATGACGTATCGGTCCGCTACGTTTGGGCCCAGGAAGATCAACCTCAAATCTGACTTCCTTGAAGTGCCACTGATTTGTGGTCCATTTTCAGACGATCCTGTAGACGTGAGAAGTTTTAATGTAAATGCTTAAATAATCTTACAAAAAAATTTTTTGTGACTTTATTATTCGATTAAAAAAAGGCAGCGAATATTAAAAACCTTAGAGAAATCTTTGTAAATACTAAAGCACCACAACAGTTCTTGTGAAACTGTAGTATGCAATGCAAAGCATGCTGTTGTATGAAGTTTCTGTCTGCATGTGAAGTTAATATTATTATATTAATGGTCCTCTTGTCTGTGTTTGAGACTCTTATATTGGAGTGAGAAAGGAAGTAGGTCTTAAGATTTTTTCCAGTTTTGTTGAGAGTCCAATATTTAAGTCTTTTCCCCCGAAATGTGAAACATAAACTGCACATTTTGACTTTTAGATTTGAAAAGAATGCCATTCTTAAAATGGCCTCAAATTGAAAAATAAATAAATAAATTCTGCAATTTTTTTTTTATTGAAAAGTTGTTTAAAGTTTAATTTTTGGAAACCATTTATTTTTCTTTCTATTTTCAAATTTCAATTGGTGAAATTTCTACCCATACTGTTCATATACATAATGTTTTAAATCACTGTTACTTATTAGTAATCATAAAAGAATGAGAAAAGGTAAAAAAAACCGATGTCTTAATTTAAATGTTCAGTCATAACAACAACCATTCGATTGTTTGGCCAAATTTAATATTAGAATACTCTTTCGAAATCTGCCAGCTTATAACGCACAAATATATATAAAAAGAGAGTGTATTTTATTTTTAGTCTATTGTCCTAACCCCACATATTCAGGAGGTTATGAGAACCAGAACAAAAATAAATTGACTGGGGGAGTCAATTTTAGGTGGGCTGTCGGCGGCAGAAGGAAGAGGTCACCCAGGGTCACATTCATGCAAGAACCACCACTGTTAGTAGATCCTATAATTAGAGCTTTTCAGGACATGAAAGGGCTGGAGGAGCGATTGCAAATACACTCACTGACATAAAACATTTTCTTGGTTTATACATTTGCAATGATGGAAGTAATTACTGCCAATCCGGATGGAAGTGTGAATAGTATTCTGACAATGTTTGCTATTTTGGAGCGACACATTTCTGTTTTTTATCAGCAAACTGCCAACACGTTATCGGAAATTTAAATACCTTTTTAAAAACATTAAAGTAGATTTACTTTTCAAGGTATAAATGCGCATTCCCCCTAAATGAGGAGGATTGTCGGAGGTAAGGAGAACCCCTGGGAAATTACCACAATTTAAAACAATAAAGAGGAGCATAATGACCTGTAATGGCTCTGATGATGGGAACCATCCACTTGAATTTGGAGGAAAATGCTGAGGACGCATCAAATGACGTTAGTCTAAAGTTGTAATTACAGTCTTTTGTGTTTCTGTTGCTGGAATAGCTGCAGTACATTTTGATTTGAATTTATGAAACACTGAAACATCAGCCTGCAGAAAAGGAAGAGGTGCTCACCGTCTAGAAACTGCCAAACCCGAGAAACCCATTTCAACAGGTTCTTGATTCCTGAGACAAAGAGGAGAAAAGTAAAAGAGTTTTTACTGCTTTAAACTCTTGTGTGGAAGCTCGTCGCTGGGTGTAAGACTGATCATTCGTACCACGGAAGGTTCCAACCAGGCGGCTCACCCAGCCCCAAAGAGCTGACAGACCTGAGGCAGGAACAACAAAACGTTTGCCTTGTGATTTTGGTTCCGGCCAAACTTCGCGGTGAAGCGTCAAGATGTCGAGGGGAACAAAAAACTCACCGGTTATGTAGCAGAAGAAACGGATCGGCCAACGGATCAGCGCTGGGAGAGCTGCAGGAAAACCAAACGGCTTAAAACATCTGAATAAAAATGACTCACCGTCACAGAATTCCATATAATAGTCACTGTAGTCCATAGCATATATTATCAATCCTTGTGTCATGAAAATAGAAAGTAAGGGGAATTGTGACAGTACTTAAAAGTGTCTGAAGTTTTGTCACATTTGGTGACGTTACAATCACAAACTTCAACGTATTTTATTGGGATTTTACTGTATTCTATCAATGAAATGGTACATTTGATGGTAACAGCCATGACTTCTACTAAATATTTTTGTTTCACTCTTTGCATGGTTCTTAACCACATTTAGTATGTGTCATAACCTCTGGATATGATTTAAATTTGGACACTGATCAGACCTCTAGACGCACTGTGTCCAAACTCCAGTGAAAGACACACAATGCGGCTACTCTGAGTGTTTTGTTTTTGTTTGTTTGTTTGGTTGTTTAAAATGAGATTGTGAATATGCCAGATCGTCGTCGCGACTGACTTTGTGAAAATCTGTACAGAAGGTAGCCGACCACAGTGTAGGCTCCCATCTGGACGTTGCTGCCTCCCATGAACCAGCCTAAACAAAATAAAGAAGGATTATTAGTACAGCTATTTCCCACTTATTACGTAGGGGTGTGTGTGTGTGTTTGTCTTCACATGTATCACGAGTCACACTGCATTCCAAAATTAGACCAATTGCAGCGTCCTTAATATGCAAGGCCTTCTGAGGTAAAATCCATTCCTACATTGTCACATTTAACACAAATAATGGATTTTTCTTTCTTATAAAGTTTAAAAGATTCCTACCAGCAGGGGCAGCCTCGGCGTTGTTTTCACACTGACACTCCATTTCAGCACCTATCTTTATAAAAACAACACGCACACACACACACGCACGCCACAAACCTCAAACCTTTATTTTGAAACAATCCGAAAACGTATGGTTTCAATAAGGAAATATCAACCAAGCACAAAGTCCGTGTTTGCCTTTCTGAACAGTAAAACGGTCTGAAGAGTCGTTACCTTGTGTGTGTGTGTGTGCGCTGTGTGTGTTGGAGTAAACCTTCCTAAGGAACGTCGTCTGGTTCTGACAGTTCACACGCGGGACGTTTTCCTCCTGCTGAGTGCAGAGACGCTCCCTCAACACGGTCAGCGCGTCTGTTTTATTGACCCGAACGGAGACGTCAGACCGCCTCCAGGTGTGTGTGTGTGTGTGTGTGTGTCGGGCCTCCCTTTGGAAGGGCGCGCCTTCTTTTCCAGCAGAACTGGAAATGCTGCCTGAGAACTACGAACTCTTTCAGTTTGAAATAATAAAAAAAAAAAAAGAGTTGCTTTTATAAAGAAACGTTTAATGCAACGCATTATCAATAATCATCACTTGTCTGTGTGCCAATGATTCTGCCTGGAAAAGAAGATCTGGGATTTCCACAATACAAGTGAAGACGTTCAGCTTATTCTTCTACTTAACTTTCACTACTTCTCTAATCCTGAACGTCCCTGAACGTCTGAAAACGTCCTCACGAACCCAGTCGCTCGCTCAGAGCGTCTATCAGATCCTGCTTCTTGGTCCCAGTGGTTTTGATTCCAAACTGCTTGCAGGCCTCCTTCAGCACCGGCACAGTCAGCTTTCCCAGAGTGCCGTTCTGCATGTGGGCCTGCAGCTCGTCCGCCGTCGCCGCCACTTTGGCCTTCTTCTCGGCTCCGGCCCCAGCTCCGGCATCGGCTGCACGCAAACAGAAAGACACAATCAGGCTGGAAACGGGCGTCTGATCTGAAGTACGGCGGCAGAAACCGAATCGAGAGTCTGACCCGTTTTCCGTTTGGGAGCCGGTTTGCTCTCTGGGTTGTACCCGGCAGGGTAGACCAGGTCTTTGAACTCATCCACCAGAGGGCCGAGTCGCTGGTCAATCTGGTCCACTTTAGGCACTGAGGTGTGGGAAAATAAAAAATAAAAAATAAAAAAATAATACAGGTTAGAGAATAGAGAATAGAGTTCTGAATGTGGAAAGAAAAGTAATCGTCTTCTTACTGATGAGATCCTCGATGTCCTCTGGAGCCGTCATGTCCAGAGCCAGGGCCTCCAGGTTCCTGAAGTGCTGCTGGAGGACCGGGTTCTCGAAAGCATCACTCCTGCATGACATGGAGGAGGAAGGAAGCAGCTTACAGAGAGGACTACAATAAATAATGTGACGTCATCACATCTATCCAACGGCGTGTGAGGGAACTGCAAGCAGACTAAGTAAATAAGTAAATAAAAGCCCTCGTCCACAAAAATGGGATCAATAAAAACATTTGTTTATTATGTAAATTAGAACATTTTGGACTTTGGAAATTCAAAACAACAACAAAAAAACAACACAAAACACACTGGTGACATGATTACCGGCAGCTCCCCCCTCTGTAAACTCCAAGCTTCTCAAATGTTCTGGGAGAAGACTAGAGTCTGGCAAAACTGCTTGCTAACAGCAGAAGTGTAAGAAATATATTTTACAAGTGGGGATTTTTCTAGAACCTGTGTCTTCGTAAACTGACCTGTATTTGAAGCGGAGCTTCTGGATGATCTCCTTCATCTTGTTAACCTGTGTTTGTGAGGCCGGTGGACATCTAGGAGGATCGAGAGTTCGCAGGTCGTCGGCATACGGCAGGTAGATGACATTGAAACCTAATGAAGGGAGCAGAGAGTAGATCTATAAACATCCATTGTAGAAAAAACATCCAAAACAAACCTTAATATGAACACTAGCTGCAACAGAGACTCCGTTTATGACTTCAACTTTCTGATCTTGGTTTTATCTCTTGGCTTCTTGCGACGCTAAAACCACCAAGAGTCACAGCAAACTCGAGAATGCCAAGAGTTGTTTACCTGGAGGTGTGATCTGGACCTTCCCTTCGTCGACCTCTTCCATCTGAGGCACCAGGGCCACAAACCTGGGTGGGTAGTTTCGGCGGAAGACAGAGCGACACATAGCAAACACGTTTCTCTCAAGGCACTTCTTCAACAGGGCAGAGAACAGACAGGCACTTCCTGGTGCAGCAAAACAACAACAAACACACACAAAAAGAAAACAAAACAGTTTTAAAGGAGCAGTGTTATATATATTCAAGACACATAGTGGCATTTTAAAACACAATCAAGTACCTACGGTAACTTTGGTTGTTATAAAAACGCTAAATTTAGCATATATGACTAATGAAATTGGAGTTTATAATTTAACGTCTTGAAATTGAGCCTCTGTCTCTTTAAGAAGCTCCTGGCCTCCTGAAACTCCGCTTTCAGGAAATCATCAAAACATGGCTCCTCTATCGAATCTGTAACATCATTAAAGATGTTAAAGATCTTTCACTGAGAAGTAGTTCCTACAACGAACTCAGCTGATGAGCAGTTCCACCAGGTGTTTGCTAATTGCTGCTGGCTAGTCTGAAGGAGCCAATACTGCTCCCTTAAATGCAGCCAGAAGATAAGAAGAGCTTTTAAACTACATAAAATATCAGAACAGATCTACAGTTCTACCTTTCACTTCGTCCTCCTCGGGGTAGATGAAGGCAGAGGGTCGGATGTGATGATGCAGTTTGAGTTTTTCCATCGGCTTAAATCCGATCAGGAACAGTCCGGGTTCGTGAAACTTCTTGATGGCATCCACTTCATTCTTCTCCATCACTATTTGTTTCCTACCGTACACCTACAACATACACAAGTTAGTATTTTTACCCGTATTAGGACTCTGTATTTACTTCCATTCACTTTAATTACTGCACTTATGCCTAGTCCGGACATTTACCCAAACCATTAACCAAAACTTAACTCACGCCATACCTCTAAACCCGTGTTTCTCAAACTGTGGTCAGCTGACGCCGCCTAGTGGTCCGTCATTTGCCGTGATGTGAGCCCAAAGTGTGAAGCGTGTGTTTAGCTTACCAAAGGATTGTGTTTAAGTGGTTTAAAAGAAGACGAAGATACTGACGGGAAGAAAACATTTTGGAATTGATGTCTGCAGTTCTGCAGTTCATGTTTCTCAGTTTCTTAGGGTGAGTTGTAGAACTTTTTTTTTTAGAACACAATTCAAGGTACATAGCATGCCATTATTCCATCTTAGCTGAGTTCGATACAATGGTGACTAAGCGGTGAGCAGCGCCACAGCCCCACGTTGACTAACTGCATCTTTACCCCTAAAATAAGATGATTATTTATATCGGGTTTTCTTTGGGCTGAAACAAAATTTTACTTTCTGCCATAGCTTTGTTTCTTTTATTATTGTTCTAAATTACAAATAGCCCAAAAATGTTACTAATGCACACAACGTGTGAAGTAAGCACACATTTTTTGGTGCTAAGCATCGGCCCCCGTAACGGCCCATCAGGCTTCAGAAATTATCCTAAGCATTACAGCCAAACAACGCTAATAATTTCATTTTAAAAAGTTCATTCATATTTAAAGCCGTGTTGCCGTGTACCTGGGCCTTCTTTATCTCGCTGGGCAGCAGCAGACTGCCGGTCTGAGTGTGGAAGGTGCGGGTTTTGCTGCGCACCGGTTCGTTGGTCTCCCGGTACAGTCTGACGGCGGCGGGTTTCCGAGCCATCACCGCGGTTGCGTACACGCCCACCGCTACATTTAGACCCTCACCAAGAGTCAGGCTTAACCTGAACAGGACACAGCACAGGGATGGGTAGGGTGTGAACACACAGGTTAACAGCAGGGGGCCTGCGAATGGAAATATTTGTTTGGTCGTACTGGGAAATTCCGGCTTTGTGAGACGATTTGATTCCATGCAGTTAAAACACCAATAATTATTTTACTAATTGATTCATTTATCACTTATTCTGACAATTACACCTTTTATATACTATGTTAGAAATATATGAAAGGAAGCAAATAAATAATTAAACTTTTTTTTTAATAAGAAAAAAATTTTATTGCTTAAAAAAAAAAAGCAAAAAAACTTACAACTTCTAATCAACATGTTAAAATCTCAGGCCTTTCTCCTCGACTTATCAATAAATGTATTGACCTGTTGATTATTTTTCAGATTAATCAGTTAATAATTGGACAGCAAATGGTGTTTAATAAACGTCTTTGTGTTTGTTTGTTGTTGTTTTTTTATACATATACATGTATAATTTTAAACTAAAACTATGCCACTTAAAGAGTTTTTGGTTTACAGAAATGTATTTTTTTTTTTACCTTAAATGCAAGATGACTATAATTATTTGTACGGTTTGGGCTTAATGAATAATGACAAAAAGTTGTCATTATTTTTGGAATTTAGAAGAAAGTAATAACTGCACTCATCAAAATGGGACAAAACAAATCTAATTTAATGTCAACAGGTAAATACAAAAAGCTTGTAATTTTTTTTACAGTGTATGTCAATATCTGGTTTGAACTGCAGATCATGTCCTTCTGTCTATGTCCTATTTGTACCAATACAATATAGTAAATGGCAAAATGGAGACAGATGTTTGTTCTGTGTAGAAACAGAAAAAAAAATGTTTTTTTTTTCTGTTACCTGGCCAAGGCTCTCTTTTTGATCTCTCTGGCCCGGACCCGTTTCTGAAGGTCCTCCAGTTTGTCGCACGGCTCCAGCTGCAGGCCGAGCTCGCTGTCGTCCTCGGGCGGGCTCACGATGTCCCGGAAGAAGAGCGACACGTCGAAGCCGCCCGGTTTCATCAGGTGCATTAAATCGATAAGAACACCTGAGGACACCCAGAGGAGTTGGGACGGATCAGACACAGGCTGGTCAAACAAGAAGCTGCAAACCGCTTGTTTGACGCTGCTGTGAAGTTAGAAAACGGTTTTGATTTACACGTGCTTACGTGGGTTTTCTTAACATATTTAGACACCCAGATACTATAAATTTGAATCTACCTCCATGGGATCATGGGAGGGATCTGTGAGGTCCTGCAGCGTGACAATAAGTCAAAATACACATGAAAATTCAAGTTGAGAAATGGAAAATCTATGGCCAAGTCAAAGGCAATATCATATACGACAACGTGTTTTTATACCTGTAAGTAAACAGGAAGAGGAACATAAATAAAAGTTCGGCATCAATTTGATGGATATGTGATTAATTTCCTTTAATCTAATGTACTTTCTTGACAGAAGACACTTTTTTTTAACCATATAAACACAGGCAGATTTTTCTCCACACTGACCCGTCTCCTTCAGGTCGCTGGCTTTGGTGCGGGCCTGTCGGTCCCTGGCGCTGTCGCCCCCGTGTGGATCATCCCTACAGGTGAAGATCATGAGGCGTTTGTGCGAGAGTCGCAGCTTGATGTCGCTGTAGAGGTTGGCGCAGCACCACAGGGCGTCGCCCAGAGACGTCTCACTGCTCCCCAGCGTCTGCGCTGCGAGCTGCGCGCCTTTCTCGCCCCGCAGAGCGTCGACTTCCTGAACCCGCTTCGCACCTGAAGGGGCAGAGGTGTTAACTCCCACGCTGTAACTTTCCCCTTTCGTCGCCGCACGGCCTCTGACCTGGTTCGTCGAGGTCGTGGTACACGTAGACGTGTTTGAATGAGTTCCTGGGGTTCTTGCTCTGCTCTGTGCCGTAGAACACCAGAGCCACCAGGTCCCGGTGGCTGCTGATGATCTTACTGGTGTACACACTCCGCACGACCTGCGGCAACACGAGATGCGGATGAATTCATCTCAGCAGCTTGGAGATTTAAAACCATTTCAAGACGGTTTCACTGAAAACACATAAAGATGTGAGTTTTTGGTTGTTTTCAGGGAATACAGAGGTAAGAGAATGTCAACAGGATTGAAAAAAAACAAACAAAAACTAAGAACTTCTTACCTGCATGGTCATGTCAAAGTGAGAGGGTTGTCCATCTTCGCCTTCGATGAACATTTCCTTCGAGGCGTCGACCAAGAGGACCAGGCTGTCTCTGCCTGAGACTTTGTAATCTCCTGTCAAAGACAGACACTTGCTTTGGTTTGTAATGTTTTCCCTTCAACTTGTCTGAACTCCAGGATGCTGCCATCACAAAATAAACACTTCAAAAAGAGGAACTTAATAAAAAACAAAACGCTAGATTGATTAGTGGCTTTTTGTGATGTCAACATGACCTTGTGATTATAGAAACGTATTTTCGAGAGAAGGATGGAAGGAAATATGGAAAGCGGGTGCCAGTATGAAAGATTGCACTTTAAGTTAGAGCTACGTGTTGGGGGATGTCAAATATGGCACAGCACACACATGACCAGTCTGGAGGTATAAAAAGAATAACCGTTTGTCACAAGTAAGGTGTACAGAATATCATCTCTCTGAAACTAAACACAGACTCCAGCAGCAGAAGAGAACACTGGGAGTCTCTCCATCATCTAAAGAGATGAAATTCACAACAACTTACCAATATTTGACCATAACAAAATTGGAATAATGTTGTCAGGTCTATTGAGTCTCGACTTCGGCTGCAACATTCAAATCAGAATTTGATGTTGAAGTGATGGTGTAACGGTGTAGTCCCCAGATACCTCAGGAGTTATTGTAGAACTTTATGACCTTAATAGTGACCCATTTTTGACACCATATTGCCATATGTCAATCTGTTTTTTTTTTTTTAAATCAAGCTGATGAGTTCACTGTACTCAGGTATGGACCTGGACATATCAGAGTGATGCCAGGCAGCTGGCTCAGACATGGTTTTACCTCCACTCAGCTCCGCTTCCTCTTGTTCTTGCTCCTCGTCCTCGTTCTGGTAGTACGCGTTCCACTCCGCCATCTGGCCGGCTGTCTGCTCTGCGCCAGGATGCACCATTTCAACAAGTTGCCTTGGACGTTTTGCGTCCATGTTTCATACGTAAGCAGCGTTGCTTACGCAGAAACTTCGTATTCACAAACCGATTCCAAATGCGTCAACTGTTGTGCAGCAAAGTGTTAAGCGGAAATCTCAAATACGCACGTCGAAATTACACGCACGTTAGGAATGAGGTAAGATTTACTTAGAGCCATTAATACCACTAAAATAAAACCAACTTAAGCCTAACAATAACGCTAGCTAGCTAGCTTAACGTAACCACTCTGTGTTGATAAACTGATAACTTCCACCTGCTTTAATGACGCTTCCGTCTCCCTTGTGATGCGTATAAACTATATAAACTAAAATGAACACAAGAATAAGAGATACTCAGTGGTACTCATCACTTACCGCGCTCCACAACTTAGCAGTCCAGGCTAGTTTCAATGGGAACTCGGGTACGTGAACGCGCCAGTATGGAAGCGGGGTAGTGCCAAAACATTTTCTTCTTGGCTTTTTATATATATATATATATATATATATATATATATATATATATATATATATATATATATAAAGCCAAGAAGAAAATGTTTTGGCATTATATATATATATATATATATATATATATATATATATATATATATATATATATATATATATATATATATATATATATATATCTGCTAAAAAAAATAAAGGGAACACTCAAATAACACATCCTAGATGGACAGTTTAATTTCACAGAAGTTTGATTTACTTGGAGTTGTATTGTGTTGTTTAAGTGTTCCCTTTATTTTTTTAGCAGTATATATATATATATATATATATATATATATATATATATATATATATTATATATATATATATATTATATATTATATTATATTTTTTTTTTTTTTTGTCAGGTGGCAACTGAAGTTATGATGTATTATCGCCATCTACTGGAGTGTGATCCAGAAAATATATATCTTATCTAATTAAACTATATTCTTGAATATGTATTCCCATTTCCTTCAGAAATGTAATAAATACTTTCTTTATATTTTTATGTTCAACCAATGCCCTATTCATCCTTAATGTTTTTTTAAATTCTTGTTTTAAATCACTCTCCACACACGCTATGTTGTTCACATTAAATTTTATGTTTTACTGTCTCCATATCCATGCCACATTTTCCTATTGAATGATTACCTTCCATGTTGGCTACAACTTTGCATGTTGTAGCTGTAACTTAATCATCGCTGCTTGTTCTTTTCAACTTCCTTCAATTGTTTTTAGTCTCCTTACTTTCTGCTGTCTCCAGAGCAGAAAGTAGGGAGAAACAAATGTTGATCTTTAGTTCTCTCCTCCCAAAGCCATTGTCATCCATATTTAACTTGTTACTTAATAATAAATTTTATTTCAGATTTACTAAAGGCAGATTCCATAATTTTAAGTTTTTCATAGCTAGATGAGCTGCTCATCATTCCCCTCAATGCCTTTATTAGCAGGTTAAAACATAAATCTAACGTTGGCACATTTTCTTGCACATTGTTTTTTGTGTACAATATTTTTGGGTAAATTACAGCTTAGTGAATAAAGTTGTAATGAGTATTAGTATATAAGGGTATTAATAACTGACACATTCTAGTTCACATGTAGCTTTTTTACACATAAAAAATAAGTCTTTATATTAAAATATTTGTACAAATACAGTACATAAAGTAAGACTGAAGAAATTGCCATCAGGGCTGGTCCGGGGTTGTATGGCGCTGGAGGGTATAAAGTTTTGGCACTATCAGCCTTCCGTTCGCGTTAAAGAAGACTCAGTTCTCATTGGCCTCTCTACCGAGGAGTCAATATATTGACCAATCACAACGAAGAGGGTGGAGCTAATCCTACAGAATGCGGAGGCACTTTTTGACAGTCACGTTAAGATTACATTAAGACAGTGACACAGCACTATATTTTCGCCCATCAACCTCAGGCTGGACTTGACTGAATTTCCCGTTTTAACTCTTTACTCGTCGTGATTTCTACAACACTGCTTCCACTTTTCGTTTTCTGTCGCCAGCTAGCTAACCGGGGGGTCAACTTTTGTTGAGTCAGTCAGGCAACTTCGCCGTTGGTTTCAGTTGGAAAAGACTTTTTGTTGCCCCTTGTTTCTCCATGGCCCAAAACAACTCCTCTTTCCCGGTGAAGCTGTTCGTTTACGACCTGTCCAGGGGAATGGCTCGCGAGCTGAGTCCTGTTATGCTAGGTACGTTTGTGACTTTCTTCCTTGTTATGAAATCCGCCGAAAGCTGTCGAGAACGAGCCTAAAGCTATATAACCTGATGTACCTTATATATTCCTGACATACTGTATGTGTTAATTTTCACAGGGAGACAGTTAGACGGCATATGGTGAGTGTATTTCTTGAATGACAGCTTTTATTTTGATAACAATACCTGTTTGGGTTTTTTTTTGCCTCTTCTTCTGTTTTTTTTTCCCCAGGCACACAGGTATTGTTGTCCACGGAAAAGAGCATTTCTTTGGTGGAGCAGGAATCGACCACTGCCTGCCTGTAAGAATCATCTCCATATTTTCAGTCGCGGCCTGAGGAGCAACTGGTTTTTGTCCACCAAACGTCTGAAATGTGTGTTCTGTTTCCTCCCAGTGTGGCACTGTGCTGGGCCAGCCGAACTCAATAGTGGATTTGGGTTACACCGAGGTGAATGAAGATTTGTTTCGGGAGTACCTGGAGTCGCTGGCCGAGTCAGAGTACAGGTAGCGGCGGACATTGCAGTACACACAGTGGACCTGAAACTGGTTAAAATAGAAAAACGACATAGAAAAAAACCTGCGATGACCTGATTGGATGCCCTTCAATCCGTCTTGTTGAAGCAGCTTTCTTACTTTACATCTTAGTTGAATCTTTTAGCTGAAGCCAGAGATTTCAAAGGTATCAGTCAGGAGAAGGGTACAAAATTACTCCACAGCATTAGCTGGATTATGACACCATGGCTTAGTGAAGGCAGGAGAAAATAGGGGACAAAAGAAATAATTTCTCCAACCTTGATGAAAAGACAAGACTGAATACGGTAAAGCGGCTAAACGCTACGTTGACGGAGCTGCAGGAATAATAATAATAATAATAATCTGCTGGATTCTCCATTAATCTGGACTAAACAAGGGTTGCATATTTCCTTCCTCTCAAAGAAAACATCCAGACTTGCCTGAAATCTCATGAAACCTCACGCGAGAATGTATTTTGATCTGAAGTGACGAAGCTTGACGTTTGAGGGGAAAGATTCCAAACGCTGCGTTTTTCACAAAACAACCCCGCCAGTCACCAAAGGAACCCCAGTGGGGCATCATCGTGCTCTGGGGTTTCATGAGTCTAGGGGTGCACCAATTGCAGTTTCTTGGCCGATTATCAATCTTTACAGAAACTCTACCGTGCAACATATTTACTAAAAGACACGTATTCTAATAGGACACATTTTTTTGGACAAATAAGTAATTTTACTGCATGACTTTTAGTAAAGCTGTTTTGAAAAATATTTGTTGTTTTAATTTCTGAATTAAAATGATTCATTTTTACTTCTCGCCTTTCTCTCGTGTTGGCTGGGTCACGATTTCCTCCAAAATATGAAACTTGTTTCTCCTCTTGGTTCTCCCACTGCGAAGATGCGACAAGTACAACGTGTTTGAGCACAACTGCAACACCTTCAGCAATGACGTGGCACAGTTCCTCACCGGCAAAAAGATCCCGTCGTACATCACAGACCTTCCATCTGAAATACTCTCCACGTAAGTTTTCACCACCACCTCTCTGGGCAAACCATGTCTAATTTGTTGGTCAAAATATTGCTGTCGCAGCTTCTTAACATTCTTTGCTGTTGGAGAGCCTTAAGGTTTTAAATCTGTTCTACCCGACCTGTCCTCCAGAGATACCATGGACTTATTGTTTGTTACAGAAGATCCCAGTAAAATACATTAAAGTTTGCATTTTGTGAAATGAAAATAAATCAAGAGACACTGTATATTTCTCCAAGCGAATGATTGTTTGGATTTGTTCTGACGTCGGTGTCCCTCTCCCTGCGTTCATTTTGCAGCCCGTTTGGCCAGGCCCTCCGCCCGCTCCTGGACTCCATGGCCATAAATCCAGGAGGAAACAACATCACTGGACAGCGATAAATAAAGCTATGCATACAGAAGAATGCACTTGATAACCTTTGTGCCAGCAACCTCTGCTACCAGTCGCATTTACAGCTAAGCTGCCATCATCGCGGCCCTTTACTCTACTTTTTTTTTTTTTTGTTTGTTTGTTTGTTTAAATCACCTTCAAGGTTTGTTTCTGCCTGTAAATTCATCGCAAGGAATATCAGCAAACTAAGCCTGTGGACAAAAAAACCCCACAACATTTTCACTCTTAAGTTAGATTTTGTTCATAAACTTACTTCCACTTTTGCTCAGCCAAAAATCTGTTTTCTGCTGTAGAATAGTTTTGAAATCGTCCCATTAAAGATGAGATTCATCGAGCTTTTCCTTGAGGTGCCTTATTAGGTAGAGGTTTTAACAACAAAAACTACTGACGGTGCGGTGATTTTATAAAACATCCTCTTGCCATGTACTGAACTTAATCTATATGACAGCTGAGATCTGTCTGCAACATAGATGTCCAGCTAAAATAAAATATTTAAAAAAACTTAACTAGCACAGCTACACAGCCTAGCTACGTAGGTAGCTGTCGGGTCCACTTAAACAAATTGCAAAGAAACATTTAAAAAATCGACTTTATCCAGTGGTTTCCCTTTAGAGTTTATGGGGTCTGTTTTTTAGCTGCTAAGTATAGATTAAAAATCTATGAAGCTCTTTACTGCATAAGTTATGGTATTATTTTCATTTTATTCGTAAAGCTAAAGTGCAAGGTCAAAATTGTTCTGCTGGCTTTTTATGACATTCTCTAGGAAACCAGTTTTTATCAATTTTAAGGTATCTTTAAAATGTATTTAAAAAGCACTTTAAAAAAGACAAACATCATATTTGAACCTCATGTCATTTAGTAACATTGTTCATGTTTTTTTCTGAAAACTCCTGGACCAATCAGCTACATACCTCTGATTTGCTACATTTGGATTTTTATTATTGGCAGGGACTGTTTTTGTGCACTAAGTACCAGAATCAGGTATTTGTACAAAGTGGCCTTATCAATGGTGTTGAGACAACATCAAGTTCATCTGAAGTAGTTTTTTTTTTTCCTTTGGACGCTTGTTTAGATCATAATTTAATTTTTTGATTATGGCTATAAATTGTGTGCAGGTCACGACAGGTGAAAAAAAAACAGGCTTTAATTTACATGTTTTACCTCATTTAAATGTCGTTATTAATCCCAATTTTAAGTGTGAAGTTGTGTAAGTGAAACATATTATTCTAAAATGATGCTAAAGTACCTCTTTCACAATATGGGTTTTGTTAAATGTTTGAAAATGAAGCTCTGATTCCGAACTATTAAAGTCTTTCTGCTAAAAGCTCTGTCTTTTATGTTGAGAAAAACATTCGGTTTCACAGCATTAAGTGAATTTTGTGTCCATGTAGTACGAAGAACAACCACAAGATGGCTCCACATAGTCAAACGTGTTGACTTGCATCAGGGATTATATTGTAAATCATATCTGAGTACATAATACAATATCTGAGTACATAATACAATAGAAAGCACGACATTTTAGAGGTTTTAACCCCTCAACAAAACATTTAACATAAAAAATAAAATAGACAAAGCCTCATATGTTATACAATCTTTACTATTTCATCTTTAAAAGTGGCATCCGGTTCTAAACAAAGTCTTATAAAGAACATTTTGGGTATAAATTAGTTGCAAGAGGTACAGATGAATATATGAATATATATATATATATATATATATATATATATATATATATATATATACCTTTTTCTGCACATTGTCACACCAATGTGCTGTATTGATGTTTTGCATTTATGTAAGCATAAATATCATTTATCCATCATGTATTTTTTTTAATTATGCTACTGCAGATTAGTTTCAAAGTCTTGGAAGCAAGCTTTCACATGGTAAAGCCTGCAAGTTCACAAAAACGGATGCAAACATGGATCTTCTGCAGCTCTGTCCATTATGTTTTGAACAAGAACTTTAATGACGCCGTTTACATTTGTCCCGTTTTCCTCCGCTCTATAAATATTTTTATTTTTCAAAAAATTGCACATGAGAAAGTTGCACCACTCGTCACTGAACAGTCATCCTGAGCCTGACATGGAGTAATGTTACTGCAGTTAACAGCTACTTGTTTACAGCCCTTATAAAAGAAAGGAACACCTTTACATAGACAGTGATTATAAATAGACAGCAGGATTGTTCTAAATTGATGCACTTCCTCAAACAACAAAGAACAGTGTGCATAAAAGAAATCATCTTCACACACGGTAAAGATTTTTTTAATATATATATAAACGCACAACAAACGGGTTAATTAGTTTACCAATGCAGATACAAAAGTTTCTTATTTTTTTTATACAGTGATAGAAAACATTTTTTCCTTGAAACTGGGAAGGATGCTAAGACCAGGGACCATCTTTAGAGCGTTAATAACAACCAGCAAACACAGACAGTGAGAACTTCTGCATTGATGCTCAGAAAAACGGGGTGCAGAGGAAAATAAACAAGAGTGTGGTTTATTTTCTGTCACAGCACTTATTAACACTCCAGTGTTTACATCTAGTGGTAAAAAGCAACTAAATAAACACAAAAAAATACTGGAATGTAGGAGTTTTTGAAAATACGTCAAACCTGCAGTAAGCTGCTTTGATAAAGGTGAGTTTCTGATTGGACGATGTGTGGAATGAAACAGAATCTGGATTTCAGTTTGGACAAGAATGGATCCACGTTGAAACATGCACTGGGTTTTTGTCAATAAATCAGGCGAGTCATTTCTGGGTTTAGGCCAATGAGGATTACTAAAAATATTTCAATTTTTTAATCATCAGAATGTTGAGACGTCTTTTGGATACATATTGTTACTGTTTTTAAACAGTATGCCCTTTTTTTTATGCCCTTTAATATTTCTGACAAGTCATATGGCTCCAGTTGTCTACTGGAAGGAGATGAAGATGTGCGACAGAATGACAGTCATCTTAATGGTTAGCGTTAGCTATCGGTAATTTTTTTATGTATTTAAGAGATCAACTTCATCTACTTCTAGTATTTTTGAAGGTTTGGCTTTTTATTGTTAGCTCCCGCTAGTATTTTTGTGGTTAGTAGTTTATTGTTAGCTCCCGCTAGTATTTTTGTGTTTCATAGTTTATTGTTAGCTTCCGCTAGTATTTTTGCAGTTAGCAGTTTATTGTTGGCTCCCGCTAGTATTTTTGTGGTTAGTAGTTTGTTAGTTTCCGCTAGTATTTTTGTGGTTAGTAGTTTGTTAGCTTCCGCTGGTATTTTTGTGTTTCATAGTTTATTGTTAGCTTCCGCTGGTACTTTTGTGTTTCGTAGTTTATTGTTAGCTTCCGCTAGTATTTTTGTGTTTAGTAGTTTATTGTTAGCTTCCGCTAGTATTTTTGTGCTTAGTAGTTTATTGTTAGCTTCCGCTAGTATTTTTGTGCTTAGTAGTTTATTGTTAGCTTCCGCTAGTATTTTTGTGTTTCATAGTTTATTGTTAGCTTCCGCTAGTATTTTTGTGTTTCATAGTTTATTGTTAGCTTCCGCTAGTATTTTTGTGTTTAGTAGTTTATTGTTAGCTTCCACTAGTATTTTTGTGCTTAGTAGATTATTGTTAGCTTCCACTAGTATTTTTGTGTTTAGTAGTTTATTGTGAGCTTCCGCTAGTATTTTTGTGTTTAGAAGGTTAGAGTTAAGTTCTGCTAATGTTTTTATGTCTTTAGCAGTTTTTCGTCTTGACAAATAGTTGTTAATTTTGTTTAGTTGCTAACAGTTTTTTTTTGTTTTTGTTTGTTAAAAAGCAAACCCCTGGGAACATGTTCACCAAGTTAGATTTTGCTGACATCTTCAATTACCTGCTAAACTATAGTTAAAAAGTCCTTGTAAATTCGGTTAGCTCAGCTTAGAACAAAACTGCATCCATGCTGGCACCCAGTTGCAGTTCACTTTTTCAGTAAACTCTGTGTTTATGTTTGTGATGGTAGGTTGGTTGGCATTGTATGGCTGTCATGAAGACTTAGTGACCCCAAGTGATATTTCTGAAAATTATTATTTCTTGAAATAAATTAATGAATTTAGATCAACGGTTGGATTTTTTCCCCTAAATATTTTAGTGAGATTACGCTGCTGCAATAGCAGAATAACTCATTCTAATCCTCTTTCAAAGTCGTAACTAGGAGTTGATAATTAACAATTCAGATTCTTTTCTCATGTCGCGTCTCACCTGAATTGTTTTTACCTAATTCCAAAATTGAGAACCCACGCAATAAAACAAAAAACAAAATGAAAATCTGCCAGAAAAACAACAGAGATCTCGTTACCGAATCTAATGGGAAGCTTTCCTAGATGGATGCGCCGAACACTGCGCTGGTTCCTGTGGGTTTCGTCCGCTGTGAGGTCCAGTCGAGGGATCCCATCAGCTGCTGCGTGAACCTAGCAACAGCTGCAGCTGCGTTCAACGTCCTTTGAAATCCAGGCCACATCAAATAAAAGATGTCAAATCCTCCAGGCCTGGAAGTACCTCAATAAATCCCCCTGCAATAATAACCCGCGGGTCAGAAATCACACACAGGCGTCTACACACTCGGGAGTTATGACTCAGACATTTTAGGAGTGAAAGACCCAGATCTACACCGACTTTCTTTCCTTTCCCCCTCCGAGGAAGGAAAACACATAGCAACATACGTTTTGTTTTTCTATTTTCCTCTACTCTCCTTTATCTTCTTTTTCTAAAGAGTCTCAGCCTCTGGCGCCTTCGCTGTCCCCCTCACCCCTTCTCCTGCTGGGATGGAGGCTGATAGAAGCTGACATGACAGTGGAATTGTCCTCACCATCGAGTTAATGTGACCCAGGGGAAGCTGTCCATGTACGCTTGGCCTGATGGAAAAAGAATGCAAAGTGTGTTTCATCGTGGAAAATCCAGGGAAAGGCCAACGGAGGAAAGTAGACCGAGAGAACAGTGAGTGAAACTCCTCAGCTGTACAATAAACCGAGTCGTATTTTTTAATCTCCCTAAACAATAAGCAACACAATTAAAAAAAAAAAAACTGTCCTCATTTTTCAAACTTCTTAATCGTCACTAAAGAATCTAAACTTATTCCGATCACTCCAGGACGCTCTTTTTATTTACTAGACGAGTCGTACATTTTGGGAAATGCTGTTTTGTTTTTTTAACTCAAGGTCATAAACGAAGGGAAAATTTGACAGAGATCAGCTCCATAAAGCTCTACACTATTTGAACAAAAAAAAAATAGTTCTATGCATTTATTAAGTTATAGAATCAATGCATATTTGACCATTTTATTACTGTTTCTGTTTTTTTAACAGTGCAACAAAAGATATATGAAAGAAAAAACAGAAAAAAGACCCTTGTTGGTTAAAAGGAGTCGCCACTTCAATGCCTTGCAGAAGTATTCACACTCTGACGCTTCGAGTGGTTGCCTGTTAGCAGTTACAGCTGCAGGTCTTCTACCAGCTTTGTCCACCTGGAAACAGAAAACTTTTTTTTTATTATTATTTATTCTGAGATTAAATTGGAAATAAAAGAGGTATTCTCAGGGGAGTTGATTGCGCAGGGTTTTATTTTGGGGTCTCTGTGTAAAGTGGCCAAAAACTCATTTTTATATTCTTATTTGTAAAAAAAAAAAAAACATTTAACAAAACATGAAACATTTCCTTCCAATTGTACCCATTATGTTGTTCTATTACATAAAACCACATAAATTACATTGAAGGCTGTGATTAAGTGACGAAATAAGACATAATTCATAATTCAGGTGGTATAAATACTTTTGCAAGGCACTGCATGATTCCTTATTCTATTGCTCCCTACATTTATTGAAAATGCATAAAATAAACACCATGTTCGAATAATAAAACTCAAAGGAGCAGTTTTATATACATAACCACAAAACATAGGCCAGTTTGAACACAGGCTAACCGTAATTCACTATAACTATTTCTGAAATAAACATTTATGTACTTCAACTACCTTGAGACTCTTTATTTTAAGGATGAAAATTGTCTTTATGAACTGCTATTAATGACAAAAACTTTCCTGTTTCTCAGATAGTTTGAATTTCTTTGGACAAACAAGTTAGCAAAAAGGCTAGCAGCAATATTAGCTTGTACGCTAGCTTTTCAACCTGATCGCATCATTATAAATACAGAAGCAAAAAGCAATTATAGTAAGCCAATTTTGAATTTTATGTGCCTCTCCCATTGGATGAGATACATCTTTCTGTTTCATGGTTTATGTTGATGTAATTAGCATATTTCATTAAAAAACAATTAAAAATGCTAAAATTAGCCTTTTCCTCCTCTGTTATGAATATATACAGGGTGTTTTGGTGGTTTTGTGTCAAAGTTCCGGGCCGTACCAGACTCTGGTAAAATGAGCACTCATTGTTTAACCCCAGACTGAACCCTAACCCTGCGATCAGCTGGTTAGCCAGGCAGCTAACTCCACCGGTGCTAGCTGACTCCGTCTACTCCCAACTCTGCCATATTGCATAGCAGTGTTACTGATTCACTATCTTTACGCCAGGCAAAAGACCATAATATAAGTTCCCTAAAATGTGGCTCTTTTTTTTTTTTTTTGGATTAAAGGAACTAATTACAGTGTGACTAGTTGGTTTTTGGTTTCATATCCAGGTTAGCTACCAGAACCTTTACAAGGCCATGTTTGTGGACAAAACCAAGCTCCGAATTCTAAAATATAGACAGAGAAACATTAGTTTTATCCAGACAGAGCTTGATCAACCGTAATCCTGTGATGTCGCAAAGCTGCAGTGGTTAAACGTCTTCAAGCCCCGTGCAGCAGAGAGGAGCCTGAGCATGTTTTTAGCCCATTTTCTAGCGCGAGTCCTTCATGAGTAGCAATGAGGCTGCCTCTTGGTTTTTTTTTCACATATTGAAAATTTGAGCTCTTGCTTTTTTCATGTATATTGGAAGGCGTGTCCTTGCTTAACCCCCGGTCATGTTGCACTGTCAGGAAGTGCAGTACCTCGCTCGCTCCAGAGTTTTTCTTGAGTTTGGCATTGTGGTAGGTCACGCTCACTGACACACTCAGACAGTCACCTCGGTGGCGCTGTGGGTGGAGTAGCTCTTCTGCCTGGTGTGATTGTAGTATGAGGGTTGAGAAGTGTGCAGGCTGTGGCGACCCTGCCCTCCTCTTCCTCCTCCTCCTGCTCCCTCTCCTCCTCTGTACATACCTCCATAGGACTGGTTCACCACTTCTTGCAGGTTCTCTATGCTCTGCTGCCGCCGTGTTGAGTAGCCATGTCTCCGGGTGGAGCTGTGCAGAGAGGAGGAGGTGTGCGCCGGAGCGGAGGTCTGCCTGTGGACGTGGCGGCCGGCCGGTTCCCAGGCTTTGAAGGCCGAGTTGGAGATGAACGGGTGCGTGGTGGTCTTGGGGAGGCGCGAGTGCTCCAGGTGGTTGGACGGGATGGAGATGGACAGAGGGGTGTGCAGGTCGCGGTGCCCAGGCAGAGGCTGGTGGATGTAGGACTTCTCCTTGGGCTGCGAGGGCTGGAAGGCAGGAGGTGCGACGGGTTGGTAACTGGAGAAGTCCATGACAGGAAAACTCTTATAGTAGCTACGGGAAGCGGTATCTGCTGCATAGGGAAACACAAGAAGTAATTCATATTATGATCAACTCCTCATTGAAAAAGTTTCTAGTCAAAACATTATGAAGCTCTTTAAGTTTATCATTATCAGAGCCTAAGCGATGCAAACTGTAGTGGTTTTATCTTCCCAAACGTTAGCATGCTACAAACAGCATTAGCTTCTGGGCAGGGACTCCACATCCACAGACAATACAAGAAACAAACATTCACAATGTCACTTTTGTTTTTTGTTCTCTATTCAAGAATTATTACATTCATAATTATTTGTTTAGCATAAATGCTACCTCATACCTCTGCGATATATATATAAATATATATAAATATATTACTCTCAGCCTTAGCTTTTCCCACAGAAAGAACATTCTTGCAGTCTTGCCATATTCTTACATGCCTGCAACAAATGAATTTTTATTTGATAATTAGGCCAACAGTAGAAAAACGTTTTTTCTCCCACTTGGCCTCTTTAAACTTGTTTACTCTTCGGAGTCATGTTGAATTTGTCACAGTGCGTTTCAGCACTGAGTCACATGGAAGCAGCCCTAAACGTACCGTCCATGTGAAAACACAGTCTGTCTCGGGAAGAGCACCCATCTCTTAATCACACCTAATCCGCGATGCGTTTAGGTTCTTCGCCCTCAGCGTGTTTCTTAATAGGAACGAGACGGACCTTTTGTTTGCCGACGCAAAAATGAGGTTTCTGTCACGTTTTCGGTTTAGCCTATATCTGCTTTTCAAATCATTTGTTTAGGGGGAGATGAAAGCTTAGATCCGCTACCAGAGTTTGATTTTGTTTTTTCTGAAAATAAACAAGTCTGGATTGAAATAAAAAAAAAAAAAAGAATAGAAAAGAAAAAGAAGGTCAAGATGACAGGAATGGTTTGAAGAAGATCAGAGGGTTTTCGACGGTTTTAAATTGGCGTATGCCCTGAAGGTGAGCCAGCAGCTTTATTTATCTTCTGCTGAGACCTTGGCAGCATCTGGCAGCCTGAGAAGGACAGACTTCCTGAAAAGTGCAACGGAGACGATGAACGTAAAGAGATGCGTGTCGTACAGTTTCATAAATCGTCCCATCATAAGTCTAAAAATAATTGTCTGTGAATATTTGTCAGATCATTTCAGTGAACCAGACTCTACAGTCATCCCTGGACCAAGACTAAGTCTAATTACAACACCTGCTTTATTTCATTTAAAGCAACTTTGTACCGTCTTTTACTATTTTATCAGATTATTGCTTGAATGGGACGAAAATTTTAATAGTGTCATAAGAAAAAAAGCTAAAATGTTGTAGAAGCGCTTTAATTTGGAAACAGTTAGCCTCTAATTACAGCTGTTTTATCATTGTGGTGGTAAGCACTGCTGCTTCTATTTTCTCTGCTGTTGATGTTTTTAAATATGCACTAAAATATTTGGCTACATAAAAAAAAGTAACATAGCTACAGAAATAAATCTTATTTTGGTGTAAAACATCTGAATTCCCCTTTTATGTAATTTCTCTGAGCTTTGCATTTCCTGACCTTGTGGTAAATCTTGAAGAGCCTCTACAGTTTTGGCAGTGGAGTTATGGAGCTCCTGGATTGGCTGCTTTGCAAATGCCAGCCAATAGCGTGTCTAGTAGCATTCTGAGGTATTTCAGCTCCTAAAGCTACATTTTCTTTCAAATAACTTCAGATATGATCTAACTTGGCAGCTGCCTTTTCTATTTGTGAATTATGTGTCTTGTTGTTTTCTGGCATTTAAGCAAACAGACATTATTTTGGTAACTAACAATTTAACAGAAGTTCGATCTGATTTAACTTCAGGCAGTGAAAAAAAAAAAGCGTCGTTTTTAATCAGTGTATGTAAACCTCTGGTTTCAACTGACTTTCGGTGCTTTAGAAAGCATTTTTAAAAATACTTACATTCAGCAATCCGTTGTAAAAACCACATTTTCTCTACAACTACAGCAGCAAATCTTTTGCTAAGACTGGCTAAATCAGAAAATGGGACAACCTCTGCTACAGAATAATTACTATCCTCGCCTAAAGGCGAGTTTCTACTTGAAAAACGGCAAGATTTTAGATCCCTGTCGTTGACAATTAGTAGAAAAACGATGCCATGGGGAACATGTGGAGTTCAGTCTTTAAGATCGACGCCTGGTTTGTCCAGAGGGAAAGGCAGCCTCGTCTTTATGCGGGTCCTGTACTGCTATCTTAAGAATACAGTAAAGGTTACTGTGTCGGTTGCAGTCAGCGTCATTTGGAGAGTGTGAGGGTGTTTGCCACGTACCCACAGCTTTGAGGGAGGCGTACTTGTTGAGTCCCAGTGTGCTGTGGTTGTTATGCGGCTGCGGAAGGCCTTGTCCAAATGCCCCACAGGCTGCATTATTCAGATGGTACTGTTCTGTTAGGAGACACACACACACACACACACAAGTGAAAACATACAGTAATATGTACTCAGTGGCGGTTTCTGACATGGGCCACATTGGCAACCGCACAGGGCGGCATGCGGCATGAGCACCTTGGACATTTCTGAGCTTTTTTCTTGCAAATTTTTGCTTTTCAAACTCTGAGATTTCTGAGTTTTTTTCTAGAAAATTTCAGAGATTAACCTCAGAAATAGATTTTTCTTTTTTTTTGCAAATTTTTGGCTTTTCTAACTATAAAATTTTCTACAAATCTCAAACTTTCTGAGGTTTATTTTGTTTTTCTCAGAAATGTACTCCCTGTTTTTCTATCTACAATGGCTCCAACGTGCCGTTGTTTTATTCTGTAATTCCTTCACCTGTTTCTGCAGCAACTTCAACTACGGTCTTAATAAAGTTCCATCAGTAAAATACATGTCAACTAATGTCAAACATAATATTTTTATGTGTTTTCTTGGCAACATTTTTTATGGGAAAATGAAGACAGAACAAAGTGGAAAAACATCACAGCAGTGTAAACTTATTGACTGCTGTGTTTTCAGGTCTTTACTTCACTCAAACCAGAACATTTCTTGACTATTTAGTGCACAGCAGATGAGACAGCGTTCCCATGGGATATTCAGCATAATAACATTAAAAAAATAATAAAAAGATAAAAAAGAATGTGTAAAAATCGGGAGATAAGGGCAGTTAAACCAGCGCATAATCTTAGCGTTCAAACAGCTTGAGGCAGAAAGCTTCGCGGCAGTCTGCTGGTTCTGTTTTTGATGTCGCGTTGCTGTTTTCCCGATGGCAGCGGTTCAAAAAGTTTAGGATGTGAAACGCGGAACATCAACACAATGTCTGCAGAATGTTGCCAGGATGCTGGAAGGTGATGATGCTGTTTTCAGTTCCTGCCTTCCTTCAGAGCAGCTGTGTTTAAAGTGTGGGTGACGGGCCCACTTCAGACCGTAAGAATGATTTTGTGTGGCCTTCACCCGCATTTCAACAATTATACAATTTCCATTTACACCAGCAAGTGATTTGTGGAAAGAGATTGTTGTAGTAAGCTGCAGTTTAAGGGCCAAAATTATGACTATTTCACACCACTATTTCTTCCTCGTGGCAGTAGGTTATATCCACTCCAAAGCTGAGCTGATTAATTATATAACCAGGAACTGAACGGCCAGCAAATGAGAAATGAGAAGGACTAGTGTCTAGATTGGTCATGCTCTGATCTGGCATTAGCATGTATAGGCTAACGTTAGCCTTGGACATGGATATGTTAAAGTGATAACTTTGGATAGAATATTGTTAGCCATGGATAGGCTAATGTTAGGTTTTTATATGCATATGTGTGTCGCCTTGCATATCAAAGGCTTTTAACATTTGTCCATAGCTAGACTAGTGTTAGCCTTGGCTAGGTTAGTGTTAACCTTGGATAGGCTAGTGTTAGCCTTGAAGAGGCTAGTGCTAGCCTTGGATATGCAAGTGTACTCCTGGATAGACTAGTGTTAGCCTTGGATAGGCTAATGTTAGCCTTGGCTAGGCTAGTGTTAACCTTGGATAGGCTAATGTTAGCCTTGGCTAGGCAGGGTTAGGCTTGGATAGGCTAGTGCTAGCCTTAGCTATGCAAGTGTAGTCTTGGATAGACTAGTGTTAGCCTTGGATATGCAAGTGTTAGCCTGGGATTTGCTAGCATTAGCCTTGGTTAGACTGACAGCTTGCATGCACAGGCTGGTTACCTGCAACTCGTTACCTTTTTCTTTAAAGGTTACGATACAATCAGAAGCACTGATGTGTTCTTTTCATTGAGTTTACTGCAATTCGACTACAGGCTTGGATATGCATGACCTTAAATAGGCTCTTGCTAGCCTTGGCTACTGTTAACTAAAGCTAACTCTATTGTGCTAGTGTTAGCCTTGGTTAGGGTGACATGCCTAAGCTGCTCACCTGTGACTCGTAAATTTTATCAAGAAAAATGGTTGGCTTACAATTTCTGCAAGACATTAGAAACACCGACATGGCCTTTTGACATAGTTTACTGTAATTTAATGTGACACCAACATACTATATGGTAAGGAGCTCAGGTTAGCTCTTTACTATGAGGCTGGTGACTGTGAGGCAGTGGTACATCCCAGATGGCCAACCGGCCTCGTGCCGAAGGAACCGAGGTTAATGGACAATGGAACAAACGGGTGAGGGAGTAAAGCTCTGGCTTTTAGCATTAATGAAGCCCACTGATGCACTCGGCGCGGTTGGTGTCTGCCGCAGGGACGGATAAACACATGCACAGCACTCATGGATGCTCACAGGGACACTTAAGTATCCAGGTCATTTGAGACTCACAACATCTGCTGAATCTTGATGTCTCTGTTTAATCAGTTCACTAGTTTGTGGGTTCAGCTGACAAAACAAAATGATCAAGTGTATTGATATGCTTTTTAAATCAAGATCAGATGTTTAAATGTGTGCACACATAAAAAAAAAAAGATAAAACAGCATGGCTTTGAAGACAGTTTCAGACAGCATCTGATCCTGTCACAGCTGGGAAGGATGGAGAAATATGCGCAAGAGCAGCAACTTATGAATGCTAAGTACTTTATGGGCTGACATAAGAGAGAAACAGAGTGGTGTGGCAAGAAAGTGTGGTTATTAAGCAGCAAACATTTGTGTCGTAGCAAATATTTTCCATTGTAATGCTGCTCTGTGTTAGTCGGCTAATTTGTATCATGTTTTAACTGCAGCCATGGGCCACACAAAATCAGTCCAGGTGCCGCAAATGGCCCTCTGGCCGCACTTTGGACATCCCTGGTTTGCAGCTTGTCACAAGCGGCACCGGGGGGACTCCGGAAACGTGAGGAAAATGGGGGAATCTTATAGGGATATGAATGATTCATAAAGGTGATATAAACTACACCAAGCCGATTTTAATATTTCTGTTTGTTTGCTTTTTTGCTTAGTTATAAGAACCTGAATATAAAAATTCACCTCTGCAGATGAGGTCAAATGCTGAGTCTAATGTGGATTCTGAGTCATCGCATTAGAAACGGGTGAAATGTGGAATAACTTCCTCAATTTTGAAGTGGTTTTTGGCTTTTCCGAAAAAGAGTTAATGTGCTAAAGAGGAGACAGAAACACATTTGCTGAATAAATTCGGACTTTTTCATCCACTGGTGGGTCTGCACCTTAGAGCCACGAAATGTGTAGGCTGCTGACTGCATCTGGCTAATCCAAACATATTGTGAAATGATGAAAATGAAGCATGAAGTGGTCGATCATCAGTGGGATGTTTTAGCAGCCACGGTGGACACAGATGAGCGTAACAACCTGAATAATGATTGATTAACAAACAGTCGTTTCAGCATTTTGTGCTATTCTCAGTCTACTTCAGGTAGGATACCGATTGCTCAACACAAACTAAAACAAAGTTGACTATCATACGTTAAATTTTAAATAAATCTTAGTTGACCTGGGATTCATGCGCGTTTCCGACTCAGATACACAAACACATAAAATATAGGTCGACATTATGTGGCCGTGCTTTGAACTGGTCTTTAGTGAATGTTCAAGACCATGAGAAAGTATTTCTTTATATGTTTTGTGTGTGCCTGCCGTGGGGAAAGTAATAAAGGAGAGAGTGTAATGCCAAAAAAAAAAAAACCCCAAAAGAACTTGCTTTAAAAGCAGGAAAAGGTGAAATTTATGTCATCAAGTGGGACTTATTACTGGGTCACTCTACTTCTGCAGTTGTCTTTTCATATTTAGGTCATTTAATTTCGCTTCCAGCCTCTTTTCAGCACTGAGTCATGCTAGCTGGAAGTTTTCAGTCCAAACATTTGCCTCCCATGCAGAGATTAGAACAGGCACGGATTGCTAATGTGGGTCTTCGCGGATGCAGCTTCAGAGATCTGTGACTCCTCTGGGATGTCAAAGTTGTGTTTCAAAACAAAACGTAACTAATGTGGCAGATTGAATGCATTAAGGAGAACGAGTTAAAGTCTGGTTTTAAAAGCAGGAGTTCAAAGGACAGCATCTCTGGGTGTCCTATTGAAGCCCTACACAAGTCTGAAATCATTTCAGTTCATGATGTAATATTATTATCATCTGCTGTTCTAGTTTCAGAAAAAAGCAATTATTAGGAGAAAGAAATGCTTGAAAACATCAGTCTGTTTTAAAATGAACATTTAAGTAACATTGTCATGGAACTAAATTGTTAAAAATTAGATTTATTCTCAATCGACATACCTGGTTAGCTAAATCTTAAATAAAATAAGTAAATAAATATAAATGAATGTGGCTTGTTGATAAGTCTTAATTAAACTAATATTTATTTGTTCTTTACCCCTGGTCTAATATCTTAAATATGCCATCAGAATGTCAAACAGCAGCACCTGGATGTTTGTCTTCATGTTGCTTTTCATGTGGAGCCATGTAGGAAATTAAGCTATTGATTATCCTCCGCTAACTGCACCAGCTGTTAGCGCAGGCGAACAAAATGGCCTCCGTGTGGATGTATCCCTGAAAACGAGAGACTTTAATGACACGCTGACAGGAGTCACAAACGAATCCTTTCCTCCTGCTTTTAATTCCCACGACAACGTGATTAGTTTCTGCCTCCGCACTTATAAAATCAGTGTTGGGCCACAGAGATCAGCTGCAGTCGCTCTAACCCATCACCCATCAGTCCAAATGGGTTCAGTCACTATGTCTAATGAGCAGAACTTTTTTTTTTTTCCAACGCTTTGTCTGTTGTCTCATCTGTAATGGAAAATCCAATGCTGTTCCGCTGGACTCAGCTCTGTCCTACGGCTCAGTTAGGAATGTTTTTTGTTTGTTTTGGTGGGGGTTTTTTTAACCACAACCTTATTATCCTAAAAGGCTACAGAAAGTGTTGTGCACCTGATGCAAACTTTGGAGTGGAGAGAGGAAGTAGTGAAGATCTAGGACAGAGTGGGTGATTCATTGTAAACACTGACTTGCTCTGAATATGGCTGAAAGAAAAAAACAAAGCAAAAAAATAAAGAAAGAAGTGAGGTGACGTGTTATAGTTACTGTTAAGGCAATATTCCCATTACTAACTTTTTAATTTATCAAGAAAACCTCATATGAAGAAGTGAATTTTGTCTTAAAGGGGCAGCATGTTCCATGTTTTCCAAGGAACATAGTGCAATGTACCAATGCACACTCAAGTAACTATGTTAACTTCAGTTATAAATGCTATATATATCAAATATGATTTAAAAGAAATTTTTCTCTGTGATTTAATGATTTGAAGTTGAGCCTGTCTCTTTAAAAGCTCCACCATCAGGAAGCCATCACAACATGGCTCCTCTATTAACCCCTAACAACATTTTTACCAGCGTTGCACTGGGAAGTAGCTCCTCTAATGACCAGATGCGCAGATCTACCAGGTGTTTGCTAATTGCTACTGGCTAGTCTGAAGGAGTTGAGCCAGGGAGTCTCAAGGTAGGGCTGCTCTGTGAGAGGGAATCTTAGAAGTAAGGAAACTGCACCTCTCATTAGGCGGTGCTAGGTCCAACCAGGCGTTTTGCACTGCTGAATGGTTGCCATGGAGATTAAATAATTCCTCAAACATGCATAAAAGAAGGAAGGCAACACTCCAGGTGTGTTTTCCATCTGAGAATAACATTATAACATGATGTAAAACTAAAAAAAAAAAAAAAAGTAGATTTTATCTATTTCTGCCTCTTTAATGGTGCAAAACCCTCCCCAATTTTGTCGACTGGGTTTCTCAACATAATTACCAGAAAAATATGTTTTGCGTTTCAGGAAAACTTCTATTACTCTTCAACTCAAAATGGGCAAAAATATAATGTTTTAGATATTTGGGAAGCTGGTAAAAATAAAAAATAAAAAAATACTTCTGAAATTGCAGGATGGATGGTTTCAATAAAGAACTAAGTCAAGAAGACTGAAAACAAGTGCCCACCACACTTTTCAGTTTTTTATTTATGTAAAAAAAGTTAACTTACTGCTTTGTGTTGATTCATCACATCAAGTCCTGATAAAGCGCATTAAAGTGGGTAATTAAAATGTGTCGCATGTGCATGAGTGACGTGTTGATTGAGCACAAAGCTGAGCTGCGTCTGAGTTGAATGTAAGGAAAGACCAGCTGCCTGACGGAGCTCAGCCTGATTACATTAACATGATGATTGTGGAGTTCAATACTAACAGACAAACATGATCCGGGCCTGAACTGTTCAGCCGTTTTACAAATATTAATATTAACTCAGGAATGACAGAACTGCATGTAATCTCTGTAGGTGTATACATTAAAGCAACATTAAAGTGATTATTTTAGTTGCACAGCCTGATTCTGAAGATTTACTGTTTTTAAAAGGAAGCAAAACAGTTTTTTGTTTGTCTTTTTTTCTCCAAAGAGTTTTTACAGCGCTGGTGGCTCGCGTTTTCCGGGGTGGGCGGGCGGGGGTGCGGGGGGTTGGGGCCGGGGGTCGAGCCTGCGACGTCCGCGTCGAGGACCGGGGCCTCCATGCGTGGGGCGTGCTAACACCCCCCCACCACAGCACGCCCCTTGTTTGTCTTTTTAAGAAAAACAAGACGATATCTTTTTTTTTTTTTAAATAGAAACTTAATGGATTTTATCTTGACTGTCTGAACTTCCACCTCAGTTTTACAGATTTAAGAGATCAGAAGAGATCAGTTCAGAATAAACAGCAGTAGCTCCATCAAAAAACAAAACTTTAGCCACAATGTGTGTAACATGGGTGTGCTTTCATGAAACCCCAGATATTCAGGGCTGACACGTTTAGTTCCTCAGACGGTGTCGCGCTGTGAGCAGCGGAGGAGCTCGTTGTGCAGGCAGACTGTAAAAAAAGAAGAAAAAACCCCCCAAAAACACGACAGCGGGGATTTGTTTAGTTATTTCCAAGAAAAGCAGCTTAATGAGCTCCTCTAAAGTTGTGCTCCCTGCTTTCCAATATATATATATATATTTATTTAAAATGACTGTGCAATTACAGAAAATAAAAAAAAAGGCTTTTCCTAAACTTTTTGTTTTCTTTCTTACCTGTAGATACAGATTACATTACCTCCACCAGCAGCAAGTTCCCTTTGGGATCAATAAAGTGTTTTTGAATTGAATTGAGCTAAACCTTCACAGTAATAAACAACACTGTTTGAAAATGTACAGAAAAACAGCCTAAAATAAATGGTTGTTATGGAAACCCTGGCATTACCTTTATCCTCTCTATGCACGGGGGCAACATAAAGTCAGATTGTCACACTTAACGTTGATTTAATCCTTTAAATTATTAGTCTGGTTATGGGTAGTTGCATTTTAACAGATTTGTTTTTCTCTTCTAGATAAAACATGAGCCTTGTAGTAAAAGATTACCAATTAAAAATTAGCTTAGACACTGAACACTGTAAAAATGTGAAGACTTAATAAAATGAAATTAAAACAGAAATGCTTCAGCTACATTTATTTAAGAAATTCATAGAGTCTCAATAATTGTATCAAAGTCGATTTTGTTTCGTAACATGAAGTCCTACACATAAACACGCACACACACACACGCACACACATGCATAAATGTAGTTGAAGAGGCAGTATTATTATATGATGGAAAGGTTTTTAAGCTTTCCATCATATAATAATATTACTAAAGAAATACATGGAGTGTTTCCTTGATTCTTTCATGCAGGTTCCTTCAGACTAGCCAGCAGCGATTAGCAAACACCTGGTGGAACTGCTCATCAGCTAAGCTCATTATAGGAGCTACTTCTCAGTGCAACGTTGGTAGAAATGTTGTTAAAGGTTTAAAAGAGGAGCCATGTTGTGATGACTTACTTCCCGTAGGCGGAGTTTCAGAAAGAGCAGGAGTTTTTAAAGAGACAAAGGCCCAACTTAAGGTGTTAAATTGCGATGTCATATTTGATGCATACAGCATTTTGTGCTGATTGTGCTTTAAAATGGTGCTGTATGCCTGGAAAAATATGATAATTTTGGATTTGTGAACCGATGCCTCCAGACGGCGGCTCTGCACTCACCACTCCTGCTGCGTGGCATCCTGGCCGAGACGCCGTTGGCTCTCCCTCCGCTGGGCGATCCAGCTGCGGCGTTCTCTACCGAGCTCGCCTCGCTGCCCTGCTGCTTCAGCAGGTCCGTCAGCGTCCTGCGGACTCACACAAACTTATTACTGAACAACTGAAGCTACACAAAGAGCTGCTATTTGATTTAAAGTTGTACGAAGACATCAAGTAACTGTCAAACTTGCAAGTTTTAGTGCGTCAAGGAGTTTGAATTTCTACTTATCAATATGTCGACACAACGTATTTAGGGCATCACCAACATCAACATTATTGTTTTGGTTTATTAGTTTATTAAATAATATCCTAAGTGAAAATGTTTAACCATTGGGGTTGCCTATTTCCCCCCCACATTCCGAATTACTAAATCACTCTAAATTGTTTAGAGGAAAGAAAATTGAGAATGGAAAAATGTTTAAGTTTCTTAATTTTATTCCTTTTTCCATTTTCCCTGAAGAAATCCATCCATTTTCTCCGGCAGGATTCAAATCCAAGATCTTATTCCTGCAAGGCAACATGGCTAACTATTGCCCCATCGTGCAACTCCTTTAAAAGTAATTTTAAAAAAGTAGAATCTTCTTAAACACATTATGTCTGTACTTGATTTGTCCTTAGAAAACACATTTATAAAGCATTCCCCGGCTAATGATGATTTGTGACTTTCGGTTAGGTTTGACCCAAGAAGCCCAGTTTTAATCATTTACATTTTCTAAACACTTTTTTGTTTTATTTCTCTGTCATAAAACAGAGAAATATGCAGTAGGTTGTTTGATTGAAGCAGTTCATCGTGTTCGCCTTCAGTGTCCGTGTGTGTCCTTGAGTCGTTTTTTTTATTTTTTGTTTTTTTTTGGAGCGCATATCTCATCCAGCTGAACATGACCAGAGGCCTTTTTGCTTCATGACATCCGTGCAATATGGCCATATTTAGACTCTGCGGCTCTTGATGCGTTCCAGGAGCAGGACAACAAATGTGACTGCAGAAACACTGAGTGCGTTCGTACTAATGGTGGGACTCGTTAAAAAAATTTCTCACAAAGTTAATTGCAGGGATTGAAATTAATTAATCGACACCACATATTGACAGAATTTCAATCCAAACAACATTTTTTGCCACTAAATTATTGAATAAAGAAAAGTATGAGCTCAATAAAAAGTTTTTAATCCATTATTTAGATGAATCAACCATCAGATTGTTGCAAAATGCTGTATCATCTTTAGAAATGTGTCCTGTGGATGCTAACGTTAGCGTTGGGGACGTCTGTGCTGCTGCAGCAGTACGTTAGGAATTGAGATGCTATTTTAGTCCGACTCCTCTTAACATAACAATATAACACAGTCTTTTAAAGCGTCCAATCAGATCATTCCTTGCAACAGAAATGACCTCCCAGTGAAGCAGGTTTGTTCACTGCTTCACTGGGTTTCCATAACAACTTCTGCCAACTGTTATTAGCAGATGTCGCTTGTGCGCCGGATTTATAGATGTACGAGAAACACACAAATCCAAATGTTTCAGTGGGAACTGTGTGTACACACACACACACATCCATATATATCTAAAATTTTACCGCGTTAAAATGAATTAATTGACTAACGTCTTATGATGTCAGAATGGAGTCCAGACCTAAATCCAATTGAGAATTTGCGGCCAGGCTTCAGAGTCGATGTCCACAGACGCTCCTCTGTTTTACTACTACAGCTGTTATGTGGAGCCCTGAGGTCACACACACAGAGCATAACTGACCTGACAGCTACAGCCAGGGGGCGCTTGTTCACACCCAGCCACTTGGCTCCTGAGCTGTCTGCAGGTGAGATGATGCTCTGCAGTGTCAGAGTCACAGAGACTGCTCCACATTACCCTGCTGGCCATCACCTAAGACGGAGGCTTAATTACAGCCGAGTGTTAAAGTCAGACTAAAAAAATTTTCTTTTTTTTTTTTTTTTTTTCTAAATCAAAAGAATGAAGTCATCGCATTTGTTGAATAAAGTTACAAAAATATCAGAAGAAAGTCCTAAAATTGCAAGGAAGACTCACTCGTTTGGACAATCATTTCAAACGTCTGCTGGTGTGTTGAAATATTAAATATGTCCTATTTGTAAAACTGGTGTCAAATAATAACTTCACAAGATGCGACTTATTTACAACTATTCTTTTAATATTGTGGTTTAATTGCGGTATGATTTCTTCTTGCTAAGTCACAACTTTGGTCTTGTAATTTAAGATATTTTTTTCTACTGTCTGTCGTAACAGACGCATGAGGTGATGTCAGGATGAGTAGGTTAGGGTTCAGAATAGACAGGAGCTGCATGAATAATGTTTAAGTTAGCTCCATTTAAAGTAGCATCAGAAAATTGTATTCATTCATTTAAATTGATTCAGATCTCAGAGTGATTGTGAATCCAGTCCTACACACTGAGTAGGTCTTTGATCAGGATGCATTTCTCTGCTTACTCCACATTTGGATTGCACCACAAAGACTTAAACGTTGCATAAAATGCCCCTTTTTCCTTCTCTCTGGTCCGTTTTCTACCTGGATCCAATCTAAAAATTTGTTTCATCTCTACCCTCTCTCTGCCGCTCGTCTCTCTTTGACTCACTGCCTTCAAGCTATGCTCTCTTCTATTGGCTCGCCTCTCAAACAACTTGCTGATTTAGACGTTTAATCTCCAACAAAATCTGCACCTGTCTCCAGGCTGGATGGTGTTTATAGACTTTTCATTAGAATTTCAGATGATGCCTCCAAAGGAGTTAAGCTAAACCCCCTAACTGAGAAAGGAATCAGCTGTAGCAAGGTGTGGTAGATAACAGTGGATTTTGTGAGACCTACACAAATTCAGTAACACTGGAGTATATGTAAGTATACTGATTGCGATCAGAAGACAGTGGTGGTTAATTGGTTACTTTAAACAGAGACAACATGTGAGGGTCGGCTTTTTTTTAAAAACTGAACCGAAACACACTGAATTCCACAACACATCTACATATTAAGTTTCTCAAAGTCAAGCTAGCATCTCTGACCTACTTCCCTTTCTTTCTCTATTTTTTAAAATTAAAACTTTTCACTGACTTGTGAAATCCTATACCCTCGGACCTTGTCATCTAGTAGCAAAGCACTGCATCCCTTTTTCTGCTACATATCAGGAATACATTTAAGATGTACGTTTGCAAGAGCTAAAACCAATGCTAGTCATCGTTAGCGATCAGTCTTGCATGCATGACGTCACGTTGCAAAGTGATAACACATCTACCATGCAGACTGAGTGAAGATCTCACCTACCAGCATTTAATAAGTTATAGATCTTTTTTATTTATCTCTTGAAAGAGTTGTAAATACAGTAGCTCATGTTAGCTGTAGCGTTTTTTAGTGGGGAGCTGAATATGATTTTTTTATTTTTTTTATTTGTGTTTTCTGAATTTAGAGCCAGTTCTTATGACTGACATGCAAACGGCGTCTCCCTCGTCTCCTCTGACTCTATTTTTTACTCAGTGTTCAGTAGGAAGAATTACATTTATTGCAGCCAAACTGATGTGCTGTACGTTAAATACTCCCACCGTCCGTCAATGCTCTGCCGATTAAATCAGCAACTGCTCTTTAATAATCTGGATTAAATTATGTAACTGAATCTGAGCCATGTTCTCTTCATGGTTCCTAATCACATTACAGCTTCAGTGAGATGAGTCTTTGCTAATGTTCTATAACAATCAATTACCAGATTAGATCACACACACTGATTAGTTACGACCCTCATTCTCACCGGATTTCACTTCTTCTTTTTTTTTACACACACTAGCAGTTCAGATTGCATTAAATAATTAGTATCTACAATAAGAGAATAAGACTAAGGGTTATGTTTGTATAATAGTGGATACAATGTTAGCATGTGATGTCCTTTGCTAATTTCAGCATCTGTCTGCTGCTAAAAATGACGGTTTACGAAAAACCAGGAAACAGTTCAGGCTACCGTCCCTGTCACTGATGTCTATTACCATGACAACACATTGCTAAAACACACATATCTTCGGTGCTTCTTTATTTGTAGATATCCGAAGATGCTACGAAATGCTACAGTTAAAATGATCTGAGGTTTTCAGAACGTTTGGAACAGTTTGGCGTCGATATGCTGCATCACGACTGGACACACATCTGGTCTCTGTTATTATTATTATAATTAGATGACTTCTGAAGGCTGGCAGTTTGACTACCTTTTACTTTAGGCGTCCAAGTTAAGTAGAGTTTGAGTCCCATGCTCACAAGAACTAAATAAATAAATTTAAAAAACTACAACAAAAAACCAAATCGGTGTTTAATCCAAATGAACTGCCACGTTAAAAATGTGATGGTCTATTACATAAAGAGACATAAAGTTTATGAAGTAATTCTGCAAATACAGAAACACACTTCTGAAAATCAATTTGTAGAAATAAAGGTAGAGAGTTTGCACCCCATTAATAGGTTATATAATTTGTTCTTTAACAGAACGTCTCTTCTTCTTACGCAATGTTAATTATTCAGGTAAAGTTTTCGACTGCGGGTATTTCTGAAACCACAGAAAAATGATCAATTCAAAGTGTGGGAAAATGATAAGACGGAGCCAGTGGTGTGTACCAGAGCACCAGAACTTCCATTTTCGTATCGACTGCAACAGACAAAATCTTACCTTTGGGTAAAATACAGAAACACTTTTACGCCTGAGAAACCAAGTTAAGGCCATAAAACCCCCCACCTTCCCATTTTTTCATTCCCTCTACTCCAATAAACAAAGCCACAAAAAAAAAAAAAAAAAAAGACACACAGCCAGAACCTCCAGTCGCTGTGGATGCTGACCCACATTTAGATTTGTGTGGGCCCAGTAAAGCCTGGAAGGTAAGACGGAGGAAGAAGGTGACGCTGCTTGAGGGATTTGGGTGGTTTGTCACTTCTGATGCAACCAGAAATCCGTCAACATGTTTGTCTCTTCACTTTGGGACGAATCGCGCCAAACGGTGACGCAGGCCCATACTTTAGGTACGCTTTAACACGTCTGCATGGAAGCGTGCATGCATGCAGACCAGGCTGTGGTGACAGAGTGACAGCACAGCCCTGCAGCCAGTCAGGAGGCGGAAGAGAGGAAAGAAACTTTTCAAACATTTTAGATTGGAAGATTAAAAAAATATTATTTAATTGTTAATGTAACCATAAAGTTGTTTTTATTCAATTCTGCAATAAATGCATCATCACCTACATGTCAGTGGGTTTGTTTACAACTTTTGAGAACCAGTTTGTTCACCTCACTTAGCATTAGCCTTATGGCTCCGAAGGAGCTAGCTCATGTTATTGCTAACCGTGTTCAACATTCTTGCCTTAAATTAACCGGCCATAAATTCAACACGGGGGTTAAACGTCTAATCCCATAATAATCCCACCCTGTTTGAATGAGTCGACTGTCTCTGGGTTGTTTTTAAGCCAGCAGTTCATCTCAGGGTACCCGAGTTGTGCCAGCAGCACACATGATGCTGCAGCTTCGCTTCACTAAAGGAAGTCCTGCTGAATCAGAGGTTTGTTTCATGTCTGCTTGTCAGCAAGGGTATGCAAAGTCTACCAGGCCAGATTCTATCAAACTTACTGAAAATGATGAGCAGAAGCAAAAAAGAAAACAAAAAAAAAGGGAAACCTTTGAAATTTTGATGCAGCCCAAAGTTATTTTATTTAACTTTGGGAAATGAGGCCTTGAACTTAGCAGTAAAGCTAAATGTGCACAAAGGTTCATAACCTGCAGCCAAACCTCAGTACCATAACAGAACCCTGTAAGTGGGCTATCTGTAGAGATAAAAATCAGACCTGGTCTGGAATCAGGTCTGATTCCAGGTCAGACCTTGAAATCAAAGCAACACTCGAGTATGTTTTTATGAATAACAATGTAACATAATGTAGAGCTAAAAAAAAAAAAGTACATTTTACATAATACTGCCCCTTTACTAGCCAGTTGAAATCAGTTTTTTAACAACTTTAATGTTTGGAATCATGCCGGCCCTAAACTTTGGGACACTCCAGATCAGCTGAGCTCCTTTTTTTTTTTTAACTTTTTGGCCTTCAGATACAATTTTTATATTTTATAAATATTTTACCATATTTTATGTGTGAATTATGTTTTTTTACTTTATGCATCTCTTTGGTCAGCCTTGGTTGAAATGTAAAATTGCTTTATACATAAACTGCCACGTTAACATTCTATCTGCCACGCTACCCAGAAGACAGTAAAAAGGAAATTACCATAATCTGTGATGTTCACATGACAAAACCATTAATTGCTGTAATGAAGGCTGGTGATTAGATGATTAGACACTGGAATCTCATCGCCGTTCATCAGTATCTTAATTGCCCCATGTCATCAAAACTGTAATCACAGGTGGGTTGTGAAAAAGTATCTAAATGTGTAGCTTTCTTCCAAAAGCTCAAATGTATACGACGCTTTATCAGGGCCATTGTAGATTAAAAAAAGAGAAAGCGAGAGAGAGTGAGAAATTTCCACCTGAAAACTCAGAAATATTTAGATTGATCTTAGATATTTTCCAGAAAACATCTTGGAAATTTCTGATCTGGTAAAGTCACAAATTCAGCAGAAAAATAACGTTTTTTCTAGAAAATTTTTTGATTAATTTAGGCAGAAATTTACTTTTTTAAATAGCCGTAATATGTGGTTAATAGTGTTAACCCCTTAAGACACTTTTCCATTGTTTTGTGATATTTAAAATAAAGAGTTTCCGACCAGTAAATATTTTCCCTGCAGTATGTGCAGTATTATTTTTACCTGTCATCATGCAGTGTCTTGTTTTACATGTTGGTGGGTCCAACAGGACATTTTTATCTGGGTCTAAACATGAACATCAGCTATGTTTTTGTTGTTACTGTCTCTGTTTTTTTTTTTTTTTTACATCAGGGCTCGTCAATAACTAACGACTGAGCAGCCCTGATGTCATTCCATTTAAAGTTTTAAATCAGTTTTTAAAAGTCCCAACAAAGTGTGAGAGAAATGCCCTTGAAATTAGAACCGTTACTCTGTCAGCTCGATGAACGTGGAGGACAGACAGGGTGAGCCCACTTGTTGCTAGCTGGAAACGGCCCATTAGTTTAACCTGCATCGACTATGGCTTATCCATGTTCATCTGCCTTAAACCAGAGCAGACCCTGCAGAAAGTCGGCTCGGTGTCCTGACTTATACAACAGTTATTTACGCTCAGAGAGAGGATGTGGGTCACGTGAACAACAGATTAACATGCAATAAATAAATGTGAGTGTAGTCTCTGTGCTGACTCAGAAGCATTGTAAGAAGTGAAGACGTTATGAATTACTTACAGATTCTCAGTTGAGTTCAGGTCTGAACTTTGACTGGGCCAGTCTAATGTTTGAAGGTCATTGAATTTAAAACTAAAGGCTTACACATATTTACGCCGTTTCCCACAATACTAGCAAGCTTGATGAGTCAGCCTCGTTTCTCCTGAACATGTGGGACCTGCAGAGCGTTTTGTCCCACATGTTTGCTTTGTGTCCCAATAGGAAGGACTACTTCCGGATCAGTATTTGGTATCAATCTCCTTTGCATTCTTCCATGAAAGCCAGATTTCTAGACCTCTCGGGTATTCTGGTTCTGCTCTGAATTGCCAGAACCAAAAACGGAGAAGCACCATTCAGTTTCTATGCACCGCAAATCTGGAACAAACTTCCAGAAAACTGAAAAACAGCTGAAACACTGATTTCCTTTCAATCAATATTAAAACCCCCACCTGTTTAGAGTTGGTTTTATTCAAACAATTGGAAAAACTATATAAAAATATTTAGTAAGATTTTGTGTTGGTTGCACTGGATGTTATTTAGGTGCATCAGAGTAAAAAATAAAACCTAGAAAAACACAAATTCCACTACTATGCTATCCCAATAAAATTAAGTTTGTGGTTTCTAATGGCACAAAAAGGTTTAAGGAATAGGATTAGTTTTGCAAAGCAGTCCGGTGTTAACCTGCACCAGTCTCCGTTGGTGTGTGGATCTCAGTCCCGACCTCTTTCTCTCTCTCTCTGAGTTAATCTGAGCTGCACTCACCGAACCGAAATGCCACGACTATCATTCCCGTTCCTAATGAAACTGTGAATTAGCGCGAGAACACGTGTTGCCGTGTTTGTGTGAAATCATGAAGGTCACCGGTGTTTGTTTACTCTCTCAGTACCAAAGCTGAGGGCCCTCTGCAGATGGAGCCCTTCATTAGACGTGACACACGCGGCCGAGGGCGGCCCTTTCTGTTCCTTACCGCTGGCTGGGAGGGTGAGCGAGTGAGAGGGAGGGGGGCAGAGTGCAAACAAGCAAAGACCCTCAGCTGGAACAAGTTCTGTACATAAATTAGAACTTATGCGTTCAGGATGACAGGCACCAGATTTTAACTTCCAAGCTGATTTTGGGGAAACTATCAGGATTTCAGAGTTAATCATCTTCCGCAATCGTAACGTTGGAAGAGAGAACGAAGGAAGTGTCATGAAATAAAAAAACGTTCCTCTTTATTACCAAACTTTGAAGTAGGTGGGCTCATCGCCACAGATACCACCTAAAAAAGTGTGCGTGCCACACGAGCTCCTGGCTATACGTTCCTGGACTGGGGGGGATTTATGTCAGCAGGCTAATAACGAAACAAGTGCGGAGGAAGAGCACTCCAGGAACGGAGGAGCCGTAATCTCATAGAAAAGTGTTTAATCTCAGGGAGGGGAGGTAATCTGCTGAGACGGGCTCACAGAGGCAGCCCATTTATGCAGCAAGACTGTTGCTATTTTAGTGAGGTGCCACCCTGCAGGATGTATTAATCCTGCTTGTCTGGGTGTGTTTGAGTGTGTGTGTGTGTATGCCGTTCAGGTTCGTAGGAGAAACAAAAACGGAGTTGCATACTGGGGGATGCTATCAGCCAAGAGTGTCTGGGTCTGTGAGGAGGGTGATGATGAGAGAAAGATGAAGAAAACCAGAACCAGGGGCAATATTATGTTTTCCAGGCACATAGTGTCATTATGTAGCGCAATCAAGTAACTTCATTATGTGCAATTCTTAAAAAAATGCTGTTCATATCAAACATGACTTAAAAGAAATTTGACTTCATAATTTAACATCTTGAAATTAGGCATCTGTCTCTTTAAGAAGCTCCTGCTCTGTCTGAAACTCCACCTTCTGGAAGTCATCACAACATGACTCCTCCATTGACCCTTTGACAAACAGGCTGAACAATTGTACGGTATGCTAACGATACATGACACATAAACAACGAACTGAGAACTTTCCTGGTATGTTAGCATAACATATTAAGAGTTATTCAGATAACTATAGCATAAATAACATGCTAACAAGTTTACCAAAACATCCGTGTCGCTCCAAATCACTAAATCTTCATCTTCGGTGTCGCTTGTAAACAACTCGGCTAACTCCGGATGGAGCTTCTACCACACACATTATCAACACAGGCCCAGAGCGCCCTCTGGCCGTTTGGTGTGAAAATAACATGTGATATAATATAATAATGTGTTAATAATTTCACACATAAGTCACTCTGGAGTGTAAGTTGCACCCCCGGCCAAACTATGAAAAAAACTTATAGTCCGGAAAATACGGTATGTCTCATTTGACCAAAGTTCAGGTTTCAAGTGCTTAAAAACATCAACTGGAAATAGACGTACAACATTTATGTTGCCTTATGTGAAACGAAAATGTATTTGAAGGCTTTTTACATATCCTTACCAAGGGTGTTAATAAATATGGATATTGGAAAGCTTATGGTAAATACATTAAAGATTAGGACAAATACAATGGCAGGAGATCAGGAGAAAATAAGGCAGGACCGCTGAGGATAGTTTGGGATGGAGGTCTGGAGATGTTGGCCTGGGCTGCTCGCTCTAACGATTACCTGAGGCAAGCAGGCTGAACTCTGGATCAGATATTTAACCCAGCTGTGGGGGTAGGGCGTGTTTACATGCGGCTACGCATGCTGGCATGTGGATAGGTCGATTTCTCTTTCTATGATTTCCAGCGGGAAAAATTATCTTAAGAGAGCGAGAGAGAGTGGCACGAAGATGTATCTGAGAAACAGAGGAAGCTAAAAAACAAAACGAAAATAGAAGCAAAATAAAATAAAAGAGAAAAGTGACACAATTAGAAACAGACAAAATGAACAAAAACAAAACTTTAAGCCAGGGTAAAAAGAAATATTGTTCCTTTTATGTGCAGACATCTCATTACTGCCTCATAAAGGAAAAAAAAATCCAGAGCAATAAGTACACATTCATCTAAAGATGGCAGCTTATGACCAATGAGTGCCATTACCAACTCTAATGAAAATCTATCTTTCCCCTAACAGAACTTTTCCACTGCATTTCCATGTTTCATGATCAATATTCCTTTTCACTCACATTGTGGTTACACCTCCGGGTCAAACACACATAAACACTCAGTCTTCTGGGATTACGCCGCTCGTGTTGGAGCAGCTTCTGTTACGTTGATTCTGATTTATTCTTTTGGTAGACTTTTGTTCCTTTTTTTTGGTGATGCATGATCAGACAATCATTTCCTCTGGTTTTGGATGCTGTGCTGCTGGAAGGATTTCTTTATACTTTCGGACAAGTATCACCATGGCAAGGAGGTATTGTTTTTACAACTGGGAACAGCAAAATGACAGGGTGTTTTCACACCAGATATTCTGTTAGATTTGATTCGTTTGGAGACCAAAGTTGCAACATTTGTTCCATTTTCAGACATTGTGATTCGTTTTCACGCTGCTCTGTGTCAAACCAACCAAACCCTTTGATAAACCTGTTCTCTAACAGGGTGACAGCTGAGGTCAACTTGCACACCTTTGGGTATGCTAACAAGGCAATGATCTACATGCACAATGGAAGGGTTGCTCAATGGATTCCCAAAATCCCCCGACTTCAACCCTATGAAAATGTGCAAACTATGCTTACAAGCCTGAGATCTGGCATAAATCCCATGAAGTTAATTGCTCTACCGGTACTCTGTCAAGAAGAAGGTGTTGATAGTTATAAAAAGTCTATATCGAGACGCACTGTGCTAAGGGACATTTCAGAAACTATTATGTAGATAATTAAACTTATGTTTGAGTTTGTACATAGAAATTTGACCCAGTTGGAGGATGGAGAACTTGAAACTTGTGCCTGCAGTTCTTGGTATTGTCTGTTGTACTGTTATTCCATCTTAGGCAAAGAATGCCTAAAATATTTGTGACCCCTAAGACGAGTGCATGTAACCTTCTGAACAGAACTGTACACAGCAAACGGGAGGTTTTCAGACACATTTCCTCACCTGGAGTTGAGGTCGGTCTGAGGTATCCCCGCCGCTCCTCCACTTCCTCCTCGGGTCTTCTCCAGAGCCAGTTTGGTGAAGATGCCCACCAACACCATGACAGCGACAACGCCACAAATGATGTAAACGATGAGGTGCGTCCGGTCGCGGTCTGAATCCCCCTGGCCTTCAGTGATGGTGGCCACAGGCTTCCCAGTGTTGGCCCAGATGGGCGTGTCGTAGTTGGAGCAGATGGTCTGGTCCAGCCTCTGCTGACGGAACTGGCAGCAGAAGCGGTAAAAGCAGGTGCCACAGCAGTACAAGAAGACCCCGGCGTTGCAGTTAAACGGTGGGTCCCACTGGCCCATTACGTCGTAGTAACCCTGGCAACGGGTCCCTCCAACCGGCGGGACATCCTCGTCGTCGGCGTCACCACCGCTGGTGGGGGTGGAGAGACCCGTCTCCGGAGGTGTGCCCTGGGTTACGTCCTCCAAGCTGGGCGCTGTCTGGTTAGACAGTTTGGTGGAGGTCAACGCAGGGTCCCCCTCGGTTACTGTCGCCGTGGAGAAGGAAGTGTCCTGGGTGAGCGCTGGCCGGCTGACCAGGAAGGAAAGGAAGAAGAAGAGAAAAGGATGGCAGGAGGAAGGGCTGGTGGCTGCCATGGTCCTCAGAGAGTTTCCGTCTCCAATGTCCCACCTTCAGGCAACAGGAGGGTGACATTTTAAACACAGAGTGTTGGGACAAAACAAAGGTCACACACACAGGAAAGCTACATTTAGATGCACTGACACATAAAATGCCAAAACAAATTTTTTGTGTTTCATAATAAACAGGATGAAGCTGAAAAAAATTGGGCATAATGTTGCTGACCCCTGGTGGGACTGTCTTGGTCTGATATTGAAATCAGAAATTGGTTCAATATCAACCAAAAAACAAGCATTCTGGCCCAGCATTTAGTCCGGTCCAGCATTTAATCTGGTCCAGCATTTAATCTGGCCCAGCATTTAGTCCAGTCCAGCATTTAGTCTGGTCCAGCATTTAGCAGCCCAGCGTTTCTATCCTGCATCAGACCAATTGGTAAATATTAAACATGTCAGTCGTTGTCATGACAACATCACTTGATCCAACCTTTTCTAACATCCCACACTACAAATAAGTAACAAAAGTACATATGATTTGTGCTGATACCGCATCGGGTCAACATCAGTATCGGCCAATACTTAGTGTTGGAATTTCAGTATTGTGTTGGAAGTAAAGAAGTTGTGTTGGGGCAAGTACCACTGCCTGTCACTATTTTATGCGCTGCACTAGATTGTAGCATAAGATAATTTCCATCTGCCTTATAAATGCCGGTAGCCTGCCCAATCACAGTCAGTCCTGCTGTTAATTCAATAAAGTCAGCTTTGCAACCCTTTTCTGGTGCAAAGTTGCCTCTGACACTGTAAGGCAACCAGACCCATCATGTAATATGCCAGGATAGAACACCAAAAAATGAAAAGAAACTATTTCTTTGTTGGATGATGTAATTTTGCAGCAGAAAGTGGCTCTAAAACTGACCTTAAAATAAAGATATTTGCTTCATGTTTAAGGAATCGGTGGGACATTGAGGGTAGAGAGCGTTTTAAACCAAGTCCTGATTCAAGAAAACCATTCCACTTTTATATTACTGAAAAAAAAAGTAAGTCATCACATCCAGGAAACCAGGGTAACCAATTCTTTTTTATTTTTAAATTAACAATTTCATCTTGTTTTTTTCCAATGAGCAGCAGTGAAACGAACACAATGAATATTTCTTACCTTTTCTGTCTTTACAGCCAACTCCCTCCCAAAGTTTAAGGGAATGAATTCAGTGATATCCACAAAGTTCACTCGGCAGCATTACTCCTCATTTTCCTGCAGTTGCTCATTTATTCTCCATGGCAGCTGGACGCTCATTGTGTGCAAAACGTTGCACTCCTCTGATCCCTGTCGCTCTTTTTAATTCTTGCCTTCTCTCCTTTTGTAAATGCTTCCGAGTCGCGAGTCCAGTCCAAGATTTTTTTTTATGTGTGTCTCTTTGGTGCCTGTAAATGACCAAAATTCAAGAGAGAGTGAGCGGCAGCACGGAGCGCTGCAACAGTTCAGGAACTAAATGAGATCTCCCCTTCTGTTTACCTCTCTGCAGAGTTAGATAGACATGAAGGGAGAGAGAAAGAGAGAAAAAAAAGAGAGAGAGAGGAAGAGCGTGTTTATGTATCTGAATGTGAGCGTAGAGGGGGGCATAACATCCAGCTGCATCTCCCATCATACCCACAGGAAAAAAGCCTGGAAGGAGGGAGGAAGGAAAAAAATGGAGGGAAAAACTAAGATGTTCTCTGAAAGAACGTAATTAGTCAGGACTCTTGATTTTGTTTCCATCTTTTTTGCTTTATATCCTGAGAAGGGACTTATTTTTTGGACACGACATTCACCAAAATATTAGCATTATGAATTTTGTAGTAAAAAAATACATTCCTAGCCTGTCTTTTCCTGACTTCATTGCCAATTATTTCCTCAAAGTGTGAATGTTGAACAAAGCTGCTACGTGCCATTACATCTGGCAGCATTTCAGAATCAGAACAACACATCAACGCCCAGAGGTGCTGGTGGACCTGTGGGGATGCCGGGCAGCTTTTCTACTTCAGCCAATGAATTCTCTTTCCTAGAAGAAGATTCAAGCTGACTTCAAAGGACAGGTTTGTTTCAAACCTGTCCAGGTTGGTTTGGATAGCCTCAGTAAATAAAATTATCATCTGAAAAACTCAGAACATTAATCTGAACATTATCAAATGTGCAATTAGAATGTAAAAGAAAAACTGTAAGAGGGAGAGGTACTTTTTCACAGCGCTGTACAGATACAGTTCCTATAAAAGGTATTCACCCCCTAAGATGTTCTGTCTTTTTTACTGATTATGAAACTGAGTCGTGACCAACCATTTTCTTTCACAAATTAATTTACAAAAAACTCTGTAAGTCAAATTAAAAACTGATTTCCACAAAATAATGAAAATCATATACAAATATTTGACAAAATTTAATACATTTTCATCCCACTTAAAGTAACACTTCATTCAACAGAGGTCCAGTCGTTGCTCATGGTCTCAATCTGAGGTAAGTTTAGTGTAGTCAATGTGTCTCATTGACTGTAGCGTGATGACATCTATATCTGAAAGATCCATTCACTGGTTCATCAGTACTCCTGGTTACTATTACAGCATGAAGACTAAAGAACAATCCAAGCAAATCAAAGAAAATGTTATTGAAAAGTATAAGTCAGGGTATGGATACAAAAAAAAAAAATCTCTGAGGCGCTGATATGTCTAAATGTGTTTTGGAAACATAAAGAGCTTCCAACGTATAATGGCCATGAAAACAACAGCCAGTGTTACAAGGACTCGAAGCTGAGTTAGCTCTTATAAAAAAAAGGAAGGGCCGCATGGTTGGCTAGCTTGATGCTACACGGACCACTAAATTGCCTAATTGGGTAGCGAGAGATATATGCGGTCAGGTTTTATAACCCAACACTGTTGTGTTCTACAGGAAGGTGCGGTCTTGTATTTTTAGCTCCACTGGACTATTGATTTCATATTTCTGGCCTCCCCATAAAAACCTGAAGATAAAAATAATAATATTTGTGTTAACGGTGTGGTGTTCAGTCCAACTCAATTCATAGTTTCTATTTTTAAATTAAAATGCCTCTGGAGAATATCTCGCAATCCACTGGACTCAAAAGCAAAGGTGAAGAGATGCTCTAGGTCATGGTCATGCTTTGGCCATCCTCAATTAAGCAAAGTTTGTGCAACTTTATGAGTGTGTGTGTAGGCTTCTATTTGTTACATTGTAGGGACCATTTTGAGTTTAGGTCAGGGTTAGGAATGTAGGCGTAATGTTTACCTTAGGTAATGTTCAGGGTGAAGGTCAGGGTTAGGCCATAGAAATCAATGAAGAATGAATGGAAGTCAATGCAAAGTCCTTGTTAAGATAGAAAGATATAATGTGTGTGAGCCAGGTTTTTATATCCTTGTGGGGACCCATTTCTGTCTAAATTGTGGGGTTGTGGGGACAAATTCTGGTTCCCATGAAGGGAAATGCTGTTTGAGGGTTAGGGTTAGGTATGTGATAGTTAGGGGTGGGGTAAGGGTTAGGCTGTAGAAAGTGAATGGTAGTTTATGTAAAGTCCCCACAAGATGTGAAAACACAACGTGTGTGTGTGTGTGTGTGTGTGAGAGAGACATTTCTGCATCTGCAGGCTCACAGAGGACAGTCAACATCTGCTACAGTCACCCCTGCTCTACATGTACGAATCACTTCCATAATCGCTCACACACTCTCCTATTTCCCCGTCAGATTTCTCATCTCTTGCAGCAGTGTGTCTTCCTCCAGCCCTACCCTCATTGTTGCCTGTATATATAAATGTGTGTGTATACTCCATAAGCATCTTTTTTTTTTTTTTGTCAAAAAGATTCAGGAGTCAGCAGGGTCCAGCTCCAGCTTTCCGTGGTCTTTTGTCTAAGTCAAAACTTGCGCAGCAGGTGCCAAAAACCAGGAGCAGAGACTGGCAGCCAGCGCTGAAGGAACTCACAAACACCTGCAGCTCGACACATTCATTACGAAAAAATAAGCACACATGTGAAAACAATGTGTGCTGTAATTAAACTACTGCTTTTATGTTTCTGCACTGCATACACTCACAGAGCCATAAATGCCACTGGAGAGGGCAATTATTGAGGCTTATTTTCTCAAAGTAAACCACCACTTGTGCAGTTTTTAACGGAATTATAAGTCAGATTGACAAGAGGGGTTTTTGTTTTGCCTTCCACTAATCTCCGCTCCCAAAATGCTCCAATTCATGTGCCGAAGGAGAAAACTTGACTCGTCTTCCGGTTTTCTCTGTGTTGCATTCTGGACGCCGGACCCACAGAGAGCAATAACAGTGTGTAATAGGAGGGGGAAAAAAGAATAGAGGTTTATGTGGGGCAGCAGGGAGGAGGCCGACAGGCGAAAAAAGAAGGAAAGGATGGAGAGAATGAGATGAGGAGGATGGTAGAAAGCTGGAAGAATGGCGAGTGGGGAAAGGCTTGGCAGAAGACCAAAGAAAAGGAAAGAGCAACTTTGAGAAAAAGGAGAGAAAACTGAATTTACAGCGGGAGGAAGAGATTAAAAAACACTTTATAACCAGAGGAGTAGGATGGTGGGAAAAGAGGGATTTATTAGGCCATTAGAGCAGTCATGGAGGCAGGTAGATAGAAATAGGTAGGTCGAGGTAGATAAGTAGAAGTAGGTAGCTAGGTAAATGTAGGTAGGTAGCAGTAGATAGATAGACGTAGGTAAAGGTAGATAAGAAGAGGTATGTAGAGGTAGGTAGGCATGTAATTAGAGAGAGGTAGGTTGGTCGCGAAATGGAAACTACAAACCAAACCACAAAGGGATGCATAGCAGACCCTGGTCTGATCCAGGATCTGCTCACGGTGCAGAATGTCTATAACACATCCAGAGGACACCACCCAGGAATTATCCCATTCCAATGCTGAGGTATTCTCAGTCGTGTTGCTCCGAGCTCACCCTGAATACTCAAGAGTACACTTCCTCACCCCGTCTCTAAAGGTGGACCCAGCTACCCTGTATGACCCAAGCTCTTTAAATTACTTGTGGTGGATCTGTGTTCCTTTGTCTATGACCCATATCTCTTGACTATATGTGAGGGTCAGGACATAAATGAAAAGTTAGGTTCAGAGCTTGACTCAGCTTTTTCTTGACAACAGCGTAAACATCGCCTCCCCTAATTTATCTTAGCGTCAATCATGAACACATCAGCGTACCTGGTATAATTAGCTTCAGGCAAAGACTGAACCAAAACCTGAAGAGAGGTCAATCTCTTTCTAGTTAACCTCAGCAGCTTCACCTCTGTAGAATCACAGGTTGGAGGGCGTTTAGGGGGTTTTGCATATTCTTATTATCCCGAGGGCTATGCTGTCCCTGCTAGGTTCTTACAATGTAAATGAACTTCAGAGAAACGGTTAGGGTTCTGACTAAAAGCAACTAAACCCTAACCCATTCCATTAAACCACTAAATGATCAGTATCAACCATGTAGTATCCTCACCTTGAGTAGAAACTTCACTATAAGCGGCAGTTTATCTCAAAGTGAGAGCACAGTGTGTCAAAAACAAGTTTGTGGTTTGCTTGGAGCTATTGCAACTGCCATCAGATATAAACTCAGCTGTGCATTTTTTCATTTAAAATGTATCTTTAAGCCTTCATTCTGCTGAAGCTGCTGTCTGCCGTGAAGACATGAAAGAGCTTCCAGAGTTCTCCGAAGCATAAGTGCCGTGATCAGAGGGAACTCCTTTATTGAGTTGATCTAGGAGATGCTTTGATGCTGCTCAGCCCCGGAAATCAGGTGAAATAGAAGACAGGAGGTGTGATGGGAAGTTACCCTTTAACTTTGACAATGGGTGGATGATCTCTCCCTGTAGGCATGAGTAGGAAAACGGGTTATAATGCTGTCTTCATCATGCTGCTAAGTCCTAAATTAAATCAGAATTAGGTTATAAAATAACACCTCTTGTTTCAGAACTCTATAAAAACAAAAATATATGTTTTTATAGAGTTCTATAAAAACAAAGCTGCAAACCAACCAAGACATGCATGCCCATTCAAACTGACAAAGCAAGCCAAGGAGAGTATTAATTAGAGAAGTACTCAAATGGATCATGGTAACTCTGGAGAAGCTGCAGAGATCTACAGCTCAGATCGGACAAATCAGTCAAACGGTTACTATCAGTCCTGCATTTCAAAAGTCTAATCTATATGGAACATGGACATGAAACCCCTGAACATACAGCAGGAGCTACAGCACAAGGACTTAGGTTAAACTCATGTGTTAGACTGGCCTACTCAAAGTTCAGACCTGGATTTCATCAGAGAATCTCCATCTTGTCTGACTAACCTGGAGCAATTCTACAAAATTTTAGACTCCAGATGTGCAAAGCTGGTGGAAAGACCCACCTAAAGACTAAGAGCAGTAACTGCAACTACTTCTGCAGGTTACTGACGTAATGAATCCATACTGTATGCATACATGTATAGTATATAAAACCTCAGGTGTATCCAAACAAAAATCGGGAACAGCCAACACAGATGTTGAGGACGATTTGACCAAATAACCATGAAAAGGCCCATCTGTCTTTCTGCTAAGTTCATCAGTAAATGTTTTGGGGAAAAAAGAAACACTTTAACGTTACTGGGTCACAGATACCAGCTCACTGTCAGCAGGGGAACAAATCCATCCATCCATTATCTCTATTGATTTATTCTCATGAGGATCACAGAGCAGTCCTGGAACCTCACTCAGCTGCTATTGAGTGAGAGGCAGGCCACACTCTGAACTGGGCCAGTGTAAAGAGACCATTATTTTGCACAAAACATTGGTGATAACTGCTTTATTGCAATTACTCTTTTCTTTTGAACAATTTACAATGTGCAAAACAGAGCATCTAGTCTCCAAAATGAATGTAATTCTGCTACATCCCTTTAATGAATAAACATGCATTCAAGCTTTTTATTTCACACAAAGCTGTGTTTTAGTCTTGATTGAGCTGATAGGACAACAACAAAACAGAAAGATCAAAGGTTTTCTGAGAATTAGTTCCCAGCATGCAGCAGTATTGACCTGCTTGAGCCATTTCTGCAGGCTCTGTTTAATGTGTTATGGGCACAGCTTTTATTAAAGTCCCCCCTCTTTACACACAGGAGCACATGCTTTGTGTTATCCAAAACAATGCAGGTTGGCTTAAATGCTGCATTATGAATTTAATGAGTTTGTGAAACGGCTTTTTTCTCCATACAAGTGGGGTAATGTGGAACTTGAATAGAGACTTCACTCGTGACCAGTAGTCAGTGTTTTTTCTGCAGTAGAAAGCAGTTAAAGTGATCTGGATAAAGAAAAAAGGAGAAAATTAGTGTGATAGGAAATCAAAACTAACAGATATTTGGAGCTGGGTCCGCACAAGAACAAGCATTCCACTTTCCTAACTGCATAAACTCAAAGCTTTCACTTGGAAGTTATTTTTTACATCCCATTGTTTTTGTATTAGACACATATGTGTGTTTCTGTGTTCTCAGGCTAACGTGCATTAGCAAAATCAAGTCAGGTTTTTATTGTATTTCAATAATATGCGTAGCCTACAGTGAAATGAATGACAGTCTTCAAGACCATGGTGTGAAAGGCAAAGGCACAGGCTTCTAAAACCTAAACATAAACGAAGAACTAAACCTAAACTGAGGCCAAAGCTTAGAAATAAGGCCAAGCTAGCTAAAGTAAGGTTCAAATAAAAACTTACAGCAAGAAAGCAGCATAATTGTAAAACAACAAAATATATAAGCTAAAATAATTCGTAAGGGAGTTAAACAGTAAACAGGACAATGTGCAATTTGTAAAACTGACCAAGTGCTGTGCAAATTTATACAATCAAGTTCATTGCGCATAGAGTGTGAGAATAAATTAATACACTTTGGAAGCTAACAACCTAGTTAGAGGAACACCATCTGTTTTATCAGATTTTAGCACAGGTGAAACAGGTGAAACTGATCATCTACATATATTAAGTAAATATTTGTCACTGCTGAATCAGCATCAGAAATGGTTCAATGTCTTCCACGTCTCAAGGTTGTTTGAAAGTTATCCAAACGGACTCACTATTTGTTAATCCGCCAAACTAGCAAATTGTGCATAGATGCAACATATGCCTGACTAGGTTGGTATCTTCTGACTTTTCAAGCTTATGATATTCTGACACCTTCTTACCAAAGGAAGGGAACTGTCAGCAATATAAAAAACACAAGAGAACTCATAATTGCCTACATAGAGCTAAACTAATTTCTTCTGTTATTATGAATAAGAGATTTTTAAAAACAGGAAGGATCAAACCTCAAACATTCCGTTCGGTCTAATGAAGTCAGATATCACAAGGTGTTTCCTCATGCAAAGAGGTTTTAATGAATACCAATTAAGCGCGTTAATTCAGGCAGTGCTTTATATGCCGTGGAATACCGTGTGCATGCTGTCGTTTGCTAAAGGTCTCAAAACATTACAATAAAGCAACAACAGAATTTTTACCCTGCAAACTAGTAATTAACTATGTGGAGCAGAGGGTTTGCTTTGAATGGGAAAACATTTTCATCTGCAAACATGCTAATAGAAACAAGACTGTCCAGTAATACAAGTGACCTGTTGGCATGGAGATCCTTGTCACCTCTACACTATTTTGAAGAGCTTTCCAGTTTTCCCGCCTCTTTAACATGTCAGCCATAAATCCCATCCTATTACTCCGTCTTATCTGCTTGTTCAATCAAATGTGAGCGTGTATGTAAATGAGGCTAACCGCCTGTTGGCCCTGCTGGCGCACAGTGTGAGATCAGAGAACAAAGACGCGGAGCCGTTCTGATGTTTCTGAGTTGAAACCGTTTGGAGTTAGATCCACACCACTGTGGCTCGGCAGCTGACGGGACACAGAGATTTGTTTTAAAGATGTCTGACCAGATTAAGCACTTGTGAATTCACCCTTCACCTCGGCATGGCAGGCTTTGACCAATAAGAGGAGGAAAAAGTAAACCCTAACTATTTTTTCTTTTTTTTATTACTTTGCCTGCAAAAGAATTTGAATATCTTCCACTGCTGTCGTTTGTGCCGTCATGCTGTTAAGCAGCAATGAGCATCCAACGTCACATATCATCTCCAGCTTTAATAGGAGAACTTGTGGTGACACGTTAATGCGTGCTTTGTTTTCTACGCACCAAAACATTTTCATTTTCCACTCTGCTGTCTGCACTTGTCAGCCACAATATTTAACACCATGCCCCCACAGGGCTACTGTGGACTGGCACAGTGTGCGGCGTGCCACATAACAATGGCACTCCAGCTTTTGCAGAATGTCTGACAACGTCAACTTTTAAGTGCCATTATGGATTCTTCTTAAGAATTAGTATTTAGCTCTTTAGTTTTAAAATTTGAAGCTGTTTTATATAAATCACACTCCAAGATGAAGTGTCAACTGTTTGGCCTTATGTAGTCGGGTTCCAAATTAGAGGAAACACGTCAATTTTTAACTTAATAGCAAAGACTGTGAAGACTTTGGTAAATGTGATTTGTGTAGAATTTTGAGGAAAAAGATTGATTCAATCAGATTTGAAATCATTTCATTTATTTGGTAGAGACAATGCACAATAACTTTCGTTGTCCCTGGACAATGAGTGATTTATCAAGGCCAGCATGACTCCACTACACAAAGTTTGTCAATACGTACAAAAAGTAAAATCAACACAAAGCAAGGAAACTACACATTTTGCTGTAACATATTAAATTGTGGAAAATGATTTTTCTTTGAAAGATAATGGCAAATTTAGCATAAAAATAGCATGTCACTTTAGATAACAGTATGACAATACAAAAGGTATGGCACAGGTCTAAAGTGTTGTATTTTTCTGTATACCTCATTCGTTTGTTGTATACTTGCCACTTGCTCACTAAAGTTTCTTAAGTAAAACAAACGTGAAGAGAGGAAGCGGAACTGCTGCGTAAATAATCTTCGCCCACGTCAAAATAAGAGCATGAATATGAACGTCTTAACGATTTGAAGAATTTGGACAAAACTTCCAACGCAGACGTCGAACTTTATTCAACTAAAAGTTTACAAAACAGGCCAGTAAATTAGCGCTTTGGAATTTAAAAAGCTATGTGCAATAAAAATTTCAAATATGCAATTAAGTGAAAAATTAGCTCCGCTATTAGCATTAGCAGGCTAGCGCAAGTGCGCCACCACTATATTCAACAAATACAAATGAACTAGAAAGGTATAGTTTGGACCTACTGTTCAGCTAGATGCAAGTCAGTGTAATATGTTGAGCAGATATTATTGACTGTTTGCAATTCAGTCACTAGAGGCAGTAAGGCGACTGATCAGTGTTGGTCCTCTGACTGTGTGCCTACACTTAGTCGACTGATTAGAACCACAAAGACAAAGAGGTCAGCAGAGCCCACAGGGCTTGCCGTTGCCACACATCCCGACAAACACACACAAGCCAAAGTCATCGGTTTCAGTCAGGGGTTATGGCCCAACACTGCCATTGTTTCTGTTTAAGGGAAAGCAAGAACCCAGTCAAAAGAAAACAAGGAGCTGTAGGTTGGAGCCATGAAATCTGTGATTTATGAAGATGTATTTTGTTTTGGAAATATGGTATCATAAATACTACAAGACTGGAAAAGTTTAGAGCCAGACGTTGTTGTAGCTGTGCAAAACTCACTAAAGTTACGAATGAATTTTGCCCTTGCTCACCTCAAAGATTAAGTAAGAAATTTATATTTATGTCGGGATTAAAAAAACAGCAATATTATATTTTAAAATTAAAAAGCACAAAAAAGGCAGGTTGTCTGAGAGTGGGTTATTTAGAGACAAGGACAGTGCACACAGCGTAAATGGGTGTGTGTGTGTGTCTCCATTCCCACCAGACTGTCCTGTCAGCTGTGACCTTTACCAAATCAAAGAAGATGCAAATATCCAGCTTCATTTGGGTCTATTACAGCTGCACACGGTATCTTATAGAAGTGAATGAGCTGTTCGCAGGGACCCGGTGAGAATAACTGTCAGTCTTCACGGCCAGCTTTGATTAGCAATTTGAAGGGCCGGGGCCCCGGACTCCACTCAACAGATACAAATCAGCCCTGACGCTGCTGCGTCCATTACTGCCATCATTTCTGGAGAGATTTGTGATGAATCTCATTTCCCCGCCGTCTTTGTCTCCCTGCCCTTCTGCTCTCTCCTTTCATACAGCTTCCACACATATTTTCTCTCATATATATATATATAAAAAAATAAAACTTACACAAACACGCTTATTGCATCCAAATCTGCTTCTCGTTGTGACCTTTCATGCTCACCAGGCATGAGAAGGAAACTTACTTTCTGTAGCCAAAGACGTCAAATTATAAGAAATGGGTGTTGTACTTCAGATGATATTTACACTGATCAGGATGAGTTTAAACAGACAGACATAAAATCAATTGATAAAGTCTAGCCATCGATTTCTATTCAGCCAGAGAATTTTCTGACCTGCAGTTCGAAAAGGTCAAGGTGGCAACACTTCCTGTCAAAAGAGCCAATCACAGAACTACTTTTTGTTGTTTTTGTGCTCAAAGCCCAGTTGAGGTTGGACATTATAATCCATTAGCGGTCAGTTTTCCATCTCATGTGATTGTGGTGCTTTTTAAAATAGAATTGTTCCACGTGCATTCAGGAAGAAGTCCAACAATCTGTAGATCAATTGTCATACACTTTTCTGAGATTTGGTTACGGAGGTAATGGGTCCAGAATCGAAATAGAGATAGCATTCTCCTCAGGGACACCTCTGACTGATTCTAGTAGATCTCAAGGTTTTCCAAAACCAGAATAGAAATGTAGTTTTCTTCTGGTTTAACACAGAGAAGCTGCAGCTCTACTCCAGATCTCCTCACCCTATCTCTGAGGAACGGACTTGACCACATTTGGCTGTGAATAGTACCAGTGTACGCTCTTGTAAGTCTCCTCCAGATCCATGAGATGCATACATACCAGACAGCCAACCTCTCCTGACACTCCATGTGCCATACCAGGAGGATAAAGAGCAGGTGGACTGTTAGATAAGCCAGGACGAAAAAACCACACTGCTCCTGAAGAGGTTCACTGGTAATACTTGTCTTCAATACTTTAGGGTAAACTTCCTCAGAGAGGATAAGAAGGGTGACCTTTGAAGGTTGGAACACAAACTCTCTGGTGCCATTTCTTTTTAAGGGACCAACATCCCCAATCTGCCACTCCACAGACAACCGATTAGTCTTCCATAAAACTTTGAACAGGCTTGGTAACCACAACAGTCCAACAGAGTCTGGAGATTTTAGCATCTTGAATTGAATATGCTCTACCTGCTGGGGAACGTTTTAGCTCCCTCTTCAAACTCTGCCACAGAGTCGTACTCACCTTCTGATTGTAGCACATCTGTTTCCATGACAGACGTGGTGACTTGACTGAGACTGACTTGACTGATCTGGAGACGTGATAGACTCAAGATATGCCCTACAATATCTTGAGTCCGCAATCCCCACACCCCAGCTATACAAACACCATTTGGTGGCCTCTCTCTTCCTCGTCTGAGTCAGAATCAATTGGTTTTTCCAGAAGTTACACGAGGCCAACTCAAACTCCCTCTTTGTAGCTTCTCTGAATTCTTCCCATCCCCGGGAAGAATTACATGCTGCTGTCTTTCAAAGGAAGTGTCATAGTTGATATCAATACCCGCCTCATTCCAAACAAACCTATCTTGTAGGTGAAAGTGAAGGTTTGACATCTGTGAATCACTCTACTGCAATGAGGAATGAAAATATGAGTGCCTGTTCAGCCTTTTAAATACTCCTGGTAAGGTTTTTTCTGCCTGCCAAAGAAATACATTCCCCCTGAGCAAGAGTCTCAGAGCTTCAATCAACTACCTGAAATTGATGAGATTTCGGCAAAAGATGCGTTTTAGATAAAAATTCTAATTCAGAACATAAATTGGGACATTTCCTAAGATACACAATGCCCCGTAACCTGGATCTGCCCTCCAATATCTGCTTTAATGTGTTGTATTATCGTGCAACTTTGCCAGGCAAAGCAGCAGGGAGATGAGTACCACTGACAGAAGCTGATTTTAATAGGAAGCAGCTATTTTTGTAAGTTCTCCACCAGCTTTTTCCTCTTCAGTTAATCACCAGCATATCCTCTTTTTTTCCTCTTGGGCTTCCACTGTGTCTCAATTTCTCCCAATTTTTTTTTTCTCACACTCGGTTTAGTTCTGACTCCCTGTTTTTATTTATACCTCATTCTCTTCATCTTACCTTGTAGTTCTCACTGCAGGACCAGCCAGCTGTCGCTCCTGGTCAATGCTCTCCTTCAAGATTTAATCTTTGCATACTGCAAACAGTCGACTACGCCTTTTGGCTGCAGGTCCATCTATGTCAGGAGGCTCCACTTCAGAATATGTTCCTGCAACAGGTTTCTCGAATTTCACTTCATCCTTCACCTCTGTTCAGAAGTAGTGATCCTTGTACCTTGTTTTGCATAAACAAAAAAAAGATGGGTCAATCATTGTGCTTTGTATACACTATCAATTTTTGTCATTTGCATGTAAATAAAGAAATGCATTTCAATCAAACAATTTAAATTTTTAACATAATCAAAATGTTTGTTCAAATGTAGCAGTAGGTTAAAAGTAATTATGGCTAGAAAATAGAATATTCATAGTCACTTACTTTGGGTCAAGAATAGTGCCCAAGCTGCAAGGGCTCATGCTCAACATTGCTTAATCTTCTCACACGAGCTTCCAACAGTGTGAGCTGTACCAGCACCATGAGCCGTGCTTGCTTGCCGCTCCAAAAGCCACTTGAGTGCAATGATGGCTGAGATGACATCTGCTGTTGTAGCTGTTGATGAACTGATCTCCTTTATGAGTTGCTCAAAAGGTGTGTGGATAGTCAGCACATTGTCCAGTAGCTCCCACTGGTCTGCAGTGACTGTGGCTGGTAACTCGTGCTTGGCAGCATACGCGTCAATAGGACGTCTCTGATCCAGCAGCGACAGCAGCATGTAGACCGTGCTGTTCCATCTCGTTGAAGCGTCTTGTGGTATTCTTTACCTCTGTTGATCCAACTGTGTTTGTGTGATGTAGAGTCTGCGATTCTGCAATAGATCTCCCTCGTTTCCAACGGGTTGCAGTGTATGTGTCAGGCAGGGTAAACTTTTCAAGTGAGCATCATCCAATGTTTTGGCCATATTACGAGTGTTGCCCTGCAAAACAACATGAACTCTTGCATGATGGATTTCCCAAAGATCCAACATTGCCTTAAACTCTGCTGATAGATTAGCAGAAGTGTGAGACCTCAACATTTCCTTACACTGCAGAAGTACTTGACGTTCCAACTGTTAATCAATTCATTGCCCACAACATGCACATTAAGCTTACATTAGAAATTCAGTTGTGTGTCATGCAGCAGTGTCTTTGCATCGGCTTCGAGCAGGCTACAGATGTAACTTGGCTGAACAACTCCGGTAACACAAAGTCTGAAAAGTATCTCCGACTCAGCACATTGTATCACGGGCTCAAGTGATCCATCCAAGTGCGAGAAGTTTCTGAAACCCTCATCCTCAACGATTGAAACTGGTTGCTCGTTTAATGCCGAGAACTCCAGAACTTTCTTCGTAGTAGCTGTGTTCTAGGGTTAGTTGGGATGTAGAAAGCATCTCCTGGTTGTTATGAAGCTTTGCTGCAATTGGTTACCACCATCCTCCTTGTGGTGGTGGCAACATACACTAAATTTGGGTCCTTGTCCAGCCTATTGGTCAGTAGGTGAAAAGAGTGGACCTCTGGCTCAAGCCATATTTGTACCCCATAAAGTCATGAGTTACTAATGAGAAGATCTCAATTTAACCCCACACATTTCAATGCGAGGCTGCAAAATTTATGTATTTTGAAAGGCTTTTTTTTTGGTCATTTGAAAGGTTTATGTTTTTTTATTTATTTATGTATTTCTGGTAGATCTTTACCAGGGCTGCCAACTAATTTTGCAGTTTTAATAATGACCTAAGTTTATCAAAAGTGCCATCTCTTAATTTTTTTTCTTCTCATCTGCAAAGTTGACAATCATTTCAAAGTTATGGTGAGTTCAGATAGCAGAGACTTAGTACTTAAGTGAGTGACTTTCAGTAACTTTCCCCTCAACATTTTACAGTAACAAATCAGAGAAAGACAACCATGTGAGGACATTTTCTACTGCTCCTAATAACTGAATGTTAGCACTGTAGTAATTCATGACTGACTTACAGAACAATCGGTTTGATTACCTCTCCGTACTCTGCTCGTACCGAGCGTCTGGACCGATGCTCCCTCCCAATTAAAACCCCGAGGTTGTGGCCGCTCGGGCTGAACCAGTCGATTATTGATGCTGCCATCGTGATGAACCCACTCCAATTTTGTTCGCTCATCATATCCATTCTCCATTGTGCACTGATCCCATATCAAATCAGTCACACAGACACAGCGATAAAATCCAATGAAATGGAAACCCCCCCCCCAAAAAAAAACAACAGATGATTGAAAATGTATGGTTTTCTGTTTCTGTTTTATGTCTGCCTGACACAGTGATTGATGCAGAGTGGGATTCCTGCAGTGGGTTACGCCTCATAGGATTTTCATTCTTCATTCTTCCATGTTCACAAAAAACATCCCTTTTTGTTATCAGTCCCCTTAAGTATTACACTCCAATTCATATTTAAAAACTAATGACACCAAAATCTTTACATATTGCTCACATTTCTGTTCCTCTCAGGCAGACAGTTTGGCTGTCGTGAGGTAATGTTACACACACAGTTCCACATTACACGATCGTAGGCCAACGATTACACAGCCGGTCTGCTCCCTTAAACTAAAATTCATCTGAAAAATGAATCAAAACTTGAAAATATTTTGAATCTTCTGTGTTGCTCTAATTAGTTAATAAAACTGGTAAAAGTTCTTCTACTGACAAGAGTTGAAAGGATTTTTTCAAACAACTTTCCCTGTTGATACCTTTCCATACTTTGTTGGCTGAATTTGCAAACGTCAAGTCGAAAAACTAAGCTGATGGCATCATATTTAAAAACAAAAAACAGTGCTCTATGAATACTTTCTGGATGTACTTTGTTGCACATTAAAATCTTTTGGGTTTGACAGTGCCGTCTTGCCTGGGCAAATGTCAACCATCACCTCGTCCGCCATCAAAGTTGCCGCAGTAACAACACGAACCACCTAAACCTGACTGCTCCTTTCACACCATAAAGCCTAACAAACATGAGAAAGGAGACAAAGCTCGCATGAAGAACAGAAAGGTTTGGTTCTAGCCGCAGCTCAAGATCTGATTGGCTCTTATTGGGAACAAACAGGAAGAGAGTCCTTGCTGTTTAACCTTCAAAATGCTGTGAGAATCTTTTCTATTCTTTGAACAACTGCCAGCTGTACTTAGAATCTGTGTTCAAAGATGCCTGTCGGGATTTACTAAGAGGTCCACCTGACAAACTGTCTCCGCTCACATTTCAATGAAAGTGCAGCCAAAAAGATCAAAAGTATCAAACAAAAACACCCACAACCACCTGAAAATGTATTGAAGTCTCTATGACCTTTTAAACTTGGCCATTAAACTTTTTTCATTTTCAAAACACTGTTTGTGGACAGATTGGTAAAGCTGTTTATTACAGTTCAGTGAGGCTGATGTGTTTTGATCTTTTTTTGTCCTTTCAGAGAAGGTGGTTTATCTCTCTGTTCCAGGGTTCACTCCAAATCCCAGCAGTTCCCCCTGGCTTCACCTTGGCTCCTGGCAAGATGGTATTTTTAATGTATTTATCAAATTGCTTATCTGTTTTGTTTTTTGTTTTTTACATGAGGAAAGCAGCCCACAGGGTGAAAAAAGTCAGCGCTCGTTAAATCTCTCAAGCTAATGCTAAAAAAAAAAACCCCAAAAAAACAATGAATTTAGATATATATGACTTTCCGAAATCACATAAAAAAATAAAATAAAATAATTTCAAAAGCTCACGCGGGTCAGTCGTTGGACCAATCACAGAGCAAGAAATTCATGCGGTCCAATTGAGCCCATCTTTTAAGAGCGGAAAGGTTAAATACCTTTTCAAGACAATTATGAATTAAATGTAAAACCTAAAATTTAAGTCCTATATATATTTCCACAGAAATGTATGAACCTAGTCGAGCCAATTGACAATAAATTTGAACTCACCCATGCTAGCCACAGAACAGCTAGTCAGCTAGCAAAGGCCCCCACTAACGAAGTGCGGCTCAAACATTTGCCTGACAGAAAAGCCCCGTGAGAAAGAAAACAAAATAAACAAGGTTTTAGTCTTGCGAAATTTAAGACCTGTGATTAACATATTAAAGACAAGTTTAATTCTTTTTAGTCTTAATTTTAGGTACATGACTCTACCTTTTATTATTCTCACATTTGCCTTAAGCTTTCACCGAGCATGTGACGGGATCCTGTCAGCAGAGACGATCTTTGTCTCGCTGCAGCCTTTCGGGGTTCACTGCAGTCAATTAGTGGCATGGCCTCCGGACTTTTATCTACTCTGTGAATGGGAGAGTTGCTGCATCGGGGAGTTGCTGCGACCTTTGTGTGTGTGAGCTGGTTGCACATGTTGCAATCTGGGTTTCAGATTGGCTGGGAACTCCTCGGGGTGAGTTTGGAGGGCAGATGAGGATTTGGTATTAGAGCTCAATTAATACTGTTAAAAGGAGAAGAGGAGGGGATGATGAAGAGGTCTCTTACTGCTTTTTCACAAAAAGAGCTTTTTGATTTTGGAGTTTCCCCATTTTTTTTCTCCTCCAAATTTGCAGATTTTCCAAAAAGGAAGAGGAATACCTACGTGCCCCAAAGTGGAGGCTGAAAAGAAGGGAGAATCTGTTGACATGGCAACTTCTAACTACATACTCTGTAAATCTGGCCTAAATGGAAGAGGGAGGTGGAAAAAAAAAAAAAAAAAGTTCAGTTCTCAGTTTGCCATAAGCAAATTTTGTGGGGCATAAAGTATTTTACAAGAAGGAATGAACAAACATTTCAGTCTAATTTTTCAGTCTATAAGTCCCCACTCTGTGGGACTAGAAACACATGCACCCCACACTTTTCAGATAAAGATATTCAAAGAAATGTAGAAAACTTTGAATCGTTTTCCTTTTAATTCACAATTAGTCTATCATATAAAATTCTAATTCACACACAGTTCTGTGTAAATAGTTTATGAAGGTCAACACGACTTCTGACGTCTTAAAAACAGGACTTTTCTCAGTGCTGGTTTCTCAGGTTGGTTTCACTAATCTCTCTTAGTATCACAAGAAAGTTTATAAAAGCAGCCAAGTAAATTAGCACCAAATAAGATTTTGGATTACTTAAAAAAAAAAAAAAAAAAATTTACTTTTTGTTTATAGAGAAATGCTGAGAAGCTTTGCCAGGATTTAATCAAAGCTTCCTAGTCTCAGTGTTTGGAATCAATATACCGTAGTTTATTATTATTAGCTTAAAATACATTTTCCCTCCTTTAGTTGATTAAAAAAAAAAGAAATCAGTAAGTCCGGTAGTTGTAATCAGTAAGTTCTTAGTTTTGGCGCCCTCTTGTGGCTGAAGTTAAATAAAGCTTAGTTTTTTTCTTTTTAGAAACCCTTACACAGACGATTAACTAAATAATTATGTCATGGAAAAGACCACAAGCAAACATATTGGTGTTTTATTTTATGTTTTTTATTTTTTCAAAGTTTTTTTTCTTTATAAAATGACAAGGACTGAGTGTTTTAGAAGCCCCCTCACTATGTTCCCCCAAAGCCGGCTCACTCGACTCTAAAGCAACCAGCAAAAAAAAATAAGTCTTATGAACAATTGATATAATATACACCCCATATACAGCAATACATAGTGGTCTACCATAATGTTACCAATAATACACAGCCTCCACTGAGGCTTCAGTTCAAATGGTTGCCACTGATATGGTTCAATTCAACAGCAACAGACAACCAGTGACGATTGTTTCTTTGACTAATGTGGGCGGGGATCAGGTTGCCATGTTGGGGAGACGAGGCCAGCCACAGCTGCCTTTTGCTGCAAGTCCCATCAGCTGATCAGAAACACACCGGACTGGCCGTTCGGTGCTCGGATTCAGCTGCTGACCCGTCCGTCCCGTTAAACCAATCAGATTCAGCATAAGTGCAAAGTTTAAGGAGGCACTGACACACTCTGCCGCCTTAAAAAGCGGCGTAAACGTTCCTCGTCTTCGTTCTTGATCTGTCGTGCTTCTGACGGATTCATTCGAACCGAGTTTACAATCAAGGTCCGGACACAGGAAGTAATTTTTTTTGTGTTTTTTTTTAATTTATTTTTTATCCTGGCTCTAACCAGTCAGCTGCTCAAAATTCCCACAGAATTTAAATTCAGAAAAAGTTTCCCCCCTCGCTTCCTTTCTATGAATTCAACTTCTATGTTAGTTGCATATTTCATCTCAGCTCACATTCAGTAACAGCCAGCGGCAAACCGCGTGTGTTTGTGTGTGCGTGCTTTTGCATGTGCCAGTGGCGGAGACCGCGTATAGAGACGTGTGCGTGACATAAAGACGGAGCCTGTACACAGTGTGGGCGGCGGCGTGGCGCCCCGGCCTGAGCGGGCGGCTACAGACACGACTCCCAGTGCAGCTGCAGGTCCGTGCTGTCCAGGAAGTCGGCCGAGAAGACGCTGGGTGGCGTGTGCGGCGCCAGCGGCGTCAGGCTCGTCCCCCCGTCTCTGTCGCATGCCGCTCCGCCCCCCCTGGTTACCCCGTTCTCCGCGCCACCGCCGCCCCCGTTGCCCATGGAGATGTCCAGCCAATCCATGCTGTCGAGAGTGGGGTCGCCAAAGTCCAGCCCCGCCGAGTGGTGGGAAAAGCTCAAGTCGGACGTGTCCATGGGGGACGGGGGGTGGTCCAGGATGCTGGGCGTGCTCAGCATCTGGCTGTGCAGGTCGTCGATGAGCGTCAGGCCAGCACCGTCTGGCTCCATGCCCAGCAGCGGCGCCCCTGTGGTGCTCTCCAGGAAGTCCTCCAGGCGCCCGCCGCCGGCCTCTCCCGCACGCAGCTGAGAGGAGAGGGGCTCTGTGGGGGGCTCTGTGGGGGTGGGTGGGGACAGGTGGAGGGGGGATGCGGGGATGGAGGGGGACGGCGGGTCGGAGTGGAGGGGTGCGAGGGAAGGGTCCGGGTTGGCCTTGAAGCCTGGAATTTCTGAAGCAAGACAGAAAGATAATCATGAGTGTCCTCTCAGAGACAGTTTTCTCTCTTTCTGCAGGAGTAGAAGCAAACTTCGAGGGCGGTGGTGTATTCTCTGCATGCTTCTTACGCTTCTCTACTCTCATCTCTGTCTTTCTATTTGTACCTTTTCCCCAGCTTTCTCCCTTTGAAATAAATTAGGGCTTTCAAAATGATCATGTTAATCCTGCTTTAATTTACATTCTTCTGACCCGGTTCATTTTTTTAATGCACAGGTTTCTTCTGTACTTTTACAACGTCATCTGTGCTGCGATTTGAACAGTATTTTCTTCTCCGCTTCTCTACAGGACTAATTTCCTATTTTCCAAAGCAGATGCACATTCAACTTTTCTATGTGGCACTCAGAGCACAAGAAGTACCCCAAAATTATTTTACTGTTGTAGACAAAACAACGTAGCAAAGCATAATTTTATATGTAGCTATTCATGAATGAAGCAACATCAACTGCTAGGAACAAATTAAACGTCCAACATGTTACATACTATTTTAATCAATTGATAGCCCTAATAAAAATATTTAGAACTCATTAACACCTTGACACTTGTGCCACACTGCCGGACGGGACATGTAAAACGAGACAAAAACAGAAACAACAACAAAAAACCCAGACAGTTACCTCCACTCTTGAGCAGGATGTCGAACAAATCGTCCATCTGCTGGCTGTTCACACCGTTCTCCTGCAAACAAATGCAAAGCCGTTAAACAGCTACAGAAAACAAAATGCCGCAGCTAAAGGTTTGGACCTTTATGGGAAGTGGAGTTTGGAATTAGTTGAACAACAACAGTGCCTTGCAAAAGTGTGCATATTCTTTGAAAGTCTTGATCTTTTGTCACAGTAAGCCACAAATTTGACTGTATCTTTCTGAGATTCTGTGTGAAAGAAAAACACAAAATGGTTTTCAAACCTCTTTACAAATACAAATGTGAAAGATGTGGCACACATTGTATTCAGGCCTCTTAGCAAATACTTGAGAATTGTTCATATTCGTAAACATCCCAAAATAGTAAAACAATTCGCCTTATATGAACCTAGGAGTTATATATAAAGCACAGCTTGTATTATTCCAATGTGCAACAGACATGCAGTCCTGCTACAAGGTATTTAATCTGTGGTGTTGAATACAAATACACACCACACTTATCAGATTTGAAATCTCGCATAAAACCAGATAACATGGAAAGGTTTAAGGAGTATGAATATGTTTGCAAGGCACAGCAACTGTAAGGGTTGCAGTTAGAGGCCTAACCAGACCGAAACATTTTTTTTTTAAAAACCCAGTCGTTAATCTCCGCACCACATGCATGTTGCATGACTCCACTGGTGCACACATGGTCATGGGAACCAGATTAAGAGTTTTAGCTGAAGAGCTCGCCTGTCTGAACTGGTGCCCTACTGACACCAGTTCATCAGCCATGGACAAATAATAAATAAATCAACAGCTCTGAGTGTATTTGCATGACATAACTGATGATTTTCAGCCTTCACTGCAACGGATTTCACCTAAAAATAATGATTAAAAAATACTCAAATTTCTACCAAACATATTAAAACTGAGTAATTATGAAAAAATAAGATTTTTAAGCATTTGCGTGTAACATTTTGTGTTATTCTGGGTCATTTTGCAGAATCTTTAAACGTATTAAAAGAGAAAATGTGTTTTTTTTGTTCCTATTTCTTGTTCCTGAGTTGCTAAAAAAGCTTCATGCAAACTGAGAAGAATAAAATTCAACAATAGACACAGTTCTGCTTTTCTCATGACTGCCAACACTTGTCCGGTGATGGACAAATGTTTTTCTTTCTGCAGCTATTTCATATTTAAAACGATAACCAGAGCGACTGAGGAAACAAGACAATAAAGAAAGCAGAAGTAAATCTGTCAAACAAAGAGGAAAAAATTAAAACAAGCAACAGACAAGCTGTAGGTTGGTATTATTTGTGCGTCCAGAGGCGGATGTCAACTCACACAACACACCAAGGAAGTGGGAAATGCAGATGGAGATCAACAAACGTTGATAAGTGCAAGACGGATGGAAAGAAAAGACGTGCCGAGGGACATACTTTAGAGCGCTGAGGAGGGAGGGAGGCGTTTTGTTTGGGGGATGGAGGGGTGAACAGTGTGTGCCGGTCGTAAGGCGGACACACCTCCTCTTTCCGCTGGGGCGGAGCGACAAAAAGACGAGAGGAAACAAAGGCAAAAAAAACAAACAAACAAAAAAAAAAAACTTTACACAGAGTGAAGAGAGCCACTGAGAGACAGAGCCTGCATGCTGGGGGGTCTCTGCTGCAATGAGAGAGGAGTAGGGGTAGGGGGGCGTTACCTTCAGGGAGGACATCAGGTTACTTTGGCTTTCAGTGTCGGGCATGTCGTCGAAGAACGGCTGTAGGCTGGGCGGGGCCGTGTGGGACAGGCTCGGCTGAGGCGACCCGTTGGTGTCTAAGTGCAAGGCTGCCTTCTGTCCCTGAGGGGGCGCAGCAGAGTTAGCATAACACTGAGGAGAAGTGCCTCGTTTCCATGGCTGCACTGTATTTAAGGAAAATAATTTACTCCTGCTTCAGTAATCACTATTAATTATTCTGACAATTAACCGATTAGTCAGATAAAAAATAAAATAAAAAAATAGGCAAATTGTGCAGATTCTGTGTCATCTAATCACTTATGGTCATTTTATCCAATATTCCTTTAATGAACGCTTGATTATTTATAGCAAAGAAAGCTATCATCAGCATGTGAGAGACATGATTCACATGTTTTTCAATGTGACGCTTATTTCACTTTTTTTTGGATTATTTTAAAAATAGAAAAAAGGTGCTTAACAGGTTTTTTTTTTGTTTATTTGTTTTTGGGTTTTTTTCACCTGATTTGGATCATGCGTAACTAAAACTACACCACTTAAGGAGTATTGGGAAGAAGTTTGTTTTTTTTCTTCCATCTTAAATGCTAAATATATACGTTTTTTTAAAAAAAAAAGGTTTTTGCTTAATTACTGCTGGGTATGATGTTCTATCAGCAGCTGGACTTTTTTAATAGTCTGTATGCTGTAGTTAACGATTAATCAATAAACTAAATTGATTAATTTAGTTATCAATTTGAAGGGTCAGCCTTAATATATATAAATATATAAGAATAAAACTCCAATCACACAGAGTGCAAACATACAGTTTGTTTGGATTTAATCTGTTTCATACATCAGTTTCAATTGTTAGAATTAGTAACGAAAATATTTGATATTTAAATTTTTTGCAGCATAACTGAATTTTAATTGCACCAACACTGACACCTGGTGGACAGATTATAGCACTGCATAAACAGCAGATAGTCCCTTATTTTACTGTTTAGATCTCTTGTCAGATACTAAAACAATAGAAATCATATCTATAATAAGCAGAGATATTCATCTGACCTTTTTGTCCGGTTGGCTCATAGTCTCAGCTACTGGCTGCTGTTTTGATTGGCTGTCGGCACTGGGGAGTTTACTTGGACTGGACTGTAGTCTCTGTGAAGTGAGACAGATGAGCGCGTTGTCGTTTCATGAAGAAGATGCTGCAGCTCGCTCTGTGGCGCCCTGTTACCTGCAGGGTGATGCGTCCGTTGATTTTGGCCAATGAGGACACGCCGTTCTGCCTGTCTCTGGCGTGACCGGTCAGAGCGATCAGGTAGTGGTTGCCGTTGCTATCGGTGACCAGCGTGGGCACGCCGTTGGCCTTGAGGTCCAATGCGATGGCTTGGGTTTGGAGTGGAGTGCCGTTCTGTTGGTTGATGATGACTGGAGTCACCTTGGAAAGACAAAGACAGAAAAACAAAAAATAAATAAAACTAATTTACCAGATGTTTATTGACTCCAACCTAGTGACGGAATTTATTGTACCCTTACTGCAAAAAAACCTCATCACGATAAGGATTTAGATTTATTGTTGATTCTATAACTTTCAATTAACAATATAAATATAAAACAAAACTGACGTTTTAACAAAAATGTTATTTAACATTTTCTCCACTGTTTCATACGAAAAAATGGATAGATACAAGTAATAAAAATATGATTGAAGGTCGTTACTTAGTGATATAAATCACACTTTAAGTAATCGGCATTCCTAAGAATAATATTGTGATAGTCATAAAGTTTCCTAAAAAAAACAAAAAACAATTGAGGCCGGAAAATAAATAAACAACAATATTATATTGTCATAAACATGTGATCAATCAGTAGATGATACATCTGATACAATGTTCAATAATTTCACTGAACTCGTACCCAGAACCGCACAGCATTCTGGGAGACGTAGGCAAAAGAAAGGCTTTACCAGCTCAACCAATCACAGCCAGCTAAGAATTTAACTCTCTCACACACACTATGGTTACCTAGCAACAGCAGCAGTTTCTGGTTCTACCATTGTGCTCATAACTGTTCAAAAACACAAAGCAATGAGATGGAGTGAAAACTGCATGAAACAAGAAAAGTCACTCTGCCAGTTTGGCACTATTTCAAATATTTAAAACAAAAACGTAATTGATAAATATTGATGATGTCCAATATGAAATATATTGGTCATCATCAATACCAACATGTCACCTATTTAGTGACATGTTTTCTGCCATGTCATCCAGCCCTAAAAGCATTAAATAGTCACAATAATATCACCTAATACCACACCTGTCTCACCTGCTGGGCGCTTGCTGCAGCCGACTGCTGTTTGTGCTGCAGTCTCTGCTGCAGCCGCTGCTGCTTCCTCTGGCTCACCGCCGCCTTCTGGTTCTGGATCTGCACCTGAACCTGCTTCAGCTGCACCTGGCTCTTCTGGACCGGGTTCTTCTGCTGAGCTGGAGCATCCCCTTGCATTTGCTTGACCTGGTTCTGCTGGGCCAGCTTCTGCTGGGCCTGGGCCTGGAGCTGCTTCTGCTGGGTCTGCTGGATGATGAGCTGCTGCAGCTGCTGCTGATGGAGCAGCAGCTGGGCCTCTTTCTTCTTCTGCTGCTGCTGCTTGGCCTTCCCCTCTGAGTCTTTCTGCAGCTTGGCCTGCTGCTGCTTCTGCTGTTCGACCTGCTGCAGCTGCAGCCGGTGGATCTGCTGCAGCCTCAGCAGGGTCTCCTGGGAGCACTGCGTTGGCTGGGCCAGCCTCTTGGCCTGCGCCTCCTCCGTCACCCCCTCCATCCCTTTCTCAGGCTCCATCTCCTCCTTCACGGCCAGAGCGGCGCCGTTGGGGAGCGGCGGCGGCTGAGCAGACGAAGCTTTTATTAGAGTTTGGAGCGTCACCTCTGCAGGCGTTCTGCTCTTCTCGCTTCCCTCCTTCTTCACCACCACCGCCCCGGCGGCCATCTTGCCCTGCTCCAGCTGGGACCTCAGCGTCTCCACCAGCCTCTGCTTCTGCCGCAGCATCCTGGTTAGCTCCTCGATCTGCTTGTCCTTTTCCTGCAGCATCTGGTCCTTGTCCAGAGACAATGTTTCCATGGCTCCCGTGGCCAGGGGCTCTTTGGCCGATGACTTGGACATGCTGCAGGAGCTCTGGATCTCCTCCTTGACGACGGAGTAAGGCTGTGGGAGTGACGCCATGTTTGATGGGTGCTGAGGGGAGGGGTGGAGAGTGAGCTGGGTGAGGGGCGAGGTCACCTAAAGGATGGAAGAAAGAAAAAATTGTCAGTGAAGGACAAACAAATTCTGATACTCTTAGATTAAATCCAGGTCAACCCATTTCCTCTGGAAGTCGCTTAATAACCAAGTGTAACCAATTGTAGTCTTCTGGCTGATCCTGATCTTTAAAAGTCCTGATCTGGCGATTCAGAGGCCAATGTGGATTTTTTTTCTGTCTGAAAAGTCACTAAATATACGTAGTTGCTAAGACAGTAGCTGATTTTCAGACCTCTGCAGAGGTCTAATGCCGACAGACTATCCAAGCCTCACCATTTCCCCAAACATGTCGCCGTTGCAGCTCGTCTCATCGGGACTCAGGCCGGCCAACGAGCGTTCTGAGGGCGTGGGCGACACCGGAGGGCTGGAGCTGGTGCTGCCGAATCGCATGACCCGCCCCGGGACGGCCTGGGCCAGCGAGGACAAAGCCAGCTTAAAGCAGGCGCTGTCTGTCGGCTGGTGGTCGAAGGTGGGGGTTGTGTTTGAAGCCGATGCGGTGGTGTTGGTGTTGGCGGCAGAGGCGGAGGCCTGCTGGACTGACTGCGGCGCGGCGTTCTTCAAAGCCGCCGTGGTGTTCCCATTTTGCTCTTGGTAGTTGCGGAGCCTCTCGATGAGATCGTTCTTGGTTCCGGAGACGGTCAGGCCACGCAATTTCAGTTCTTGTTTCAACTCGGCGACCTGGAAGAGGAGGAACAATGAGGAATATCTCACCGCAGTCAGCTGAATACTGAACATATGAAGAGAATCGTCTGGGATCAAACTTCTAGAAATGTCATTTAAAAGTTGACAAGCTAACCATTGATTTACATCGCTGGATTGGATATCATGCAACATACATGTGCATACATGCTTTGCATTGAGTGAGAAATGTCAGTGGTCAGAAAAATGGTAGAGTAACGCAGAGTCAGAAAATGGGATACAATGTTGTGATATTGTCTACACTATAACTAATAGATAAAGAATTAAAGAATATCACATTTCACTAAGTTTTAACTAAAAATTAAACTGAGAAAGTGGGAAGTAGGTCAGTTATGCTCGCTTGACTTTGACAACAGGAACATCTGCTGAGCAGTTCGGTGTGTTTCAGTTAACACTAAAATAAGACGACCCGCAGATGTTCAGTAGGTGTTTAAACAAGCTAATCAACCACCGGCTGTGTTCAGATGGCCGTTTATTAATAATTACAAAATAAACATTAAGTCCGAAATCAAAAAACTGTATCAGGCCGAAGGTTTTGTTTTTTTAATGTACTTTTTTGTGTGGAAAACGTTTGCCTGTTGTGAGGTGTTGTAATGCACTTTTGGATAGCGGGAGCTGTTGTCAGTCGGTTTCCATGGCAACAGGTGTGTGTGTGTGTGTGTGGAGTAAAACTGACAAAGCAAGACAAAAATATGAACACAGTAGTTTTGAACTGCTGTAATTTCCAAAAGTTCAATAAATGACAAACTATGCAAACTGCATAATTTGTTCGTAGAACATTGCGATACAACAGTCAAAGAAAATATTTCGTAAAGTCTAGAAGTATATCTTTCGATTTTAACAAATTATGACTCCCACTTCAGCAATTGTGTAAAATTAATCTCCAATATAGAGGAGAAATTTGTTTAGTTCTCTTGCATCTTGACAAAACCGCCAGAAACCAAACTGCTTATAGGTTTATATCTAGGGAGAAAATGTACTTGACATTTTAAAACATCAGCAATTTTCTCAGCTATAATTGAAGCCATGTTTTAGAGAACAAAGTCGAAAAACAAGCATTTTTGTGACAGAATCCTGCTCAACCCGCATTGGAACAGTCTGGTTTTGTGGACAAGACTATGAATGGTAATGGTGCCTTCAGGTGTGCATCGCTAGCTGCTGTCAAATCCAGTTCTATAGTCCAATAAAGCTTAGTTTTTAGAGATAAATAAGCTTCACCACAGAGTAAAGGTACTGAATTTACTTTGAATTCATCCAGGTTGGCTGGAAGCATGGTGGGTTTGGCTCCCGCCGCTGACGCCTGGCTCTGGCGGGCAGCTGTGGTCTGAGCTGAGGGGGTCATGGTCGTGGTGCTGAGAGCCGTGCGGGAGGGAGAAGGGCCTGAGCTTGAGGAGGGAGGCTGATCAGCTTGTGGCCTGTGCAGTGAAAGAAAACAGCACAGAATTTCAAACATCTCTCCTCACAGAGGCGCCCATCAATGCAAATAAAACCCAGAAAAAACAGCTGCTAACGGCGCAGTCCAACACTACAATCAGGAACTTCAGCTTCCCCCGTCTGCATCTGTACCACAGGCAAATGTTTACAGACACGCAACATCGAAGGGTCGTTTTTAGCTCGTACTTCTGCTTTTAATGACACACTTTGTGAACTTGCTCTAAAATGAGCAAACCACAGCAGAGGCGAGAACACCCGTCAGTCACACACAAAGCTACGCCGGACGCTCACTTAGGAGGGGCAGGCAGGATGGTGTGGTAGTTGTAGTGCTGCTGCTGCTGACTGAGAATCTGCAGCTGCAGGAAGAGCTGCTGCTGCTGGAGCAGCTTGGCGTAGGACGAGTCCATCTGAGGCGGGCGCTCCTTGTCGGCCTTCTGGTCCGGAGGGATGTACTGGTGGTACTTCAGCTTCTTCACCTGTGGGGCAAAAGATGGAGGTCGGGACATGAGAAACTTTCGCCACGAGAGACTCCGTCAAAGCTCAGAGGTTTTTCTTACCAAACTATTCCACAACGCGACACATTAAAGTTTGTAGACCAACAAACTTGAAAGTGTTTTATTGGACTTTTATGTGATCGATCAACACAAAAGTTGAATGGCTACCAATGCTTTTATTAAAAAAAAAAAAAAAAAAAGAGAATAAATACACCAGAACCGTCAGAAGCACCGATTAATTAGATTAATCCTGAGGACAAATTATCAAAATAATTGTCAACTAATTTAGTAATCGATTAATTGTTAAATGGAGTATAAAGACTCAAAAAAAAAGGCAAAATACAGAAAGAACAACAAATTAGGACTAGTAATTAAGCCAAAATTGTAAAACAAAAATACCTGTGGCTGTAAATAAGTTCTACTCAGAACTCCTCATATAGCTCTCGCTTCACCTGATTCAAATTATGCAAAAAATAGTTTAAAAATCTTCCATTGAGCACTTTTTGCTATCCAATTAACTGGTTAATATAAAAAATAACCAACAGAATAATAAACTGTATTGATGCTAAGACAAGGAGAAGCTTTTCACTTGTTGATGATTCAAGTATCTTTTCGCTACAAATCATCAAGTGTTCACTAAATGAAATCTGTCATTTTATTTTCGGTAATATATATACTGTTTTTCTTATTTAAAAAATGAATTTAATTATTAATTTGTTTGCACCTTTTCATGCATTTTGAATACTGTATAAAGACTAATGAAAAATCTTCAGAATGTGCGAAGGTTTTATTCAACTAACCGATTAATCGTCAGAAAAATTAATAGATTAATCGATAGCAAAAATCATTGCGAGTTGCAGTCGTAACAGAGATGCACTGATTAAGTTGTTTGTGGCAGATATCAATTTCTAGTTTTCGTTGTGGCCTGATCTTTTGATAAGATTCTGAATTTTCATTCAAAACTGTAGAAAACTTAAAAGTAGGGAAGAACAATCTATGGCATCAACATCGGCAAGTCATTTCTTTAACAGAGCGGTATTGGTCAGTGCTGATAACAAATGATGCTTATTTACGAGATGTCAAAAGCGTAGTAAAATTTATATAATATACATATAAAATATATTGGTAAATAGCTGTTATCAGCTAGAATAGCCGAATTAATAGCAGATATCAGTCCAGATTTTCATATCGGTGCGTTCCTACTTAAATTAGACTAAACATATACTTAGTTTGGATGTATTTAATGTGCAAGAAATTGTCAGTATGCAACTTGCTGATCAGAGGAGGAAGTTAAGGGAACATTGGCTGATTGCAGCATTTCTACTGCAGTCAAAGATTTGCAAAACACTTTATTTCCACAAAAAAAATACAATCATGCATTAAATTACTCATCTAATACACCTGTGCATTTCTTTATGTTGGTTTATCACATAAAACATCATGTAAGTGAATATGATGTCACAAGCACAGATCCGGTAATTCGAGTTAAAAAAAAAACAAAAAAAAACACGTCCGATTGGGTCAGTGTTGAGTTCATTGTGGTTGAACAAAAAATAAAAAAGGTATTCGTTCCTCTTTTGTCGCAGAGTTCTCTGAACAAGAATAAATAATGTCATGGTAAAATGTCAACGTTACCAAGAAAAGTTTTTCTATACATTTAAAGGAACAGACCCCAAAAAAAATCAGAAGTCGTTCCTATTTCGATATTACTCAGTTTTCAGGAATAATGGTAATAAAACAGAAACTGAAGTTAGGCAAAAGAAAATCTTTTAAAATTGAATATAGAACATACAAAAAAGACGGCAAAAGAAATAAGACAATTAGTCACTTTCTTAATTTCCATAAGATTTCCAAACACACCGAGTCACCATATTACAACGAAGAATAAAAAAAATCCTTGCTGACCTTAGGTTTGTTGTCCTTTGGTTTCTTCGATCTCTGTGGAGGGCGGTCTGAACTCATCTTAGCCTGCGACTGTGGGCAAAAATGGGATTTGGGGATGAGGGAAGTCAACAAATTAAAAAATGAGAAAAGGTGAACCAGTAACACCGGCTTTAGTAACAGAGGTCGCTTCAGAAATGATCAAACCTGAGGCAAGTTTGACATCAAATGCTTAAAGGGGTTATATTATTGTTTTTACAGGTGAATGGTGTCATTTTACAGCACAATCAAGTAACTGTTACCATCAGTTCTAAAAATACTTCTGCTTCGGCCTCTGTCTCTATAAAAACTATTGCTTTTTCTGAAACTTCGCCTTCAGGAAGTCATCACAACATGGCTCCTCTATTCACCTTCTAACTACGTTTTTACCAATGTTGCACTGAGAAGTAGTTCTTGTAGTGAGTGTCGGAGTGCTGCTCAGTGAGGTAAAAGCTTGGAAAAAGTAGCTGTGAGGAGAGGAGCTATGTCTAGAAGGCGGGGCTCGGCCCACCCAGACATTTTGCACAGTTGCCATGGAGATGACAGATGAATTTCTCAAACATAAATGAAAAAAAAAAAAATCAAGGCAAAACGGCAGGAATGTTTTTGATGAGGGTATAACTTTACAACACGATCATGTAAAAAAGTCTACCTTGCATCACACTGTCCCTTTAAATGTTGAGTACCTTGAGGTGTCCAGAAGACAAGCGAGAGCTCAGCGTCATCCCATTGGTTATTTTTGGCAGTGGGGGGGAGTCCGACAAACTGACCAGAGGTGGAGGAGGTGGAGGAGGGGGCTGTGTGAGAAACTGAAGACGTGGTTGTGGTTAACAGCGCGGAATCTCTCCCGTGATTTGCTTCATTCGGCTGGGAGGATGAGCTGTAATACCTGCGTGGGGGACATGTCCCCATTCTGGGCCAGTACGTGGGATGGGGACAGCTGCGTGACGGCACTCAGCGGAGAGTCGTGATTGGCTAGCTGGTCGGGGGACAGAGCATCGCTGCTGTCTTCGTCTAGAGACGAGCTCTCCCCTCCAGCTCCCTTCGGGGAATCTGCAACGGAACAAGAGACGGAGTCTTCACATCGCCGAAACAACAACTAGACCTTCGTCTTCCTCAAACAAAATCAGAAAAATGTCGCAATGAAGTGACATTAGAGAAGTTGGACAACATGTTGTGTTCTGTGGCTCCTCTGTCGCAACGTGGCTGTGGTAATGCCTCATCCAGAGGTCATCGCTTTGTTTTGAATGCTGCAGCTTCCAGCAGGAGGATGAATCCTCCCTCGTTTCTACTCCCAGCTGGGAGGAAAACCCTGGATGTTCTCATTGCTTCTCTGACGTGAAGACAGAGTTTGTGGAGCAACGGCTCAGGAAGTCCTTGGTACACTGGCAGTAGCAGCCAAGACAGGGTTGCTACTGGCGAAAAAACCCTTCGCCTTCTGGTGTCCGGAATGTGACACCATCTTCCTGGATCCGAAGTTTGTTCAAATCTCCGGAGTTTACAAAATAGTGATTTAAGAGCTATGAACATAATTTTGTCACGTCCTAATCACAAACGGTGTATTTTAGTGGGCTTTATGCAGAGATGCACCAATCTGATATCAGTACTTGTATCAGTTTCTATATTAAATAAAATTATAGATCGGGTATCAGTGACGATGTGCCCGATCCATAAGGGCAGATCTATTCCAATCTAATTATATACTTTGTGCTCTGAGCAACAAATAACTACTAAAACAATGGGTGTTTTAGTAGCTTTTTTAGTTTTTCCATTAAATAATTGCATTGAACTTCTAAAAGTAGCAATTACATTCTTAGGAATGTAATTTTTTTTCTTGTCATTAAGGTGGAAATTATATTCTTTTTTCTTTTCTTTGCAATGCAAAACCACAAAATTCTACCAAGAATTTCTGGTGTAGTTTCTAGTAAGACAAAAGTAACATACAAGTAACTTTTCAAGATATCGGAGCTTGTCCGAGGATAATCCTTTATAAATATTGATGAAGTAGTGATAGTTCCACTGGCAGATTATTTCACATGGGAAAAAGCTCCTACATGTTGTTGAAAAGTTACTTGCAAGTTAGTTTTGTGTTATTTTCAATAAACTAATATATTTGCAAAAGAAACTAGACCAAAAATATTCTGTAAAATGTGATTTTTGTAGTGATTGTTAAATCAGCATTTCACAGAAGAAAATATATCCATCTTCTTTTTGCAAAGTTTGGCTAGGTTTTAACATTAAAAATCTCTCTATTTATATATATTTATTTTATTTTTTAATGACAAATTTGCTCTGGTAAATATCAGAAATGAAGGCTGTCTTTTTTCAAAACGACACAGAACTTTTACGGTACTGAACAAGTTTTGTTTATTTGGTCCGAGGCCCGAAATGGTTCTTTGGATTGTTAAAGTTGCAGACCTCTGGTCGACTACATCCAATGCTAATGAGACCCATCAAAGCTTGGAGTTGAAAGTCTTGAATGCAGTTTTCTGGCCGATCAACAATCTTTAAAAAGCCTGACTTGCTGACTCCGTTTTTGGCTTGTACTCATTTCTTTTTTTGGAATATAGCAACAAATTCAGCAAGCTGGCAACAGAAGGATGACTGCTGATAAAAAGTTTAACCCTGATTATAAGGTCACCAAGTGTGAAAAAAGGTCAATGACCAGGAAATTATTAATTTGTGTACATCTGAGGTATGCAGCAACAAAAACTTTCACTTTACGGCATTTAACTCCCATTAATGCAGCCGAGTGTTTTCAGTGTGCGTCGGCGGTTACCCAGCAGCGAGGACTGCAGAGGGCAGCTGACGGACAGGATGTTCTTGTGGACCAGCTCGATGGGACCGGGCCGGTGAGAGATCTTGTCATTGAGGTCGTCGGCCAGCCGCGCCCGCTTCAGCTTCAGCTGCTTAGCCTGCAGGGACGGCTCTGCCGACGTCTCTGTGGAGGACGCAGAAAAGAAAGAAAAATCATCAGCTGATTGGTGTTGTTCTACAGAACGGGCGAGAGCTTGTGCTTCTTTCAGAAAGGGAAATGACAAAATTTCTTTTAAAAGTCTTGCAGAAGAATTGTTAAAGAAACACTGCTAAAAGGAAGTTGAGTTTCTGAAGATTGCAGATATTGAGCTAGGGGTCTGCGCCACTTCCTTTATTTGATTTCAAACTGAGTTTAAAACCAAAAGAACAAAACATACAGATGACTAGTGCTGATAATTGGGTTAATGTTGATTGCTTTTGCTTTTAAGACAGAATCTATTAAATCCTTTTAAAAATTGAGACATGATTCATGCAGAGAAATAAGCAGAATTACAAAAAGCTAAAGTTGAGTTTTACACATTTTCTAATTTTTCTCGTATGCTCACCCTCCAGAATGTGCATCCTGACCAGCTCAGAGCGCTCCGGGCGACTCCGGATCTTCCTCTTCAGGTAGTCCTCGGTCTGAAGAGGAGCAAATAACACAAATGAAACGGACAGCGGAAAGCATTTTCTTCCAGAGAAGAAAACGTCCAACATTTACAAACCAGAAATTGTTTGTCACAACTCAGACAATTAGAGTTTGCATTTTTTAGCAGAATTACGAAATAACTTTTTCTTTCCTGCAGAATAAGTGACTGATTACAGTCGCTGTTTGGATAATTAGTGGTAATATCAATGAGCATTTAGCAGGGAAAGGCTCATTGAGCACTTATTCTGCAGGAAAGAATAAGAGTCATTTTCTGCATAAAGCTGCTGCCTCGGTATAGGAAACCCATGGTGACTGCTCACCCTTGCTCGCTCCAGACTCCTCCGCTGTTCGTGAAAGGCTGCAGGGCTCTTCAGGGCTGCATGGAGAGGCAGGACAAATAAAAAAAAAAGTTAAAAAAAAAGAAAAACAGAGAAGACGACACTCGCACTGAGCTGACTGGCAGCTCTCGCTTCAACGTGTGAGAACGCACAGCGCTCCGGCTGAATAACGGGTCAAAACAGAAGTAGCTGCATGTAGAGAAGCTCAGCGGTGCTAATTCGAACCACAGACTCTAATGACGCTTTAAGAGAAATCCTGAACTTGGATAGATTAATACCCAAAATAAGAACTGGTTTAGGTAAACAAGATTCACAATTAACATTTGGAGCTAACACATTTAGCAGGTATTGAATTTATGTCGTTTTCACATTGAATTTTCATGTCAAATTTTCTCTACATTTAAACCTGTCAGAATAAGCAATAAATAAATTAATTTGCATGATAAAATAAAAGGAGTGCAATCATTTTAATTTGGACAACAGTCGTTAAAGAGATGCTCCCCTTTAATGTAGCAGGAAAGCCGCCATTTTGAGAAATACAAACATTTGACACCCAGCGTGAAGTAGTTAGCTTGCACTGCCTGCCACTTTTACCTGTTTTCTTGTCTGAGCTGAATGGTTATTCCAAATGCAATTTAGGTTACAGAAACTTCAAAATCTATTGTAATTATTGCTGTCTGTGTTTATTTATTACTATATTACTTGAAAATGCCCTCGAAATGACATTTTTATTTATCGCAATCATTTCTGGACAATTCATCATCCAGCAAATCTTGTGAACTTTATAGTTTAGTAGAAACAGAAGCATAACAAAAAGAACCACTTTGTTAGCAGAAGGATATTGGGAGGGCAGTGGCAGTTATTATGTAAGAAAAGATCTGATTGGTCAACAGCTGGTGAAACCCCAGCTAAGGGTGTGTGTGAATGAGGACAGTGTGACTACAGGCAACAGATGCCTGGGTGCGGGGTCCGAGGAAATCCTGATGGCACAACAGCTGAAGATTAAACAAACTTATTTGCAGGTAATAATATAACAAGAGGTCAAAACGGCACAAAGATAAAGTAATCTTTATTGAAACTAAATTTGTTCTCACACCGACTGGACACAAAGTTGCTTTTTATTGTGAGTATAAGTGGTAATCTTGTTTATAAAGCCTACAGTTGTAATTAAACTGGATGCTTCCTCAGTGAGGATAAAAATGAGAGTTAATCTCATAATTTGATGACTTATGGCGTTTTATTCACAAGAGAATTAATGGTACTGTAATAATCAGTAAGTTCGTCATACATATGGGTTACAAGGCAACACCAACAGCACTGTACTTCAGTGTGGAAGTCATGAATGATAGAAGACTTCATTGAGTGAGAAATAATACAATACCCGCCAATGATCACCAATTTTTTAAAATAAATAAAGCCATTAAGGTAATCATAACCTTCTAAAATAATAAGGTTTTTGAGCCAATAATACAAAGCATTATTATATTATTGTAAACAGACAACATTTAAGTATTATCTGTTGACCAAAACCCTATTTAGAATATGGTTCATTGACTTAGGAATATAAATTCATAATTTTATTTTCTGACTAATTTAATACTGTGATATGGCATTTAGATCACTATGACACAAATGAACACAATTGTTAGAATCCAGGATAATAAAAATGATCATGTGACCTACATGTAGCACACAATTATTGCAATCTCAAAGTTCTTTTGTAATTATAAAATAATCTATTACACTACTAGCTAATTTTTATGTTATGAACTGAAAAACCTTATTTTTGGCCATTTATTACTCTACTGTTGTACATATATAATGTTATATTAGTGGAGGCATTATATTACTGGTTGCTACATGGCGTTTAAACTAAAGTCAGAGGAAGCGCAAAACAAAGATGCAATAAATGAGGAAATACTTAAGACAGTTTAACATATCTGACACTAAACCAGAGCTTTAATATTAAGCTGGACATATTAATTATTATGTCCACTTCATTTTTGTGGTGTATAAATTATATCATCTGTCTTTCAAAGAAGCTGGACTCTCCTTTTTAGTTCAGTTTTATCTGTATAAACACCACCATCACATAACCCTGAAGAGGCCATTCTTAATCAATAAAGCTGAAAATTTATAATGATAATTTTCTAAAGTCATAGTAGACATTTTCTTTAGACAGACAAAATGTTTTATGAGAATAGAAAAACAAACATTCAGGTTTGCAGTTTCTCGTTCTTGAAGAGAAATCTGAATTGGCTGAAATGATGATAAAAACTTTCGAGGGGAAAGTGGCCACAAAATCACTGATTGGTGAATTTCAGCCAGTAATAAAAACCAGAATCAGAATCAGATAGACCACTCCAAAACAACAGCCTCCTCCTTTTGGGACCACTTGGTTAAAATGCTGATCAAGAAAAAGAAGAAGCGAAACGTTTTGGCACAGCAATTTCATGAACTAATTGGAGCTTTCACTTTCTTTCAATGCCCTCCATGTTCCCACAGACACACACAGCGCCACAGAATATCTTCTGGATCTTTAAATCCTATTATGCGTCCAACAACTGCTGACACTGTTTGTATTGTTTAATTTCTGTTCATTTTCTAATAAACTCTCAAGCTTCACAATGACAGCAACTGGGTGGACGTGGGTCAGCTACCTGAGTCAAGAATATTTCGACAGACTGGAAAGTTACTCATTCACACTGCAACTGGCTGCTAAAACCAAGGTGAAAACTTGATGCTTGTTCTTACTTTGAACTGCTTCCACCACTGCAATGACGCATTGATTCTTTTTTCAGATGAATACAACAGCTAACAAGCAACACAATCTAAAAGTCTCTCTGCAATTTTTTTCAACAATATCCATACATAGACATGGCGACTCATTTGAAATGTGGTCGCATTTTTACTTACTAACTAAAGGGCTCATTTGATCCAAAGATACCAAACGATTAAGGCGAAAATGACAACAGAAGCCCAACAGATACAGTAGCAACATCTACAAGAGTTGAGGAAAACTGAATTGTATGAAGATTCCTGTTCAGCTTTACACCGATAGGTTTATCCATACCGGCATTGGCACCCTGGTCATAATGTTATGCCTGTTGTTAATACATGTTTTCATTTTCCTATAGTAATGTGGATAAACAATCTGGTTTAGATTTAAAAAGTCAAAAGAAGGTTTGCCTCAAAAGCGTCACAGCTGTGTTCAAAGTGGGGGGCGGGATCCAGACGGAGGTCACAAAAACAAATTTGGGGTCAAGCTAAGCAAATAAAGTGGTAATTGTTTAATGTATTTATGGGAGAAATTCAATAAAAAAATTTAAAAAAAAAACAGCATTACTTACAAATTTATAGGAACAATGCTGTTTTACGAAACTTGTTTAACTGAGCTACTAATAAAAACACAGATATATAGTCAACTCATAGTCAGGAGTTTCTAATATAGTCATTCTAGAGATCAGATTGAAGGCAGAGTTGAAATGATGTCTGTGTTAAAAAACCTCAGAAACATTATAAGTCATTTCATCATCGTTTTTCTGTATCGAATCAATATCAGCTGATTCGAAACCTCACATATCTGCATCAGGAGAAAAGTGGATTAGTGCGTCCCTTACTGCAACCAAACAAAAACTTGTTACTCGCCAACATTAGCAACTGAATTTTACTTTACTTTTGGCAATAAATCCTTAGATTCATATCTTGAGCTGAAAAGTTCACAGAAATACCACTTAGAGTGACGCTGTTTGATTGTATGGGGGTATTCGCTTGAAACAAAAAAAGAAAAAGAAAAGTCAACATATCAGGGTTAGCGTGCAGACTTAGCACAAAAAGATTTACAGTTTTTATGCAGGGTGATGATTTGTGCCAAACTGATGGCCACTGCTGGGTGGCTGTGGCTCAGAATGAGGAGAAGTTATCAGAAGATCAGTAGGGTGACTGCTTCAGACACAAATGTTTTTCAAAACCTCCCCAAATAAATCAAAATGAAGCTCTGCTTAGAGTAAAAATCAAGACCAAAGAGAAGAAACAACTGAATTAAAAGAGTTCTGACTGCATCAGTCCTAAGAAGCTCTGAAATAGTTCTTTGCATGAAGTGCTTGCGTGCTCACACTTTAGAGCAGCCATAAAAATAAAAAAGGGTTTTTTCTAGTTTACCCCTTCTTTTAATAGCTGCTTTTAACTGTCTGGTCATGCTAAATAAAGCCATGGTAAACAGTAAATATTAACTTCTCTGTGCATCTCTCCATACTGAGATCAGACACAGAAGGTGCAGTTAACATATTCTTGGTGTGCAACACTGACTGCTGACTTCAGACTAAAACGCTTGATTAAGAAAATAAAAAGGCACTCTTTATGTCGAAACTAACAGAAATACAATATTAAAAAAAAAACATGAACCAACTGCCTCTTGTGATGTGTGTAACTCATGAAACAGGAAGTGCTTGGAGAAGAGGAAGCTGCCCTATTTGATAACAGACTGGTGCAAAAAGATGCAATGTGTACGATGTATGCGGAATGCACTTATTCATACTGATAACACAGATGGGGGCCAACATCTTCAGAAGAGAAGTGAAGAGAGGAAACTGCGACCGGACTGTTCGCAAAATGTCACTGAAGTTTTGAGTTTGCAACAGCAAATAGTCGAATTAAAGAGGGAATTAAAACTGTAATGTAGCAAAATACTCAGTGTCAGTGTGCAGCGCATGCTGACACAGGAAATAGAAAAGGCTAACCCTATGACCTCAGTTTAGGGACACGGAAACACTACCTGAAGCACATCAGGAGGCAATAACCCTCACCCAAAAACGCAGAAATTCATCAACATTTCTCTTCAGGTAACACAGAGTAGGCATGAGGCTTTCTAAGAAATTGAACTGCATCATCTGCATACAGACAGACGTGAAGGAACACGATGCAAGTTTGGTGAAACAGACAAGAAAACGACGCAGTTCAGAGATTCAAAATGCGAACTTACGTGGCATGATCCCTTGGCTGACCAGCTCCTCTCGAGTGCGTCTCTGCTGAAGTTTGAGCTGGAGGACTGCATGGACCCAGAGATGGTGAGGAGAGAGAAGAGAAGAAGACAGTCAGTCACAGCCGGCGAACGGAGGAAACCGCAGAGACGGAGCTCTGAGCGAGGTCAGCAATCCATCCGTCAATTTTACACGAATAAATGTGGTCGAACTGAGTTGAGGAGGACCTGCACTCTCCGCAAGCTAGTTCATCCTCCCAGTTCCCCCTTCTTCATTTTCTCTTTTTTTTTTTTAAGTCAAACAGAAGGCGGGTACAAAGTGGGTGTAGACTGACTACTCTGCACTTCCTGTTTCTAGGGGGTTTTCTTCTCTTTTTTTTTTGCATCAGGAGTTTTCAGATGTGTGAAGAAAAACCTCATCATGCATCAAAGAAATGGAAAGCAACTACAACCTAAAAGATTAAAAAAAAGTAGGGCCAAAAAAAAAAAAAAAAAACTGACATACTGGATTGTAAGCAGACCAGTTCTGATTAGCATGAGGGCCGACTGCAGCGTCATTTCAAAACAGGAAGTACTCGTTACATAACCGAGCAGCAAACAGAGGGAGCTCTGGAGAAAACAATGCTTGGCAAAAGGACTGGGACCTTGTTTAACCTTTTTGTAAGCAGCGTCAAGATCACTGACGGCTCTTCAAACTGGCGATGAAAATCGATACATTTTTGATTAGGTCAAGAACATGAAACTTGATGATCAACATCAAACTGTGTATATAAACTGAATTTCATCCTTCACCTTGATACAGAAAAACAAAAAGAAAAAAGTGAAGCCGACTTTGATTATAAAGTAGTGATTTTGACAGAAATTTGCATGAAGCAGCGAACACACGCGTTTATTAACTGTGCTGTGATGGTGAGTGTGTTAATCTTGGCACACTGTTGGATGTATGTTGGTGACCCTTATTTTGAAGTAGGAAAGGAAGTTGCTCTTTCCTCTGGGTTGACAGAGGAACCTTTGTTTTTCCCAGTGTAGGCCACCAGACTTTACTTTCCTCCCCACCAGGCCAAGTATTTTTTAATTCATTTTTATTTACATAGAGTAATTAATAAAACAATTTTAATAACATTCTTAGTTTTAACAAAAAAAAAAAAACAAAAAAAAAAACTGTGACTTCATCTTGTTCTTGAACGCATCATCGTGGATGCATCGCTACAGCCAAAGTTAAAGGAGCAATGCTGGTGCAGTTACACTCTGATCAAAATAAACAGCCCTCGTTTTGTGTGCATCATCTTTCCCTGCTGGTGTAACATGTGTGCGTGTGTGTATCTATGCAGTAGGACACATTGCTGAAGACTCCCAAGCATTTGTGGTCAGCCGTTATGTCTGCTACTTTGAGGACACCCTGCACCTGTCCCTTCCCACTTGTAAAGCAACGTCATTGGCTAGCTAACCAGTTAGCTGCTGCTATCACAACAATTCAGGACTGGCGTGCAACACTGAAAGCCCAATGAATTACTGTGAGCTCTTAGGCCTCTTGATGTCATTCCTAAGCTCTTACGGTCATCACTGGCTATCCCGACGCCCCTTTTATTTTAACAAGTGTGCATGCTTTACTTCGTGGGCCATTAGTCGAACACCAGAGACTCTTCCCTGGAAGCAGAAACATGCCGGTGACGTAAAAACAGATCTGGACTAGAAGATTCTGACGTATAGGTTGTGTAAAACTCCATCATAGGCAAATAAAAACATAAGGGAGCTCTGACAGGTCGATGCAAACCAATGATGGCATGGTGGGTATACTGTACTTCCAGGGAAGAGGTTTATTCTGGGAAAGAGAATCCTACACTTCCCTTCTATTCTTATCTTGTCATACACCCCTCCTTACAGTCAACTTATTTATCCTCTTCAGCTCTCTTTCGTCTTCCTATCTTTATTCCTAAAGTTTAATCAAGTGGGGCCGAAGTTTGTTTATTCCAGAGATACTAGCTTGAAGAGGCTAATGATGACATGAAGCAATAAAAAAAAAAAAACCCACAAATGACCGTAGCTCTTCAGGTCCCAACAGAGCCAAACATGTCTAAGGTCGAAAAGATCAAGTGTGAACACCTCATTTTCAGCTGGAGCACTAAAGACAAAACACATGACTGTAAAGTGTTTGTCCTCGAGTCTTAGTATAAACTCTACACCTGAGTCAGAAGTTAAAAGCAAACTCTGTACTGACGGGCAATACACCTTGGACTCGTTCTTGTCTTGCTACATCATCAAACTTCTACATACTTTATTTGTATTTCAGATGATAGACCGAAAGTCTTTTCTTGTACATCTCTACCGGCTTTGTTACAGACGGAAGGTTTTGCCCTGTTCTTCCTCACAAAACAGCTCAAGCTCTGTCAGATTGGATGGACAGCGTCTGCGAATGTCAAATTTCAAGACATGCCACAGATTCTCAGTTGGATTCAAGTCTGAACATTGACTAGGCCATTCAACCAACATGAGTAAACTGTGATCTAAACTATTCCATTGAAGAACTAGCCACACGTTCAGGATGTTTAACGCGTTTCTCCAAGGATTGTCCAGTATTTAGCTCTAGCCATGTCCAATAAACTCCATACTAAAGAAAAACAGTCAAACAGCATTATATCACCCCCACTACATCACCATCCTCACCTGTGTCGCAGTCATGTGTATTGTAATTTTTCTCCTACATATAGCATTTTGCATGTAGGCAAATTCATAGTAGACATGTGGTTGATGTCACTCTATAGAGATCACCAGTGGATCTCTATAGAGTGACCACAAACCTTTCAGCTGCCTCTCTGATCAATGTTCTCCTTGACTCAACTATAAGTTTAGGTGAACTCCCATCTCCTGGTGCTGATATCAAACTGACACAATATCAGCACGACGCATATGTTTGTAACTTATTTTGTAGTTTGGAATGTTTGAAAACATGAAAAAGTGCACCTGTTAAATTTAGCAACAAAGCTGCTGAAGGGGCAGTGGCTGATTTTCAGACGCTTGTGGAGGTAGATGAGATTGATGTTTCACGTGCAAGTATTGACGGAGCACCCCTAAAATTTAGTAATTGGGTATATTCTTTAAAAGGCAAAGCACTGGATTTTAATTAGAACTGTAAGAGTAAAGAGAACTGAATTCAAATGTATACCACCTTTTACAGATTTAGAAAAGAAAATAAGTAAAACATTATTTTGTTTCCCCTTTGCAATTATGCACTACATTGACACATAAATGAAACACTGACCAACATATTTGACGTGCATAGATGTTTGTGAGGATGAAAACTCATCAAAATGTAATTCTTGTTTCTGGTTTTCTCAATTGTTGACTTTGTATTTGTGCGTTTTTAAGATGTACAGCGCTTTGAACTGCCTTGTTGCTAAAACGTGCCATGCAAATAAACTTCATTGATTGATTGATAACGTCCTAATAAAGTTCCACACTCGAAAGGTATGAATACTTTCAGTCAGAAGACGTGCTCTTTAAGCTTTGCGGACATGCAGAAAGAGACCCAGTACACTCTCTTAGACTTAACCAGGTTTGAAGGCCATTTTGGTTAAATTGGGAAAAGGACAAAAAGGGCAGTGGGGATTTTTATAGGGATTCTGGGACACCGGCAACGCTCCTTCGCTGCTGTAGTCACAACAAGCTGCAGCGAAGAAGCTCAGAGGGCACGATTCACAGCCTCGAGGAGCTGCAGAGGAAACGACAGCAGACCACAGTCTGAGGGTTTTCTCAAAAAGAGCAACAGGATGTCACATTTTCAGTCTCAAAATTCTAATTCTTCACACTAAAAGGAGCTTGTAAAGCTTGCTGATAGATAGAACTGCACAAATAAAGCAAGAAATATTCTTCTGATGAAACAAAGTTGGGAGAGTGATTGTGCTGCAGTCATTCCAGAAATGTCTGCGAGATGATTAAAGGAGCAGCAGGAAGCGCCCAGAAAGGAACACTGCAAAAACACAAAATGTTACCAAATAATTTTGCTCTTGTTTCTAGCGCAAATATTTTAATATATGTGAAATAAGACAAAATTGAATTACACAGCACTTTTTGGCAAAATATAGGAGCTTGTTTTAAGTCAATAATTTCTTAATATTAATGAAAAAGCTCTAGTTCAACTGGAAGATTATTTCGCTTATAAATAATCTGCCATGTTTCACTTATAACATTTTCCCCATGTTGCAGGTGAAACATGGGGCAACTAATACTTAGTCATCAATACTGAGGAATTGTTGACTTAAACAAGCTCCTATATATTGCTGAAAAGTTTAATGTAAGTTAGTTTTTCTTAACTCTATTGTACCAAGACATGGTACAAGGAAGGTAGGACAATAACACTTTGTAGGATTTTGTTTTGCAGTGTTTTTTTTTTTTTTTAAAGCACAGTTTCCACCCTAACAAGAAAAATACATCTAGATTTTAGTCATTAACTCCTCAATATTGCAGAAATCTGCCAGCTCTGCTTGCAAATTATGTCACTTAGAACATTGGAAAAATGTCTTGATGTAAGTGGAATAATCAGGGTTTTTTTGTCAATATTAAGGAGTTGCCTACTTAAAACCAGAAAAGTTACTTGTACGTTAACTTTGTCATATTTCAAGTGTACTATGATATTTGTACTAGATACTCAACCCAAAAAAACAAAACAAACAAACAAAAAAAAACACTTAGTAAGATTTAGTGTTTTTTGCAATGAAGAGCCAACTGGGTTAATCCCGCGGCGCCGACGTCTCAGTAAATCTGATTAAAGATGCCCGAGTTTGTCACCGGCGACAGGAAAAGAGGAGCAAGGAAGTGGGCACGCGTCACAATCTCAGAGATACGATTGGCTGGGTGTCATTTTGGCACCTGCACTGGAAATACCCTGCTAAAAAAGACGAGCTCGTGCATGAGCTCATCTGTTGTACGTTCTGTCGGCGTCTACCGCACGGCTAACGTTCAACACACAACACAGCAGGGCAGCTAGAGGGCAGGAGCAAGGCCAGGTCGAGGCCACGCACACACACACACACAACTGTCAGTGGCTCCTTATGCGTCACGCCGCCGCACAGTGGCGACAATAAAGGGAGGCGAGCTGAATACCGATCATCTTAAAAGTTCAACTCCGTTTGGGTTCAAGCTTTCTGTGAGCGCATCATGTCAGATGATAAAGCAAAACACGACTCCTCTCTGCTTCTCCTGCGTCTTCAGTGGATCTAACCTCACAGGAATGCTTTGTGTCATCTGTGCCTCTGGCTCGTGCTCGTAATGAATGTTGGTTATAAACAGTCCTTTCTGCAGCATTTGCGCAGATCGAACCAAATTAGGGGGTGTTAGGAGAATGTTTTTTCTTTTTGTATAAAAAATTTAAAAAGGCGTGTTGACCTTTTTAAAGGTTTGTTGATTTTTGTGATATCAACAAACCCTAAACTAAAATAAAGAGGAAGTATCACTTTTATTATTTTTTATACTTCCTTATGTGTTTAAAGCAGCTGGGGAAAAAAAAAAAAACAAACAGTTTTATTTAGTATGTATGTACCAACTTGTAGTTTTGTTTGAAAATTTATTTGCAGAACTTATGTTTTTATGATAAAGTTCCTCTTCTGTCATGCATCCACCAATGTGACTTCCAAACTTCCCTGATGGACTGGAGATGACTCACAATTTCACACATCTTTATCTGCATCCAAAACACACTCAGAACTCCCGTACAAAAGTATTCAGAACCGTTAAATTTCATTTTATTTCACCATGTTAAAACTACAAACTTTGATGGATCTTATTTTGATTTCATGTGACATTTCTTGATGAATAAATTAAAATATGAGCTCCGGGTGTCGTCGTCCTTCTTGAAAACTTTCCCACGGCATGATGCTGCCACCGCCGTGTTTCACGTGAACACTGAGCGCAACTTCTTTCTTCACAATATGGAAATAAAAACTGAATGGCGTCAGATGTCAGTGTAGGATTTCTCTTTTGCAAAAGACTACAAGTAATTTTTCCCTCTAGCGCTCGACCCACGCGTTTGTTTTGGTTGCATTTACCCAGAATGCTCTGTGCTTTTGGAGCAGTCCATGGCCTGCTCCAAACGTGTTTGAATACACATATTTATTCAAACTGAGCCAGAGTTCACTTCAAACCAGAGACATAGGGTTTAGATGGACTAGAATTTGTTTTTTTTGCTCTGCATCCATTCGATTACGCATTCCCACGTCAAAAAACGAACCAGAATTTCAAACAGACTAGAGTTCGATTTAAGCGGACAAGCTGTGGTGGTCTATGCATCATTGACTCAATTGCCAAAACAGGCCGCAATAGTTTGACCAATAATGTAAAACTCCAATAAAATACATAAAACTCTGTCATGATGTGTAAAAGTATATCTAACTCTGTATTCCTGAACACACATCTGCTAACATCCGAGTCCAAAAGAGTTTCTGTTTTATCTTGAACAGTAAACCAAACACCTTATCTTTAACAAAACCTCATAAACTACTCATATGAAGCCATAAAGTTCCGATAACTCAAATCACAACCGAGGCACATAAACACAAACCGTCTCGGACAAGTGTGCATGTTTGAATTGCGGGTCGCCCACCTTCTTTCAGGCTGTGGTAGACCAGTCTCTCCTGATCCATCTTCAAGCATGCCTTCTCCATGTCATCTGCCATTGGGGGAGAGTCCAGAGGGGAGGGTTTAAAAGACAGACAATGGTTGGTGTCCAACATCATCACTCACAACAGAGATCGATTCTTTGGTAAGCACTGATCATCGCTTGCGGAGAGTCCCGAATCCCAGACGTGTCCAACAGACTGATGAATTCAAAAGACTCCAGTCGGAGTTAAGGGAGGTTTGTTGCTAAACAGCAGCAGCAAAGGGAAGGACGGCGCTACGGCTCAGGCTGTCCCCCGTATCAGGGTGATCGATTGGTCCACCTCGCCTCTCCTCTCTCTCTCTGCTTTCCCTTCTTCCTGCCGATCGCTTGCCGGCGAGTCACGACAGCGCCGCTCCTGCGGTTTTCCCCCAGAGCCGGGTTGAAGGACTCAGCATGGGCGAGTCGCGGAGAGAAAAGTGGAGGGGAAAAAAAAAAAAAAAAAAAAAGAAAGAGGCCAGCGGCTGAGGAAGGCAGGACGGCAGTGAACTCGGCTCAGCGAGTCTCCCAGTGAGGCGACTTTGGTTGCAGCTCCTCCTGAATGCAGCACATGCGCACACACACACACGACCACAGATAAACACACACACAGGAGCGGCGAGCATTTGCTGATAAAGTTCTCCGGCTCAGCTGTTGCCATTCATTCACAGTTACAAGCTCAGGAGGGTCCTGAAACATACAGACCACATTCAACACAAACACCACATGCAGACTGAAAAAAAAATCTGAAAATTCACAGACTGATGTAATGTCCTCTTAAACACAGCGGCTGCTCTTGAGAAGCAGCCGCTCAGCCAACCTAGGAGCAGCTTTTACTGTTGGGCAGAAACCCTGCTTAACAGCTTCAGGGATGAGCTCATCCAAGCCTGAAGTATCAGATTCATATGTGTCATTAAAACTAGGAATGCATCGATCCTGTATTTTCACTTCCGACATCTGAGGTTTAATATTGACAGATACCGATCCGATACACAAAAACAGCACTTAATTGATGTAAAGCATTTATTTCTTTAAAAAAAAAAAAAAAAAAAAAACAGACATAAATGGACTGAAATACTAATTTGATAACTCTGCACCAGTACAGCACACTTAAACACATTAGCTTCACAAGCTTGGTCAAACATGTCAATTTAAACTGCAGCAAACCCATAAAATGGTTCAGAAAGTGCAATTAGAACTTCTAAATAAATAAATAATCACTATGTCACTCAGAGCACAAAGTATAGAGTTAGACTGGATAGATCTGCCGTTATGGAATGGACACATTGTCGCCGAGCCCAGCTAGAGTTTTTTTTTTTTAATAACTGGACCGATCCAGATTGGACTGAAATATGTCTAGACTTAGACTTAAAACTCCTCAGAAACTGCTTCTTATTCATTTCATATTAATAAATAAAGCATACATGCTTTTGTGTCTCAAACTTATGTAAACATCTTTTTTTGTTGTGTTTTAGTACTTGAGCAAAAGGCAGGGTGAGTCTGGCTGCCGGATGATGTCGGGGTAGGTTTGCGCCATCTAAAAGCTGAAAATAAAATTGGAAATCGATCCAGTTTGAACCAAAAAAAAAAAAAAAAAAAGAGTATTGGATAATATTGGCCTGCATATATAATCTCTGATATAAGCACTCTGCTCCAGCATTTAGTCATTTCTATCCAGCTTGTATTCCTCCTGCAGATCCATTGGATGATGATAACAAATGTGTCAGCTGTTCTCATGCCTTTTGTTGTTGACTATTGTTTTCTGACATTCCACAATACAAATAAGTAATAAAAGTATGTATGATTTGTGCTGAGATATTGGGCCAATATCGGTATCGGCCAATACTCACTGCTGCGATATCTGTATCGTACCGTGAGCGAGAAAGTTGTATCGGGACACCCCTTTTAAAGACAGGCTGAAATTAAGGAACAAAACAATAATCGGCAAATCGAAATTAAGAAAAGTAGACCTATTTTCCAACTTTTTTTTCCCTGTACAGTTTAGCTTATGGAACAGTGTCTGAACCCTCTTACTGGCTGTAAAACGCCCCCCGTGCCCTCTGCCACCCATATGTTTTAAATAGCAAGACCAGCTGGTCATAAGTGGGCTATATTCAGCTTGGTATCACTTGTGCACCCGCGGGGTTATGTTACCCTGAGGCACCCACATCACAACCCCGTAGACACACAAGAGAAGGTTAAGCCTGACTTTCTTAGGCTAAATCAATTTTATTAGAGGACAAGAGGGTACAGTTTATTCATAGAACAGCACAGGAGCCTCGCATGAAAAAACAAAAGTGAGCACACGTTGGGGCTTAATAGCTGACTAGTAAACTTCTAGCAGGTGACACATGGGACCTACACCTTAAACAAATGCTGTCTGAGGCTACAATTACTATCAGATATGAGCGTGAGATTAAAGTCCACCTGCTGTTATGATTCACAGTCTGGGAGGGAAGCAGAGATGACTGCAGACTGAGGGATTAAGGCAGGGGAAGAAAAACAAAGGAGTCCAAGACTTTGTTTCTTGAGTTTGCTTCACACAAGTGATCCTTTTGTAACAACATGAGGAGGAAACAATAAGAAATGTACTTCTAATTTTTGGTGTTCACTTTTGTAATTCAAATTGTCTTCATTTTTATTTCTGCTGAAATAAAACGACATAGTAATTAAAGCTAAACTTTTGTATTATATATATATATATATATATATAAATGTTTTGACATAATTCTTAAAACAGTCACCGCACTGTTAATTTAAAAACATAAAACTTTGTGTTTGAGTCAAACTTCAATATTTAGCTTTTTTTTTTTTTTAACTTAGTTTTTACTTTGACTGACGTAAGCACGCCACAAAAATAAAAAGACAATTTTCTGTGTCTTTTGACACAGAATATGAGAAATAATTTGTGAAAAGATTGATATCCTCCACTTCCTCCTTGAGTTTCTATTGCTGTACCGCTGTAGACCAAAAACAACCAATCACAGCCAGGAGGAGGGGCTTAGCGCTGTCAGTGAACCTCTCAACAGCTAAATCTGTGCACATCTTAGCGTTACAGAGAAAGGTGGCCATGCTAACTCGCCTTAGCATTCACAAAAGACTGCACTCAGGCTTGAGTGACAGCGCCACGTCCCGCCTCCTGACTGATTGGTTAGCACTTGGAAAAGGCAGAGGAACTCATTTTTTCCCTTATCTGTCTCATACTATAATGTTATGACAGTGACAACACATATGTCAGAATTTTTTTTATAGACTTTACATATTGCAGCTTAAATTATTGAATTAAAATGGCATTTCAAAAAAAAAAATTGCTCGTGTTATACACTGTACAAGCTAAAAATTAAAAAAATAATAATTGCCAAAATCAGAATAGAGAAAAGAAAAGCACCATTAGGAATCAGCTAAACCCGATGAGAGCGTCTGGAGTATCAGCTGAAAGAAGAAAAAATATCATTTGTATTTAATAAAACCAGCAAAAAAAAGTTTGAGTATTCTGCCATTTGCAAAAAACAACATATGGTATAAAGACTGAGAAATAGGAAATGATGTAAAGCAGAACCAAACTGAATATTAGAAAGGGAGTAATCTTACCAATAGATCATTCTGAAATTGTTCCGATAAATGACCAGGATGAATAGCTAGTACATAAAATTGAGGAATTTTTAACTTTATAGAAAGAACCTAAATAGTTCCAAATAAAAATCAGATAGTTATCATGTAGATTTTTAGATGAGGAATAGAAGATTTTCTCCATGCCTAAAACTTTTATGAATGAGCAGCAAACAGAACTTCTCGTATCCTCTAACAAAATGTTTCGTCTCTTTCCAAAAGTTGAAATGCAGATACTTCCTGTTGCATGGGTAGTTGGACAAACGGGCACGTGGATTTAGCTGGGAAATACCTCAGTGACCAAAACGTGACCGGCTCTGGACAATTTGGTAAATGATGGCCAATCAAAACAAAATGGCCTCTCCACCCTTCCCTTCCTCTGTCTACGGAAGTAGCCTAACAATGAGGCCAGGCTGCTCTTATAGGCAGCTTTTTGGATATCTTAATGACATCTTGATAATCTTTTTAAGTGTTGCTCTCTTGGCTGTAAAGAGATTTATACAAACTCAGTTCAATGTGCCTCAGAGAATCTGTTGTTTCTTTGGTGATACAAATCGATAATTTCCATGTACGGTCATGTAGCATAAAAATCTAAGTGAAAACATCAAAACAGTTTAGCAAAGCAACGTCACAGCTTTCGTTGTTTGGTCATTTGAATCATTTCCCACGACTTCACTTCCCTCTCTCTAAGATGTTGTGGACCACACCTTACTTTGACCACTAAACCACAGCATGGGTAAACATTCAGACCAAGCAATCAGGTGGGCTTAAAAAAAACCTCCATAAATATATACTTCACATGCAATTTAAAGACTTTCCAATAGAAAGTCTAAAAAAATAGAAGAAAACTAAATTATAGGGCCTGAAATGTCTCATCTCTACTCAAATGATCTAAAATAATCCAGATTTTGACTAATCTAGATTAACCTAGATTCTGACATCGAGAAAATACTAGATGTTCGAAACAATTTTAGTGAACCACGGTGTGTTGCCGCCCTCAGTTGTTCCTGTGGCCAACAAAGGCAACTTTGACCCAGATAATCTTTTTTTTCAGTGTCGATAATACAAAATATAAGAATCTGATCAACTCTGGCATTGTGCTGATGTGAGGAGATTTATATTTGCTATCATTCTATAACAGAATTATAAAAAAAACATTTTGAGAAAATGCATTAATATTTGCAAATATTAACCTCATTTGACCAATTAAAAACCTCAACAAAAAGAAGCTAAAGGAAAGTTGTCACAATCTAAGGACAAATTCAATCTGGAGGTCAGTTCAACCTTCAGCAGCAAAAACAAGGTGAAAGGTTTTGGCTTCAGGAGCAGAACAGGAAAGTTATTTGACCCTGGAAGTGTTTGCCTCTTCCTTTGTGCTTCACTTTAAAAACAGTTCTGGGAAGTAGTGAAGAGCAAAACAAAATACCGGCCAGAACAAATGATAATAATGAAGATAAATAATCTTTTGTCTGATGTGCCTGGTCCAGCATAAGGATTCAAATGAATGGTAGAAAAATGACATCAATTCCCCAAATAACATAACATTCTTCATAAAACAAAAACACAGAGGGCTAAATTAGTTGAACGTAAAAGGTCTGCTCAGTCACAAAATATGCAGTATTTAATCATTTAGATCAGACTCAAAAATGTGAAAAATACCAAACATATCATTAACTCTGAACAAACAACAGGTTCAATTATTTTCAAACTGAACTTCTGACAGACAGTAGAGACTCCAACCTTAAATAAACAGTAAGAAAGAAAGCACATTTGTAAAGGATGAAATGTCCATGGATACAAATACGACATTAGTCCAGAGATCCAATAGACTTAACCAGGTTCTGATAACATACCCTATCCCCCTGGATTTATCCGGCGTACTTTTAAAGGCGCTAAGCAAAATTGTACAAATATGAATGTTTGTAGAGCTAGCCCAGCAAACATCATCATGGCAACCAAATATTAACATTAGCATCATAGCAGCAGAAACTTAGAGACAACAGGAACATCATTATTCACAATTTGAAAAGAGAAATCTTAGGAATCCAGAGCAGCATTAGCATCATGCTACCTAAAGCAACATAGCATCACAACTGATTATCAGCAAAGAACAAATAACAGAAAGAGTACAATCAAAACATGCTGAGCAACAGAAGATGGCATCTGCACTATCAACTATATCACCATAGCGATCCAAAACTTTAACATTTTCTGGAGCAAGGGCAAAATTTCCTGCGCCCTAAAGACATTAAATTCAACAATGCAGATTGGCTAAATATTTAACATTTTCCCCTAACAACCATACATGGTTGGCTAGGTAGCTGCAGCACCCTACAAGAGAAATGATAAGAGTTTATCTGGTGAGATTTACTGTTAAATGAAAGTCGGTTGGTGGAAATGTTGTGTAAACAACTCAAATTCCACTTAGGGACACAGTCTTAAAGAAAACTGACATTGATAATACATCTTACTTAAATCCGCTTATGTATTTTGTATTTTTCCCCTCCCAGTCAAGGCAATAAGATACTTTTAGGGATGGTAAGTTTGCTGTGGATCTCCAATACCAGAGGTTGGGGAAGTTTAGGGGCCAATCGCAACTGCTTTCCGTAAACCTCCCCAACTGCTGGAAGTGGAGATCCACAGGAAACGGACCATCCCTAAATGTATCTTATTGCAAGAGCGCTTCCTGCCTTGAAACGTCTGTCATCAGTGATGGTCTCTGACAAACTTTTAAAGAATTTTAGAGTTCTTATATGAATTATCTCATTTTAATAGACCACAGCAGAGAAATGCCAGTGTGGCAACTGTGCCCATTATTATATTAGCAATGCATTTGTGTCTGATGGTCCTAGAGCCTAATTAAATAGCTTAAATCATTTCTTGCATCATTGTGAATAAGAGGAAAGTTTCCCTGGAAACCAGTTTGCCCAGCGTTCCTACCAGAGTCAAGTATAGAGCTGGTATCATGGCTGGAATCCTCAGTATGTTATTTTGTTGCTTGAGCACATATTTCCAGACCTAAACCCAACAACTCTTAAGTACTCTTTAGGCAACCATCGACACAAAACTCAACTGCATGAGTCAGTTTGGGATGATTTGACGTCTTTAGACATGCTGGATAATTTACTGATAGAACATTTCAAAAACAAATTGGTCAGACGACCCTAAACAGAATTTGACATCCTAAAGAACAGCCTGGTGTCAGTCTGCCGGGGTCACACCAACCATTAACATTCCAGTCTTAGAAACAGACTGATTTTTTTTTTTTTTTTTTGAGTTCACTTCCTGATCCCAAGCCCTACCAACCCTCCCCCAACCAGTTCTGCTCCGGAATTTGGAATTTACCAGAACTCCAAACATTTGGCCAGAACTCAACGATGACATCAGACCTGGGATTTCACCGCGGCTAAGCACTCTCATTTCTGAACCGCAAACAGATAAAAGCCTGTATTGAGCTGGTTAATATTTTCTGAACCACAGGTGATGCTGCTGTAGAGAGCTGGAGCTCTCTGGCTGCCATGTGTGTAATTATGGGGAAAGGATGTGGAATTTAGCACAAGATGCAGACGTAAACCGCACACCAGGAAGACTGCGACTAATCACTTCCTACGCTCACTGAAAAACAAGCTAATGTGGTGGTATATGTAGCAAATCATTTTGTTGTCACTGAAATCTCCAATAAGATGAATTTGTTTGGTGTCAAATCATAACCTATATATTTTGAACCACAGAAATCATATTTACTTTATCTAGTGTTCCCTTTTGCTGGGGGATATTTTTTTAAAACAGCCACCATGTTTATAGTGGAGAATATATATTTGCACTAAAGTAGGCAGTAGTTATTGCCAGTGGTAGGCACAGCTAACCAAAACATTAGGTTCACTAACCATCAATTTGCTAAACAAGAATTTTATCTGTAACACAAAACCACGAAACAGATAAAAACAACTGCATAAGTTAACGCTAAATTGATGAAAACATTTAAAAAATGAGCAGAAACTAATTCTGAGCAACATAAGTTAGTGGAAGCTAACACTAACAAGCTTCATCTCCTTCCAGCTGATGACAGCAGTCCTCAGTTCCTGATTTTGCTACATATTACTTTATATGAATAGCATGACCAAAGTCGAAAACAGATGACGTGACAAAATTCATCCAAGTCATGGATGAACTTGGATAGGTAACATTTTAATTGGTTTAAAAGGCTCAAACAATGGCAGCCATCTTGAAAAATGGCCCTAAAGATGTTCATAAGTATACCTCAAAATAAAATATACCCAAACAAGGATTAATAAGCCAGTGGAAGCCATCTTAGCACAACCTAATATAGACAGACTATTTATTTCTGCTTGGGTACACCCAATTAGTGCTGAGAAAAATAAATGTAACCCCTGGATTGGCTGCTTTGCAAGAGTCAAGTAGCACTGGGACATGGCATTTCAGCGTCCCAACTTGCAATTTTATTTCAATTATTTTATTTATGCTGTATGGAGAAAAAAAGTAAGTAGGGATTAACTGACTGTTTTCTGTCAAAGTAAATGGCCACAATAGGTCTTTTAACATGTGTTAGATAACGTTGAGTGAATAATAATTTACTGAAGAGGACAATGTGTGCTTGTAGCATGGAAAGAGGAAGTTTATAAAGGAACTGATTAGTTTGTTGAGAGATTGGACAGAATTGATTTTTTAATCACAGGCGTTAAGAGTGTGCAGAATATTGTACGTTGATATGTATTGAGGACGTTGTGACCTGTGTGCATGTTTAGAAAGCTGTTAAGTCTGTAAAGCTTGAGTTGTTCAGAGCCGTGCTCAGAGTGCGTCGGGACTGTCTCAACTTTCCTTTGGTAAAAACTTTTCTATTTCACAAGCCAATTCTGATTTTAGTCTATATCAGTTTCTATTTTGTCTGAAAATTTGCTAATTTAGCAACGAGTCTCAAATGTAAACATCAGTTGATCACCCATCACCCAAAACTAAGGAAATCGGGTCAATTAATCTGTGCACAAAGTGAAACTTCACATCATTTCAATCTCATGTAATCAGCACTGTTCAACTGCTTTTATTGAGCACATTTCAATAAGGCTTATAAATATAATAAAAAAAGGTTGAGAAATACAGTTTCAATGTCTACTAGTATTTTCTTCGTCTTTGAGTACATCAAGAGAGAAAATGACACCGGACCTTGAAATTTAATACAGTAAAGCTCTGGCCTCCAAGGTCTTTAGAGTTAGTAGGAAGAATCTGTTCAGTGTCATCATCTGAAACAAAAGCTGACCAAACCATAATAGAAGGTTAGATGATGACTATACAACAGTAAATAAATAAATCATAAAGTCTTAGAGGCAGTTGTTTGCATTACAATCCTCTGGAAAAGAAGTTCTAAGTGAGGAAAGTTGATGTTGAACAGGAGTCTCCAAGAGAGGGAAAATAAGGCACTGGGGGTGTTCCTGTCGCGATGGTGACGCCTCTGTAACCCACTGTCTGTTACATAACTAACATCTGAAAATGGTTTTGCTGTAGCGAATATCCTAACCTCATAGCTCACTTAAAGAACATCACTTTATTCCCTCCATTACAACCAATTTTCCTGTCTGACTCACAAGAACCGACTTCCTGCTAGCAAACGAAGACAGTTGGGGCTCAACAGAAGCACTAGGACTGTATTTTTGATAGTTTTCATTCAAACTAATTTGTATGGACACCACCAGGTTGAGCTTGTTAGATTTCACAGAACTCTTCCTTCTGCTCTCCTCTTCCTGTATACTATAACATCTAATAAAAGCCTGGCTGTCAATTTGTTTCAGCGTCAGGGTTTTTTATTAGACACAGACCTTCAATGGGGTCACAGCTTTCCATTTTTCCCCCAGACAAGCGAGTCAGTTAGAAAACTAAAAGTATGGATACTTTCATAAAAAAATAAAACATTCTTTCTCCTACTTCAAACTCAAAAATCCTTCAAACTAAGCCAATTTGTTTTATAACTTTCTATGAATATCTTTGCTTCTCAGAACAATTGCGCATGTCGGGTTTCAACAGATCTTGTCTAATGCTTGTAAAGACACTTCTCTCACTACTAATTCAACTAACCATGATTAGAATAATCTTAACTGAGTAAAAAGAAATGAACATTTGGCTTGTTTGTACCAAGTTACAGCACAATGGAAGCTGAAAACAAAAACAGCGTTTGAAGAAACGATCATAAGAAACTGAATCCAAGCAACGACAGCCGTGTTCTTTGCTCTGCTGTCGCAGCAGACATGCTGCAGACCATGTGCGACGAGCAGGGTTGCTGCAAACTAAAGCTCAGCAGCACTCACGACTTTCCGTGGGATAAAAAGTGAACTTGCTTGCACTTTAGGGAGTCTTTCAGGTGAAATTCTAGAACTTAGAACAATTTGATCAAATCCTACATCTGTTCTATTACACTCTGGGGGAAAAAAATGCCTCAGCAATGATTGCTTGGAAAAGTCTAGCCTGTAGCTTCGGGTTTAGCTGCTTCTGTTGTGAACACCGAGCTCATGTCTTGTGTCTGAGTCACCGATATGAAACAGCAAACTCTGCGACGCTCGTCCGGCAGTGGTAAACGTGCAGCACTTGCTGTTGGTTGACAGGTGACTCACAGGCTAATGGTTGTTCTATTATTCAGAACAAGCGGAGGGTGAGAGATGAGGCAAAAATCAGACCAGGCTGAGGTAACGTATCCTGTTTGTGCAACAAAGTGTTCCCCACAGCAGCGAATATGCACCTGTGACGGTGGGACGTTGTGTACCAACCGAAACCGTCATTCATGTTTTTAAGAAGGAGACAGTTTGAAGAGGAAGACACTTGTTGGCACCCTAGTAAAGATAAAACTCTAAGTTCATTGTTTGGCATCTGGAGGCCATTTCTCTACTGATTTGGTCTGACTCATCAGTTTTCTTTCCAACAGATTTGTTAACTTCTCCAGTTTTCCAAACAGTTCCATGCCATGGAGTCTAACAGGGTTACCAGGGCTTTTGTTTGTGCCCCACCTAACATTGGGCTTGGAGAGTTTTCCCCCACATATCAGTAATCAAATAAAACATAACATTCAAAACAACTACCAACATATCCAGGTCTGGTCGTCCAAGCAAGTCCCAAGAGAGCAGGCTGAAGTTTGATACAAAAAGGTAAAAATGTCAACATAGAAGAGACAGCAGACTGTTGTTGGTGTTGATGTGAAAGTCAGAATGAGTTTAGCTTTCATGGACGTTGTGCAAGGAGAAAACCTCTCCGCTCTAAGAAAATCATGAAGGGCAGCTGTAGTTTACTAAAGAGGACATAGAAAAAGAGCAGAACGTCAGGAGAAATGCTCTTATGTTTAGCATCAACCCCCCAAATTTCTGAAAAAGAACAACAATAACTCAATCGATCACCACAATAATAGCATAGCAGAACCAATCATAGAATCGTGTATCAATAGTCATACTGTATAAAAGACGGGGTTTGAGGAAAATGTGAAAAAAAAATAAAAAATTAAAGACGTGGAACTGGATCCTATAACATGACAATGCCCCAAAGCATATCAGTAAATCAAGTCCAAGGCCTAGTCAAAGCACAGATCCTTCAGCCTGGTGTTTCAGCCAAAGGAGTAACACTAATTATCAGGGGGTGGCGTGTCATTATTCTTTTTTATATATATAAAAGACATCAATGGAAATTATTAATGTGCAAAGAATAGATGATTTCCATAAATTAATTTTCTTTTCTAAACGGAACAAAAAGGAAAAAAGCGGAAGAACTTCTTTTGTGACTAAGCCTGCCACAGTAAGTAAGCAATTAATCACATGATACATTAAGATGAGCTCAATTTCCACTATGATGATTAGTATTTTTTGAAGGGCAATTATGTTTAGAGAAATTATAATTCATTTTATTTATGGTTTCTAAATATACCGCAATATCGTTTACCGCAATAATTAATAAAAATTGCAGCAAAATTTAATATAACAGGACTGTTTGGAAGAACTGAACATCTAATGTGGTGTCTTAATAGCTTTTTTTATTATTTAATATAATAAATAAATGTAATAAAAGCATGTGACTTCTATTGCTTAAACTGCATCCAAACGGCAACAGCAATATTTATAGCAATCCTGTTTCTTACTGCATGTTTGCATTTTTTAAATCTGGAGAAAACAAGATGTCCTTTTTCCAAGAAGAAAAAAAAAAGCTCAGTGGTACTTTCCTTCCTGGCCCTGACTGCTCAAAAGGCTGCATTTCACAACTGCAAGGCATGCTGTAAAATACTGAACACGCAACATGAGTGGGCTTGTACCTGTGGGTGTGTAGGCGTCGTGTTCCCGTTGCTACGAGCAGACTTAGCGGAGCTGATAAAGCATTTTTTTTTTTCTTTTTTGGCTTAAGGCAAGCAATCTGAGCGAGGCTGCTCTGTTAGGGCCCCCCCGACTTCTCATTATTATCCAACAGGATTTTACTTGATCACTAATCAAAGTCGCAGAGTGTGTCGGTGCTTGCAGAAAATACCGAGCCGTCAGGACGTACTGTGAAAACGGGAAGGCAACCAAATCCAAGCAAGCGCATGTTGAGGTCCTGACGGTAACATGAGGTGTGAAGTGTGCGCGTGCTGATCAGTCATGATGGTGCAGCATGAAGCACACCTTCCTACACAGATTAGTAACATAAATGCATCTGTGTGTGTAGTGGGTAGTCGGTTCCATTCGTCCACAAAGAAGTAATTCTGACTCCTGTTATTCATTTCTTGCCTCTGATATAATCCTTGGGATGTCCAATTCAACGTTATGCTGTACATACTAAAACTTAGTGTGCTGCTTTCAGAGCAAGCTGTTGCTGCAAGAATTATATGTTGAACTGTGTTTACTTTGACTTAAATACCCTCTTCCTTCCCGCTTTCCTTCCTCCTTTCTTTTCACACTTGCCATTGTTTTAACATGTCTGCCCCTTATCTAATTAAACACTCAATTCTACATCCTCTCCATCTTTATTAGCACTCTTTCTTGCCATCTCTCAATCTCACTTTTGCCCCTTTCCTACCCTCCTACTCTCAGCCTGACGGAGTGCTTTGGGGCCTCTGTTCCTGGGAGCCTTCCAATCGGTTACATAACAGCGCCGTCAGCTCCCTGAATCACTGCTGGGTTGAGCTGGCCGCTGCCAGGCTGCATGTTGAGCCAACGTACCTCCAGAAGGCGCCCAATGGCCAGAGCCACAGACACTTCGGTCTTCAACGTGACGGCACGTTTACTTTGTGAAAGCAAACGGATCGTTTCTGCCACCTACCAGCCAGAAGTGAGTCAAATGGAGCAAGGCTTTTGACATTGCGTAGATGAAAGATGGAGAGATTATTGGCATCTTATTTTGCTTGCAGCCCAAAGATTTAGTGCGTTTTAATTGGTTTCTATGAGAGAAAGAGCATAACTGGTGCACATTTGTATACAACCTTTTTTGAAGTAATAACATTACACGGATTATCTCCACTAACTTCTTTGGAAAATAGTGGGCCAATCCAACATAAGAATATGTTTTGAGTTTAGAGATGCTGGAAGGCAAGACCCATGCCAAGATCTTACATCTTCTGTAGCCTCTAACACTCCTTCTACATTGACAAGTCTCACTCTAGCCAGTTTGGGTCTAGGCAAATTGGGTGCGTCTCCGTTGGCAGTGTGTTCCTCACCATGTGGCAGTGAGCATGGGCAGGAATGGGGTCGGGTTGTGAGCACTCAGGAGCTGTGGTAAACGCTCATCTATGCGTGTATCTTTGGATGACCCATTTCCCCCAAATCTCTCAGTATACGTTTGTCCCAGTTGATAATGACATATGCGCTTCAGTCACTATTGATAAAAAGGTTTGACCATGAAATTATTGATTGACAACTACCAGGGTCTCATCGCAGATTGGTTGAGATGCTGTTGTCAGAGGAAGAATCCACAGGACAAACATTCTTCTGAAAATCAAATCTCTTGCGATACCCAGCATGGTTCGGCTTGCACTACCCTTGAAGTGGTTACGAAGAACAAGGAGGGGTCCGCAAGGGATCTTTAAATGCAGACAAATCTAGGCAGGTCAGACTGGATAAGAAGGGGGCTAGCATGGTCGGAGAAAGTCTAGCTGTCGACATGTGGCCAAGTGGATGCGAACCAGTTTGTTTTTGGACACAACCGCCAAGGTCCACAAGACACAGAGCCAAGCTTCTGTAAAACCCTCCTATTGTACATCATGGTGTTTTGTCAAATGTTTGGTTTACAAGAAATAGCAAAAACAGCAATCATGTCAGATCTTTAATACTCCCACCGGGCCTCTGACAATTGGTCTCCGACTGAAAACCTGATTTCTGGAAGCTGAGTAGTTTGGGCTATTTTCCACATAAACAAAATTCTCACCAATAATACAATAGTTTTGCAAAGTGAGGAGAAGTCCACAATGGAGGTTTTGGCAAGAAGGGGCGGCGACATGAGGCTGACAACAAAATGACATGATTTTCGTCATGCAACTGTGACTAGGAGAACTGATTTTGGCACTTTTCCTCCCCGTTTCCCTCCAGAACTGTCTTTTATTTAGCTTCAGCCACCTTACCGTCACCTCTAACCTAGTTCCCTAAAGTAAAGCATCCCTTCAGCATGACACAGCCACCACCATATTTCAGCCTGGTGATGCTATATTCAGACTGACAATCTCTGTTAAATGGTGAGTAAAACTCATTAGCTATGCATGATTGTTATTATGACAACCCTATTCTGGAAATTTCTGGTAATTTGAAGCTGACCTTTTGTGCGTTCCAGAAAAACAAGTGTCTACTACTTGTTCTACCAGTATAATAGTTGGTGAGCTCATCTATTGCGGACATGTTTGAGACATACCCAAACAAACAGGGTTCCTGCTTTGTGCAGGAGCTGCCCGTTCCTACAGCTCAGAGGCTGTCATGAGATTCTGGGACAATCTGTTCTGACTGCAAAGAGTGGGTCATTTCTACTTCAATCTGGAGCAGTCGCTGACGCCTCTAACCTACTTTCCCACCCAAGCTTTGCAGCGTCTCTAGTTCACCTCCAACTCCCTCACCTCTGTCTGTGAGCGCTCAGTCGCCCCAATCCAGAGATCCAAGTTGACAGCTACTGCGAACGAACAGAGACCTTCTCCATTCTAATTGCATCTTGCCAGCAACCTCGTCAACCAAGTTCTGCTTTAAAGAGACCCTGAAAGTTGGCATGCCAGCCCCACCTGTTTCCTTTGCCCTGAGGAGACCAATTTATTTTACAAGTGTGCAGTTTTACATCAATTTTTTTTTTTAGCTTCCCTTTAAAACTTCAGTGTGAACCCAAGATGGAACATTTTTACGGAAGATTTAAGTCAGATGTGCATATAAAAATGCATCCCGGATGGAGTTTATTGCAACCAAACACTCTGATTGTGTAAGGAAGAACAAAACCCACTTGCAGCCTTGAACCAAGTGTAGCTGAACAGGCTTTACCTGACTGGATGGTCATGTCCCTCTGCACCATGCCGAAGAGAATCTCTGCCCCTTCAGATCAGACTAGCACTGCATGCTCCCCAGTGACAGCAGATGGGGTGCTCAACACCATCCAGCAAGAAAGTAGTCCGAGTGTTTTCCTGCAGCCTCCAGCTGGTTTTCCACAGGTAGGTGTGCACCTCACGCTTTCCTCTCTGGACTGCGTCTGCAAGTGTGAGCATGTCCCGGCAGAGAGGGCGTGTGTGGGTCTGTGTTGGCGGCGCCTTAAAGTTCCTTAGGTAACAACAAGGTTCACCCTTCGCTCCTGGTCTTTCATCTTTTCTTATTTTTATCCAGAAATAAAAAAAGAGAACGAACTACAACAAGCTGATGTAAAGTCCAAGTAACACCACTTCATTTACTTGCTTTCCAGTTTTCTTCGCTTTCCTTCTGTTCCCTTCAAGTTATGCAATACTGCCATTTCAGAGATGACCTCCCCCTTCCTTCAACTTCCCCATCCTCCTCCTCTTACTCCTCCTGCTGCCGGAACTGCTACAGCCTGCACTCCTACAACTCTGACCAGCTTTTCCAGCTCGGCGTTCTGAACCATCTCAGTCGCATTAATATGTCCTCGCCGCTATTGTTTGCTGCAGAGAGCTTCAGAGGCAGGTTTGGAGCCCAGAGAACAGGAAACACAAAAAGCTTCGCAGACCAGCATGTTAACGCCGGCCTTCACATCTGTGTCTCATTCTGGAAAGATATGTCCTTCCATGTATACACACATATACACACACACACAGAGACGCATGTCTGGTTGATAACAAATCTCTGCTAACTCACCCATTGCTAAGGAAGGAATCTGCTGGAGTAAACAAACTGCTTTGTCTGATGTCAAAAATAAAAGCTTTGAGGAGCTTTCATACGTGAGTTGGGTGTTGTACAGCAGAAAAGTGTAGATACAGTACTTTGTGCAAATGAGCCTTTTCACATTAAAATTATGAATTTCAATGTGTTTTACTAAGAGTTGGTGTGTCTTTAATAGCTTTGCACATTCAATGACTGAAATTTTTTGCCAGATCTTCTTTGCAAAATAGCTCAAAAAGGTTGGATGGTTTCAAGCTTTGCCAAGGAGTCTAGATATGTTTGTAATTGTTGGCTGCATGCTGGATTAGACAGCTACTTCTGATTTGTTCTTTTTTCTAGACTCTTGTTTCTTCTTTTGTTTTTCTTCTTTTGGTTGTGACACTGCATCTTTGGACAATTATTCCCTCTGGTTTTGGATGCTGTGCAGCTGGAAGGGTTTATGCGCTTATTTGTTTTACTTTCAGACAGTTGTTATGAAGCATAACCATGGAAACAAGGAGTTGAAAATGAGGCTTCGTGGAAGCAGAGCACAACCAAAGAGTAGCGGAAGAAAGGGGAAGTTCAAACCATCTTTTCCATGGATTATAAAGGGTAAAGATCATATTCCCGACTCCGTCGTCACTCTGTCCAGCTTTCTTGCTGAATCTCGAACCCGTTTGCTTCGCCTGCCTGGTCTTCATGGAGATCTTTGTCTACCGATGTTCTCTAACAAACTTCTGAGGTGTTTTAGAACTGAGACAGACATGCAGGTGAACTTTATTATAAAACTTCTGAAAGAGTTTGACAGGCAATAATGCATGTTACACTTAACGTTTGAATTTACAGAACTTTATGAAAGCCATATGTCATGTTTACTTCTACCTCATGTTTATGCATGACTTCACAGTCAAATGAAATTCTAATAAAATATGATTCAGTTTGTGACTGTGACACCACAAAATGTGAAGAAGCTTAAGGAGTGTAAAAGCATTTGCAAGCAACTGCATGACAGCCCAGAAATGCTTGTGCTTGCCGGGAAAACGGCCTGCACTCTGAGCAGCAGCATCTTCTCACTAGATTAGCTGCAGGAATGCCCGCATCAACTTGTCTGCTCCTGAGTGGTGGAGTAAAGTGCCAGAAATAGTCAGACGACAATTGTTTGCTTAAACCTGGGAGTGGTGGCCTGAGGCAGACGGAGAAAAATACGATCTTATAACTACTTACAGCCTGAAATCTTTTTGAACTGTGAGAACAGCACTGCTAATACTCGTCATGTAACCAACTGATTTGAACTCAAATGAGCACGACTGCAGGCTGAAACAACAAGAAGCCAGCGCAGATACTCTTGTATAATGCAAAGACGTGGGAGTGCCTGTAGTCGAATTACACATCAACCCTAGAATCAATCTTTGGAGTGCTCTGCTTATGCAGCGGGATGAGATTCAGACTGTGTGGCAGAAAGAAAGCTCTCACTACGCTAAAGACACCGAATTGGAAACACTGGGGGAGCTCCTGGTTACTACATTGAAAAAGTAAGCAACATTTTCAAGTGAAAAGTCATTTCTGATGTTTAATTATTGAATAAGTACACATATTAGCACACCAAAAAAAAGATGTTTATTGTTATTAATCTGTTTTTTAGGGTTATCCAACCATCAGACTGGTGCAAACTGTTAATGTAGTTTCAGGAACTCCAGATCATTCGTGGACCTTCTTTAGAAATGTGGACAAGTTGGAGACGGCTGCGCTGCTGCTACATGTTTAGCATTGAGAAGCTATTTTAGACTCGAATAGCTTCTCCAACAGGCAAACTTCTTTGAGCACAACTTTAACATGGCAGTAGTCTTTTCCAGCATTTTCTGAGGCAAATATTAATCCCCAGTGAGCCAAGCGAAGCAGCTTTGTCCTCCATTACTGTTTGCACATGTCGTGTGTGTGTTTTATTTACAGGCGTATCAGAAACGTGGGAACGTTCTGTTCATTAAAAAAAAAAAAAAAAAAAAAAAAAAAAAGTGATTCAGTGCCCCCCCCCCAAAAGAAAAAAAATAATGTTTAATCGATTAAAAAAAATTAATGTGTAAATCCCACTCCAAATATTTTTTTTAATTATTTTTCAAAAATAAACAAAATTTTATAAGATGATCAGGATGTCAAATAGTTTAATTAGAAATCCACGACTTTCCATAATAAGGATGTAATAAGGATAGAATGGAAGCCCATTTAGAACTTTAATGTTCTGATCTAAGAGTTTGCTGCCATTTTAAAGCTTTTCAAACAACTTTGCAAGAAAAATAGCCAATGGATGAGCTAAAAACAATACAACTCCAATACAAGCTTTTCAAATGTAAAACTGATATTAGTTAGGTTTAAATTTAATCCACTGTTAAGATAAGATAAGACAATAAGATGAAGTTTATTGTCCCAAAGGATATTTCTCTTGGGTACAGACTTAAAAACTTTTTTTTTTTTTAAATCAAACTTCAGCCAAATTTGGCTTCAATGTTCCAGAGTGAATCAATTAATAGAGCTGACTAATCTAACCCGCTACGACTCAGACCAATGGAAGCTGTTACAAGAGTCCACCGTGTAGCCTCAAAACTTGGTTATCTCCAGCCACAAAGCAGGCCTGCAGAGCGCCAAGTCCAGTGAGCAAACACACAGCAGCCATTAATCTGCTGCAGCAGGAGGTCGGCACACAGGAGCAAGCCAATTAAGTACAGAAGCTGCTTCGCTCCCTTCTTCTGAGGACTTCAATGCACACACACACACACCTCCAGTTTCACTCCCTTTTGTTTTATTGGTCTTTAGATGTTCTGAGGTGAGAAATCCCTTCACTAACAGAATAACACACAGGCGCATGTAGCTTTAACTTCTGCCATTCAGAAGGTTTTCTAATATAGCACACCCTCTAAGAGTAATTATTTCTGGAGGAAAAAAAGTTGGTTTAGAAAATCTACCTTTCCAATGACAGAACACATGTTAAACCGTGAATTTTCCAGGAAACTTCTTTATGAAACGTAACAAGCTAAAGTCTGCTGACTTACAATCTTGTTCTCAATCACTATCAGGGTAATTGTGGGTGTGATCAGGTTGGGAACAGCTCTGCAGCCACAAACATGCAAATACAGACAACACAGCAGAGCCATTGATAGAAGTCCAGAAGATTCCAGGTGAGAAGGAAATTGTCATTCAGTTCGTCCCAGCAGTATAAACATTATCCAGAATAGAGAAGAAGATTCAGAATGATCATTTGTGTCATTTATTGTGTTCACAACAAAAATGATAATAGGTATTTGAAAAAAAAATTACAATAATCGACTGTTTTGGAAATTCATGCACATCGTCCTTTTGCTGTTATTTATATTTGAAAAAATGCAAAAACAACCAATCAGAGCCAGGAAGAGGGACCTGGTGCTGTCAATCATTCATGAATGTGCTGCTAAATGTGCTGAAGAAACAACTCACTGTTAATCTGCTGTCATAGGTGGGAATGCTAACTGGCATTAGCATACACAACAGACACCCAAATGGGCATGACTGACAGCATTAAGCCCCTCCTCCTGCCTCTGATTGGCCGTTTCTATTTCAAGTTTCTCTGCCTGGGAGAAGGCAGAGAAACTTGATTTTCTTTTTCACAGATTATCTGTCTCATATTAGATTGTCACATTACAATGACAATGTAACATGTCATTGTTATGTTACATTGTCACAACAAATAGACAGTTGGAACTGTCTATTTGTTGTGACAGTTTCAATAAATAGAAATTACACACTGCAAGACCTCACAGTTCAACGTTCAAAAGCCTAGACTCAAAAAATGACAGTTTTAACTAAATGAAAAGAAAAATCAAGACGAAAAACAATTCACACTCACCGTTCTTGCGCTCCTGTATCGGCAGCAGATTTGGAGCTGGCTGAAGAGAGAGTTCCTGAAGCTCATTGGTCACCGCTTCGCTCTGAGGGCTCGGGGCCGAGCCCGGCTTCCCTGGAACCTCCATGGTTCCAGCACTGGGGTCAGCCCCCTGGAGGGGGTCAAGTGCTGCCATAGTCACAGGATAAACTGGAATAAAACAAAAATGTAAAACAATTAAGACATGCACCGAGAAACCTGCTGATGACCGAAACAAAAAACGAATCTGAGCTAAACATTGGCACCGGTAAATCTCTGAAGGGTGTACATTTGTTTTTAAAATAAATAAATAAAAAAAAAAGCTCAAAAGACTTAGAATAAGGGAAGGCAATACTATTAATGCATGTTTTTATTTAAAGATGTAGTTTGTAAAATAAGTCCTAACTGGTAAAATAATAATTGTAGTACAACAATAAGAAAAAAAAAAGAGAACACGTTAATAAAGTGTATTCTGATTAAGACTGTATCATATCTAGCAGTAACAATGATGCTTATCAAGCAAAAGTCATCTAGACAGGTCCAGGAATGTGAGAACTGGTACATTGTGTATCTTTAGGTGTAACCTCTTTAGCACCAGCTGTTCCATTCTTTCAGACAAACGCCAACAAAACAGCTGCAGTTTTTAATCAAAGCTCTGCTGGATCAGCGAAGAAGTCAGAAGCTTAAACCCATCAAACGGCTACATATCAAAACAATCTGAAACATCCGTCTGTCTCAGTAAGCAAAAAAGGGATTTTTTTTTTATTTGTTTGTTTGCATCAGAGAAAAGACTTCAGCAGAAAAACGATAAGCACTCAGTACAATTCCTGGAAACAGAATACCTATGATGCTTTCTCCCTGAAAAACAACAAGGGGAAGAGGAAGAATGAGAGCTGCAGGCTAGGCGCTACACAGTCATCAGCATTGATTGAGCTTGTAAAAATGTTGCTGTTTTTTTTTTAAAGACAGTTATAAATGTCTGTCTGTAGCTTCTGTGACATTTCCAAACACTCTGACAAAACATTATTATTATTTATCTTACATTGGCTGTTATACTCTTTATATCACTGAAAAAACAAATTAAAGTTGTTTTTTACATGTTTGACCAAGCTTGTGAAGCAAATGGTGGACTTAAGTGTGTTATACTGGTGCAGTTATCAAATAAATCCATAATTCAGTAAATGTATGTCTATGTTTTAAAAAGAGAAATGATTAAGTCAATTCAGCTCAGTTTTTTCTGCATTGGCCAATACTGAACCTCAAATATCCGTATCAATATCGGAAGAGAAAAAGAAGTGCGTTCCTAGTGATTTATGAGGTTATTGATTATTGACATGAAGACTTGAATATGGTCTCAAAACAACATTGTGGTTTACTGTAATAATTTAAATTACCCAGCAAAATTTGTTATGGTAACAACCAGAGAACGTTCTTCCCCGCAGTGTCACTACTCTTCGAAGGTATGAGTTATGACAACAATTTATAATAAAATCTAGTGATTAGTTAGTAAATGCAGCCCAGAATGGAGTCCTGGAAGAAAGTCACCGCTGAACACAAACCATCAGAGTGTCCTATTAGCAGATTGACCATGAAGGAGACAGAAAAAACATGTGAAACAAGGTGTTTGGTCTGACGAAATGCTCAAAACACGTTTCTGGAACATGGTGTGAAACACGGCGGTGGCGGCATCAAACGCAAACACTGTTTGTTAGCAGGAGCTTCTATCTCACACCGATACGTGCAACAAGTGTGGGAGACGAACAAACAGGACAGCCGGTAAATGCCAAAATGAGACAATAGCAAACAGTTGCAAATTGGTCTCAGATAAAATGTTTCACTCGGTTTACACAGACGACGTGTGATGATGACACGCAAATATGTCGGTTATCCAAATTCCAAACGATCCAGGTTTTTTTTCCCCCTATAATTTTAATCTGGCAGGTTAACTTGGAGGGTTTTAATGAATTCGCTTAATTTAAGGTGATCTGTTGAGAGGCTCAAGTTGCCTCATCCTGATTCCCCCCCCCCCAACAGATGGCTGCTGTTTGAACACGCTCTGCTGCAAAGCGCTGAAGAAAGATACTGGCATTCCTCTCCGCACACGCCCACACTGGCCTCTCTGAAATGCATCCCAATCACACTGGTAGAATGGAGGAGAAGAATAAGAAAAAAAACCAAGGTCCTGACAGTCAGTGGTGCAAAATAGAGGCATTACATTGGCGCCTCGCTAAAGGGGGCGCTACATAGAGGGGGGAAACACCATTTCTAGTATTTTCTGTATTTGTTTGTGCATGTGTGAATAATGGATACACCTCAGACTGCACATAGTCGCGCCCCTGCTGACAGCTGTGGTTCTATGAATGTGAAACACAGGAAACCCGATCCCACGAATTACAGCAGCTTCCCCAGGTGCAGGATGTGACTCAGATCAACAGATCAGACCATGCTGCTTACCTGCCTTACAGAAGGTTCAAGAGGGGTTTCTCCATTTCAGCAGGACGAGGCATCCGTGCAATCAGCTGGAAAAAATACCAGAGAGGATGTATTAAATATTGTGTTGATTATTATTATTTTCCGTCAGAGCACACTGCGGGTCCTGGTGGGTGTGCTGCGGGATTTGGAGCAGGGGAGGCCATGCTGTGCAGAGAAAAGCTCCCTGTGTGCTTAAAAGCGTCTCTAAATAAAAGAACAGTGACAACTGCTGGAGGAGGAATTCACGCTTCAGGAGGCCTCAGCACAGATGTCAGCTGTCACTAACCAAAACACATACACACACACACACACACACACACACACACACAGGCTAGGCTATTGTTAGCCTGTCTGGATGGAAATTCACTCAAACATGCCAGAAATACAATGAAGTCAAGCTGCACGCGAACATCACAACAGCTCACAATTGCTTCCAACGGCAGAAGCAGCTCCGTCTGAATCGCTATGCGCTCGCCACTGAACACAGACACCCCGAGTTAGCAAGCTAGCTAGCGCACCATGGCAGGCAGACATCCCCGCTAACCGAGAGTTAACATGCTGCCCCTCAACTGCGTCTTCCCTCCTCCTACCCAACAAGCGAGAAACCCGAACAGTCGACATAGAACATTTATATGGACGCTTACTTCTCAAGTTTGCCACTTCTGCGCTGAGTGTGAGGGGTAAACAGCATCAGCATCACAGTGCTACTTCCGAATCACAAAGGAAACTTTAACCGGAAAACCCTCCTCTGCGTGGGACGCGACGGCCCACTTCCTTCACAGCATCATTCCCACGGTTTTATTTCAGCTCTATGGCCACGAGATATATTACAGCGCGTGTGTATAACCGAACGCGATAACTTCCTCTATAAAATACGAGCAATGATTAACTTGAATTGGAAAAGGGGGAGAGGCGCGGAGAGCAAAACAAACCACTGTCTGCTGAGACTTTTCGATGCATGTCTCCACCTACCGTCGAAGTCAGTGTACTGCAAGATGCACCAAGCCGAAATAATCGACATCCATTGTATTGTATCGAAATCAGAGTTCTAACCTCTATTAAGTATTGTTACTGACAAACATTTACTTTTACTATACCCCAGCGTTTCTCAATTCCAGTCCTCAGGCCCCCTTGCTCTGCATGTTTTAGATGTACCTCTATTCCAGAACAGCTGATTCAAATGATTGCATGATCATCAAGCGCTACAGAAGCCTGTTAATCACCCACATATTCAATCCAGGTGTGTGGCATAAGGGAAACACCTAAAACATGTAGGGCAGGGGGGCGTGAGGATTGGAATTGAGAAACACTGCTATACCCTAATGTCATTTAATCCACACATATCTATCCAAATTAGTTATCTAAAAGCAGAAACATGAATGCAGTGTGTAAGTGCACCCAGGGACAAAAATCTTAAGCTTTCATGATGATAAAATTGTCCTGTTAAAGTCAGAGGTCAGATGCAAATAAGCACAGACTCCACAGACTCCAAATTGGAAGAAAAAAATCTTTAAAAAATCATATTAGAAGACAAAATATTGAGAGAAAGTTGAAACATCACTTACATGTAGTCATATCTGGGTAACTTATCTACTTATTTTCTATAGACAGAGAGAAGATTTTGTGTTGTGTTGATGCAAATGATTTAAATTCAATTCAATCTTTGTGGATCACGAGTCTGTTGAGTAAAGTAATCAAATTCAAATTCAAAAATACTTTATTGATCCCAAAGGGAAATTAAATTTAGCTGTAACTCATATTAATTTGAGATTATTCAAAGAAGCATGTGTGAAAAGGAAAAAACTCCTATAGCAGTCTGTGTTGCAGCAAATTTGAAGAAGCTTCCAACTGAAGACACTCTGACAATCTCATGCTCAGGGTTGTCCATAATTTTCTTGATTTTATGTAAAATCATGAAGGAAGAACAATAAACATAGAAGGAGTCAAAAACAATTGAAACAAGAATAAAAAAGTAATAATAATGATAAATCGTAATCTCAATAGAGTAATAGTTATGTCAATTCACTAGAAGGTCAGTCTGTCAGATTACAAGTTCCTTTTAAAAAACAACCTGAAAGCAGATGTTAAACATACTTGTCACCAAACCCCGATGTCTATATTGAAAACGTTTTATTGTATTGCTCTGGTGTAAAAGTAAAAAAAAAACCAGACGGTTTCTGATTGGTTAATTTCTGATTAACCAATCAGAAACAACTTCTTTACATTTTTCACTCCATAGGGCTGAATTCTACAATTACGTAGAGGATGGTATAGTGACATAGGATGACGTTGTTGTTAGGATGAGTCATGATGTGTTTTTCTGTTCTATTAATTGTTCATGTTATGAGGGGGAAAAGGCAAGTTTCTTTGCATTTCGTATTATTAACAAATTATTTTTAAAACGAATTACATTATCACCGTGGAAACAGAACCAGAAATTATTTATATATATATATATTTCAATAACTAGAATATTGTAGTTTGGTAAGCAATATATATATATATATATTTTTTTTTTTTTAATGTATTTTTTCGCGTTTTTATCCTTTTCACACTTGAGAGACTGATTTACAACTAATATGTGGTCCCGAGAGAAGGAATAAAGGAGGAATTTGTGAGAATTTGATTTTAACCATCTTAATATTTTTCAAATTGTAATTTATTCCAGTGTCTGAAAAACAATTTTAAGGGTTATAAAATTTCAGAACTCCGTTAAACACTGACGATACACCGGCTAAGGCAGCCGAAGAGGGTCAGTTTGGTTAAAAGGGTTTGGTCTGTCTGTCAACGGTACGGTAGTGTGCAGCTGCGGAGGTGCGACCATGGCTGAGCCGGAGTCTCTGAGGTGCTCCAGCGTCAGGAACCGTGGAGGCGTCCAGAGAGTCGAAGGGAAACTTCGAGCCAGCGTAGAAAAAGGAGACTACTATGAAGCTCACCAAATGTACAGAACTTTATTTTTTAGGTGAGTATGGCCTCTGTGCGAGTTGCAGTTTGTAATTGTCAGTTGGCTTCGAGGCCTATCTGTTCGAGATCATTCTGCTGTCAACCCTTTTTTCACTGCTGTTTACACGCGATTGGTTGGATTTCTTGTTGGACCCGCCTCGACGTGCTTGTTGTTGCGCCTGATTGGACACTCGATATTTCCGTCTTCAGTAGATCTATCGCTATTGGCTGGTTACCTTTTTAGCATAGCGAGTTTGAGAAGGCTGTGGATAGCATAGTTGTGTTAGCTAAGCTACTGAGATAAGAACATGAGACAGCTGTTTCTGTGTCTCAGTTGAAATAATTCAGAGAAAACAAAAAATACAAAGGCAAAACGTTTTTGTTGCCATTACATAAAGGGGGTTTGTTGACGGTGGACAGTAGTGTTAGCAACTAGCTTGATTAGGTAGCCACATTCTGTCATTAAGCATGATGCTAGACATGTTTATGGTTAGTTTGTTTTCTATACAGATTGCTTTCTTAGTTAACAGTCACATTTGAATACTGAGAGAACTGTCTGGTTTTATTAAAAAATGTCTTATAATATTTCTAGTAGTACTAGTTCTGAAAATGTAATCATGTTAAATCCAATTTTTTAAATCCCATAATTAAGAAGCCTAATATGATTATTGCTTGGTTCCCTATTTCATTTGCTTGACCCTTTGCCTAAAAGATGTCTCACAAGGGACTGTAAATGGGGAAATGGGCTGCATTACAATTTTAGTACCAATTTAAATATAAATATGAAAGAACACATAAAGCTTAAAACGATTGAAATGCTTTAACATTATTACTCCTGTCCTCCATCAGGTATATGTCACAGGGAAAACACGCTGAAGCCAGAGAGCTGATGTACAATGGGGCTCTTCTCTTCTTCAGCTACAATCAGGTACAAAATACACAAGGCTCTAAAATGTCTTTGTGACATGCTGCTGCAGCTACAGATGACTTCCTTTAATTTCTTTTATGTACATTTATTTAGCCGACAATGTAGCTAACGCTGTGTGTATGTCACGTAAATTTGCATTTGGGTTGCACTAGTGTTTCATTTTTTCCGCTTGTGTTAGTGGACTGCTCCTGCCTATTTATAGGACCCTTTGTGTGAAAACAGAGTGAAAAAGATGAAGTGGTGTTTTTTTTTTTTTTATTTTTATTGCTTTTCAGCAAAACAGTGCAGCTGATCTGTCCATGCTGGTGTTGGAGGTTTTGGAGAAGTCCGACACAAAGGTAGAAGATGAAATATTAGGTGAGTTGCAGATTGATCACGCTACCAAATATTTCATGCGCCGACTAGTGAGATTTATTTTTAGAGCCGTCTGCTTTTGGTCTATTTTTTTTTTAACTTGCTCCTTCTTTCATCGTGTGAGTTAGAGTCATATGATGCGTACGCTTGCAAATAATGATACCTTAAAGGTAAAAAAAAAAAAAAAAATGTTCGGAAAGCAAATTCTTTCAACTGAATTTTAGTTGTGTCGCTTGCATTCAAATCGGCATTAGAAATGGTTCATTTCTTTAGGTCCGTTGCCACATTTCCGATTCCCAAAATCCCATATTAATGATAAATAATATAAAATTAGAGAAAGTCATTTCTTTTCTTTTTTTGTAAAATGTCTTCACTGGTGTGGTATGTGTGTGCGTTGAATTGTGGTGCAGAAAACCTGGCCAAGCTGTTCAGCCTGATGGACCCAAACTCTCCAGAGAGAGTTGCGTTTGTTTCCAGAGCCTTGAAATGGTCTACAGGAGGATCTGGCAAGTTAGGGCACCCAAAATTCCACCAGCTGCTTGCTGTCATCTTATGGAAAGGTAAATGGCTAATTGTCTTAGCTACTGTGAAGAAAACAGGTGACTCAAATATTTGTAGGCTGAGGGTTTCTTAATAAAGTCTTCCTTCAGGGTAGATCAGGTGTTTTTAACAGAGATCTTAGAGTGATACTGCTGTTATTTGCTCCTCCGAATGTTAATAGACTTTGAGCACAAAGTTTTACCGCAGGGTTTCCCCCAGACAACCTGCTATGCCCGATGGTAGTCCGGCAGCAGCCACCTTGTTGAGCAGGCATCGTAATTGGAAATAATGGCTTGTGAGGCCAATTAGCAGGTGCAGCGCCCAGTTCAATGTGTCGACTGTAAACCTAGCTATGAAAGAAAAAACATATTTAAAATAAACAAACAAAGCTTAGCATGGTGAGGAGGCAAATAAAGCCTGCTGGCCCGCCGGGCTTATGGTACACTGGGAGAAAAACCCCGGTAGCATTCTGAAACGGTCTCGAACGTCTTGAGTTTGTGTTGCTGTCTATACTGATGACGATGCGCTGTTTCTTTGCCTCATATGTTTAGAACAAAACTACAGCGAGTCTCGGTACCATTTTCTGCATTCATCTGACGGGGAGGGCTGCGCTCAGATGCTAGTAGAGTATTCATCGTCGCGAGGCTACCGCAGCGAGGTCGACATGTTTGTTGCGCAGGCCGTCCTTCAGTAAGTCACCTGTGACGCCCGCACTGTAAAACAAAGACAGGAGGGTTGCTGCGCCGTTTTCATTCGTGTCGGCCTTCCCGCTCCAGGTTCCTCTGCCTAAAGAACAAAAACAGCGCTTCCGTGGTGTTCAGCACATACACAGAGAAACACCCGTCCATAGAGAGGGGCCCTCCTTTCGTCCAGCCTCTACTAAACTTTATCTGGTTTCTGCTGCTGGCAGTGGAAGGGTGAGAGCAAGTCTCTTGATACTACTTTTTTAGTAAGGCTAAATATAGGCTGTGTTTTGGAATGACTATTGATGTCCAATAATTAAAGCGGTTTTGTCTTTCAGGGGTAAATTAACAGTTTTCACAGTGTTATGTGAGCAATATCAACCTTCCCTGAAAAGGGATCCCATGTATAATGAGGTGAGTTGTGCTCTTCGTTGTTGATCTGATGTCTCGCACGTTTTAAAAAGTTTGGTCCAACATTCAGAAACCAGTGAGCATCTCAATTTCTCCTGTTTCTCTTTCTCTGCGGATGTTGCTGTCCTAGTATCTCGACCGAATAGGACAGCTTTTCTTTGGAGTCCCACCCAAACAGTCTCCATCGTACGGAGGCCTGCTGGGTGAGTCCAATACTGTCTGTATTTTCAGTAAACAATAAGGTTGCAACAGGAGAAGCTGAATGGTGGTTTCCATCTGGCAGGGAACCTACTGAACAGCCTGATGGGTTCTGAAGACGACGTTGCCGAAGAAGCCCACGAGGACAGCAGCCCCATAGAACTGGACTGAGCCCACAGACCATGGCGAGGAGAACAAACGCATAAGGAGAAAACAAATCAGAAGAGGGAAGACCATTCCGCCTCCCTACTGCCCCTTAGCTAACAGGGTCAGGTCGAGGCGCTGGTCTGTTTTCAGAGGCGGGCTGTTTGTCAAAAGTCCCACCATCCCCAAACAGTTCGCAGCAAAACCAGAATGATTATCATTCTGCCAAAACATCCCCCCGTCGGCTCTCTGTGGACCGAGCGGGCCAAACTGCAACCTCTCCTCCTGTTGAACGAATACATTTTATCTTTAACCATCTTTTGTTTTTGGTAGTTTGGGACTATTGCTTGCTGTTTTAAGTGTGTATGATAAACTGTCCTCTCCCCGTAACATCCTGCTTCAAGAAGGCTGGACGCGGGGAGGACGGCGTCACAAGTGCAACAACCCTGCTCAGTGTAAGGGTTTAGTGAGCTCACTACAGATTTCAAAGTGTTTGGTCGGTCAGCCTCGGAGAGCTCCATCAGGAGTCAAGATGTAGCTGTTGCTGACTTTTTTTTTCTCCCCCAACAAGTGTATTCCGTTATGTCTCTTCTGTCAAATGTAAATTAAAATGTACTTATAGCCATCGCTGTGTGTCAGCGTTTCGTCTCTAGTTGAATATCTACGGCCTGCATCATTTCACTGGCAATCGCACTAAATTCCTGTTTTATGAGTCTTTGGGTCATTTTCAAAACCTTCGGTCAGACTTTGCCAAATCTCAAACATGAACAGTGTTTGATTCACACTGTTTAAAACCTAACAGTGTGAGCAAAATAAAACACTGAAAAGGCTTGTTGGTCACAAACGTGTCGTATATTTATTTTTGCGGAGTTCGGATCAGAAAAAGACGGGTGCAAAGTTCGGCGTAAAAGTTCGGAGATTGATCGACTTCACAGCTTCGGGCTGCATGGCGGCAATTTGCACCGAATGCAGATTGCCATGAAGAATTGAAATGCAAGTAATTGCAAAGTAAAAGAACGTTAACTTGATAGCAATGTTATTTGTACTGTATGCTGATCCTACCATTAGGTGGGCTGAAGTCATCATTTCAAGGACCTTCTTATTGACTCACGGTAAAGGACAGTTATAACTTCCAGAAAAACACAAAATGTCATCACTTTACATCAAAATGTCTGGGAATATTGCTGTCAAATTCTCTCTTCGTTAACGTTCTTTTACTTTGCAATTACGGTACTTGAATTCCAGGATTATCTTGTTTACTAACGCATTCAGTTACTATGGGGAGCAGAGAACGCTTGAGGAACAGCAGCAGGCAAGTGTGAATGTTTCTGCACTCTGAGGTGGAAACTTTTAACCACTGGCCTGGTTCACAAAGGGCACCAAAAATAAAAAATCACGTTTCTCCTAAAAACCAAACACAAAAAAAACCCATCCAGGACAGAGTGACAACCTACATGAAGGACTAGAACTGCACTACAATAGACTGAGGTAAAGGTAATTTATCTGACTGAGGCCTTATAGAGTGAAGGTTTTCTACAATGGGCCCAGAATTATTAGTGAAGGATTCTGACATCTTCCATGTGTAGTGTTGCTTATTTAACCTGTACCGGCTCTGTAAAGCAGAGTCATGGATCTCTGCAAAGGCACAGACAAATGAGCAAACATGCTGGAACTAAAAGAACTAAACTGTAACCAGCAAAGGTAAATAAAATAAAAAAGCTTGTGCTGAAACACATTGAATAACTTATTTTTATTAAAAAAAAACCCTAAATACTAGAGAAACATTAATCCCAGAACCACTTGATGTCTAAAAATGGACTAATTAGTAGCAGGTCAGTGTGACATGAACACAACACAATTATTACTGCAAATTGCAATGACATTTTACAATCAATCTATCTTCTTATTACCGTTATTCCTATTATATTCCTATTACTCAGGGGTTTCAGAATTAACAGAGCCTAATGTAATACTTTGTGGGTGTGACAGCTTTAGCCTGTTTTGGTTTGCTGTTCATGTGGTTCAGATTTTTTATTTACATTAGTGAAATTATTTTAATATGTTTTATGAACTATTTTATAGTGGAACATTCAGGTACGGGACTGCAGAGCAAGCCTCTGGATTGTGTCTGACAGGTGGGCCATGTCAGGCCGCTGAGCCTGATGTCTGATGGACTCCAGAGTCCGAATCTGGAGGAAACACAAAAGGGGGAGAAAAGTCATAATCATAACAATGTATAGCTGCTGTAAAGTCAGGTTTAACGATTCCAGGCTATGAAACAAAACTTGGAAGCGATTAATTTCTGCGGAAATCTGCTCGGTTTGTAAAATGCCAACCCACAGAGACTCGTGTCTCGCAGTGTCCGTGCTTGTGGCTCAGGTTCCACAGGTTGATGGACAGCTGACTCAGCTTGTTGTTCCTCAGGTCGCCGTGGGCCAGCAGGACCCCGAAAAGGGAGAAGGCCAGGGCGCTCTGACGTCGCACGCTCTGCTGCAAGGAGACCAGGGACAGAACGGGGAAAGACATGTGCAGAGGAAAGAAATGTTACCTTCATAAGCTTTAACAGGGCAGTATCGTGATTTCCTGGCATGCAGTGCTATTTTGCAACACAGTCAAGCAACCATAAAAAATGACCAAATATGATTTCATAATTTAACACAGTGGTCCCCAACCTTTTTATTACCGCGGACTGGTCAAGACTTGGCAATTAGGGTTGGAAGATCAACGGATTTCTCAAACATGCATTAAAGAACCAAGCCAACACCCCAGGTATGTTTTGGATGAGGAAATAACATTACACAATGAAAAAGTCGAATAAAAAAACAATATTAATTTGACATAATACCGCCCCTTTAAATGAAGAATGTGAGTAGATCAAAGAAGAAGTGAGTGACTCCTGTGTGTTCTGACCTCGTCGCGAGTCAGCGTCTTCAGATGGTCCAAGATTTGTCCGATCAAAGTCTCACACAGCTTGTTGATCTCGGACAAGAACTTTGGGTCTCCTCCATATAACGTCTCATTGGAGTCCACTAGGGAACACAAGGTAGAGTCTAACCAGGGAGCCGTGATTTCTGCACATTGCAGTTCTATCTCCGTGTGTGTGTGTGTGTGTGTGTGTGCGCGCGTGATTTTACCTTTGGGAATGGAGTAGAGGTATGTTTCCTGACTCATGGCGGCGAGCAGCGGCAGGGCGCTGATGTAAACGCGCACCTTGGCGTCGCTGTTGTCCTCCCAGGTGTAATCCTGGACCATGTTGAGCAGCCCGCGGACCAAGTACAGCACGCCGTGCTCCGGGTGGTCCTGGAAGGAAATGCCGGGGGGGGTTTTACGCAGCCCTCCTTTTGCAGGATGCTTAAAATTTCGTTGCGTTGTCAGAAAAACGAGGGCATTACCGGGACAACAAGCAGCGTTGCCAAGAAGTTGTTGATGAAGTCCAGCAGGAAGCTCTCAGAGGAGCGAAGCTTGCCCTCCACGCTGATGGAGCGAGGAACCTCAGGAAGGACGCTAACTGCTGCCTTCAGGAACGCGTCGGCTGGAAGACGGAAACATTTATTCAGAGGCTAAAAGGAAGGTAACGCAAAAGAAACATTTTTCCCAATGTCTCCCAGGTGGCTCTGTATGACATATCATGCATCCCTTCACAAATGCATAGCAACAATTTTAAATTTTGGGGTAAAACAAAAGAAAAAAGTAATATCTCGCGTCGTTTTCCATTCACTTCTTGACTATGCGCGACTTTGTGTTGGCTCACCGCATAAAACCTCAGTAAAATGTAGTGAAGTTTGTGATTACAGCATGACAACGTTGCAGAAGGTCAAAGGAAGAACAGAAGACGGCGAGAAGTTGAGCTGTGATCCAAAATGGAGGATCTGCTCACCCTGAGAGAGACACTGGTTGGCCAAGGCGACCTGACCGGACAGCAGGTAGAGGTGGAGGCGGCTGAAGATGCTGCTGAGAGACGGGATGGTGATGAAGCAGTAGGCCGCACATGCCTGGAGAGCAGAGACCAATGAGCAAGAAGCCCCCTCTTAAAGGGACAGCCACCCATCCTGAGGTAACCGCACCCGGACAAACGCCGCTGTCTTCCTGGAGTGATTCCCCTTCATCACCATGCGGGTCTCCATGGCCAGCTGGTTCACCGTCTGGACAGAGCAAAGGTCACACTCGGCGTGACAAAGAGTCCAAATGTGCCGGGCGAGGGCACGGACGCTTTACTGACGTGGATGAGCTGCACCAGGACCGGCTCCAGGTTGCAGAAGGTGGCTCTGGCCTCCACGCAGAAACTCAGCTGCTGCTCGAAGTCCCGGCCGAAGGAAACCTCGAAGAGAAGAGTATGGCAAGAAGGAGAGGACAAGATTACTAGCAGTCCGGTGTGAAGTCGTAATAAAGCAGCGTATTATTACTGAGCGTCAATCTCAGATACTAAACATCTGAGATTTAGTATCGACCCAATCCAACACAGAAGACCGCTGTTGAATTGACTTAAAATGCTTTTTTTAAAAATTTTTTTAAACACATAACATAAATATACTGAATTATAAATGTATTTGCTAATGCTGCTCCAGTACAGCACAATTAAATACACCAACGGCTTCACAAGCTAGGTCAGTGAAATTAGCAGTAGAACAGCCAACGTGACATAAATAATAAACTAATAATAATAAAATAACAAACTGAAAAAAAAGTTGGCTAAACTGCAACAAACCTCCTTTCAAATGGTTCAGAAAATGCAATTTGGAATTTTAAATATAATGTCAAATAAATAATAAAACACAATGTCACTCAAAGCACAAAGCATAGAGTTAGACTGAATAGATCTGATCTTATGGCTCATTGATACACGACGTAGGATGTTTTTCAATATCAGGAGCGATTCAGATACTAATGTCAGATAGGTGCATCTCCACAAACCAGCATGTTTTGTATTCAGAATTTCTCACCCATATTTAATTTGCTAACCACGATCTTGTTAAGAAGATTTGTGAATCAACTCTTATGAAATAAAACCGAAGTCTCACCATGCGGATGAAGCCGATGATCAGCAGAGACAAAGATCTTTTCTCATCTTCGAGTGTGAGAGCGCTGCCGGGCAAAAGATAACAGACGTTGCTGAGTGATAATTCTTTGTTGCATTCATCACACAAATATGAATTTAACTGTGCTCAGTGTTCTTAATCGCCCAAGTTCCCCGGTGTGTCACCCTTTCAACACTTGGGAACTTGAGTGCAAAGGGTGACACATCAGTGTCTTCCATGGGAAGAGAAGGCCTGGCTCTCATTTTCTGTTCTAATTCACCCAAGTGTGTTCTGTGGTGCAGGCCAGTCAATTCCACCCTATTTTTCTCAAAGCAGACTGATCGAACTCCATCCCCCAGTATTTATAGCACTGAAAACTACCGCTGACATCACTAAAGTTATAAAAATACCCGACTTCGGACAACTTTTTGCCTTAATTGGATGGGCGACACAATACTTGTGGGTTTTTTGTTAGTATAGTTAAAACGATATTAACAGTAAAAATAAAAACCACACCCGTTAAAGTTTAGAGAGGATGGAAACACGTAACCTACTTAACGGAGTCGTGCATTGTTTTGCAAATGTGCAGCATGGCGTTGAGGATGACCGGGTCCCTGGTGAGCTCCAGCTGATGTCTGCAGGAAACACAACAGATCGGGAAAAATCCATTCACTTTGTCGACCGAAGCAACTAAATTCCTCTCTCCGAGCCGGTTCATCCGTTTTTTTGTCTTACTTGATGAAAACCTCCATGATGGATTTGCAGACCTCCACCCTCACACTGTCCTTCTGGAACATGTCGAGGAACGGCAGGAAGCGCTCCTGAAGGACAGAGAAGGGGAAAAAAAAAAAAAACCCTGTCAGACACAATAAGCAGGGAACAGTTTGGATTTGTGTTCAGACCACTAACCATGGAGAAGAGGATGGAAAAGTCGTGGAAGTAGGTGAGGATCTTCCTGATCACTGACTGCAGCTGCCCGCAGAGCGAGAACACAGCAAAGTAATTACAAAGAAGAAAGAGAAATACGGAAATTGTAGCCGGATGAGTTATCTTGCTAACCTGAGGGTAGGCCTCCTCAAACGCTCGGTCAGGAGTCATGTGTTTGATGACGTCAGCCAGGACCGTGTTGACCTCACGTTTCTGTCAGGACGAAACGAACAAACAAAACAAAAAAATGTCAAAACAAAATTAAATTACAAAAAGTAGTACAGAGAATTGTTGGAATAATACGAGAAGAGTCTTTTATAACTTTCTTCTCGTACGATTTTTCTCTCATACGACTATTCTAATACGACTTCTTTCATGTACGACGTCCAGTACAACTTCTTTCTCTAAGGTCTATACTGTTATGGTTTTTTTCGTACAACTTCGCACTCGTACGACATTATTCTTGTAATGTTATGACTTTATTCTTGTAGTTTTATTCTTTTATTTTTTAGTTTTTCTTGGTACAGCCCTGATATTGCCTCATAAGAAAAGTAGTTGCCACCATTTTCCAAGCTAGTTTCACTCACAGTAAAGTGTCGGCAGGTGAACTCCACCCAGATCTCAGCGCAGTTCATGTAGTCCTGTAAAAACAAACAAAGAAAAAACTAAAATGAGCGAGTTACGATCTGGAACAAGTAACTGGTATAAGTGGATTTTTTATTTTTTTTTATGTGTAGAAGTTGCAGAACCTGAGGGTTTCGGACTTTGGTGATGACTTTCCAGGCTTCGTTCAGGATGGTCAGCCTCTCGGACTCCGGAGGATCGGCGCAGGCCAGACTGCGACCCAGAGAGCCGTACAGCAGATGCTGCAGAGACAAAATTAAACTGTTTGTTTCGAGATTAAAATGTAAGGAGAAAAAAAAGAAGCAACTTTTAACCATTTTTGTGACGTTTCTAACCGCTCTAAGATGCATTAAATGAACGGATTAGAATCGTCCAACCGTTTGTGCCCTCTGACCTTTGGGAAGCCGGACTCGTCGCAGTCTTTGATCATACCAATGAAATCAGTGGCTCTGGTTGCAACAAACTCCGGTCTGAATGCTCTCATTATTGAGTTGAGAAGTAAGGCACTGCGGGAAAAAAAATGACAGTGAAATAAGTGAGATAGAGCTAGAGTAACTAAACTCTAAACAGACTGTTTTTCCACAGTTTGTATCAATTATTCGGTGTGCAAATTGTGAGATTTTTGTGTAAATTTGTTTAAATCTGCAATATTTGGCCTGAAACCGTCTTAGTGCTGCCCTCTTTTGGTTTGACGCTAGCAACTGCAGCTGACTACACCCTCATTAACGCCCACAGTTGGCCACGCCCCTCAAGGTCTCTTTGGATGAAGTTGCCTTCATCGGCTCAAGGCAACTTTATGCAGATTTATATATTTTTCTCTGCCACACCAAACCATTTACTGCTAATAAGGATGGGCATTAATTAATTATCTTTTATCGTGACACATTTCATTTCATACGAATTTAGATTTAGTCACGACAAATCTTAATCCATGATGCTTAAAACTCCACAAAGCTTAGCTTCACTTGTTAGCTTTACTATTTTCTCCAATGTTTCTTCAATAACATGATGTGCAATTTGACATTTCTAAAATAAATTTCCGTAATGGAAAAACGGCAACTTTGAAAAAAAACCTCGTTTTGCTAAAGCGTTTTGACGCTTGGGTGAGGTGGATTTATGGTATTAAAGTGAGTTAATTTCGCCAAATTGCAACGGAAACACTTTTTTCCCCACATCACACGAGTCACGTGAACGACAACCAGGTGTCGGCTCAAACCAAGAAGAAGAAGACGGGAAGTAGTTGGAGGACAATGAGGCGGCATGTTTTTTAATAGCTTAACATGTGAACAGACTTATTCACATGTGATTTTAATTGCGTTTATTATCGGATGGAAGGACAAGAATTGTGAAATTGTTTTTTTTTTTGTTTTGACATTGCCGAAGTTTCGTGCCTATTTGTAATTAAAGCACAGCTGCCATCAATACATTTGAAAATACGATTAAATTCTTTACTGTGTGCACACATATGTTTTGGAAGAGCAGACAGTTCTTGTTACTTTTACCACTACCACAAAACATCATGATGAAACTCTTAAGACCACAATGTCCCGTCCCTCTCTGCTCGGTCTACTTACTTATTTGCCATCATCTTGCATCTCTCCATCATCTCTGTGAGAAGTTGCTGAGGTGGAAACAGCGATGGGATGAAAGTTAGACTTTCATTCAGCTGATACCCATTTGGGTTGAGCCCAGTGGACAGGCGCTTACTACCTCCGGGGCTCTGTACGCGACGCACTGCAGGATCCAGTTGATGGCGGGCGAGTAGAGCGTCAGGTACACCGGCACCTCCACCTTCTGCACGTGCAGCTGCTTCTGGACGCTGTCACCGCTGATCTGCCTGAAGGTGGCGAGCAGGTCGAAGACGTTGGCGTTCAGACTCTCCTTCAGGTGGGGCGCCACCTCCATGCCCACCTGGGGACCCGAAGTGGCGTCAGGTCTGAGCCGTGGTTCGGTCGGGGGAAGGAGGCGGAGGAGAAGGCGACTCACCCTGCAGAGGTAAGCTCTGGCGTAGGCGGCGACCAGAGGGTCTCCCATCCCACGGATCATGGCGGTGAGCCGGGTCAGGGTTTCCTGGATTCCTCTACAAAGAGGCGAACCGCGAGTCAGTTCGCGGGCGGTTCTCAGAGAGGAAAATGGTGTTGGAGGAGACTTACGACTTGCTGAGGAAACGGTTGCACTTGAGGATAGCAGCTTCCACATATCTGAGATCAGAGGTTAAAGAGTCAACTTCAGCTTCCAAACGCTGACCAAACACAACCGCTATGTAAAGCCCAAATGTGGAGCCTTCTGCACATCCATCCTGAAACGCCACACGGGAACTCTTCCACCCTGACTCAGAGCTTTGGTTCCAGAACTCAAACGGCTGCTGGTGGATACAGACGGGGCAGCAGCTCCCTGATGGAGGCAATCTTGAAGAACCAGTTGAGGCACGTCTCCTTCGCCGTGTCGTTCACATCTTCTACTGTGAAGGAGTCTGAGAGAGAGAGAGACAGAGAGAAATTGTGAGAGGGAGAGACTCTCCTTCAGGTGGGGCGCCACCTCCATGCCTCATACTTTACCTACTGAGGCTGTAGATTTCATTTAGTGCCATCAAAGTCAACGGTTCTGAATTTAGATGCATGCCACACTTTTAGGATTCTAATTCATATTGATCCAGAGTATAAAATCCCAGTGAAGTAAGCTGAAGTTGGAGGCTTTAATGTGACAGGACTTACCTGGCAGAGGTCTGGGGTCTGAACACATGGTCCAGATCCTGTCATACACCAGGCGGCCTACAACACACACACACACACACACACACACACACACACACACACACACACACACACACACACACACAACATGATGAAACAGCTTGACAACAGCAGCAGCAGCTGACAGGAAGTGAACGCACCGAAAGTGTCGAGGATGTCGGTGATGAGGACGAACTTGCTGGGGTAGAACTGGATCACAGACGTGTCGGACAGAAGTTTGGAGCACTGGAATGCACCTCACAGGTGAGTGTGTTTGACCACAGAGGAAGGACGAGTGTGTGTGTGTGTGTGTTTGTGTTATTACCTGGATGACGATCTTCAGGGCTTTGACCTTCTGGTCGGAGGACCAGGCCTCCTTCAGGGACTGGTTGAGCTCCTCGATGCGGTTGGCGTAATCCTGCTGGGAGAGGTTTAGGAGCTCTCTGTGGGAACCCTGTAACACACACACATACACACCAAGCTGTCAGATACCTGCTCCAACCCAGCGCTGATCGTTACCATGTAGTCACCACAAGCGACGCGCCTCCTCCAAATCGTCCAGCTCCTCCAGGCGAGTGCGGACTTTCTCCGAAACGGCAGACGATCCTGGATTGGGAGTTTTTCCTGGTGGACACAACGGATTTGTCAGCTTTCCACTGAAACGGGGCGCCTGTTTAAACACTCATTCAAATAAAATATATATGAGAAAAAAAGAAATAGAATAACTTGATCTAAAACAAGTGGTCTTACCTCTGTCAGAGCCCATACAGAGATTCTGTAAAGGGAAACACAGAAACCTTCAGGTTTTAACCCTAAACCGTTGCCGTGGCAGTGTGTGACAACGTCCAATGAGCTTCTACATGCGATCATGTCTGAAAAAATGTCAGACTCACAATAGACAGTTTTTCAGTGGTGGTGAACCTGGCCAGGATTTCTCCTCGTTTTGTTGACCAGGGCTCAAAGTCGACTCCAAACGCCTCTTCCTCCTTCACCCTTCTCTTCCTCCCGAGATCCTGGAAGCACAACATGTCTGTTTAAAAGAAAAGAATCAAAACCTTCCTCCCCCCTCCGTCTCTTCGGTTTTCTCCTGCCGGGCCAGCCGGTGAACTGACCCCCACGGAACTGCTGTGCGACGCGGCCGCCGACGTCTCGGTGGCGGCGAACATGGACAGGGGGTCCGTCCCGTCCAGCATGGAGCTGAGGGGGTCCACAGGTGCTGAGGAGGAGGAGGAGGAAGAAGAGGAGGTGCTGCCTTTGCGAGCTCCACGGCGGGTCTTTGTGTCCGTGACCTGGAGGGAAACAGAGAGGGGTGACTTTGTGAATCGGGGTCAGCGGGGGTCAAACCGTGGAGGCTGGATAACAGGAGGCAGGTGATACCATGATAGGCTTGAGGGGATGGTAGTCTCCGAACTCGACCGGAAGTCCCTCAGGACGACACCTCTGCAGCTCTGCCTCATAGTTTCGCCCACGAGAGCGCCTGTAGGCACAACAAACAGGAGACGTATTCATAAAACATAACTACAATTCAACACAACGCTTACTGAGCTTACTGCTCTAAACTATCAACTTGAAGAAAACATAAATACATAAATAAAATGTCTACAAGTGTTTAAGTTAGTGGCTGTTATGTTGTGGCTTTAGCTTAGTGTAGCAAATAACAGCTAAGAACTGTAGAAAAAAACCGGTTAAACATACACAGCCACAAGTTAAATGCAATATATGCGTACTTGAAGGTCGCATATTATAAAATACACTGCTAGTTTAACGGTTCGGTTTTCATAGCTGCTTGTTTTGAGAATGAGAAAAAGCATCTTACCACTGCGCCGTAGACATTTTTTTTCGTATCACATGACACTTCTGGACTTCCTGGTTCAGACTGTAATTTGGTTGGTTTTTTAAAATCTTGAAATTTAGTGCTGATGTTATAGTTGTTGTTGCTACTTTGTCAGAGTTAAAGTTATAGTAAAACAATGGCTCAAATCTTCATTCTAGGCAGCGTTTACTAGAGCTAAGAGGTGTTTTAAAAAATATTGCACTTGCAAATGTGACTTCATTTCCCATGGTACCGTGTGTGCTTCTGATGCTGAGTTCCAGTTACATCGGAAACCGGAGCTGCATTCCAAACAGTCGAAAAAGAAATCGGGATTTCAACATGGCGATGTGCATAGACATTGTTCGCAGTACCTCTTACGGACATAATTTTAAGCTTTACTTTTCACAAGCAAACACCAGTTAAAATGTTCAGTTTAGAGTCGCAGGTGCTACATGTAACATTGACTTTAGAAGCACGCTTGTGTCTTGTAAAACAAACATATTTTTACCACTCCTTACTGTTGTAAGTTGACTTTATAAGTCTTAAACTGAGTGTAGTCGGAGTCGCTTCCAAGTCCCCAGTGGGAAATCCGATTTCGGGGGACGTTCCAGGTGAAAGCCGGAATTTCCCAGTTCCGAACACAACTGAAACGCAGCATTAGTCTCCGCCAGGAAAAAAAGATACAAATAAATACAGAGGTCTTACTTTAACTAATTTTACACCGATGAATTTCAATATTGCATAGCTAAATATTTTATAACGCAGCTTTTGGTAGTGTTTAGTTCAGAATTTAACTCAAAATTTATCAAATTTTATGTCTCCTCTTAAACACAAGGAAGTTCTACTGTTCCTATACGTTAGTGAGACATCTGCTTAAAAGACGATCTTCGTCAGTCTCACCGCTTTGTACCGTCGGTCTCTCTGCAGTCAGTGAAATTCCCCGTAGGTCACTTGTTTAGTGAAACCATGACTTGGCAACGGCTGCATCTCTTATCTACATAGTTCTCCTGAGCAGGTAAGCTCCGCCGCTGCTAATCGATGTCTTTGAAAATGCATTATCGTTATCCATCAGAGCTGAACACTTAACAAAGGTGCGGAACCAAGATGCTAGAGGTTAGCTAGCCTGCTAATGTAATACAACTGTAACTAAGTGGAGGAATGCCCGTGGTCAACGAGGTTATATGTTTACAAGTCAGGATGTTAGATAACCTTAACGTGGGTTTTCTGTGGCGGTTTCTGGCGTCAGACAGCTTTATGAATGTGTTATTATCTTTATGGTGTCACAAAGCGTAACATCGGTCTAAGGTTGTGACTTTGAAGAGTAATGTAGTTTACATATTGATGGAAATGCATAAGCATAACGTTAAGTAATAGAAAATAGATATTTTCTATGTTTCTGTAAATTTGCCAAAAAGGAAAAAAAAGAAAACATAGCTATTTTTGCAGGGTGTTCAGTCAGTTGGATTGTGATTAAACTAGAAAATAATCACAGAAATAACATTTAAACAACTTAATTTCACATTCAACATTTTGGTTTTGATAACTTCAGAGTCACATCCTAAACAAATTCCCCAAATCTAAAAAAAAAAAAAAAAAAAAGAGAGAGAGAGAGAGAGAAAGAAAACAAATGACCAAATAGAATAAAAATATTTTTGGGACATCCCCAAAAATTGTAGCCCTGGGCTACTGCCCCTCTAAAGTCTTTAGCAAACACGCAATCTAAAATAAATATGTGTAACTGCACAATTAAATGACTGAGAAATCAGTTATTTATACCTATGACATATGTTCAATTAGTTCAGCGATTAGATTAGAACATTTCAGAAGCACTGACCCGAGTCGTTGCCATAGCGGCAGAGATTGTTCTGCTAGTAGAAGTCCAGATTAGGTGGCGAAAAGAGCCAAAATGAGTAAGAGGCTGTTGGTGTCAGATTCGAGAAAAAAAGTCAAATGTCAAATGTTTATCCAAATGCGATAAACATTTGGAGGAGAAGAGAAAGCAAGTTTTGAGCAGTGAAAACTCAGTAGCTTCTGCTTGGGGGGAATCAGGTTTGTTCACAGTGTGGACCTTGAAATTTGAGGACTGAAAATGGCATCCTCCATTAGAGGACGGAGTGAAGCTTGTTACGGTGAAACACAGTGAGGTCCGCCTGCCACCTCAGAGCAGATCGGGGACATCGGTTACCATAGAGATTCTGCTTCGACATGATTCTGTCCCTTCTTCCTGTCAGGTTCACCACATGAATAATCTGACTTTTTAACACCTTTTTTTTCTTCTTCCCAGTCAGCTGAAGTCCCATCTGTGCAGACATGTCGCTCTGTGCGTCCTCATGTTTATTTCTCTCGCTTGTTTACGTCGAAAGCTGTTCCATCGTCCATGGTCACTGAACAAAAGGGTCCCGGAGGAGAGATACCCTTTGACCTCGTGTTTTCATGCACTTCTGTCGTTTTTAATTGTCTCGACCGACCGAATACCCTGACTTCACTCTCTTCCTGTTGGCGTCCATCGCTGCTGTGCCTTCCATACCTTTGTTTTCACATTTCGACACATTCAAAACACAGATGTTAGTGGATTTTATTGGGATTTTATGTGAGGGAGCAACACACAGTGGCAAATATTTGTGAAGCGGAAAGAGAGGCACACGTGAAAGAGCTGACTCATTGTGTTGAATACAAACAGACTTTTCAGATACTGAATTGTAAAACACTTTGTTGTTCTCCCACTTCAGTTGTCTACTGCTTGGGATTGATATATTGCATGAAACACGCAAGTGTTTTTGGTTGTAACACAACAAACTGTGTGAATTTAACGGGCCCTTGCGTTCCTACGAAATTCCGCCCGATTCTCATCTCCCTGTATGGAATTTCTCCCATTGAGTTCGATTTCTCTGGTTGAGTTTCAACCAGGCCAATTAGCAAACAGAAGGCAGCTGTTTTAGAACTGTAGTCTGCCTATATGAGGTTATAGTTTGCGGTTCAAATGAATGTTTTCACTTCTGATAGTCCGGGAGACTCGGTTCGATTCGGAACCAAAATGGCAACACTACGTTTTCAGTTGGTGAGGTTCTCTTTCACACTGCACTGTGTCAAGCAAACCAAACCTTTTGAGAAACCTGTTCCCTCCCCTCACGCCTCCGGCAGCGCTGCGCCAAGAACCACTCGAGAAAATAAACTTCTGAAGTAGACACTGAATACAACTTCCTTCTTCACGAAATGCAAGCAAAAATGGAGTGGCGTGAGATTTTAGGTTGTAAGATTTCTCTTTTGTCATTGGCTAAAACCACCAGCCATTTTGCCCTCTTGCACCAGACACCCAGGTTTGTTTTGGTTATATTTACCCAGAATGCTTTTCCTTGCTTTTGGCAAGGAAACTTGCCAAAAGCAAGTGGTCTCCGGTCCACTTGCCTTGGTATTGGCATTTGAACTGCTACAGAGTTCACATCAACCAAACTGAAACCTAGGTTTGTAGGCGGACTAGAACTTCACACCCCCAAACTGACGGGACTTTCTCAGTAAACATATTAGAGTTGGATTCAATCGGACTGAACAGGGCTGGTGCAAATGGGACGCAAAGGTGTCGTTGCTCTACCACCCACACAGTTTTACGGGGCACAGCATTTTCATAAGCTCCATTGAGCTGAAGCTTTTCAAACATCACTACCAAATATTTGCAATTGTGTAAAATCAGATTCAGTCGTTTCAAACTTCAAAGGAGTTAAGTCCTCCAGGAAGCAATCGTTTTCCAATAAGTCCAGAACTGCTGCAGCGTAGAACAAGACGCTGGGTTTTCCCAGGCTAAAAGGCTGTTAGTACTTTTAGGAGGCTCTGTCTCGGTGCCAGTGTAATTTTGTAAGCCCCATCAGAGGGAGCAGTACTCAGCTTGATGAACTGTCACCTCAGGATCACTTTATGTCCTTCGGGACCCTTTCGTTGTCCTGCAAACCCCCCATACCCCCTTTACAGGGTTACCACTCTGCATCTCCTCTCCTAATTTCTTGGAACTTTTAATCAGCGCGGATCTGGCCCGGTCCTGAATTATTCAAAGGAGACGTTGGTTGGTGGGGGCTGACAGGTGTCCCTCAGCGCCTGATCACTTCGGTTTCCATTCGCTGTGAGCGAAAGGCGCCGTTAGACTCTCTAGGAAACTGTCCTGCCTCACCGACCGCCAGCCTTCCTGTTGGACGTCCGCTCTCTACCCGAGAAAGACAATGGAGAACTCGGTGGCTGTCTGGCTCCAGAACGACGAGCTCCTGCTTTACGCGGCCTGCGTTTCTCACTGCTGGTCCGTGTGCCTGTGCCTGTGCGTGTGCTTGCAGGGCAGAGTGTTCCGGAGGCGAGCGGCCGGCGGTGGCATGCGTCTGGGCAGCAGCTGGAGGTGGCAGCTCTCCCGGGCCATGCGGCTGGCGCTGCCCCTGCGCCGGCTGTGTCGCCTGCAGGAAGGAGGAGGTCGGGTCGGGATCAAGTTGTCGGCGGCGTGGAGGTACGGCAAGCTGCTGCTTCGCTCCCTTTACTACAACAGCCTCACCAACTCAGACACGCTGCTGGACTGCGCGTTCGAGCCGGTCTACTGGATCGTGGACAACGTCACCCGCTGGTTTGGAGTGGTGAGCTCTCGGTTCCGACCAACTAGCCCTGACTCTGCTCTGGTTTCTCTTCAGCATATCTCTTTTTCCCGGACTCCTCCAGGTGTTTGTGTGCCTGGTGGTCCTGCTAACGTCCTCTGTGGTGATCATCATCTACCTGTTTGTCTTACCAACCATCTTCTCCTCGTACCCCGCTCACTGGATCGCCTGGCATCTCTGCTGCGGCCACTGGCTGCTCGTCCTGGTGGTCTTCCACTACTACAAGGCCACCACCACCTCCCCCGGACACCCACCCAAGGTACTACGTCCACCATAAAGTACCTCGCAAAGGTATTCAGTAGTCATTCGGCAAATAATGACAAGTTTAATGTAAAGATGACACTTTTAATGCAACTTTGCATTAAAAGTGTCATTATTTACCAAATGACACTTCATAACAAGTGTCTTCATATCAGTCTTTTGTCATGTCATAAGATACCGTTTCAAATAAATTGTTACGGAAATAACTTTTGTATTGCCAAAACTAAACCTGACCTCTTTAATTTCCATCGTCAAGATTCGTATTTTTTGAAGAGCTGTTTAGTTTGCATAGACTTCACAGTCCATTTAATTTATGATTTTGCTGGCGTTTGATTTTAATTCCTTTTTACTTGTTGGTTGTGTTTTATTTTGGATATTTCAAACATCCTCCAGTTTAAGTTAAGTATTCTTTACAAAAGAATAATACAAAGAGATGGCAAACTTACATTGTGATACCATTGTCAATACCGTATTTTCCGGACTATAAGTCGCAATTTTTTTCTTAGTTCGGCCGGGGGTGCGACTTATACTCCGGAGAAACTTATGTGTAAAATTATTACATTATTATATCCTATCACATGTTATTTTCACACCAAACCGCCAGAGGGCGCTCTAGGACTGTGTTGATAATGTGTGTGGTAGAAGTTCCGTCCGGAGTTAGCCGAGTTGTTTACAAGCGACACCGAAGATGAAGATTTAGTGATTTGGAGCGACACGGATGGTTTGGTAAACTTGTTAGCATGTTATTTATGCTATAGTTATCTGAATAACTCTTAATATGTTATGCTAACATACCAGGCACGTTCTCAGTTCGTTGTTTATGTGTCATGTAACGTTAGCATACCGTACAATTATTCAGCCTGTTGTTGCCTCTATTCTATTTTTATTGTCTTTCAAGATGACATGCCTGTTCTTGGTGTTGGATTTTATCAAATAAATTTCCCCCAAAAATTTATAATTTATTCGCAGTATAAAATGCGACTTATACTGCGGTTCGACTTATAGTCCGGAAAATACGGTATATTGCGACAAACAATATTCATGTTTATCGCAATACTTTGTGGGGCAATTTATCATCCGCTGTGCCTAGTTACGGTGACATTCCTGGTCTTCCCAAGGCATCGCGGACCGTTACTGTCTCAGTAAAGTCTTGTCCTTATTTGTGTGTTTCAGGACAAACGCGACGTTCCGTCTGTTTCCATCTGCAAGAAATGCATCACTCCCAAACCACCGCGGACGCACCACTGCAGCATCTGCAGCCTGTAAGCTGCTGTCTCTCCTCCCGGGTTCTGAGCCGGTCCAGCCCGTCTTTATGTCACAAAGCTGTTTCTGTTGTGTTGCAGGTGCGTCCTGAAGATGGACCATCACTGTCGTATCCTTTCAGCCCGTAGAACATGTGAAACGGCGGCACGTAAAAACGTTGGGAGCGCTCCGGGCTCTCTGAACCTACTGTGAGTGTTTGACCTCAACACCTTCCCAGCCTGGCTGAACAATTGCGTCGGCCACCTGAACCATCGCTACTTCTTCTCCTTCTGCCTCTACATGACCCTTGGCTGCATCTACTGCAGCATCAGCAGCAGGAACCTGTTTCTGGACGCCTACAACGCCATAGAGGTGAGTTCTGTTAAGGTTCGGAGCGCTTTACCTCCATTTATGGACCTGAATCCAGAGATCCCACTTATCGTAGTTTGATCTCCAGAGCCTTTTTTGGCCCTTTAGGATCAACAAAATGTAATTGATGACTATTCAAACTTAAAGGTTCAGGAATTATTAAAGGATTTCTCAAACGTGCATGAGAGAATCAGCAGGTCAGGCTGTTTCAAAGATCAGTGATCAGTCATAAGACTGCAATCGGTGCAGCCTTTGTTCTCTTTTTTCTTTTTAAAGCTTGATACTTTAAAATCTAAACATAAATTTATAGCCATGATTCTTCAATAAAACAAATTGAGCACCTTTCTTTTATGGGCTTTGTGGTTCTAGCCAAACGTTTCAGGGAGCTGAAGGCTCTGGATAGTAAATGTCGACAACCTCTGCCCCGAGGTGTTTTAATCAAGGAGCTTTAATGAGATGTTTGGAGCGGCAGCACCTGTGAGGTGGAAGTCAGAAGGCAGAATCTGATCTCAGATGGAGGGCAAAGATAGAAACAGGACACCTGGAAATGATCCTGTTCTCATATCTACATCTGATTAAGGATCTGAACAGCTGAGAAGTAAACAACACTCTCCATGTGATTAAGGTCAGCGCTGCACAAAATAAAAAAATTACATTTTTTGGGTTCCTCAGTTGTTTTGTACTTTGTTTGCCCAATTTTTCTTGACTTGTGGTCAGGGGGTCCGATAAAAATCACTCCAACGCCCACAAATGGGCCCTGGGCCACACTTTTGAATTCAAATTAAATAAAAAATAAAAAAAACTTTCATTTATTCCAAACGGTAATTAAATACGGTCATAACTCAAATCTTCCAAGTATCTTCACTGTGAACAGGAGGATCTCCTGCAGCAGTCAGTGTTGCAAGGAATCCGTAGAGGCCTCTGACTGAAGGCTGTTGCTGTTGTGTAAATTTTATTTATAAAGTACTTTAAAAACATTAACTGCACCAAAGTGCTGAACAGTATTCCTAAAACAATATGACATGCTAACAGCAGAGATGATATTCCATAATAACATGCCCTGGATGACATCATCAGTTGTTGCTAAGTGATACTAATCAGCCTCATCTGCTTTTGCTGCTCCTCTTTTTAACTCTGGGCTTTGGGGTATGACTTCGGGTGTTATTTGAGCTTTTGAGACGCTAATTAGCTTCTGTCAGTTGGAAAAACAATACTGTGTTTCCACGGTTACGCACCGTACTATTTGTTGGAAAGATAAAGAGTTAGAAAACCAGAGTTAGAAAACCACCAAAATAATTTATGTAAACATGAAAAAATGAGCAAAAGTCTTCGAAAAGGAACAAATCCGTGTCGGCCGTCAGTCTAAAGTACTTCCTGTCTCTATTTAGTCTTCCTTTCAGGCTCCGCCTCCAGATCTGAGTCCCAGAGAGAGCGTAGGCCATAAGTGCATCATCTTCCTCTGGGTCCTGACAAGGTGAGCCGGCGCTCTGCGCAGAACCCGGACCGCTTCCTGCAGCCAGATGGCAGTTTGGTAATGGCTCTCCTGTTCCGGCTCTGACCCGTTGGTTCTGCAGTTCGGTGGCGGTGGCGCTGGGCGGACTGACCCTGTGGCACGCCAAGCTCATCAGCAGAGGAGAGACCAGCGTGGAGCGCCACATCAACCGAAAGGAAGCCAGACGGCTGCAGGGCAATGGCAAGGTACCATTGGCCATGAATGGAATTGAATATTAATTTGTTCTTCATAAAACTTCTCTTTCCCTTTGACTGCTTCAATACACATGATTTAAAAACAAACAAACAATGGCTGCTGTTGTTCTAATGGTTCCTCTTCTCCCTGCTAGGTGTTCAGAAACCCGTACCATCACGGCCGCCTGAACAACTGGAAGTTGTTCTTTGGAGTGGAAACAAGGAGGTGAGACCAAGAGCCACAAAACGTCTTCATATGTTGGTTTAATGATTCTGAACGCACCAATGGAAACACCTGGAGAAAGCTGAGGAACAAGAGAGGAAGGGTGGAGGGAAGGAAGAAAGTGAGGGATCAAGGAAGAAAATAAAGGAAGGACAGAATGGATCCAGGAAGGAAGGAAGGCAGAGATGCAGGGAGAAGGAAGGAAGAAAGGAGACAACAAAGTTATGGATCAAGGAAGGAAATAAAGGAAGGAAGGTAGAAATAAGAGAAGGAAGGAAGGATAAAAGGAAGAAGGGAATAAAGTTAGGGTTTGAGGAAGGGAGGAATCAAAGAAAGAATAAATCCAAGTAAAAATCAAGGTTTCGGTTTTAAGAGTCTAACTGACAGTATCTGTTTCAATATAAATTTAAAGAGCAAATTAATCAAGTAATAAATTGCGATTTATTTTTCAAAACGTTAAACTGAACGGTAAATTCCCTCCATAATTTTAGGCCTTTGTGGATCAAGGATTTATTTTGGTTCAGAACTTTTAAAAAGTGCCAAAATGTTTCAAGTCCAAGGAGAAATGAACGCAAATCAAATTCCCCAACACAGCTGATTGTCGAATGACGGCTGCCTCTCACACTGCCTGTTCTAAAACCTTCATCACAGTTAGCATTTCCTGCTCTTTTCTAATAAACTGATAGTTTTCTGGTTGTTATCTGAATATTTCTGAGTCATCTCTGTTGAAACGATGAGACTTTTCACCCCACTACCCCCTCAGCCACTGGCTGACCCGGGTCCTGCTGCCCTCCAGCCATCCGCCCAGCGGGGACGGCCTCATGTGGGACCGGCCCTCCACCAGCAGCGACCCCATGGCCATCTGACCTCTCTGCTCACCCTCACATCCAAAGCAGCAAGACGACATCGGAGAAGGAGCTGTGCTCTGATGCATTCTGGGAACTGAACATGATTCAACTTGAAATGTTTTGGTTGCTGCAGATCCAAGTGTTGAGTTATTTTGAGGATTTTTGATATTTGCAACTTAGAGAGGGGTGGGGGTGTTACATTCATCACTACTGACATGATGTGTCCTGGTGCCAAAGACAGGAAAACATGATGAACTCACTTCCTTTCCTTTCGGCTTTTTTTCTTTTTCAAAACAAGTCTTTTTTTGCTCCTTTGGTTTTGTAAACGAGGCAGTTTGTATTAGCAAATGACGCACTGTGAAATATTCCCATGGAGACGTCTTCATTTCAATTTTCTATTTGAATGTTTGTAACGAGAGATTCTGATATAATCAGTAACCAATCGGAGCTGTGCTCCATTTTCTGTTCTTTTCTTCTTTTTTTTTTAATAAAACAAGTTTTGTTATTTTCTGCCATCGATTGTCTTCACGTTGGGCTGATAAAAGACAAAGACACAGTCAATTTACAAAGAAGAGTTTTAATAAAACAAAGTTAGACATTAGTCATTGTCTGCAGTGCTTCGCAAAAGTGTTCACAAACTTTGGCCCTCTCGTTTCGCAGAGACTCAGTCTCCACAAAAAAAAGAAGAAAAAAAAAACGTGGCAGAGCAACAATAATATGGAAGTTAATTGACTAATATTGGAAATTTGATGTAGCTGTTCAGATCGAAGCCTATCAATGTTATTGAGGCTAACCCTTCACATGACATAACTGAGATGCTGAGTGGGCAGGGCTAATGCCCACGCCACTGTAACAGTGAAATACTTTAGCTAGTCAAAAATAGTCCAGCTGGTTCCGTAGTCAACATCAGAACAAATACAAGAAAACAAAAAAACATGAAATATTTCACTGTTTAATATATTAAGAAGGTCAGTTTTTTTGTGTGTTTTTTTTATGATTCTGCAATCATAGAATTGAATTCAGAAGTTGCACAAACGCATAGTTGTGAGTTTAATGCACGTTTTTCACAAAAACAGTCAAAAATATTGTTTTTATGTGATTGCTAACTGACACCTGCAGATGGCAGTATTTCTTCTACTGCACTGCTGATTAGCCTTACTCATGCTCCATGATTGATATGGCAAGTAACAAAAAGTTTGATTTACTATGACACATGCGCACCAACCAGCAACTCCCGACCCCACTTGGGACAAGGGTGAACGAATAATGGATGGGATGGACATATGTACCAATATCATAAAATTCATTGCAAATATTTGTAAATTAGCACCAGAAACAAGTCATTTTGATTGCAAAATTTTTTTAATTCTGAAAACCTGACAGGATTGATTAGCTCTTGAACTGCAGGTTTCAGACCCCTGATGACATCTCAAAGTGGCTGAAACACCTTCAGTTTTAATTTATCGATAAAGTAAAAACTGTGAAGAGACAAAAATAAAACTGGTCAAAGGAAACGATTAGTAGCAGTCTCTACGTCAGGACGTATTACCATTTACTAATCAGTAAAATATCTTCAGTACAAGGTCCAGATCCAGTTCTGCCGGGGCACTGAGCCCTCATAGCCCCCCCATCTAGAACCGGCCATGTAAATGAGAATCTGGTAAGAGTAAAGCAAGCTAAAGCTAACATGACTGTTGAGTAAGTTGGCCTCTGACTTTTTTTTTTTTTTTTTTTTTGAAAAGTTTAAAGCTGTTTTTTTTTTTTATTTCAAAATAATGCACAAATATTTTGTTGCTCTAACAGGAAAAAAAAAATCATTAAAGTCTGGCTAAGGAGAAACGTTCGAGGGGTGTGAATACTTTTGCGAGGCGCCGTATTTTCTTGGCAGAACTTTTTGAGGTCCAAACATACTCACCGACTCAACGGCGACCTTCACACAACAACTACGTTTAAATATCCACAGAAAACAAGGCAAAGGAATAACACTTCCCGTGAGTCCACACAGGAGTACAATAATCTCCATCTATGTGTCGGAGGATTCATACGGAATCCGTTCAAACGTCCTAAACATTCAGAGCAACGGCGCGGGCTGTCAGTGTGAGGGGTCCGGAGCTGCACAGGGCTTAAATAAAGTTCAACTCTGAGGCTTTTCAGCCGACACGAGCTGAAAACACCGAAACGAAGGAATCTACGGATTGCTGAAACTCAAACTGCTTTATTGCTTCTTAGTTAATAAAATAATAATAATAGTAACAAAAAGGTTTTGTATTGACAACCAGCCATGTCCAGCAGTGAAATACTGAACAAAATGTCTTCAGCTTCATGACATTTCATCCAAAATATATATAAAAAAAACAAACAAAAACATCGGCTGCTTTGTGGCTTGGTTCTCTGCATAAGTTATGATTTATAAAATTCTGACGGCAGCGTCTGTGAGCCGCTGCATGGCTCCTGGTGAGGCTTCCAGTCTGGGCTGACTGGATCCATAAAATGCTTCACCAGGCTGTGTGTGTGTGTGGTGTGTGTGTGTGTGTGTGTGTGCGTGTGCAGTTAGACCGCTAAAGCAAACACTTTTCTGAATGGAGGAGGAGAAGGGAGGCGGAGCGCTCTGCTACTTGGTCCTGGAGGTTTTTACGGGCAGACAGAGATCACCTTCCACCGGGGCTTCCTAACAGGAACCTGCAGGGAAACGGAACAAAATCAACCACTTGGATTATCATGAGCGTTTGAGTCTTTCTAGTGAAAATACTTTCAGCGCACTTTAATAAAAGATACTTAAAAGTGGCTTTTTAGTGAAATAAAAAAAGCTTCTTTTAAATCAGTTATTCTTGAATATTTACAACTAGATAAAAAAAATTTTCACTCCCTGGTACATTTTTAGTTTCTTTTATTTATTTTTTTTCATATTCAAAAACGATTGACTTAAATAAGCTCCTATAGTTGCTGAAAAGTTAAGTTAGTTTTGTCTTGTTCGTTACAAGGTTTTTGCAGTGGAAACCCAAAATCTAAATCAATTCGCTCACAAACTGATGCAGCTTTCTGAGCAGGATGAGTTTATGGAAACAAAAGACGTTCTTGGAACGAGCCGGTCGGGGTTGAAAATGTGACCTCACCACTCTGCTCTGGCCTGGACCGCCTCTCTCCTCACCAGCCGCTTCCTGTCGTCCAGGGGCGGAGCCAACGCTCGCAGAACGCGCGGCCGGAATGGCAACACCTTCACCACACACACACACAGTTTATACAGTAGGACGTACAGCTGACAACCTGCTGCCTGCCAGTGTTTCGTGTTCGAATTTCTAATTTCTTTACACACTCAGATGATCGTCTATCAGCCCTTTGTCTTATTTAAAAGTATAACTCCAAAAGTTTGTTGTGAAGAGCAGATATTTCTACTGAAGTCTGCATTTAAATACCAAGACTGTATAAAACTAAAGGATGGATGAGTTAAAGAACAGGACTAGGAATAAAGTCAAAGAGGAAAATGAAGTCAGAACAAAAGGAATAAACTGAGAAAGAAGAGAGCAATACAGTAAGAAAAAGGGAATAAAATGAGAAAAAGGAATGAATGAAGTCAGAAAGAAAAAAATAAAACTAATGAAGAGAAAATGACCTCTCTTTCAGAGAATTAAGATGTATGATTACCTCACTATTTCCCAAAAAAACTAACATAGTTCCCCCTCCCCCTGTTTTATGATCTAAATGAGTCTATACATATTATATAAGTCTAAATATAATGAATCTGTTGGTCTTAAACAGGAACAGGTTCAGAGTGTCTGTTACCTCGTGAGCCGGGAAATGGGAGAGAGCGAGAACGCATCGTATGGAGGCCATGCGGATTTTCTGGGAAGGAAAGAAACAAAACACAAAGAAAACAAAACATTCATTTATTTATTTCATAAATAAATTTGTTGGTGTAATCCTCCTATTTTAGTAAAAGCAAGCAGCATCACTTTCCTACTGACGCTGTCCTGACAGGAAACGGTGCCTCACCATGGCTGGACTGCCAATAAGGGCCAGCAGCCGGCTGACCAGGGCCTCCAGCTGCAGGATCAGGACCTGCGGGGGGTTTATGAGGACGGGCTGCAGGCAGGACAGAGTGGACAGCTGGACGCCCTCATCGGGACACGTCAAGGCCTCCAGCAGCAGAGACAGGAGCTGGGCAGAGACACGTCACACCGATTAGCACGCCAGATAAGAGGTCTGATTGTTTTCCAGAGAGGAAGCGTGTGGACCTTACAGCTGGCAGCTCAGACACCTGGACCTGCTTCGGCAACTTGTTGACGATGTTGGACAGAGCCTTCAGGTAGTTGGCTTTCTTCTCTGTTAGGCAGCAAAAAGACCAGAGAGGAAACCGAAAAAACACATTCCAGTTATAAAACAAAACAAACAAAAAAACAACAACATACGGTCACACGTTTACATACACAAGCAGGAATACACACAATGTTTATCATTTAAAGGGGCAGTACCATGTTTTCCAGCCTCATAACACCATTTTATAGCATAATAAAGTAACTATGTTGCCTTCAGTTGTTATAAAAAATCTGTAGATATCTAATATGAATTCAAAGAAATGATGACGTTGAAATTTAGCATCTTGAAATTGGGCCTCTGTCTCTTTAAAAAGCTCTTTCTGAAACTCCGCCTTCAGGAAGTTGTCACAACGTTAACCAGTTTCACCAGTGTAGGACTGAGAAGTAGCTCCTACGATGAGATGCACAGATCCACCAGGTGTTTGCTAATGGATGCTGGCTAGTTTGAAGGCGCTGAGTGGCGGAGTCATGAGGGAGGGTCTACTCTGTGAGGCAGAAGCTTGGAAACTGCTTCCTGCTGGACCTCGAAGGCAGGCTTAAGTCCACCCAGGTGTTTCGCACAGCCGAGTGGTTGCCGTGGGAAATTACTGGATTTCTCAAACAAAGTAATTGTGGCTAAGTATTTGACTATATTGGGTTTCAAATGAACCATTCCAGAAGCTGAATGTCTATTTTATCTCGTCCAAATCCACGTTTAACATGTTCGGGTTTAAAGCCCCATTTGAAAACCCGATAATGACCAAGAATCAACAGTTTGACTGAAACTTTCACATCAGATCAAAGAAAGTTTGTATAAATCATTTTGACACTGTGCAAGTAAGAGAGAAAAATTCACCAAAAAATTCTAACTTGAGCATCTCGGTCTCGTTTTCAAGTTGTGTGTTGCAGCCAGTAACAGCAACTTAGGTGAGATCGATGCCACTGATTGAGTGCTGATGTGTTTCTGTCCGTCTAACCTTGCGGCGCAGCATTGAAGCCCTGCACCAGCTTGGCAGAATTCTCGCTGAAGAAGCGCTGCCGATACATGATGCGGACGTCGGCGTGGCAACCGCGGTTCAGGACGTCGGCAGAGTCGCTCATCAGTAGTGAGAAGCTTTCGGCGGCCATTGGGCCGAGGAGGGCGTCGTCGAGCAGAGAGAAGAGCTGCACAGAGCGGGTCAAGTTCTTCAGAACTTATTACTATTTTTTTTTTCCCGTTTTTTTTAACTCGTAGCTCTTATCTCACAGAGTTCTCACCTTGTCGGTTAGCGCTGAAAATAAAGGGTGGTATCGCAGCAGCAGAGCCTTGGCAACCTGATTTCAGTAAATAAATAAATAAAGAATACATTTATTTATAGAAATAAATAAAGTGTGATCTTTATGTGGGGTTTCTAAAAGGCTTCACCAGATCAGATTTAAGACTTTTTAAGATTATTATAAATAAAATACAAGACCTGTAGCACGACAGAAATGAACAAAATAGATGCATTTCTTTTTCAGGGAACCAAAACTACCTGTTAGCTGCCCATTTGAGACATGAATGAATCTGAATTTGATAAATGCAAAACGTGAGCCAGCTAGCTAACAGGCATTAGCAGCTTGTTAGCAGCAGCCTTAACCGCCTCATGACACAGAATGCAGTGATGATGTCTGTGTGCAGCTCAAACGTTTCCCTGATATAAAAGTCCAGTAAGAAAAAACCTCCATACCCATGATGCAATTTACAACAACCTGTGATTGACATATACATTTTCTTTAATACATTTAAGACATTCAAAGGTCTTAATGTGAGATGTCTGAGTTTCAGGCTTTTTAAAGAAGTGTGAATAAGTCTGTGACAGAAATAAAAAATGAGAAAATGAGACGTTGCAGCTGAGCGATTCTCACCCAGATCAGAAGTGTGAAGGCCTGAGTGCGCAGAGGGGAGGAGGGTCGGTCCAACTCACTGCTCACTCTCTTTATCACTCCCTGAATTAAACTGTCAAGAGAAGGCCCTGCAGACAGATCATCATCAACATCATCATCACAGGCCAATTGGTCCAGACAAAAACCTGACGCTCAGACGCACCCTGGGGCTTCTTGTTGACCAGGCCGGCGAAGCACTTGGCAGCTGACGTGTAGGAGAGCGGGTGTCTGCAGCTGCAGCTCAGCTCCTCCAGCACCGAGAGTAGCCGCTCCTCCTGGGGCAGCGCCGCCTGCAGGGCACACGCAGCACTTTCGGCTTCACAAGAGTTTTTAAAAATTTTTTTAGTAAAAATCAAAAACAGAATTTGGGCTGAGACTCACGCTGCGAGGCAACGAACACACACAGGCCATGAGCAGACACACCAACTGGGTCTGACGCCATGATGAATCCTCTTCCTGCTGCTGCTGCTGCTGGGGGGAAAATAATAATACACACTTAGAACATAAAGCAGACAGGGAAAACAAATGCCAATGTTTCCAATAAGGTACAAAGATTATAAAAGTATTCATATGGCTTGCTACAATAAGAAACCTAAACATATTTCTATGGAATATAATGCTGGAAACCAACCCAACACAGTGCACCAGTATAAAGAAAAATGAAAAATTAACTTCACAAAAATGTGTTAAAAATGATGCTGTTTTTACTCTGATAACACAAAATACAGCTGATTACACTTACTAAATGGCTTAATTAGTAAATAATTTCATTTAAAAAGCCTGATTCTGATTTATACTGAACATACCACCCCGAATCAGACTTTGGTCCGTATTGATTTTTTAAAAACTGCAACTAGATTGATTGTTTTCTTCAAATGCTGCATCCTGAGCGGAGTGTTTTTTTCTTCTTTTTTTTATGGCAAATAATGTTTCTTTTATTGAAGATATTAAAAATAGGTTATTTTAAAAAGTTATATGACAAATTAGTCGACTAGTTAGATCCCATCCATACAGGCTCCCGTCTAGATATTTGATTCCCAAAGGTAAAACTGTTGCCATAGGTTTTCACAACTCAACTTAACATAGTTTCAGTACTGATTAAAAGTTTCACTTTTAGTCAATCAATCAATCAAATTTTATTTGTACAGCACATTCCAGCAGCAAGGCATTTCAAAGTGCTTTACCTCATAACAAATACAAAAACACAAAGACATGCAACACAGAATCAACAATCAAAACATTACATTAAGTCAAGTTCCATCATTAAACTTTAGTCATGTTGCTTTTCTATTTATTGTGTCTCTGTCAAGTTTCCTGTTTGGCAAGAAAGCTGACACACTTTGCTGTAACCAAATCTACTTAGTGGTATAAACAAAGTTCACTGACTGGCTGCTGTGGAATCAGTGAGTGTCAGCTTCATGCCTTGGGATGCTTGGGGGGAAACCGTTTTATTTGTCTGAAACACTTTTACCTGGAGCAGCTGAACGCGCGGTGGGAAGGAGTTGTCGGGCAGAAACGAGACGTCGCCGTCCAGGAAGAGAGACACGGCGCTGGAGGCCGTCTGCTCTGCAAACCTGGTGACACGGAAACACGCCGACAGGAAACCACATGAAAAGCCACCGACATCAGAACAGAGACATCAAACTGATCAGCAGTAGAAGAAATTTAAAGGGGCAGCGTTGTGTATTTTCTAGGCACATAGTGGCGTTTTGTAATACTATCAAGTAACTGTGTTAACTTCAATTGTTGTAAAAATACAGTATATAAATATGACTTAAAAAAATATTGAATTTGTAATTTAATGCCATAAAATTGGACCTGTCTCTTTAAGAAGCCCCTGCTGTTTCTGAAACTCTGCCCTCAGGAAGTCATCACAACATGGCTCCTCTATTAACCATGTTTTTACCACCAGGTGTTTGCTAATTGCTGCTGGCTAGTCTGAAGGAAATGAATGGGGGCTTCAGTAACTGCAGGAGCTTCGCCGGGGCTACGTCCACCCAGGCGTCTTGCGCAGCTGAATGGTTGCCATGGAGATAAAAGGATTTCTCACAGAGTCAGGAAAGAATCAAAGCAACACTCCAGGTATGTTTTTCTTGAGAGAGTAACATCATAAGATGATGCAAAGCTCATAAAAGTGAGTTTTACATAACACTGCCCCTTTAAGTCTCAGGTTTCTGATTTTTCTAAATGAAATTTTTTTTGACAATTGATTGTATTTATGCTAACGTTTGCAGGCGGGAGCAGGCGGTGCTAATAACAGGAACCATGGCAGACAGGACCTCCTCCTCCACCAGCGGACTAGGACGACCCGATGACCCGTCCCCTGTAAAACACAGTAATTATTTCCTTTTCATCGCGACGCCTCAGTTTTCTGAGCGTCGACGAAACGCCGCCCCTCACTTTGCAGTGAAGCTTGGAGCGCCAGAGACAGCAGGCGCGGGATGATGATGTCATGAAAGCATTGGCTCGTATCTTCGCCGTCCTCAACCCGCTCCGCTATCCTGTGCAGGCTCAGGCAGGCGCGCACCACCTCGTCCACGGAGAAACGATCAGGATCTGAATTTAAAAAAAAAAAAACAACAACAAAAAAAACTATGTCACTGTGTTACATTCGCTTCCCAACTCCAGGAAAGAGTCAGTGAAAGGAGGATCACCGGCGTGGGCTGAGCCGAAGACGTCCAGGAGGACGGGCGCACTCTCCATGACGACGCTGGCCCGGACAGACACCGCGGCCAGCGCGGACAGGCAGCGCTGACGCACTGCATGATGGGAACGCGTCTCAGACGACTCTCTTCCGTCTAAATTAAAGAGGAAAAAGAAATTTGTTTTAAGCGCAAAACTACCAGAATTCAAACTGAATATTTCCATCTGGTGCTGCAAATAGTTATTTTAGTAAATTGATTATTTTCCCTCCGGAATCAATAAAAGTATGATCATTAAATTGACAATAGAATAAAAAATAAAAATCTGGACATTCTGCAAATTTGTTATTCAAGTACTTGAAGCTTTTTAAATGCGGTCTTAGAAAATCATTTAAAAAATACTAATAAAACAATTTAATTCCTTTCTTAATAAGAAAAACATTTTATTGCCTAAAATTTAACAACGTAGCATTACGTTACTGAACGATTGATCATTTGTAGCAATGGACGCATTTGCAAGTAAAAAAATGTGAAAGGCTCAAGCCTGACTGCTTGGTTTCATATTAATGCCGTGTAAAGCTGATTTGTTGACTATTATTTGAATTAAGTGATTAATAATTGGATAACAAAAGGTGCCTAACAGGAGATTTTATGTGAAATGTATGTATTTGTATACTGTTTTGGCTAAATTACTGTCCTAAGTGTGTTGTTCTTTCACCAAATGTATTTATTTAGTCTGTATACTCCAGCTAATTTCTAAATTAGTTGACAATTATTTCAATAATCGACTAATCCAATTAATCGTTTCAGCCCTCCTTCCATCTGCTCACCAGAAAACATCTCCTTCTTCAGCGTTGGGATCAGTTTGGTGACGAAGGCAGCAGGGTGCTGCTCGGCCAAGGCTCCGGCGCACTCCACCACGGCCGCACTGACCGCACAGAGGAGACAGAACCATTACAAACCGGATTCACGAAAAGTGAGAGGCAAAGCAACCGGAGCCGACCTGACTCTCTCGTCCTCGTCCGTCAGCAGCAGCCTGGTCAGGTGGTCCACGGCGAGCTCGATGTCGGAGTCCAGCAGCAGACCTGGGGGGGAGAAGAGCGTTTCAGCTCCTCTGGACATTCCCGATCTGATTGGATCGACCGGGGCGGAGCGGTGTTTGATGCGCTGCTCACCTGGTTGTTGGGCCAGAGAGGTGAGCACCGAGGCGGCCGTGATCTGCAGACTGGAGTTACTTTCAGATAGAGCTGAGAACACCAAGCTGCACAGGGAGTCCTTATACGCAGAAAACAAGCTCTCAACTGGAGAGACAGAGAGCAGACGGGTCACCAGAGGAAGCAGATTTACAGTAGCTGTAGTTTTTATTGAGATCTCTAATTAAGATTACAAACATAAATTTGCTTCATGAAAACACACCAAGTTTGGAAAAACTCTCGTTTTAGGATAAAGAAAAAAAGTGTGGGCGCTAGGATGAGGTGGTTTTTTTGGCCATATTAATTTTGGTTTATTTCACAAAACTGCAATCGAAACACATTTTTTCCTAATCACAAGTCACAATGTCAACAACCGGATGTTGCTGCTACCGCAAACAGCAAAGAAGAAGACAGGAAGTGGTCAGAGGATCATATTATTTATGACTTATCACGTGAACAAATGTATTCACGTGTGATTTTAACTGCCTTTATTTAATAGAAACACCACAATTGCAAAATTGTGTTTTATCAACATTAGCGTTACATCGACAAAGTTTTGCGCACGTTTGTAATAAAAATTCAGCTAGACTCCTCTCTCGCACAGTGTGACATCTCCTCTGCTCCTAATGTAAATAATTAATGACCGCCAATGACAGAAAGGCTGAAAATAAATATTAGCCCTTGCGTTCTTATGTCTTCTTTTATTGCAGTTCTTAAAGGGACCTCAGAATCTAATTAGATCTGTAGCAGCGCCTCTTATCGTTTTAGACATTAGCGATCAGAAATGGGTGGCCTGGTAAATAAAAAATATCTAAAAGAAAGAAAAAAAACTACTCAACTCAGCTTGTGTACCTGCAGTTGAAGCAGAAATTAAAGTGAGATTGTGATGGTAGGAAAACCAAACCAAACTCTACTTTGACTTAACTGGAGCTGAAAAGCTCTTTAAAACTGAATAAAATAGGACCCCTACATATTTGACATGGGGTCATCCTGGGGTCACCGAGTCGCCAAAACATTTTACTTTTAAGCATTTTTGGACAAATCGTTTCCAAAGTTACCAAAAAAGTTGGACTACAGCAATAAGGGAAACTCTTTCCTCACCGTGATCTACAGACTGACATGAAGCAGTCGACTGAATGAATCGTTGCGCCACCTCCAGCAGCGTCCGCCTGTGGGAACACTGCAGAGAAACGCCTGGATTAACACAATGTCACCATGACAACAAAACTTTCATTTCACTTTTATAGAAAAAGAAAAAGAAGAGTTAAAAAAAACCATCACACAGCTGTTTCTGTTGTACCTGCGTTCTGCTGTTATACTGCTCCACCAGAGGGGGCATGACAGCACTTGTAATGCTGTGGGCCGCCCTGTAGGAGGCGCTGCAGGCAGCCTGGAGTAGCTTAGTGCTGGGCCACACCAGCTTCAAGTCGGGCTCAAACAGGTGGTGCTTGCAGTCTGCAAAAATGAAAATAAATAAATAAATAATAAAATCTCACAGAAGTATTCACACCCCTTCAAACTGTTATGTTACCACCATATATGACAAAATATGGTATCATATTTGCAGTCGTAATTCAACGTAATTCACCAATTGATTTTCTACCAGTTTTGCTCTTTGTTTAGCTCCTTTCTTACAACAACTCCAACCAGCTTCCCCAAAGCATGATGCTGCCACCACCGTGTTTCGCTGTGGGAACCCCCGCCCCGACAAAAATTAATTCCTTTGGTTTATCTTACCGCTGGATAATTAATCAATAACAATATTTCTTGCGATGAGACACATGATCAATATTGATAATCATTTTCAGTGATTTCACTGAACTCTGATCCAGAACCGCACAGCATTCTGGGATGTTGGCAGAGGAAAGACTTTAGCTAAGCTAAACTGGTAGCATCAACTAACTCCTTAGTTACCTAGCAACAACCTGATGAGTAACTTGCACAGCAGCAGTTTCTCCCGCCACCTGTTTGGCAGCGTTTCAGATATTTAAAAGAAAAAAATCAATAATTATAGATTAAACTGATAATAAGTGCTTATATCTTAAACCGTTTTTCATCCGTATCATCCAGCCATACTTCAAATTCTAAAAACTCAGTAAAATAAAAAATAAATAGCAATGTTTGCAATGTTATACATCTTAAAAAAAAAAAAAAAAAAAAAAAAAAGATTCTAACCTTCCTTTTCTTCACATCTATAAGTGAGATAAGTCTACTTTTTTAGTAACTCACTGGCCTCCCTAACAACTTTTTACTTATGCTTTCTGCCATTCACACGTTTTATTTCCCCCGTCTAGATCTTCATTGTATGTAGCTCAGCTCACCTCTGAGCACCAGATCCAGGAAGGAGCTGAGGGAGTCTTCAGAGTCAGAGTTGAGAACAGCACGAGACAGACAGGAAGTGAGTGCGGTGATGGCGGCGAGGGCTGCCGCCTCGATTTTCTCGCTGGATGTCTGAAACACCTGCAGCAAGGCAACCAGAGATTATTAAAAAAAATTTAAAAAACGCACGCACACACACACACACACACACACACATTAGGTCGAGCTGATGGAAATCATGAAGTTAAAACTCATCCCAAAAAATGGCTTTACATCCTAAAGCTGAAGTGAAACACAACTTAACACAGCAAAAAACACAAAATCTTACCAAGTATATTTGGTTTGGTTTCTAGCGCAAATATCTTATCATACTTGAAATAAAAAAAACTAACTTTCAAGTAACGTTTCAGAAAAATAACGGAGCTTGTTCTACGTCAATAATTCCTTAAAATTTATTTAAAAATTTTATAATCTGCAAGTTCCATTTGCAGATTATGACACTTTTAACACAGGAAAATTGTCTTGCTATCAATGAAATAATCTGCCAGTGGAGCTAGTACTTCTTCATCAGTTTTAAGGAATTACTGACTTAAAACTAGCTCTTATATCCTGCTGAAAAACTACTTGAAAGTTAGTTTTGTCTTATTTCAAATATAAGACATATACTCCAGAAACCAGCCTAACAATACCTGGCGAGATTTTGTGTTTTTGCAGTGAAGAAGAAAGAGTTAAAAAGAAAAGAGTGTGTTTGCAGCGAACCTCTCTGCGCAGCGAGCTCCACAGTCCCTCCAGGAACTCAGCCAAGTCTCTGTGCTCATACTGTCCCACACTGGCAGCCTGAAACCCAGCAGGTACAACACGCCGGTTAAACCGTCCCGTTAAATCCCGGCTGTCTGGGACGCGACTCTGAAGCGTTTCTCACCAGGGTCTGCAGCGAGTCCAGCTTGGCGCTCTGGATGTCTGAGTCCAGCTTCTCGATGATGAGCGGCAACAGGAACTGTGGAAGACAGAAACCCGTTCAGATTCCGCAACGGCTCATCGTGTGCGTGGGGTAACGGCGTTGTACCTCTGCAAACTTGGGGGTCCCGGTGAGGACGGCCCTCAGCGCCTGGATCAGTTCCTCTTTGGTGATGCCGTGGGGGTCATTGGGTGGCTGGACACGGTGAGCGGCAGGAGGGAAGAGACATGATGAGACTACAGAAGCTAACTGAGGAGGCCATGTTCTAGAAATTGACAGAAACTGCTGTTGCACTTTTAACTTAGCATATGACTAATTGATTTATTGCTTTTTGAGACAATTGTGCTGTCAACTCCCATCTACCACACTGACAGAAGACGAAAGCTGCAACGAAAAAACATGAACTTGGAAATCAACTAACAACCGACAACCTTCAACAATCACACAATCTCTGGATTAGGGGTGACCCGACTGCGGTTTCCTGGATTTTTAAAAAGCCTGAGCCACCGATTCCTCATTTGGCCAATGCTGATAATTTTTTGTCTAAAAAGTTGCTTTATTTAGTGACGTTTCAGACAAAAATAATATATGCTATAATTCCTGTAAATAAATGACTGTGTTGGCACTCTGATGTGTAATTCCTCCCTCTGTAGAGATCTTAATAAAACACTCAAGGACTAATAGGCCGCAAATTTAGAATTAGGAATAAATCAAATCTATAAATCTATTCTGACAAGAAAATGACATCCATCTAAACATTTAATAAGAAATAAACACGGAACACAGTGACTCGTTACAAACCTCCCCTACTCTTCATTTCATATCAAATTGGCCACTATGAACAGTTCTATCTCTGCTAATGTGCTGCAGCTGTCCACCATCAGAATTAAAGGCAAGCGTTATGTTGGTGTGTCAGTCTGTCATACTCCCGTTCTAACTGGCTGCATGAACAGGAACTCACCGGGGAGAAATCTATGGGGAAGTAGCAGGACGTCACTTCGAACAGCTCCTCGGTGAATTTGTCTGAGACGGAGCATAATGGGAGCCATAACGGTCACATGACGGCTTAGAGAGGAACAACGACAGGTCGGGTCTCGGTCTATTCTCACCCATGCTGTATCCCCGCAGGACGATGTTTCTGGCGATTTGGAAGGCCAATAGAAGGTTGCGGGGATCCCTCTCGCCGTCCATCGACTGGACGAAACCAAAAACAAAATCTGCCCCCAAACCTTTCAATTCTGCAGAAACATTGACAGAGGTACAAACAAACAGGAAAAAAAATGCAAAATACACTTTTGCAGATTTGCAAAATAAACCTTTTCTATGCATCACATGAGTCAAGTGATCAGCAACAGGATGTTACTACAGGTGAAAGTGACAAAAAAGAAGACGATAGGAAATAGTTGGAGGATGCTGATGCAGCGTGTTTTTTAATGACTTATTGCTTGAACAAAGTCATTCACGTGTGACTTTAATTGCGTTTCTTATTTGATGGAAACGCCACCATTGCAGAACTGTGTTTTTTCAACATTAGCGGAATATTGACAAGGTTTTGCGCACATTTGTAATGGAAATCAAGCTATTGTTTGGTGGCTGTCATGACATGCCAACAGCAGAGATGATATTCCACAGTAACATATCCTGGATGACATCATCAGTTGTTGCTGAGCAAATCTGTCATTTCAACAGATATCTTAAGAGCAGGTATAATTTGAGCTTTTGAGATGCTAAAACAATAGCTTGTTACCATGATTACGCGTCACACCACCTGCACAGCGTCCAAAACCAAAGGGAAGAATTGTTCAAAAATGCATAAAAAAAATAATAAAAAAAAACGGATCATGGATTCCAAGAATTTAAAAACGTTTTCTCTTACCGTCTTCCCTGCTTCCCATGAGGTTGATGAGCATGTTGTAGACACACGCTCTCTCTGCAAGCATCAGAGACTGAGAGGACGACACAGACAGATGGCAGAACAAGTCGGACGAGATTCATCTGAGCTCAAAACTATATTTCATTCAAGAGGAAGTGCCGCGAAGAGCAAAGTGAGAAGAACACCACTCAGGCTAGAAAGAGTGTGGTCAGATATTGCATGAGTGAGACGGTTTGTGCAAGTGAGGACAGCAGGCGGCGGTTAGTTTGCTGCCATGGCTCAAAATGAACGAGCAATGAAGAATAATTGTACTCATCTAGAGAAAATACAAAAATTTTGCTCTTGATGTAAAATTTGCGCATTCTCTTGTCTGTTGCAATTAGCAATTAATCAACTTATCGCATAATGAAACAAAATGAGCAAGAAAGGCTTTGTTTACAGAGAAATCATAATCCATTTTTTGTAACCGTTTTGGTGGCGTTTTATTTATCGTTTTTGGTTGTTGTGGGTTTTTTTTGTTTGGGGTATATTCAAAATATCTTCCAGTTCCAATGTTATTTACGAAATTAGCACTTATTGCTAATTTACTAATTGTAAACTGTATTAAGTCAATCTTGTTACAAAAATCTTTTGAGATAATGGAATAAATTACCTAAACATTTTTTTTAAAAGAGAACTGAAAACCTATTTTTATTACATCTTAATGCAAGCTTATGTGTGAAACTTGTACAATGTGGCATCCGACTAACTTTGTCATATTATATATGAAATGTTGAAATGGTCTCCTGTGTTGTATGAATATTTTTGTGTGTTATCAGTCGGACTGATAAACTGAATAAACAATAAACTTGGAAATGGTATTAAATCGTTTATCATGATAACTTCTGGAACAATTTATCGGCCGGTAAGATTGGTTACCGTGTTAGGTCTCACCTGTACGTGAACATCCTGAAACACAGACCGCAGCATCGACACAGCCGAACCAGGAGGCAGCTTCCGGGATTTAGTCTGAAGAGAAAATAAAATAAAAAAATACACACACACTCGAGAGCAGTCGGTTCGTCCTTACACACTTTTGCCGTTTTATTTCCAAGACGTTGCTGCTGCTGTCAATGCACCCAGCAGAAACTCACCAGCGCCAGCAACCCTCGTAACACCGGCGGCGTGATGACGTAGTGGTCCTTCAGGCGGTTTTCGTAGAAGGCCAGGAGCAGTTCGACTGTGGAGGAGGGAAACTCGTCACTTCGGCTAAAAAGCAAAATGCCCGCAGAGTCTCTTTCATTTTCCTACGTTAGCGGAGGAGAGAAGGCGGGCGGTGTGTACCTTCTCTCTCTGTTAGCGCCTCGTAGTTGTCCTGGAGGACCTCAGAGAGCAGCTGGACCCCTCGGGCCCGAGTGTGAGGCTGGGAGCTGGTCAGGCTCTGCCTGCAGCAGCAACAGCAGAAATTCTGTTTGTCTTAGAGCAATTCTAATTCACACAGTGCATGTTTTTTTATTTGCTGTTAGAAAAAGCAATCCTGATAAACAAAATTAGGCTTTTTTGATTAATTTTTTATATATTTTTTAAACCCTGTAATGTTAAAACTGATTTCTAGAGAACAATCACAGAAAAGTATAAATATTTAACATAAAATAATATTCACAAACTTGGGGCAGAAAAGCTGCTGCAACTATAGTCACATTTTTACTTTTTACTTCAAAAGTTTCTAAAAATATATGAAAACAAACACTGGTTGAATGATTCTAAACAAACAAAAGACTGATTGTGGCCTCTGTTGAAGGAGCTCCTCACCCGAGTGCCTCCACCAGCTGCAGGACGGTAAACTGTCCATCTTTGACACCTGAAGATACAAAAACAAGTTCGGTAAACTCCTAAACAAACATGAATGGATAAAGAAACTACGGAAGAGGAGAAGGGACACTGGGAAAAGCCAGACAGCTTCAAAGGCAGTGATGTGACTTACGCAGGAGGAGAACTAACTTTCTGGAGGAATATGTCGGATTAAAGTGATTTTTTTATGTGGTTGTATAAAGTTGTTCGGGGAAAAAAAACCGAATTCGTTTTTTTTTATTATTATTCATTTTTGCCACTTATGCTCTTCCATACTATGTTATCTATTGTCAGCTACATTAAACCCAGCAGCAGCGTTGGGGTCAAAGGTAATTTCAGAGGGTTCATTGACAGAACGTTGCTTTTTTTTTTCCCACGCGGACCCAAACACACCAGCAGCAACGGCTAGCAGGCAGGCAGGCAAAACGCGGTTAAACCGCACCCGTCCAAGTGACAGCACAAAATAAAACTCCTTATGTCGTGCTGCTTTAATGAAAAATAACGGAATATAGGAGCTTCCAAGCGCAGTTGTTTTATATCACGCGGCTGCTGTCTCGCCACACAGGATGTTGTGGTGCTAAGTTAGCTAATTAACAGCATTGCCGTGTTGCGCATCCTTAACAGGGCAGCTCTGCAGCCTCCCTGCGATTCTTTCACACTGACTCGTTTCCTGTACCATCAACCGAAGTACGAAGAAGGCTCGCTTACCTGCCGCAGTGTCCTTCGCCTTGCTGTCCTGAAGTCCTGAGACAAATTCCTCCACCAGAGACAGCAGCAAAGGACTTTCTGCAGCCATCGTGCCTCTGTCTCTCCGCTGGGGATTGCGCATGCGCGAGAAGTTAAGGTCGATAAGAACAACTCACGTTTTAAGTCAAAATCCATCGAATAAAACAGGTGACAGAACAAGTAAACAAATACCTTTTAAGCTACTTGTTTATCTTTTAGAAATGAACGTACTTATGAAATCTAAAAGGATGTTCAACAGCTTCTGAAAGGGGTGATGCATTCACGGACTGTCCGAATTCCAAACATGTTTAGAGGAAAAAGTATGGAAGTCCTTTTCCGCCATTGCGAGTGAAAAAAGATTCCATAATCTATAGCTTTATCAATTAAAATCTTATTGGAAAGTCCAAGTTCAGTTTATTTCAGGAACCTGACCACTAAGTGAAACACATTATTTTACACACAGGTGGTTTTCCACTTACACCTAATAATAACATGCCATTTAAAATGAGAAAATTACATCACACCAATTTTGCTACAGAAATGTGGGCTTAATGAAAATTATGCTTAAGGGGTTGTCAATTTTCAAAAGGTACTTTTCAGTACAAACGAAACTCGCTGGAACGCTGTTAAAATGTATTACATATGCAAGCAGAGTGTTATAGCGAAAGCTGTAATGCTCCACTTGTGAAAAGAAATCTTGTTTGGGTTCTCTTTGGCACTCAGACAGTAACTGCCGGACAGGTCACGTTAAAAAAATAACAAAATAAAGAAAATCATTTTGAGATTCTATTCCTATGTGACAGATAAGTCAAAAATATGAGATCGTACCCTGGTGAAAAATGAATATACTAAGTATGTTAAATTTTAACACACTTGAGCACACTTTAAGTCAGACTAATCATGAGTATACTTCGAGTTCACTGAAGGTTTAGTTAAGTGTGACATTTTGGAACAACTAATTTGTGCTTAGTGTACTTTAATAGTATTTAAAATGTATTAAAGCACAATTTAAAGTGTACTAAGTGCACTTCGACATACTTTTTTTTACAACCTAAGTTACACTTAGTATACTTTAAGTATATTACTTTTTATGTAATATAAACATACTTGATCAGTATATTTTAAGCGTACTATTTTTGTGATTGAATTACATTTAAAATATACTTAAAATGTATTTTAAGTATATTGGCATTACATATATTGGCATTACAATTACACTTTTGGTTTATTATAATTGCTAATAAGCACACTTTTTAATTACGTAATGTCTTTAATTATTCTCCTTTGCCACTTTGTACATTACATGCTTCATACACACTACAGTACAGCAAACACATCAGGTACCAGAACATAGAAGGATCCATTACAACACACTTTCCAGGTGAAATTAATTACAAGTGCTTTCAATATATTACCATTTTGGTAACACTGTATTTGATGGGAAGTGCATAAGACTGACATGACACTGTCATAAACATGACATAACACCTTTCATTCAACTTTTAAAGCAACTTCTCATTAAAAGTGTAATTATTTACCGAATGACATTTCATGACACCGGTTAGTATGTTCATAAGAGCTGTTATGTTTATGACAGTATCATATCAGTCTTATTCACACCCCGTCAAAAACAGTCTTACCCACATTTTTCAAGAGTACATTGCCAATATATTATCACAGAATTGTACAAATTGTCAATATATTAAAAGTTTACAGACAACATGCTTATGAAAATTAGTACAATAAAACAACAGGTACACTTTAGAGGGAATGTGAAAAATATTTCACCAAGGACAGAGTATTGTTTTAATTCAGTATCACAGCATTACTCCAGACAAACTGATATTTCTCCTTAAGGACAGTGAGGATCAACGACAGAACATTCCCATTAACTGCACCATTGCACTTTACAGAATCTACAAGAAAAGAACAATAGAGCGATTAAACAGAGAAAGCACTTGTATTTTAAAGAGTACGGAAAAACAGCAAAGAAAAAAAGCATGACCTACAATTTTAGGATGTTTTGGACTCGCTACGTATGTGTGAACTGGAGCTAATGCAGTACACTAACAGATCTTACATCATCATGCATCTGAAAATGGATCGGGTAAAGCTTCGGATCGTATTCGGAGAGATGTAAAACTGAAGATACCTGCTACATTTGGTGTCACTAAACTGTCAATGTTTGATATTTTGAGGTAGAAACACATTATTTACTTTGTTAAACAACATTACATCAAGTTCCACTATAAGGACAGTTATTTTTTTATTCTTTGACATTTTAACAAAAATAGTAAAAGATTATTAAGGCACCTAAAATGGCATACTTTATTAACCTAAACTATACAGTGAGATGTAATTTAAAACATAATGAAATTAACGATATAAAGTAAGCGTTAAGTGAATTTTAAGTGAATGTTTTTAAAAATTATATTTTGAGCATATAATTTAAGATATATGCTCAATATATGCGGTTAATCTGACTTCAGTTAAATCTTAGGTTAACTGAAGAAAATAATGCAAAGCAAAAATTTGATTTTAGAGAAACTTCGTACTAATTTTCTTAGCTTATCTCTATTTATCTCTTTTTTTCTGTTCGCTGTGTATAAATAGGTTAAACTTTCACCATTTCCTTTTGAGTTTATGTACAATAGAAGTGTCAAATTGATTAAAAGAAAAAAAACGAAACGGCGTAAAATTACTTCATCTTTTTTCCCCCCTTTTTCTTTTTATTTCTTCCTAACTATAGAATAAATATAGTTAACAAAGTGGAAGAGGCAGGGTGTGACGAAAAGGGCTGTTCGTTCAAGAGTGCTGAGAAGGGAAACGCAGCAGTTACCTTTAAAAATGAACCCACCTGCGCGCTCATGCGCATGCGTTCCAGAAAAGTTCGGTGGCGTTAGCTCACCGCTTCAAGTCACCTTTTTACCAGCGAGAAGAGACGTTTTCGATATTTAAAGACGTACTGCGTTTGAGACAGCTTCTGGGGACAACGGTGCCTCTTCTCTCCGAGCTTCGGAGGGGAATCTAAACTACCTCCCTCGCACTTGTGGGACTTCCACCGCGCGGGGAAATGATGTTGGTCAGCTGAAGTTTGTGTTTACTGATGTTGGAGTGGCTAACTAGTTAGCTCGGTTAGCTTGTTAGCGTGAAAGCTGCGCGTTGCGACCCTTTCGCAACTATCTTTAATGGGCAATGCTAGCTGGAATATAGGCACATTGGTTCTTACATTCTAAAATAACAGTTCATCTTGTGTTGTTGAAGTTTAAACATATAAACGGTTCGCTTATAAGTCGTGAAAGCGCTCAAACTGACTTTAAAAATCTGCGGCGAGCTTTGGAACGACTTCACTGGATACCCACATTGTGGATACGGATGAAATATCGGGGTCAGAACGTTCTACCTGCCACCTGCCTCCCTCCGTGTCGGACTTAGTTCGTCGTCCTGGCTATGACCCCCCCTGTTCATTAAGTAAAAACCCCGTAGAGAGAGAGCGCAGACCTCCAGCCATGGGAGGATGTATGGGGAGATACTGGGAAGACTCGCATAACCGAGGGTCGGCCAGGAACGGTGGACGAGGAGGTGAGACTTCCTTCTTTTTCTCAAAGTGTAGAAAATGTAAAAAACGCTCGGACTCGCCTGGCCTGCGTCACTCTGCTGCTGTTACCATGGCAGATATTTATCCCTTGACCTCTGTTCTGTTCTGGTTTTTTATTGTTATGCCTCTGTGTAAAGAAATAAACAAACAGAAAGTAAAAATGGCTCTGGGACTCTGCAATAGTTTGACTCGTTACCAGACCTTTGGTCTGAAACAGGTCTCCACTAGTTTACTGGACGTAATTTCCTAGCATACTATTTTAAAATGGTTTTTTTTGTTTTTACTTTGCATATACTTCCCCTTCATCTCTTGACTTGACGTGCGAATTGTTGGGACTTTTCTGCACAGCATGTAACTGCTTCCCTCTTGTCACAGCTGAAAAACTGCCTGTTGGCCTCCTGACAGTGATGCAACTAACTAAAGGGCTCAACATTGTCTTGCAAAAGTTTACAAACCCCCCTCCCCTGAGATATTGAATATTTTGTTTTTAGTCACAATAACATTTTATTTGATAGACCCCATGACACATAATTGAAGTGGAAGGAAGAGGTTTTTACAAAGAAAAATGTGTAAAAAAAAAAAAAAAAATCTAAATAAAAATCTGCCATTCATTTGTATTTAGCCCCACTGAGTCAGCATTTTGTAGACCAGCATCGAGTCTGCACGACTAGAAATTTACATTTTTGCAAATCCATTATTGCAAACTAACACAAGCGCCCTTTGACTGTATGGAGAGCAGCTGTTGATACAGTTTTTAACAGATTCTTTATTGGATTTAAGTTACCATTGGTTTTAACTTTTGTAGCTCTGACTCTGCGGTTTGGAAGGTTGCTCTGTTGGAAAGTGAACCCAAACTATCTAGCAGTTTTTTTTTTTGTTTGTTTGTTTTTTTTATTCCAGTGGTTTTTGTTTTGGTGTGTTTGTTTAGCTCCATTCATTTCCCCCAGTCAGCTCTGTCCCTGCCAAAGAAAAGTCTCTCCACAGCATGATACTCCCACCACCATGAGTGGTGTGTTCAGAGTGTTGTTTGGAAACGACACGTAATTTTGCATGAACATCAGAAAGTCAAATTTCATCCTCTCCTGACCCATTTGCTATATTCTCTATATTTTAGCAAACTTTACACCTTACTTTTTTTTTTATTATGTAATGATGATGATCTGCTTCCTGTCTCTCTTCTGTAAAATATGCAGATGTGACACGGGGATATAGATTTTATATCGGGTAGTGTCACTCTTTCCTGTAAGCATAATGTTCTAGTTAAACACGGCTAAGTTCCCTCTCTTTGTTCCTCCACATTAATGTTTGGCATCCCAACCAGAGTCTGTGCTGCATTTACAGCTCAACTGGAAATTGCTGGCCAACTTTAATTTCAGCCAAGTGTTGGTGATGAAGTTAAAGATTTGCCTCGCATAGTAACTTGTGTCTGAGGTTTCACTTATTTTGGGCACCACACCTATAAGTTAAAACATAGTAAATACAACCAGCAACATGTCATTTGGCATAAATGACATACTGTGTGACTTAATTCGCCACATCAGTCTGAATGAATTCCTGATGAGGTCTTCTGTACAGTGTTGGCGTTCTGATATATATTCAGTTATTTCTCAATGGTGATAGGTTTCAGTCTGGGTTTGCTTTGGATCATTGTTCTGGTCTGTAATACCATTTCAGTCAAGCTTCAGATGAGGGATTTAATAAATTCAGGTTTGGCTCTTGATTGCGTTCCTATACAAACTAAAACACCAGAGAAGCAGTGCATTATGGTCCTCTTTCTGAGGATCCAGTGGACTCAATGCTTCCTCTGTTCTTCTAGGAGATTTAACCCCCAGTGACTCTAGTTGTACCTAGTGGATGTTTCTCTAGCTGTACAGACTTGGCCTCACTTAGCTGATGCATGTAGAGTTTAAGGGTGCATTCACATGACCTGGTTTAGTTCGCTTTAATCGAACTCTAGTTTGTTTGAGTAGAAAATCCAGTTTGTTTGGGCAGGTGTGAATGCGCAATCAGCTCTTGATTTACTCTGAAACAAACTTTGGTCCGCCTAAAAACCTAGGCCTTGGTTCGGTTGAAATTAAGTCTGTTGCGGTTCAAATGAATATGTGAATGCAACTGGAATATGTAAATGCAACCGGAGACCGAAAGCAGGAAACAGACTATAGTGTGTGGCATTCTGGGTAAATACAACCACAACGAACATGTGACTTGTGGTTGCGGAACGTAAAATGGTAAAAAAAAAAAAAGGTCCACAGTTTTTTGCTGAAGGCTAAAGAGAAATCCTCCAACCAGGAAAATCTGATGCCACTCACTTTGTTTACATTTTGTGAAGAAGGAAGGCATGCTCAGTGTCTTCTTCAGAGGTTTGGTTGTGGTTTGCTTCAGTGGTTCTTAGTGCAGCGCCACTAAAGGTGAGGAAGGGAACAGGCTTTCAAATCATTTGGTTTGTTTGATACAGTGCAGTGTGAAAGAGAACCTGACCAGCTGAAAATGTAACAAATGTTGCAATGTTGGTCTCCAATTGAACAGAACTATCAGGTGTGAAAACACCCCAAGCTGTAGTTCCTATAGTGATTCCAATTAGATTATTACTGGTGTCCATCATCTTTGACGTTTTGTTTTTTAAAAAAGCTGTAGCGTCCTATACGGAGTCACACCTACAGCAATGTCAAGAGTTTAATTTTCCATTTTGGTCGTTTCATATGCAGAACTTAGGAAAAACTTTTATTTTTGCTTCCTCTATCTCAAAGTGAATATTTAAATTAAAAAAAAATACTGCAGCTATTTGTTGAATACAGACATAGTGTAAAGTTAAAGTAGTGTGGTTGAGGGCTTTGCAAAACCCAGTTGTGCATTTGGTTTTGTTTGATCAGTTTGGTTTTAAACACTTTAAAGATAAGATGGTGTGACAAGAACATTTCTAAGATTAATATGAGTTGTTTTGGCCAATATTTATTTATTTTCTATCTATGAAGGTAGGCCCTAATAGACCATTGTAGCCCAGGGAAAATGCAAATAATTTCCACCTTCATTTTTTCAAGGATGCCGAGTTTCCTCCAGTTTTCGAAACAGGATTACGGGTTTTCTTTTCTTTAAATATTTTCATCAGCTTCATGCAAAAGTAAACCATGGCCCTGCCTTCATGTCTGCATCCCAAAGTGACTCCTAGTACAGACTGCGGAGGCCAATAAGTGGCTGTTTAAAATGAAAGCCGTCTTCTGGTTTATGACTGTGGCTGGTGATAATTTCCCGCTCTGATTCAGATCTACTCGCCCCCTCTCTTCCTCTCTGCTCCCAGTCACTGTTTAACGAGAAAAACTGCAAGTATCATCGTGTCCTGCTACATCACTGACTCCTGTGTCTTTTGAGACGCGCGCCGATGTGGCCTCACCCAGATTCACAGGAAGTTAGACACACTAAAAGGTTTTTTTTTTTAATATTTACGGTTCAGAGTAACGGGTTCTTGTGTTTCTGTGTTTTCTCCCCATTTCTGTTTTTTACTGAGAAATGTGACTCAGTTTTTGGAAGGAAATGAAAGAAATTTGTGTCCAGTCTTTTCAAACTGAAAATCGCTTCACAAGCCAACTTTACTCCCTGCAAAATTAAACCTACTTGTTAATATTGTTTTAGAACTGTACCAATAAAGTTGAATCTCTAAGAAAATGCCCTGCATGAAATCTAACATTTATCACTGCATGTTGACTTAATACTTCGTTGTTTACAGACGCCTCCTTGTTCTAAGGAATTTTCCTCCTTGTTGTAGTCGTCCAGCTCTCTTTAAAAATGTAAATAGCTTACTCTTGTGGTTGGGATGTAATGTTTTGTCTGCTTTTAGTGCTTTGGACTCTTTCTATAAGCTGACCGTTTTCAGGAGGAACACTAAAACACTCTAACTCTAACTCTTCTTACTCTGCTATGTAGTTGCAGCATCAATATATCTGGAACAAAGATATCTGGTGATTATCATAATTCTTGAAGGTTAGCTTGTGCTTAAAACTCGGATGTTTTAGAATTAGAGCTGCACAGTATACTGCAGATTTACTCTTATTACAGTATCACTTTATGCACTAAGGTGCATATGCACTAGTGCATAAAATGCATAAAGTGATACTAAAGGATTTTTTTCTTTGTCACAACTAAACACATTGGGAAGAAGCAATATTTTCTATTAAATCATGTTTGGATGGAAATAATCAAGTAGCTGGATAGACTTCTCATTCAGTAAATGTGTTGGATATGAACATCAAAATTGTACTTATTTTTATTCAATAGGAGTCCTATTAGTATTGCAAGATTCACAGATCACATCTGTATTCTGCCATATTACATTAATATGAAAAGATGTTTGATATTTAATTTTAAGAAGTACTCTTTGAATGCAGACAGCCATTAATATTTTAACAGTTTGTTAATGGCGACACAATCAGCCCTTTGAGGACATTCAAGATCTTTAAAAGGCCCGAAAAGAAAGTTGGACATCCCTGATCTACAGTCTTCAATAAAGGTGTTTGAAAATAATTGTGCACAGAAAAGTTGCACTCAGTGACAATTCTCAGCTACCTAAACAGTTATCTACATCTGCTTATCTTTGATGTCACTAATCACAAGGAAACAGAAACGCACAGGACAAGCAGCCAGTCACGCACTTACAGCTAAGAAGGAATCGGAAAGGCTAGTTAGCCTAGCATATACGTGTTTAGAAGGACTCTGGAGAGAAACAACATGGGAACATGTAAACTGCATGCAGAAAAATCCAGGTTGGGATTTGAACTCAGGACCTCCTTGCTGCAAGGCAACAGTAACCACGTTTTGATATTTAATTTTACACACTCTGTCAATATTCTGTTAATGGCGAAACCTCCCCCCTTCTTTCATATTGACCAACATTTATCGCATTCAAGTCATTTGCGGTATGAATACCGCAAATGTATTCATACCGCATACCAAATATACCAAATAGTTTTGGTATATTTGGGCCACCATACTTTTATTCTCTTCACCATTACTTTTGCTCACTTTAGGTTTGATGTGACACATTCTTGTCCAGTGAATTGAATGATTGAGCTGTACAGTGCTTGGTTCAAAAGGAGGACTGATGTAAATGATCGTGACCCCTGGATGGATGTGGTGTTTGAACTGGACTAAATGTTCACCTTTGCTCCAACAGAGAGTAGTTCAGTACAAAAAACAAACAGTAATGGTAAGGTAAAAACAAAGTAATAAAATTATCCCATAAAACGATAAAAGTGCAGATAAGTCACATTGTCAGGCTTTACTTGATGTGAATGCCATGGACTAAACGTGAGTCTTGAGAAGGACATTGAAGTTCTCCAAACTGTGAACAGATCTAACATGGAGAGGTAAGACGATGCCCTCTACTTCTTCAAAGTCTGGATCTTTACAGAAACACAAGCAGCCCTTCAGAAGTTCTGTTTATTGCCCAGCTGACAAGCGCATTGTGTGATGTGACGACCTTTTTTTCACTCCAGGTTTCATAATAGCATCAGTAAATAATGCACAGAAATACTAGTGGGAAACAGTTGTTTATTTCCCACCAGTTGTGTTATATACCGAAACTATTATCACAATATTTAGTTCAGTTGAGTTTCATTGGTCACTTTTGAATGTATACAGTGATGGATTTATAGCCAAAAATAAAGTTAGGCTAATTTTAAATTCTGTCCTGAGACAACCATGTAGTCCACAGTTATGTTTTTAATAAAAGTGTCAGCCGCACATACGCTGATACGAGCTCAGCTTCCAGGCATTAAAAGATATTTGCTAAGCTTGCTAAGCTGACTGACTGGTCCTTCAAGCTTTAAGGTGACCACTGTCCCAGGAGCTAACATGTTTTATTCTCCTCAGCTCATCAGTAATGCTAGCCAGATCATAAAGCAGCAGACTAGTTGGGAATAAAACAAACCAAACTCGTATTGTGGTGGGGTTCAAGGAAATTTCTGAATCGTCTTCATTCATCAAAACATCTTGGTGGGAGAAACTGTCTCTGTTTTGGCAAATGGCGTTTCCGTAATGCCGACCTGAAGGTAAAAGTCTGAACCGCTTGTGTCCAGGATGTGTGGAGCCTGCAGAGATGTTTTCTTTTCCCTTTAAGTCCTGGATGGAGGGAAGGTCAGCCCTGATTCTCTCTGTGGACCCGATTGTTTGTGGCAGATGAACAAACACTGGACAGAGAGAATAACAGTAGCATAAAAAGATGACCAGCAGCTCCTGTAGCAGGCTGTACTTCTTGAGTTTCCTCAGGAAGTAGAGTCTCTGCTGGGCCTTCTTTCAGACAGTGCCTGTATGAGGTCTCAAAAGGGTTGTTCCTAGGAACGGAGAGTGATCCAACACCGGTTCTTAGAAAAGTCTCCTGGTACTCAGGAGATACTCTTATTGGGGGAATAAACAACCTCCATTTGTTCCATCATGGTTGGATAGTCTTTTTTTAAAAAAAACACATGTAGATCAGGTTCTCTATAGTCCTACATGCAAAAAAACAAACACTTAAGTAACATGAAAGCTAAACTTTACCCAGTTGGCTGCACTTGGAAACCACTCCAGAAACCTGGTGATGAGCTTGCGCAGAGGTGTTTGACTTCAACTGGCAGCACGCGCTCCTATAAAACATGTCGATACGTTCAGCGCCTGCGGTATACGCCACCATACAGGGAGCATCACGTCACCAGCGTTTCTACCTGCACCCGGATGAACACTCTGATGATACCGTTTCATTTGTGCTTTACTAATTTTATGAGCTGACAAAAGCACAGCTGAAAGCTGTAACTGTATTTCTCATTGCCTTAAACATAGCAGGAGCTTTCTGTTTTTTAGCAAGATGTTGCCTTTTAGTGTGTGCTACTATGAAAAGGCCACTTTGTGTGCGTTTAGTGTTGGGAGAGAATGCGCCAACATGCATTAATGACCTCAGAACAGGAGAATGTGTAAGGCTGTTTAAATGTCTGAGGCAAACCGAAATTTTAGCAGCGCGATGTTACAGCAGAGCCAGAAAATCCTTTCATAACCACCTGTTGTTTTTCCCATTCTCATTCGTTTTGTGTGTTTATGGCGTGTTTGATGGAACGTATCACCAGAGAGGCTTTTTATTTGTTTGTTCACGACTCCTTTCATTAGCGCTCATAAATATGTCCTGCTTCAATGCAGCCTCCTCATATGGACCTGGCTTTTTATGAGCCCAGCAGGAGCGAAACAGCTTGATATTGCTTCATCTGTCTGTAATGCATTGCTTCATCCGTCTATTTGGGTTCAGCAGGGCTGTTCTCCAAATCACTTCCTTTTGTTTCTGCCTATTTTTCATACCCAAACTCCAGACCACAGTTATTCCCATCAACTGTGCTTCTCCCACTTGAGTCCTCTGAAGTTTCGCAGTAAGTTTGGGGGCAAAGCGTTTAAGGCGAGTGGTTTCACTTAGGATTCTCATTTAAACAGTCTAGCTTACTGTTTTTGGGTTTTATTGTGGTTCTAAATTGAGGAACAATACAATAAAATCACAAATGCTGTCTGGGAAGAATAAATCCATCCTCCAGGGAGTACAGTAAACGTTCATTCACTCAGTTGTTGTCCAACTTCTTCCAGTTTTTTAATGCCTGGCCGATTGGTATTAGCCAATTTTTGCCAATACAGATTTTTATTTTTTTTCTTAATAGTTGCTAGGTAACAGAAAGGAGACTATTTACTGCACACATATAGATATGACCTGGTAGAAAATGGATGATTTTCAGACATCTGTGGAGGTAGATAAGATCGATTTCACACACATTCTCCAATCACCAGTAATGTAATAGAAGAATTAGTGCTGCTATCATTTTAATTGTGTTCTGATGCATAAAAATGTATTTCAAATAATTTGTTCTTTCTTTACTTGAGCTTTAATAGATTGAACGTGTTTATCTGTAGATTAAACAACACAAATTGAGTTTTGCTGAACAAGTGTGCGCCTGCAGGGTAGCTAACTCTGTCGACGTTACGGTTGGGTCCATTTAAGTGTCTAGTGTACTTCACTAGAGTCACGGTTATGTCTGTACTATAATAATCTCCCCGTGTCAATATTTATAGTAGAAACAGCTCATGACTGTCTTGTCTGGCAGAGACGTTGGAGCTAATGTATGTGGGGAGTTGTCCCTGACCCCAAACCTGAGCTTCATTTTCAACACAAACATGACCTGTAAAGTATCTGCTACGCTGTCAGATGACCTGGGCACTGCTCTGAAGTATGAAACTGATTCACAAGGTTTTCTTTCAAAGGCTCTGGAAGGTCTTTTTTCTTCTTCTTCTTGTTGCTGAGTGCCCTCTGTGAAGGCTTCTTACTCTGTGCACCGGTTGCAGTTTTCAAACCAGTTACTGTTGTGAAAAAAGCCTGACTTGCCAATTCCTATTTTGGCTCATAACAAGTTTTTTTTTTTCGACTGAAAAGTTTCTAAAGTCAGGTGTGTGTGTCTGTGTGTGTGTGTAAATTGCTAAGTTTGCATGGCAACAGTGGGGTGATTATAGTTAACCAAAGGAGAGAGTGGCTGATTGGTTTGACATGCAAGTATTGGCCAATCTCCCAAAATTGATGTGTGTATTTCTAATTACAAACCAAATTGCAACAGCATATACGCAGACATTGATTAAACAGTTTATTTATATTCTAACCACATCAACTGTAAATAAAGAGATGCACCAAATTTGACCCTTTTTTTTATTTTATTTTTTTTACAGAGCTGACATTAAATGGAAATCCTTTTTTGTTGTTGTTGTTTTTTTTTGTTTTATTCCCTTCTTTTGCGGTCAAATTTTTATATCTGCACCAACATTTAGAAGCGTCTAATGCAGTGCTTGTTAAAGTAGTAGATTATCCTGCCAATGTTTCCATATCCGGCATCTTTCATAACACATGCAGGCAGAAAGACTTCCGGTTATCCAGCAACTCGGCCTCTGGATCTATACATTCATCAGAATGGGTGACCGTCGACATTCTGTTTGTTTCAACGGTTCCTGGAAACAATTGTTGAAACTAACCGATCCAACTCCCACACTTTTATAAGAAAGTTGTTGTCAGGCAGTCTGGTAGCGTTTTGGTATGGTGAGTTTACCAAATGGGCAGAAAAACGTTGGTATATTTTTGAAAATTGTTAGATTTTGACAAACAGATTATTTCTCACTCAAGGTCTCTGCGCATCCTTAAAAAGTGTTGAATCTATGGATATAAAATGAAGGCCTTAAATTTGAGTTATCATACACAGTCTAAACGGAGGCTGTGGTTTTCACGTCACACTCTTCTGATTTATATTTTACACACCAACCAGTGACTCCCATCTCGAATTGAAGCAGGTGTTGCACTCTATATTTAAGGGTACAGAGATCTTTTTTTCTTTCTGATATTGCAGTACAAAGCCATGTTTTTCAACAAAAATTTGAGGAACAATTTACATTTACAGAGGAAGGTATGACTTCCATTAGGAGCTTCAGTAAACAATGGGAAGCAGCAGAATGTCTGAGTCGTGCCTGCGTCTGTGTTGAAACCGATGGTGGACGACACGGGTAGTGTTACACACACACACACACACACACGTAGGGTACACATCCTTCATGCATATTGCAAGCTTTGCAGCACCTGCTAATATTAGACTGGGACTACACATCAGTGTGTGTTGGGAGTGTTTCCTATCTCTGGTGACAGATCAGATTTCTCTTCCTTGCCAGGTTTTTTTTTTTTAGTTTATTTATGTATTTTAATTTATTTTTATTGCTGTTAAAATGAGAATCATATTCTGTGGGTTCATATCTGGGAAAAATCTGCAATCTGAACAAAATGTTGTTTCCATGCTCTCCTAACCAAATCCTTTTCACTAAAGATTCACTAAATCATCCAGTTATCAGATATTATTCACTCGTACTATGACCAATTTGGTATGCTGGAGCGGTGCTTTACTGTATTTGCGAATGTTTTCAACACTAAACCTAAAGTGGTTTTTTTTTTTTTTTTTTTTTTTTTTTGAGCTTTAAAATGCAAATACAATCAAATTGTGTTCATAGGAAACTGGGCAGAGCTCATTCAGGCTCTTTAAATATGTTCTTGTTAGAAGCTAATGTGGCTGAGTGACTTAAAGTATTTGTTCCTCCTTGAGGTTTTTCACATTTTGACGTGCCACGACTGTGCAAGCCAGTTATTTTACTGCGACTTGATGGAAACTAATGTATATTTGTAGAATGTAAAGTCTAAAGTGGGGATGGATTGTAAAACGTGTTTTTAGAAGTACTGTCTCTCATCAGGGAATTATAAAAATGTTGGAAACAATTGCAGGACTTGGGTGTCCAACTAAATTGACAAGCACATCATCCAACTTATTGGCAAGAAATGCTGATCCGCTTCATTTGCTTTTGCTGGTCCTCTTTGAATTTGAGGTACTTGGGTCATAGTTCAAATATTATTTGAGGTTTCGGGATGCTAATCAGCTGCTCTTGTTTAAAAAAAAAACCTGTTGCCATGGCTACCCATCTTAACAACTGTTAGAAAGTAAAAAAAAGAAAAAAGTAGCAGAAATCCTTCTAGATGCACAACATCCAAACCCAAAGGGCATAAATTATCCAATCATAAACTGCAAAGATGTAACGGAGTTCATTGAAGTTTCTTATGTGACAAAGATTTCAGCCAATGGTATCCTACATAAATATTTTTTTTCTTGCTGTCAAAGTTCATCGTTCTCCCTCTCCCAGGACGGAACGAGCCCTTGAAAAAAGAACGTCCCAAGTGGAAGAGCGACTACCCGATGACGGAGGGACAGCTGAGGAGCAAGCGAGACGAGTTCTGGGACACGGCGCCGGCGTTCGAGGGCCGGAAGGAGATCTGGGACGCCCTGAAGGCCGCCGCCGTGGCCCTGGAGTGCCAGGACCACGAGCTGGCCCAGGCTATAGTGGACGGAGCCAGCATCACTCTGCCACACGGTGGGGCCCGTTTCCATCAGGACGAGTCCTCACATTTACAATTTTTGTAAATGTAAATGGCATTTGTTTTCTCCCTTCCTTTCACAGGGACTCTGACCGAATGTTACGACGAACTGGGAAACCGCTACCAACTGCCAGTCTACTGCTTAGCGCCCCCTGTCAACCTCATCTCAGAATGCAGCGATGAGGACCGCAGTGACAGCCCTGAACCTCCCGTAGCATCTAAAAAAGAATTTCAACTCAAGGTAACTCCACTCAAAGCTGTACTACAATGTATATATGCCTACTATGTTATCCTGCAATTTGTGGTAGATGGGGCCAGGAGGACTAAATTTCTGTCAAAAAATTTCAGAAATTTTGTAGAAAATGTTTGGAAATTTGAGTTTGAAAATTTGCAATAAAAACACAAATTTCCTAGAAGAAAGTGGAAATTTGAGTTCAAAGTCAAACTTTCGACTTTTGAAACTCAAAAGGTGAAAATGTTCTAATTTTTTACCTTAGAATTTTCACTTTTTTTCAAATTTCTAAGATTATTCTCAAGATTTGACTTTTTTTCTAGCAGATTTTCAACTTTTCAAAGCCAGAAATTCACTTTCTTGCTAAAAACAAATTTGGAGATCTCAAAATCTCTGACTTTTTGGTAGATATTTACAAAAAAAAAATTTAAATACGCAGTCGTTGATTAGATATTGGAATTATGAAAATAAATATTAAAGCGTGCACGCCAATTTTGATAACTATTTCAGTACAGGTTTTGCGCTGGAGTGTTGTGGTTGTTCAGCCACATCAAAATTAGTGTATTTTGCTAAACTGCCACAGAAACACCTTTTCCACATAAGACGAGTCACATAATCAACAACCAGATGTAAAAATAAAGAAGTCAGGCGGTGATGGCAGGATGACAGTGCTGCATCTTTTTTACCGACTTGTCATATAAACAAACTGGTTCATGTGTGATTTTGTGTTTCTTATTTAATGAAAACACAATTGCCAAGTAGTTTTTTCCCCCCCCTCAACACTAGTGAAATGTCAACAAGGTTTTCCGCACATTTGTGTCTTAAAAGCAGCTTCTGTCTGTGGTAATCCATGAAGTAAAATTGGAGATAAATTGTTAAAGATTTTTCAGCTTGCCGGTTCAACCGTCTGCCTCTTTAGGTACGACTGTCCACGGGAAAGGACGTGCGCCTCAACGCCAGCATGGCCGACACCATCGGGCAGCTGAAGAAGCAGCTGCAGGCCCAGGAGGACATCGACGTGCTGCAGCAGCGTTGGTTCTTCTCTGGCAAGCTGCTGACGGACAAGACGCGCCTGCAGGACACCAAGATCCAGAAGGACTTCGTCATCCAGGTCATCGTCAACTCACAGGCGTCAGGAGCCCCCAAACCGTCACCCATAACCACTCCCTCTTCGCCCAAGTCCCAGTGATTGCAGCAGGGTTGGAGCAGAGGTACCGCCCGACGACCGTGCCGTGTTTGAGAGAAAACACAATTAAACTAAAAAAAGGAGAATGCAGGAAGAAGTGCTGCTTACTTTTTAACATTTCTGGTCTGTGTTTCTTTGGAGGAGCGGATTGCCGAGTCTGGACATCCTCACCGTCTCTGACCCACTTTCGAATGGAAGTGGAGCTCATCGCGTTGGCAGGAAACGGCGCCCTTCGCCACTGCATACACAAACTCGGCCTGTGGGCTTTTCAGCTGCAACATGGATGAAACGCAGAAAGCTTCCTGTTGGATTAAATCACACAGACACTTAGCAGCTCTGGTGGAGCGTACGATGCAACACATTTCTTTTACTGACAAAATACTAACTGAGCTGTTTTGCACAATTAAAGGTCCTTACTATACTTCTGCGGTAGATTGTGTGCCTTCAAGATTAAAAAAAAAAAAGGGTTAATATAAAGGATGAGAGACTTCCTGCTATAGGCTGAACCCTGTGTATTTTTTTAGATTCAAATCAATCATCAATTGCCGTCACTGCTGCCTTTATTATGCTGTCTTATAGTGGGTGTGTATGTGTTAATGCAGTAAAAACAACCTACGAGAAAATCCAGTTTTCTGAATTTCGGACGGCTTCATGACCACTAGGAGGAGCCACACTGCCCCTTTCTGTTCTGTTTCTTATTGTTTTGTGGGTTCCCCCCCACCCCGTCTCTCTCTCTCTCTCCAGCTGATGATTGTAATTACTTCATATTCCCTGAAACTATAAAGGAAAATTCCCTTCACCTGCATAGAAACGGACGTGGAGCAGTGAGTCAAAGCTATGACTCAGAGTTTGAGGTTGATTTGAACCACTTGTTTCCCCCTAGTGGTGGCACGTCGTATTGAAAATTGTGAAATAATGGTCCACCAATAAACAAAGACTGGAAAGGAAATGAATTGTTAAATTCTTCTCAAGCTTTTCGAATGCTTTATCTAAAAATAGTGAGATGGGCTGCGTTCTCTCTGACCGCTCCAGTTGCTCATTTCTGCTGAACGTTTCATTACGATCCTTGTGTCTTTTCCATACCAGTGCTTCTAACAGGGATATTCAACCTCAAATGTCACAGACTTGAACAAGAAGTTTTGTTGTTTTTTTTTTCCTATATGTGCAATACAACAGACCTCGCATTGTTGTCATTTCTAAAGCAGCAGAGCTGTGTGAAAGTAGAGTCCAGCCCAGCACGCCGCCTAGTGGCTGCAAATGGTTATTTTTCTACGAAATGTACTCGCACCTCTCTCTCTTCAAACAATCTGAGCACAGCCGAAAAGCCAAACCTTCGCTTATCAGTGAGTCCTGTCCGTCTTGGCTGTGAAGGAACCTCTTAGTTTCAGGGGGAGTTCATTTATTGAACCGCCATCTTTGCCGAGTTGAGCCCCGACTAGAAAGTCGGTGTTAGAGCCTCTTTTTCTTTTTCTTTCTTTGTTTTTGTTTGTTACAGATGTTTATCTGTCCTCGTATTTTGTCTTTTGTGAAACTTAAAGGGATTCAGAAACAATTCAAGAGCTACAAAGAACCTCAAAAAGGAAACCCCTATTCTAGTTTTCTGGGTCCAGTAAAGCGCTCACGCAGTAACCACTTAACTTTCCAAAGTCCGATTACAATTACAAGATTGACGCCTGGTCGATGGGAAAGCTGGGTCGAATGTTACTTTGCGCATAAAATGGCGGGTTGCTTTTCAACCCGGAGTGTTTTCCTCGGTAGCCATAGCTCAAACGGTAAACACGCTTCTCGCTTTCTCAATGCTTTTAGAAAAGAAATTGAATATTTTTTTTACATTAAAATTACAACTTCAGGTAACAAAAAAAAAAAAACTTTTTTTTTTTTTTTTTTTAAAGGTTTGTTTACCTCGTTTAAAAACCTGATGGAAATGATTTTCACTGTTTCTTCACATGCAATCAGTAATGTAAAGCCATGTAAGTAACAACAAAAACAAATTCCTTGCTGTATGTTGGACAACTTTTCAACTTTCCCCTGTATCATATCCTCCACGATGAAGGTCATACATCCAAGATTTGCTTCTTTTACCGTCTCTTCTTTGCTCTGTCTTGGGCGCTTTCTCAGTCATGTGAGCTGCTTGTTGAACACAGTACAAATGTGTGTTTATAGTTTCCAAAGCTGTGAATTTGTCCCACTTGATTGATTTTTCACCTGTATTTGGTTGCTTGTTTGCAAAAAAAAAAAAAAAGGTAAAAAATGCTTTGTTTTTGTAGGGATCATTTGTCTGAGATGTTAATTTTTTAGGAGACGTTCACAAAATGTCACACAATTCTCCAGAGATGCTTAGAGTTTCATTCTGTCCACTTTGGAAACTGATTATTCAGGTAAAATTTATACAAGGATAAAATTTTGTACACCTCAGATCAGAACACGTGACAGAGTAATGTAAATGTCGTGGACATTTGTTTTTATGCTTCACAAATGGACCCCCCCGTCCCCTCCCCAAAAAAACAACTATGAAATTAAAAGCCATAACGTGAGATCAAGAGATTATATTCTTATATCAGCAAGGAGCTGCCACTCCATGTATTGCTTACTATTCTTGCCTTTAAGAACTTTAAATTAAGTTATAGGTTTAGATTTTTGTTTTTCACAGAACAGCCATTATAAAGCACTAAAACATTTCTTTAAAAATGGGTTTATTTAGTCAGAGGGAAATGTTAAGGATATGACATTTACAAGTTATTTTATTGTTCATTTATATGCTGATTTCATGTAAAATTATGTTTTTAAACTGTTGAATAAAGTACAACTTGTGGAAGTAATTCTTGCATTAGTTTTTCCTTCAGATGCATCTCAATAAGTTTAATGTAATTTCAGTAGATCATTTCAAAACATGGGACTCGACACATCGATTTTCCAACCACTTTTTAAAGTTTTAATAATTGTGAAAACGTTCTCGTTATTCTAAAATCGAGAAACTGAATTTTGGTTTTATATTAACTGTGAGCCACAATAATCAAAAATCATTCTGCAAATTGTGCTATTTCAATACACTTTTTGAACTTGTCAATGAAGTTTTCAAAGATATTCAAATTTGAGAAACATCTGTATCTCCGTGTTTACCACAAGATGGCGCTGTGTTCATGTGCACAGATAGAAACAGGTTGCTTAACAAACATGGGGAACCTCGTTTGTTTCCAGTTTTCTCTTGGCAAATGTGTCAATTTGTAGCATGCCACTGACGTTCAAGGAAAGAATCCGGTTTATGAAGCTCGGTTCCATCTGTTTTTCCACGTTTTCTTGATGCTCTGCTACCTGCAACACAACTACAGGAGTTGGTGTTTCACAATCATTCGAGAAATGAATGAGGTCAGACAAACACCTCTGTGGCTTTTTTTTTTTTTTTTTTAATCCCTACAACGCTTTTCTTGATGACCACTCAATCACTCATTTTCTAAAATACATTTCAAACCACAAATAGCTGCGTCTTGCACTTTCTTCCACAGCTTGGTGGGGGAGGTACAAAAATCCCAAGCTTTAATTCTGTTTATTGCAAAGAAAAGCTGTTAAATGCTTATCCTTCTGTCTCAGCATAGTCGGGTTTTTCTCTAAAAGCCACAAAAGGTATTTTCTGATTATGTAAGGATCCTGTTCCGGCATTAGCCGCGCACATGGGGTGGCACACAGAGAGGAAGGTCTTAAGGCAGTTTTTCTGTCTTGGTTTCCGTAAAACGGTCAACAGAGAGTCTGTGGAGGACTGTGGTACACTGAGTCTGGGGGGAGAAAAAAGCCCCTATTGATGGTGGGATTTCACAGGGAGAGCTGTGTGTTTTTGGTCCCTGGCCCAGTGGGTTTTACCTTGAATTCTGATGGACCCACGGTGACCTGACGCCACAGCAGACAGGGTTTTAGTAAGAAACCGGTTATGCACCGATGTATAAGGGATTCACTAGATTTATAACACTTATTCTTCACTTTGTCTCTTGCTTTTTTTTTTTCTGTCCAAAACTGCCATGCTCATCAGATTGTTTGGCAATTCTTATGAAACCACAGCAATGTCGGCGTTCACTATTTAGAAGAATAAAGTGCATTCCTTTACATTTTTGGCTGCATTGAATTAAACTTTTCTGTGTCTGTTCTGAAAATTGTTAAGCAGTCAATTTAAACAAAGAAATAGGTACTATCCTCCCCCGTCCTCCAACAAACCCCTAAACAGTTCCCTTGAAATGTGGAAATTCCCAACCCACATGCTCCAATTCCCTCTTTTGTGGCTTCCAGTCACACTGACCAGTAGTTTACCATTCAAACGGGTAGCCAGTAGTTATATAACATTATGTCATGGGGTTCTGTAACCGTAATCTCTGGGAAATGCACACCAACTGAGGTTAAGTCTCATTAGCCGTTAAGGCTCTGAGTCTCAGACCACCCTTATCATCATGGGGCTTTTCAGGAGTAGATATAAAAACATGTTTTGTTTCTTTGTCACTGTGAACCTGGCCCAAAGAGAAACCGTAATTACGCATCAGCCTTGGATTTCAACAGCACATTTAGATATCTGACATGAACGTTTGCATCTCACTAGGTAAAATTGGGTGGTGTACGGGTCAAGCTAAGACATTGGTGCTACAGATTTTATTTTCTACATGTTGAAAAATTCCATGGTGTGAAGACGACTAATGCCACTGCCCTCAACTGATAGAAATGTAACTTAACTTCATTGTACGCTATGCAGATGCTCTGTCTGCACCAATGAAGAGTTACTCACCTCCAGTTGCTGAATGCTTGAAACGCCTACAAGTCTGACCAGATTTCTGATTTGACTAATGGGGGAATTCACAAACACTTTGGAGAGCATTGAACTTTCATTGACGGTTGGTTGGTTGGTCAGGTGATGACATAAAGTATGGATAGAAGGATGAAAACGGCAACTTTTGAAGTTGTCGTGAAAATGGGAATAAGTTGTCTCTGGTTTGGATAGCACCATTGTTTAGAATTTCCAAAAAACTTCAGTATCTGAAATATGTGATTTGGTTATATTTTTTTTTGTAAGGAGGTCTTTCCCATCTTTTCCTATGAAGCCACTTTAGAGCTGACCCATTAGGAAGCAGGTTATATGGAGAGTATTTGTTAGCATATTGACATAGCACTGAACATTAGATATAGTGAAGAGAGAGAAATAAAACTGAAAAAGTATGTTAAATATGTTTTGTTGATTTAAGTCACAAAAAGACAATTTCTGACTGAAATTGACTCGAAACAATTTTGAACCATTTTGCATAGATACTTTTTTTAAATCTTTTATTAGCTTCTCTAACAGCATCACGATTTAGTTGTATCGTTTGGCTAATCAATTTAACTATATGAATTAGCTACACAACTTAACTACACAATTTAGCTACATCATTTATCTACACAGTTTAGCTATATGAATTAGTTACATCATTTAGCTAAAAATTTTGCTACATGAATTTTAGCAACACAATTTAGCCATATGAATTAGCTACATAATTTAGCTACATGAATTAGCAACACAATTTAGCCATATGAATTAGCTACATGATTTAGCTACATGAATTAGCAACACAATTTAGCCATATGAATTAGCTACAGTTTAGCCATATGAATTAGCTACATAACTTAGCTACACAGTTTAGCTATATGAATTAGTTACATTATTTAGCTAAAATTTAGCTACATGAATTTTAGCTACACCATTTAGCCATATGAATTAGCTACATGATTTAGCTACATGAATTTTAGCTACACAATTTAGCCATATGAATTAGCAACACAAATTAGCTACACTGTTAAGCTATATGAATTAGCTGCATAATTTAGTAAGAGTTTAAACTGGAACAGAAATTGAACAAAAGGCTGTTAGCCATTGTTCATCTCCTAATAAATAACATTAAACTGCTTTGCTTCAAGACATTGTACATCGCTGGCTGTGCCAGTTTGTGCCGGTTGGTGGGCTCTGCTCCTCACATGTCGGGTTTACAATGGAAATTTCTGTGTCATGCTGCTTGAAGCAGTTTGTTTAGAGAGATTGTAAAACCCATTGTAGTTCCCACTACCGTTTAAATGCTGGGGTGAAAACAGAACTGCTTAAATTTCATTCAGACCCTGAGCTTACATTTTCACCAGAGCTGGCAGTCGAAACACCACAAGCTAAAATTCCCGGCTCCAATTTCTGCTGATTTCCCTAAGTCGTTGACGTCTTGCGCTATCAAAAGACTCCGGTGCTTTCCAGTTTTTATTTTAAGGAAAATTTTTTCCTTTCGGATTTAATATTTTACTCGACATCAGCATCACGTGTGCGTTCCCCCCACCACCACTCTCGCTTGAGTACCTCGACGTTGGCAGGGGGAAGGGGGACATTGAGCGTGCATGGCTGCGTTTGGTGGAATTTTAGATTGAGTTTCTCGGCAACAGTTTAACAGATCAAAACTTTGCATTTTCACAGTACATTATGGTTTTGACTTCACTCGGAACATATTTGCCTCCCTATTAATTCTCTCCAGTTGCAGTTTTGGGGTCAGTTTGTAAGGAGACTCACGTCTTTAGAAAGTGATTTCGAAACACTAATCTTATTTCTGCCAGGATGATACAGTTGACAGTTTTTCAGGGATTTTTTAATTTGTCGTACCTGGAAGTCATCCACAGGGTTGAAAAACAGAAGTTTCTTATGCAATACACACTCCGATCCGGCATAGTGGAGGACTTTAAACGGGAATGGATGAAGGAAGAAAATCCCATGCATGTGTTTGTGTGTGCATAAGTGTTCTGATTATGCTGGACAATCCCTGCATTGCTGCTCGCAACGGACGTTCATCCACTTACCCAACACTCACCTGACTTGCACCTAAAACCTTCTCTAAGGCTGCAGCCTGTGTGTGACTCACCTAATTCTTCCAGGCATAAAGCAGCAGTTTGAACCTATTCACCCGATGGCCTGATGGGCCACGTCACAGGCAGGAGCGTTTTAAAGCTACGGCATCGGTTTAGGGCTTAGCTTGGTGGTGGGAAACATGGAGGGGTTACTGAATGGGGGTCTGCCTGGCTGGGAGTTAGGAGTTACTTGTTTAAAGCTAAAAAAATCTAGTTTTACGTCATGTTACAATAATCAAAAAACCTACCTGGAGTGATGCCTTGATTCTTTTGTGGATTTTTGAAAAAAAAAAAAGAAAATCCTTCAATCTCCATGGCAACCATTCAGCTGTACAAAACACCTGGATGGACCTGGTGCAGCCGTCGAAGCGAAGCGGTTTCCATGCTTCCACCTCACAGAGCAGCTCTTTCCCACTCTGCTCCTTCAAACTAGCCATCATCAATTAGTAAACGCCTGGTGGAACTGAATATCTGCTGAGCTCATTATACGAGCTGCTTTTCAGTGAAACGCTGGTAAAACGTCAAAGGGTCAACAGAGGAGCCATGTCGGGTTGACTTCTTGAAGGCGGAGTTTCACAAAGAGCAGGAGTTTTAAAACAGACAGTCATATTTGGTATATGTAGCATTTTTATAAAAACTGAAGTTAACATAGTTGCTTGATTGTGCAATGATATGACGCTGTGTGGCTAGAAAACACATCACACCCTTTAAATGTTCATTAAAAAGACACAAACTGCTCACGAGATCAAATGAATGACGTAACCCTCAAACTAAATAAATGTCATAAATACAAGGAGACAAAAAAGAAGTCAAAATGACAATAAAGATTTTAGATTTTAAGACGTTATATTAGAGACAGAAAAGAAAATGTGATTTCCTCTTAAAGGCAATAACTACACTGATGAGGTGCTCAGGAACCCCCTGCTGTTTTAATAGCTGCCTCCATCATGCATGTGTTGTTGTTTTATAATCTTTAATCTTTTTATCACTGTTAGTTTGTCTTTCATCTTCTCTCATCTCTGTTCCTCCGTTCTCCCTGAAAATAATTTTGAATGCAGAGAAATCCACTCCTCGTGTCGGATAAAGTCTAAGATTTATTTAGCAACTTATAAAGGTTTAAACGGGTTGGCATTTTTTTTTTTGTTTTACTTTCAGGATCTTTTGAAACTACTCTCTGGGTCCAGAAGTGTAAATATTCCTAAGACTCGACTTCAGAGCAAAGGAGTTTGGGTTTTCTCCGTCGTTTCTCCAATTCTTCGGAATAAGTTACTGTTCCAGATTAGATCTGCCCACAGACTGGGCGACTTTAAATGGTTTCTTAAAAAAAACGTATTTGCATTCGTCGGCATTCAGTTGAGGTCTGATGCTGTAACGCTTCTGTTGCATTATTTTAGTTTTACTCTCTTCTCGTCCTTTCTTTGTTTTTTTTCATACCTGTTCTCCATCCAACCAAATACATGACAAATACATGTCCGTTCCTGCCCCCTAACCACAACAGTTGTTTAACTGAGCCAACCAAAATGACACAGAAACACTCCGTCCTCCACCTTCAAGACCAACGGATTCATTAATTAACCCGTTGCCAAAGTAACCAGTTCCTCATTTTTCCCGCATGCATCTGCAGAACTCCTTTTTCTGTAGTTTTCCCGGTCAGCAGTCTGCCTCAGAGCTGTGGGGCAGCTCAGGGATTGTCCCCGACGCAGACAGGATATGAGTCACTGATATGAACGCCATCGAAGCCAATTGATCCCAGACTAAAGGAAGCAGGTGAGACGGAGGTCACCTGGAGGTCAGACACACAGGCGTGTGAACTAGGCTGATTCTGGAGGAGCTGCCTTAGCTTTAGTTAGACTGTTTATAGATGTGGATATGTTTATTTTCACTGTTGATAAAAAGAACTGTAGACACAAAAAGTTTATATAGTCTATGTTAAGGACAGGATGTCAGTCAGACACAATCTAAACTTTGCACCAGGGGTCGTTATCAGAGGAATAGTGCCCACGGTTAACCTTCTTCTTCTGGCCCGCCAAAATAAATGCAAATCTTTTAAAAGGAAATAAACATCCAGTTAAAATTGGTAGCCTTTTCATTTTTCAGAATCATTAAGAACTGAACAAAGATTTGTGTACTTGTACACAAATCTCGTGTACAAGATTTGTGGTTTTTAGGTTTTTATAAACCTAAAAAAGGTTTTTATAAACCTTTTTTAGGAGTAACTGCTTTTAAATCTAAAAAAAAACCTTTTTTTAGTTTCCTATAAGCAAATTTATTTCCGTAATTCCAATTCGTTCAATTTTATTACCAATGAAAATGTCGCTAATGAAAACCAAAATGTAACCAGCCCTTTGGTTGGGCTACCAATAAGAAATGTCAACAGAGATACCCTCCACAACATGAGAGCAAAAAGTGTGTGGTTGTGTGTGTTTCTTTTGGGAGGAACCAGTTGTGTTGTTTTGTGTCTCTCGCTTCACAGTCGGGGGGCTGAACAGCTATCAAAGCTAAAAGTTACAATGGGGTTTACTGGAGACTGTCTGAGCTCAACTAGACTTATCTAGTAAAACTTCGGCATCTCTCCACAACTCTTGTCCCGCCTGCACATTTCAAATGCAGACAACAAAGGGGTAAAATCATCGGTCAAATTTAACAGAATGTTTAGGGCTAGCAAAATAAATAAATAAATAAAAAGACGAAAAACCAAATGAGCAATAGCCAACATGCAAGAAGACTGACAAACCCCAAGAGAGACGAGGAAGTGGAGGCAGAGATGGGGAGGGGAGTCTGTGCCACACAAGTTGCCCCGGAGGCCTGAGTGGTCACACTGGTTTGGCAGAAAGGAGGAGGGAGAGTGTGGAAGAGGAGGAGGGGTTGCTGAGTGGGAAGGGGGATTTTTGGGGGGGGGCACCGAGGGCAGTTCTTGGTGCCACGTTTGCATCAGAGAACTGTAATTCCTTTCACCCTAGACTGAAAAAGAACTGGCATGGCAGCTGCAGCACGGATTATCTGAACAGATGAAATAAGGGAAATGTGAACAAAGGAAGAGCCGAAAAGATTAGTTTGATGGAGAACGGTAAAATTCTTGGATTTTTCTGATGACACGGCTTGTGGAAATGGTCCAAGTCCTCATGGTCATGTCCGGCGGCGACCCTTGTGCCAGTAGTCATGATGTATTGAAACTGTCAAAAATAAATAAAAATTGACAGTGAAAGGCAACACTTCTATGTCTTTGAAAAAGCAAGAAGGAAAAAAAGACATATTTACTTTAAACTTTTAAGTAGTAGAAGTGATAGAGCCGAGAAATAAAATTTCAAAATATTATGCAAAAGTAGAAAATTATTTATGTTTTTATGTAAATCTTTTATAAAACATTGCATATCAGAAATTATTGAAACCTTTTGCTGTAATTAACGAATTACATGCAATACTTGTAATCGTGCAACTTCTGGCAGTGGTTGGATCATAAGTCTGTTTGAAATAAGAAAAAATATTTCAGATCATAAGTCTGTTTGAAATAAGAAAAAATATTGTTGAGGGGTTTGTATTACTTAGTGTGCTCACTTGAAACAACATTTAGTTCGAACATCCCATTTGTTTTTGTATCTTGCACCTGGAACACGGTAAAGTTTGAAGTTTATGTCATTCCAATCTAAATCTGACTTCACTCTAACATGTTTGAGTAAACTCCCTGGTCATTTATTTCTTACTACATATTCCTGATTTCTTTGCTTTGAGCTGATTGTGGCTTATCGTTTCTGGTCAATGTGAGTTTTTCAGTTTATCGGTGTGGATCGAGACACGGACAGCCCCGACTTGAGAAAAAAAACCCAGAGTGCATCTCGTCTGTGAGGTGCTGAATCATCCGTCAGTCTGTCAATGATAGTTATCTGAAGATTAATGAACGCTAAACCAAAACGTGTCAAATCTTAAAATGAAACTCGATACCAGTGGGAGCTGTAAAGCGCTCTGAGCTTACGGTAACACAAGCGCAGCGCTTTTTCACGGAAGATCTGACCCAGCCAATTGGAGGGTTTCCAAAACTCTGCTGCTGCGAAGCGACTAGTGAGCAGTGACTAAGTGTGGTCAGGGTTGACAGCCAGGTGAAAGATTTCTGTTGAATCTGCGCCATGTTTATTTTACCAGATATTTATGAACCACACTCCCATTTTCACTCCCTCAGTCCAAAGATACCAATGTTTTATGACTGATGATGTACAAATGATAAAAGCTTACATGAAGATTAACGTGATTGTGTATTTCGCTGATGTGTGAAAGGTTTCTCTGTCCGGCTTATTAAACAAACAGCCAGGCAGAGATTATAAGAGGAGCTGCAAAAGCAAATGAGGTGGATTAGCAGCGCCTGCTAATCGCTCATCCAGGACATGATACATGGAATATTGACTCTGCTGCCTTGATATTGATCTGTCAGCATATCATGACAGTCATGAGTTAAGACAGTTCCTTTTAGTTGGGTGACCTACCAAAATGCTTATTTTCCATTTAGAATAAAATACATTTGTGGATTGAATTAAATTCAGAGCCGATATGTTTTTTTTTTTTTTTTGTCAAAACTCTCACTGTGTTGTGACAGTAAAATATGAGACAGATAATCTGTGAAAAGATTGATCTCCGTGAGCAGCTATTGCCATCTGGAGGAATGCACCAAAAACAACCAATCAGAGCCAGGAGGAGGGGCTTAGCGCTGTCAGTCAAGCTAATTTACTCTCTGCTCAACGTGCTAATGGCGGAGAAACAACTTACCGTTACAGAAAAACCGTTTAACCGCCCTCATTGCTTACAGCTGATTGTTTTATTTATTAAAAGTGGGTGAAGGCAGAGGAACTCTGTATTTTTCCCAGATTATCTGCCCGATACCATAAATACAGTTTCAACAAATATTTCAAAAATATAAATTTTTCAACAAATCTTGCATACCGCAGCTTTAGGTTAAAACGTCATCGTCGTTGTTGTTGTTTTTGGATCCGATTTAACTCCAAAACCTCACGACAAAACCCCCTGCAGCTTTGTGTCCAGGATTAGAACCAAGCGAATGTGGTGACAGAAAAACCACCGCCGCATTCACAGGACAGCTGTTTCCAGCCCGCTGTTTCACCAAGGATACTGGAAGCATCAAAATACAGCCACAGAGACAAATACCAACATCTGTGTGTGTGTGTGTGTGTGTGTGTGTGTGTGTGTGTGTCTGCTTGAGATGGGTCAGTGAGGTTCAGTCTGGGCGGTAATGTGAGACCAAGATGAAACACTCAGACATCAGCACATTCTTCTGGGCCTCGGTTTTCTTCTGACAGCGGGAAAGACAAAAAAAAAAAAAAAAAAAATTGGAGGAGAGAGTAAGGTTAAAGTGACCGAGATTCGCTGTAAACATGTCAGCCGGTGGACAACACAGCCGTATATTTGGTCGACACCTCCATCAGCTCTCATCAGAGCTATACATTGGTTACAGCAGCTGTAGATTTCTACAATGGTGTATTTTTGAGGCAGTTTCCCATGAATGCGCCCTCACCCTGGTCAGCCTCATGACGGCGGTTGATGGGAGGAGCTTACTTCCCACAAATATCGTCTGAAGGTCTACGAGCCAGACCAGAAATGAAGCTATAGCATAGAAATGATTGTTGTGGTGCGACTGTAGGACCATTAACATGCCATTTGTTACCCCAGCCAGCAAGGCTTTTGTTTTGAGATTAGGGTGTATGAAAAAATAAAATAAAAAAAAAATAAAAAATAAAAAAGCAACCCAAAAAAATTTTAGGTTGGCTGTCAGGGCGGAAAAAAAACAAAAAAACTCAAATTCTTCCATCTGTACCGCAGAGTTTAACAAGTTAATTTCTTCAAACTGACACAGATGCACAAGATTACAGCGATCATGAAAACGCACATCACCCTTGCATCTGCCAATTTAAGGCTCCGTATGCTTCCATAAATCTGCCAGTCTGAATCCCTGATGGCCACTGTCACACAATCACGCTAAACACTTCCAGCTGACAAAATGCATGTTTTATATTTCTGAACTTATCCACTTTCAATCGCCTTACGGCCTCAAATCTCAAAGACACTTTATTGGGATTCACGATAGACCAATTCAAATAATACAAAATTAGCAATGGAAGGGAAAAAGATACATGCTTGTGAAACCTTTTTTAAACGTCTCTCGTGACTCGATATTTTGTAATATTCACTGCAGTTACAACTGCAGGTCTTTTACGGAACATTTTCATCCACTGCCCATTCAAACCTTCCACACTGGATCAATGTTTAAGTATTGCTATGGACTCCTGGATAGATTTAGGTGCTTTGGTGAACTCGATGGGACAGAGAGATAGGGTTCAAGCTGTTGTTGTTTTCACTTTTTATTTGATATTTTTTTTGATTCCGCAAGCTCACTCCTTCCTGTCTGCTTCAAGGACTGACTGCCTCATTTTCTCCATTCTTTTCTTCGTTTTTTTTTCTGATTGAGCCAGCCCCTTTTAACATCCCACATCCTCCGATCCTCTGCGTGCAGAAGGGAAAAAAATGTAGACTCCACACTAATTATGCAGCTGGAAGCGCTCATGGTTGCTCTTCTGACTGTATTGAATTCGAAGCTTGGAAACTCTTCCACAGCAGAGAATGTGTTTTCACATAGCACAACAGCTAGCTAGATCTTGCTAGCTGTTGTCGTGGGATGTGGAGGATGGTAGCTATCTAGGTTTAACATGTTAATAACTGGCTGCTGAATCATGCTGCATTCTGTCTAGTCATGAATGCTGGCATGGTGAACAAACAAATGTGAGGAAATGAAGGACATTTTGCATGACACAAAGCCGTGCCACTTTGAAATATATGTGTAACATCTGATGCCCTCCTGTTCTGAATAGGGTGTGTAAACTGAGCTCAAAGTGGTGGAATTCACAGTGTTCTGCTAAATCATGACCAGGGATATATTCCTTTCCATAGGTTTTTTTTTTAGTTTTTTTTTTAGTTATTTATGTTAAAGGATAAACTAACCACCTGGGAAAAACTGTCAGTGCTCTCACTGTTCCCAAATGTCATCATTAGCTACTTTTTCAGTTTCAAGCATCTAGCATTCCGATGTGAGTGAAGCAGCTGCACAGTGTGGTTGGATTGATTCTGTGACAGTGATACAGACGCTTGTCATCAGGGCTTAGCGGTTACAATTATTGCGACACCCATTATCTAAACAAATACCAATTGCAAACATGCAGATAGTGACATGGAAAATGCACAAAAAAGATTTTTTTTTTTCCAGGAGAAGGTTAAGAGCAAGACTTTATTGGTACTGTAAAAAAAAAGTCATCAGTTAACAATAGCACATCAACCATCTTTTACATTGTTTTTGATACTACTGGTTATACTGCTCATGTAAAAAGCTGTGAAAAGTTTCCTTCAAAGAGTAACAAGAAATTATTTGAATGAATCAATGAGTTTGTCATAAAAAAAAACAAAAACAACTAATGTAACCGTGTTTTGGGAAGCCTTAATGCTAATTCCAGCTCCTGAAGAACAGTGATGTGAAATGCAACAGGTTTTTACATTTACATGTAATGTGACGTTTAGTCATTAACGCATGCTAAAGACAATGATAATGATGCAACTCAAAATAGGAGGAACGTGTAAATGACGACATGGACATGAAGCTAAGCGTCTCGTCTGTGTCGTTCTGTTCAAGGCGATTACGACATGACGTAATTAATTCAACTGAAGCACAGGAACTTTTGAATGCAGTGAGTGAGTTGGCATGTTACAAAAATCGCTGAAATGCCCATGTTTCAAAAATACAAATCACAACCGACATACGCAAAATGAAACAAAAATCCCAGAAGGCAAACATCTTCTCTAGAGCCTTTGACAGGTCAGCAGGAAGAACTGGTGAAGTTTACGCAAGAAAACGTGAAAAGTCTTTAACAGAAGAACATTCATTCTAGATACAATCAACCAGATGATTAGACCTTATGTCATGGTTGTTATTAATTTCCTATTAGTAAACAGAAATACCCCCGCCGCCAAAAAAGTCTTAAATTTGTTGCAATTACCTACAGGCGATCCAAATAACCATTTTTCTGAATTCCTGTGGAGCTGAGCTGTGCTGCACTACTACTGCTAGCTTTACACACTGTCCACAATAACATGAATATTTTGCAAACATGTTTCTTCTTTGTTTTCACCTACAATCCATGTACAAAGAATTTTTTTGGAGTGAAAAGAGAAAATACTTTTAAAAGCAGAGATTTTTTATATTTTTTAAATGCTGTGTGTGGCATATCTGTAAGGACTGGACATCTGGAAAAATACTGGATAAAATGACACAGACTCACTGTCACCTTCAATATTAGCTTTACCCAGCAGAGTGGATTCTAAGGAATTTTCCACAACTTTTTTTTTTGCTTCACTCCGACTCTCTAAATACCAAACCTGTATTGTAAACTGAAGAAACTCTTGCGGGGGAAATACCGTGTAACACCAAAATGAAGATTTTGAGGTTGTGAATATTAACTTTGTCTCCCCGTAACAAAGTTAATATTCTGCGGTGGCATACTGGGTATGACAACATTAGCCATGCTTTTGTAAAAAAAAAACAACAAAAAATAAATCTAGCCAGGGCCTCATTTTACTCTTTTTTTTTGTCAGTGCTAAAATCAACTATTTTGTTTAAGTAATAAAAAAAAAAAACTAATAAAAAAAGTGATATTCATTTTGCTGCTGCCGAGAATATCAGTACAATATTCACCACTGATAAACAGTAATGTTTCTGCTAAGTTGCTATATCCCTTGATTAAGACAAGGTGGCGCTGCAGCCAATTTTTTTGTGCTAATGCCCTAAAAATAATATAGTTTTATTTAATTATTTATTTTTGGACATTTTTAACTTTCCCAGATGTAACGACATTAAATTGTACTCAACCTGTTAGTTAACGCAACCTGTTTTACAGTGTAACTAAAATGCCATGCAATGCTGACATGCCTAATATGATCTTCTTAGCAGATAACTAATGTATTTTTTTTTTAATTCGCACAGTGTCAATGTCAGTGATTGGACACCTTGTCAATTGTTCCGATACTCTCCAGCATTTCTGTCGGGGAGTAAAATAAATTAGATGCTCTTTGAACTGCCCTGCAGTTGCAATGTGACCGGTGGTGAATGACAAAACCGAAAACGTAAAACACACAGAACTTCATTAAAATACAGTATCAAAAATGTCTGACAAAAAAAGAAAAAAAAAGAAAAACTGAAGAAAGAAAAAACAACAACAACAAAAAAAAAAGAGACCCGATTCTGTTGTCTGGATGCTTGATTGCATTAGTTTCAGTGTCCAGATGCTAACAAAAACAAACACATATACTCTAGTTGTTCAACAGGTGATGTGCTCGGATATCAAAACAAAATGATAAAAAAAAAATGGAACAAACATACAAAATAACATATTCCCTCTCACCTTACTCCAAAATTCAAACCTAAAACATTTCAATCAACATAACATTTAAAACACACCTGAAATACATAACAAAAAAACACATATCCTCCCATCAGCTAAAACTGGGCCACAAATCTTAACCACACACTGTAATAGTTATGCCAATAAATTGCTGGTGTTTGCTGCTTTAAGGTGTCTCTGAGTGGCATTTAACGTGGAAAAGTGCCACACCAAAACCTTCCGTTTGCCAATCCACGTTCATCTCATCTAAAACGTTACTTCTTGCCTTTACCTCATCAGCCTAACTGGTTCTGGGTCGGCTCGCCTCCTTTCACAAATTCGTACTGCTGTGTTGTACATACTGGATTCAAATTTTTTTTTGTCTGTTCCCTTTTTTATTTATCATCAACAACCTTTTTTCATACTTATCATATTTAAGCCACAGTGTATTTGACCCTTTGCATGTGATGTCACACTCTTCAGAAACCCGCCCACTCCGCCACGATGGGCATGATTTAACTACCGATGGTTGGTAGCCTTACATCGCATTTATTTAGTTGATTTCATAGGATGCTGCACAAACAGACAAGGACGCAAACCAGACTTGTCATTTTATTGTAAACTTTTTGTTGAAAAAAGAAGGTAAGAAACAAAAAACGTCTTTTACCTTTTGTACCATTAGAAAGATTGGTTTAAAAAAAACACAAAAACAAAATCTGAAGTGTTTGTTGAATTGTTTGAGCAACTCAACAAACACTTCAAGGGGACAGTTTCAAGGCTAGCTAGGAAGAAATCAGTCTAATCAAAATGTGTCATATAAAAAAATATATATATAGCCATAAATAATTAGATGTTAAAAAGCTCAATGTTCTTAAAACATGTCCTGGACATATTAAGAAATTATTAGGCATATTAAAGTGGATTGCACAGGGGCACAGTTGGTTGCACTGTTGCCTTGCAGCAAGAAGGTCCTGGGTTCAATTCCCGGCACGGAGTTTGCATGTTCTCCGTGTGCATGCCTGGGTTCTCTCCAGGTTCTCTGGCTTCCTCCCACAGTCCAAAAACATGACTGTTGGGTGAATTGGTCTTTCCAACTTCTCCCTAGCTGTTTGTTTCTGTGTTGCCCTGCAAATTCCCCCTGTGAGGGAATTCCCCAAACTAACAGAGCGGGATTTCCAAAAATCACGCAAGGACAGAGTGTCCTTGCATCTTGTGTGGCTAAAACAATGTTTTAGAGTTGCTGTGTGTTTTTATGGTAGTGCAAGTTTCACACTTACGTTTTATTATTGAGCAAGGCCAACACAGGGGGAAAAAAACTGGAGGCCAAGACCGGTCTCGAATCCTCCATTCCTGCTAACTACTTCCTGCTAACTACTTCCATTCCTGCTAATACTACTTGTGGTATTTTGTCAATACCACAAGCTATGAACCCCAACAAGGTAAGCTACGTCCACAGACATATTAGCTTGAATTGAACGAGTGCAAGCTGTGGCTATACTGGCAACAACAACTTGGGAAAACAATGGCCGTCTTCTCTGTTTAATACTCCCGTCAGTCACTTATACGTCCAACATAGCGCCTCAACTGATCAATGACGTAGTTGCAAAGGGTTTATGCAATAATTTTGTTTTCAAAATAGTTAAAAATGTAATTTAGGCTTAGTAAATCAGGAGTTTTATATCGTACAAAACTTATTGCGACAGACCCAAAAAGTCGGGCACTAGATCATCAAAACGGCAAAGATACGAAATGGAGAAGGTGGCAAAAAATAACCAGAAACTACAAAACTCAGTAGTTGATAAAGACAGACAATTTTTAAATATCTTTCAATACACATCGATCAACATCCCTTTCTTCTTCGCTTTGCTGTCCAGCAACAATCCTTTCAAGATCTCAGAAACGGCATTACGTGATCTGTGTGAGATAGAATGTCAAGTTAAACCACAGTTCAAATGTTTTTGCCCATCAATTTATGCAGCATTTGCTTTGGCATTAGTTACAGAAAGCATTCAACTAAAGCACATTCTTAATCCGGAGTTAACCATGTAAAGGCACAAGAGCATGTTACACGAGTATAGTTGTGAGCTTGCAGCTTAGCTTGAGACTCTATCCCAGATGACAGAAGGAAGACACTCGTCTCAGGTTCAGCATGCAGCTGATCGTTGCTATAAGGCAGGAGGATACTTGGCAGCAGGACCGCCTCCTTTAAGATTAAACACATGCTCAGACGGGTAGTAATATCAATGTGATATCAAAGTGTATAGGGTGGGAGGGCGGAGGAGGATTTTCTGTATGATTTAGGGCTGAAGGGAGGGCGGAGGACGGGCTGGTGGAGGACAAGGCGGCCCTGGAGGCGTGCGGGACGGCGGGGGCCCCGGAGGCACCTGGCCTGACGGTGGTGATCTGGCGGGTGGGCTGGAAGAGGTAGGAGACGAGGAGGTGGAGCGGGTAATGGGACGGTAGTCCGGCAGAGGCGGCGATGGCGCATGAATTGGAGTACGGGGTGGGGCCTTGGTTGCTGCCGAATCATCTTTTACTCTTGTGAAGTTGATGCATCGACCCTGTACAGAAAGAAGTAAATATGAATGTTTAGGCAAACCAAAATGGTAAGTGCAGGACAGTTGGGTTGCACTCACACCAGTCCTGTTTAGGCCACTTTAATCAAACTCTACTTGGATTGCCTAGAAAGACTGGTTCATTTGGGGAGGTGTGAATGTGCAATCAAATTCTGATGGAGATCAATAAAGTAAAACGTTTCATTGTTTCATTAATTTGCACTCTGGTGTGGTCCTAATGCACAGTGGATGCAAGCAGACCGGAGATGCCTCCAAAAATAGGAAGTGGACTATAGCGCATGGCATTGTGGGTAGGCAAAACAAATACGAGGGCACAGAGCCTGTTTTTATTGCATTGTGAAAACGAAGTAATGCATTACCCAGTAATGGACTGGGTAATGGACTGAAGCCTAGTCCTCATGAGGAGAAGTCTTCTAAGGTTGGGATTTAGGTTCAGGACTAAGGTGTGAGTCTTAGGGTTAGGGTTAGGCATTCGTTCTATTTTGGGTGAGAGTCAAGGCCATAAGCAATAGAAATAAATGAAAATGAGTGGAGAGTAAAGTCCTTGTGTTAAGTCTTGAGGACTCTTTCCTGTTATTAACCAGTGGTTAGTCCTCAGACATTGGAATATAATCTTCCACACACTACGGGTTAGTTGAGTACAGTAGTCCCCGACCTGTCGTCCTACGTGTTTTAGATGTGTCCCTACCCCAGCACACCTGTTTCAAATGATTTCATTCGCTCCTTAGGATGCCTCCAACTGCTGCATTCATTTACGCCAGGTGTGCAACAGCAGGGTAACACCTGGGCCCTGAGGAGCAGCATCTGAGACCTCTGGTTTCGTGCCATGTCAAGTTTAAGCTAACTAGCAGAGAAACGCTGATAGGGATAGAAAAACAGGCTCCAGAAACGATCAACATTGTTTTCTAAAAGAAGAAAACTTTTAAAAAAGTTTTCAGATTACAATAAGGTTTTTTAATGTCTGTAACTTTGGAAAACCTATTAACTTGAGAAATTCACAGAGGTTTTTTTTAGTACTCAAACTCTACCCTTTGTCCAGATTTGTGTGGTTGGTCGTCAAGAGTGGATAGGAGAAATGCTAATCTGTTAATAAGCAGCTGTGAATGGCTGAAACCACTGGAACATGGTTTTCCATAGTGGAAAATGATAGAGAGTCACTCATAAAGATGCAAAATACGGACAATTTTTTTTTCCTGTCTTGGCAGAGGTAACAACACATGCTGTACTTATCTGGACTAAAACACCCTGATAATATAAACTGTTTTGTGAAAATATTCCAATTTTCCTAAACACTTCTTTGTTCTCTAAAGCTGTGCTGGACATCCACGGTCATAAAGTTTTCTGGCATTAACTTTCCGTCCGTGTGTGTGTGAGGCATGGTCAGTCTGTTCGTGGAGACAGGCCTGGGCGTCCTCTGTCTTTGACATTAGCTTTTACCCTGCAACCAGCAAACCGCCGGTCCAGAAAGGGGATATAATACCAGCTCAGTATTATTCTGTCCCTCTGATGTAAGTGTCCAGTATGTGGTTTGGTGACACACACACACGCACACGCACACGCACACACCCACACACACTCCTACAATGACTGACTTTGTTCTCATATTTAGACTGGATGATCCTCAACATTCATGATCACAAAGATTTAGCTAGCTTTCATCACATTTAATGTAAGATCTTTTGTGTCAGTACATCAGTGTGGGTTGGGATATTCGGACACTTCTGCTCATTATCGGCTCCTAGAGAAGATAAATGGGATTTTGTTTTAGCATGAAACGATGTGACAGCTCGATGAGCTCAGCAATTTCCCCCTGGCAGTTTCTGATGGCAGACTGCACTCAACAGAAACGGCATCCTGGATCATATTGAGCTGTTTATTGGCAATCGGCAAACGAAAGAAAAACCAAGTGTTGAAACTGAACTGACATTTTTCTTTCTTTGTATTATGACTCAGTAAGTCTGTTGGAAAAAAAAACCTGAAAACACAATGAAGCTAAGCCTGATGAATGTAGCATTCAAACAGAGCCTCAATTCAGAGCTAGCCACAGTAGGTCATTATTGTACAAGAACAGGCTATTGTCAAAAAGTTCTGCAGGTAACAAAACCAAATTCTCTGCATTTTATCTAGCAAAGTTACACCAGCTTCACAAAAGCACAGCAAACGGCATGTCCAGGACTTATCCAACACTTCTGATATTGTTCCCTTCCTACACACGGTAATGCTAACTTTAATAAAAGAACAACACGTGATTTTAGGCTGATATTAGTTGAATACTACTGAGCACCCAGCGAGATATATCCTTGTTACTGGAGGCTATAGCCATTCCAAAGCTGGCTACTGATCTGATTATGATTAGCTGGATCTGGCCACCTCTGGCAAATGAGAGAGAGGCTACTAACTTGTGTTGACATTGGAGAGGCTAGTGACTAGCATATGGTGACACAATGGTTTGCCTACTTCCACAGCTGTTTACTAGCATGGCTAGGCTGACAATAAGCATACCTACGCTGGTCATCTATGCTATTAGACATATATATTGTGAAAGAATATTTAATCACAAATATGACATATTATCTACCGTATTTTCCGGACTATAATTCGCAGTTTTTTTTATAGTTTGGCCGCGGGTGCGACTTGTATGTGAAATTTTAACACATTATTATGTCATATTACATGTCATTTTTACACTAAACCGCCAGAGGGCGCTCTAGGCCTGTGTTTATAAAGTGTCCTCGTAGTTGAAGCTACATCCGGAGTTAACCGAGTTGTTTACAAGCGACACCGAAGATGAAGATTTAGTGATTTGGAGCGACACGGATGGTTTGGTAAACTTGTTGGCATGTTATTTATGCTATAGTTATCTGAATAACTCTTAATATGTTATGCTAACATACCAGGCACGTTCTCAGTTCGTTGTTTATGTGTCATGTAATGTTAGCATACCGTACAATTATTCAGCCTGTTGTTGCCTCTATTCTATTTTTATTGCCTTTCAAGATGACATGTCTGTTCTTGGTGTTGGATTTATCAAATACATTTCCCCAAAAAATGCGATTTATACTCCGGTGCGACTTATAGTCCGGAAAATACGGTAGATTATGACACATAACATCTGTAGGTGACATACATTGGACTGCATCAGTGTGTTATTTTGTTAGAATTGACTTTAATCCAGCTCGACATCAGTCATTGTTAATCTGATCCGTAGCTAATTTCGGAATATGTAGCCTCCTGGAACAAGGAGACAGTCAACGTTAGGTGTGTAATATTCTGCCTTTTGGTACAAATAAGATGTTTTTGAAATTGGAAAAAAAAGAGGCTGTTGTTAAGTTCTTCTTGGGACTAGTGGAGCTGAGAAATTATGAAGGATTATTTGAATAAACAGAACGACAGTATACTGGATGTTTGTGTGGTATTTATAAAGCTCCCCCCAGAGGCAGCTTTGTTCTGAGTGTAAAGCCTTTTCTTTCTCCACATTCATCGCCAGCCGTCATTATGTGGCGCTATTTGATAGATGCTCTGGGCATTAAAACAGAACCATGTGGTTCATCTGGTACAGAGCTGAGCAAATAAATAAATACAATGCAGAAGAAGCCTGTCCAACTACAAGGATGTGAGCTGTGGTTCTGCTTTTAATCTAATTTATAGCGTGTAATGGAAAGCAGGTGTGAGAGAGGAATTGGTTCAACAGCATGCCAGCTGAGGTGTTAACTCGCTCAGAGACACCGGGTACAATGACTAGTCATTACATACGACTGAAACATTGTTTTTTTTTTAAAGCACTGGTTACCTCAGGGGGACTGTTTATGCTGTTGCTGCCTCACTCTAAAGAGGGTAATTGCATGGCTTAGAGACTCCAGTACAAATGTCCAGGAATCCATTTGCACACTGGGTCCAAAGGTTTGCAAGAAAGTGTTTGCTAATCCTTTCAGTTTGGATTTCTACTCTCTAAATCTTGCAGAGAGTAAAAACGTTTGATCTAGTCAAATCATCTAACATAACCAGCTGCCTACAGAAATAATTTTTTATCTTGTTTATGTTTCCAAAGGTTACAGATGCCTGCGACAGACTGGAGATCAGCACCAGCAACACCCGACCCCATTAGGGACAAGGGTGAAAGAAAATGGATGGATGGATGGAGGTTACAGATGCTAAATAACAAGTATGTAAAGTGCCAGCCCTTCACATGGTCGCAAAACCGGTGTTTCTTTCCACCAGATTGTCCCTGATGTAAATACAGCTCAGGTAAGGTTATTATTAATAAAAATAAACTTTATTTAGATGGGGACAATGTGCAGCTCAAACATAAATGTCAACATTTAATGCGTTGTACCAGATCAACACCATAAGCTTATTCCCTTAAGTCCAATCACTAAACACAAACACATGGAGTCAAACATTAACAGAGTTAATTTTTACATATTTGAGCGATTTTAAACCATTTTTTCTCCCCAAGTTAGAGTTCAAGTTGCATGAAAATATTTTGTTTACATATTTCTAATAATAAATAAAATCCCATCCATCCTACTCTGAAGCTACAACATATGGTAGTAAAAGCAGAGTTTGCTACATTTTAAGTAAAAAGAAAAGCTATTTTACACTCATCATAAATTATTCCCTGTAAATAGTACACTATTTTTTACCCCTTCAAGATGCATATTTAGAAAGCATTGAATAGTGAAATAAATTAAGATTTTTTTTTTTTTTACATCAGCTTTGGAAACCAATAATTTTACATAAGGTTCCACCTAAGTCCACCAGTTTTACGTGGACTTAAGAAAAAGACATCTTTTAAGTGTGATTAACTTACATGATCACCAGGCTGGGGTCTCATCAGGGAAACCTGGTCATACCCGCGGCGAAACAGAGCCCAGATGGCGTCCAGTTTACCCTGAGCAGCAGAGAGTGGAGGGTTTCATGGTTACGTCATTGGAGTTATTTCTGACTTTATGTGGAGAGTTTATCACTCAATTTGTTTTAGGGCAAAGTAACATACTAAGAAATCATCCATGAGTCACTGAAGTGACTCTGTTTTGTGTTCTCCTGTCCAGGAATGTGTTTTGTAACAGAGATGAACCAAACCAGCAACCAAAAATTGCTATAATTAATATTATTTATGCACAAATGCAACATTTTGAGGAAGGTCATGAAAGTTGCATAGTCTGGGATCGTTCAAAACCAGTTTAAAGGACTAATTTTACCAACTCCAAGTGTTTGGCAAGTGTAAAAAAGAAAAAAAATACATTGAAGAGGAATATTTGTCATCCATACACAACATGGCATTTCTAAATTTTATGAAGAATCTGCCTTTCTCGGCAATGTCCTTACAGTACATACACTGTAATCAGTGTGTGTAGAGAAGGGGGAGTGTGTATTTTTGTGTGTGCTTATATGAAAAAGGTACAGTGCTGCTACTGTCTGAAAGGCTTCATTCATGAAGTCAGCAGAGAAATACAAGACACTCCTGGTATTTTTTACGTTTTACCATCAGCTCAGAGATTATTAGAAAGGAGTGTCTGCTTCCATTAATGTGAAATTTTCAACACTCAGTGGTTAAGAACTGAAAAACAAAAAGGAGCTTTCTGAAAACCAGTCAATGTGCTAAAGTGGAAATGGAAACGCATTTGACCAAACAAGTTGTGATGAGACCTCACACGACTGATCAGCTGTTTATTTCTTGATCTTTCTCTACGTCTTTGTACAGCTCGTCTCATCGCTAATGCTGGTTAACATGACAGAAAAACGACAACTTGTCTGACAGCAACGCATCCTTGAAAACTTCTCTCCATTTTTCTGTGCTAGTTAGCAACCTCTCCTTTCTGTTACAGCGTCAACGAAATTACAGTTTACACAGCCTGCTTAATTTGTGGCAAACCAAATCACTTTTTTTTTTTTCTTGTGACATTTTGAAAGTTTGCTCACAATTTACGTGGCAACTGGACTGAATCCCACCTAGCATGTTCTCAGTGGTCCTGTGTGAGTCTGCGGCAGTGTGTACCTGGATGGGTGTGTACCACTTGCGGTTTTGAGGCGGCTTCTTGTTGTGAGCTTTCTTGGGTTTGGGCTCGTAAGGTTCGTACTCCTGCTCCGGCATCTTCACCACCGCGTTCTTCGGCTTCTCCAGCTTAGCCCCTTCCTCGGTGGAGCCTTTACCGCCCCATCGTACCTGCAGGTGGCGCAGGAACGGTTAGTGGCCTGTTTTTGGTTTTTATCAGCGCCGTCTGCTTGAACTGCGTCAGTGTCATCTGATCACCTCCATCCTCTTGATTCCACCGATTCCTCTTCCTCCGTAATACGAGGCGTCCACAGTGGGCCACTTCTTCTTTGGCAGGCCATCGTCGTCATCTGACTCCTGAAAACGCAGAAATGAGACTTCTTTCAATTTGCAACATTCCTAGTTAAAATTCTGAATGTGTTGGTGTGTGTGTGTGTAGCCGTTTGGACTCACAGGCTCAGGAGGCGGAGGAGGCGGAGGCTCCCTGATCACCTGTGGACAAGAAAGGATCTTAACAACAACGCACATCATTTCTGCTTCTATCTGACTAACTGAAGAATGAAACGTTTATTAATTTTTTTTTCCTTCTGAAACTCCTCTGCCTTTTCCCAATGCTTACTAGAAACAACCAATCAGAGCCAGGAGGCGTGTCTTACAGTTGTCAATCAATCTCACGTCCTCTGCCACGCTTTTTTTGATCGCATAGTCCGTCATGAATGCTAAGCTAGTTGTGTGGTGATAAACAGTTTTCCTGTAATGTTGAGTTATTTTTCTGCCATTAGCATATTTAGCCAAGAGTTCGCCAGATTGATTAACAGCACCAAGCCCCTCCTCCTGGCTGTGATTGGCTGTACTGCCGTCTGTTTTATTCAGACGGCAGTAGCAGCAGATCTCTTCACAGATTATCTGCCTCATAAATACTGTCACAACATGGAGACAGTTAACAAATATGCAGCTTTAAGAATTCATCAAATCCACTAACTCGTGGTTGAAAAGCATATCAGTTCTGCTCTTTACAGTAAAAACATATTAGAGTTTCTTACCACGGTGCAGCACAGAGGCCAGAACCACCACATGAAGAGGAGGGCCAGCAGGAGGAACAACACCAGCAGCGTTATCAGCAGGATGGTGCCATCGAACTGGACAACACACACAGAGCAGGAGCAGATTTACTACCGGCAAACAGCTTAAGGAGAAATTAGTTAGCAGCAAATTGGAATAAGGAAGACGGGAAGGAAGGATGAAATTAATGAGGGATAGAAGGACTGGAACATGAAAGGACAGTGTTAAACACTTCCAGGGAGAGCGTGAAGTCTTGAACATGTTCGACCTGCCAAACAATAAAGTTCAGGACAAAGACAGCAGCGGTGTGGGAACAGCAGGGCGGCAGGATACGAACTTAAAATCAAAACACAGAGGATTATGAGCTCATCTTTAATCATCTCTCCTTCGGTGATCCCTCGCCACGGCCTTGTTGAATTTTCAGTGACCCCAACGTATTCATCACGTGTTTGCATAAAGTCTGGTTCAGCTATTTTTAATCAGCTCTGAGCTCAGTTATCTGCAATGTACATTTTAATGTGCATGGATTTTAATCTAATCATTGTAACTATGAGGATACTTTATTCTATGTATGTTCAGTACTGTGAAAAAACATTTACTTAGATTTAAAAAGAATCAGTACAATCAAACAATCTTAGGAAGGAATAAAACAAGGAAGGAACAAACTAAAGATGGGCGGAATAATGGCAGGAAGGAAGAAAAAAGAATGAAAGGATGGCAAGAAGGAAGAACATTTTACTAAAGGAAAGATGGAAGTATGGACAAAAACACTAACAATAAATGAAGGAGTACTACAGTAAAAATAAAGTTATGAAGGGAAGCAAATTAGGAAAGATGGAAATAAAGACAGAAATCTCAGCAGGAAGGTAGATAATTTGAGAAAGAAAGATGGCAATGAATGAATTAAGTAGATTGAAAGTATGAAGATAAGGAAAACAAAGTCAATGGAGAGATAAAGGAAGTGATTGGAAAGCTAAATTAGTAAATATATAAGTTAAGAGGAAGCCCGTAAGTTAGTAAACAGGTTAGGAAGCAATTAAAAAAACTAAGTACAGGTGAAGAAAGGTCAAGGGAATCAGAATGATTTGACTGTAACCTTCGTTGAGAGATAGAAAACAAGCTGGCCAATGAAGACCAGAACGTAGTTCACTTCCAAAAGAACTAACAGCGATGCTACCGAGACCAGCAACAGTGGATTTAAAGTCCCAAAGTTCTGACATGAGGAGGAGCAGAGGAGAGACTTTCAGCCTCGTCACCGTAGCGATTGTGTTCTTTGTCTCGATCTAAATTATTTAAGTCTCCTAACATATGCATCTGCTAACATTTCTCTCTTTTTCTCTGGTGCTGGGCCTCCGCCAGCCAAACATGGTTTTCATTACAGACCGCAGATGAGGATCACATGTGGTTAGACTTTCCCCTATCTATCATACGAGGGAGGGATGCTGAGGATTTATCTGAACCCAGCAGTGGGGCTGACAGCTCATCACAGGAACCAAATAAATATTTCTCAGAACCTAATCCCCTCCCCTCTATCAACAAGCAGTGACTCCCTACAATGACTAAATTGTCTGATTACAAAACTTGATAGTGTAATTTATTAGGTGACAGTGAAAGGGATGTGTGCATATTTTTGTCATGCAGTATGGTGTTGCACACATTGGGCTGGTTGCAAAAAAATGAAATGATGACATTTCAGTGGATCAGTAATCACGGATGTCTTCATAACTCCCAACTATTCATGGAAAATTTGCCTGTTTGCACATTTTTTCATAGAGCACTTTGTCACCTTTTTAAATAATAGCTTATGTCATTGTTTTTCCAAAAAGTGATTAAGAAAAAAATAAAAAAACACTTTTGGGAAAAAATGACCAAGGCTATTATATTTATGAGGTGACAATTTATAAAATATCTGAAAGAAAATGCTGCTTGGGAAGCTTAAATACCTAGCTGCAGCACTAGCTGACATGCTACTGGCTGGCATTTTCAAAAGCAACCAATCCAGGAGTGCCATTTATTTTTCCTGCCAATGATTGGCTGTAACCCCAAGAGCAGAGAAATGTCTAGTCGCAAGCTGTCGTTTGCAAAGCGGCCTTTCCAGGAGTGCCATTTATTTTCCCTGTCTGTGTACCACAAGAGCAGAGATATTGTTGATATTAGCTTCTGTGATGCTGCCAAAATGTTTCTATGGCCTAGGCATGCTAGTTGTTAGCCCATCTAATGCTAACTACAGTCTATCAATGCTAACACAGTCCTATCAACGCTAACGCCACTCTGTCAATGCTAATTCCAGTCTACCCTGTGCTAATGGACAGTAGAGGGAGCAGCGCCAATCCGGTGGTTTTCCAGCCTAGATATGTTAGTCATGAACTTCTCCAAAGCTAACGCAGCCTGTCATTAATCAGATCAGTAGCTAGCTTTGGAATAGCGACAAGGAAGCATAGCCACCACTACTGTAGTTTTAATTTTGGCGCTAATACAATACCACAAGTTTTCACTGTACGGACTAATACGTTTTAGCTATCCGCTGGACGTTTTTATTTGATGTCTTGTGGGTCTTATACATATTTTAACTTTCCCTTACTGTCTAATTGTAATAGCATGCCAAGTTGGGTGGGTAACATCATAAGCTGCAAAGTTTGCTGTCATGGTTTCTTGTCCCAGCTTTGTGGATTGGGTCAGGGAGCCTTTAAAGGGAATATTTCTTGTTGGTTAGATGGAATTTTCTGTTTCCATATGTCCCACCATGTTTTTGTTTAGGTAAATTTGCTTTAGATGGAATGTCAACCCTTTCTCCCACTAGCTGAGTAACAAACATTTGAACAGAAGTAAAGGATTCATCAGTCAGTGCCGTTACGGGACGTTTCTCTTTTACTTCTCAAAGAAAACACATATCGTGGTCTTGAACTTGCCTCTAAGTTTTTTTTCTTTCCTTTGCTGGGGAGTTTTGGATGCATCATTGCTAGTGACAACACTAAAAAGGGAGGATGGAGAAGACAAATGGGTAATCTCACAGACCAAAACACCAGACTTCTAGCAAAGGAGGGAGGGGAAAACATAATTTCCTGCCTCGCAAAAGTATCCAAACTGAACATTTTTACACATCACAACCACAAACTGCCATGTAAAGTTTATTATAATTTTATGTAGCATGAGGTACATGGCTTTTTTGAAATCTTTCTAGAAACACTGGAGCCCCTAAAAAGAATCCAGTCAGTAAATGTGGTCCAGTTGGGTCTGTGGATAAATATAGCTGTTCTCTGAAGGCTTCAGATGTTTGTTGGAGAATATTTAAGACAGAGATACAAGAAGAGGTCATTACAACAGTTCTGATTGGACTTGGGCTGTTTTAGTGGTAACTGTGCAGAAATGTCGCCATTATTTACAAGTCAAGTCTAAATAAATTAACCTTAACGTAGGAGTGAATTTGGTGGATGCATAAACTGAGGAACTCCAAGGTCCTCAGCTTCTTCAAGTTCCAAGTTTGATTTCCGGAGGATTTATAAACTCATCTACCCAGTGATAGGATTAACTATTCTAAGAGGTGCATTCTGCTAACAATACTATATGTATAACAAGTGAAAGGTTTATTAAAGTACAAACAGTCTGATCCCGTTTGTGTTTTTAACACTTGGAAAATTGAACAGACTGATCCCTTTAGTTATGAATTTGACCTTCTCAGCGAGTTACAAAGGATGAGGTGGTTTCTTTGTGCTTCACGACGTAACAAACTGAAGAACTCCGAACCTTGAAATATTTTACTAGGTCTGTCAGGAGTCTGACACGTGAAAAACAAGGTGTTCAATGAAGTCGTACCTGTAAAGTGTTTGAGATTCACTGCTTTATGCCAAAGCATATTCATCAAAAAGATGTGGCCCAAGGCCAAACTTCAGTCCAAACAAGAATGTACAGCATGAATTTTCACTGACTTCTCAAAACTGTTTGCAGAAACTTCTGTGTTCTGCCTGACTGGACCTGGAGGCATTAAAGAAAGAGCTTGTAGAGATGTACTCTTCCCTGTACTTCTTCAAAAAAGGTGGTTAAAAAAAGAACTGACTCAAGAAGGCAAAATATAAAAGCATCTTTCAACTTCAAAATTATTATTTTGTCTTAGTTAATCACTAAAACCCCCCAATAAACACAAATTTTCTGGCTGTAAAGTGGCAAAAAGTAAAAATGAAAATCCCACACGTGTCCGGAAGACATGCTTAAAAAAAAAAAACCGTGCCTGTAAATTAAAAAAAAAAAAAAAAAAAGTACATAATTACTTACACACTCTGTGGTGGTGATGTGGACGTTGCTGCCGATGAAGGACAGACCGTCATTCATGCTCACTTGGAGATAAATCACCCTGAAACAGGACAACAAAAATACGCACAGAAGTGAGCAAAGGCACCAATAATGTGTGAATATTACAATATCGTCCACAGAAAGCATAACTCAATCAGTCTCTTTCACCAGAATGATGTCATTCAGAGTTGGCTTCGCAGCAGAATCACGTCACCAAACACTCTGCGAGCAATGAGGGGAGATTGTAACTGTAACCAAAAGGTTCCAACCACAAAACTCAAGGGATAAAGAGCCGGAGGAGACAGTTGTTTAACCCGACAGTAAATTACAATGACTAATCCTGCTCACTCCAGAATTTTCTTTTCTGTCTCCAGTGTGTTGCTTTTGTCTCACTGTAGCTGCTGACATCTCTAATCTCCCTTGAGGTCGTATTGTTAAAAGTTGTCCAACAAAGGAGCAGCTTGATTTGTACTTACAGGCTCCATTTCACTTGTAATTTAGCTGGCTTTACCCAAACGAACCAGATACAGAAGTTTTCCACTTTGTTTAAGCAAGACAAGAGAAAAAAACCTCATCGAGGTGGTTGTAACTGGGTGAGCCAGCACAGTAAACACAAAGACATTGTAGTTTTAGTAAACTGCAATGGAAAAACCCGCCAGTTGCTTTTAGTTTCTCAGGGAATTACATCACCCAAACTCAACTTTCAATTATCCTTCAGCTTTTTCTTACCAACAGACTCCCTTATCAAAACAAGCTTCTGTCTGTGCCCCACTTCTAACCTCATCTGTGTATCCAGCGTATCTCCCCAGATCATCCCACCCTCCGCCGCTAACGCCGGAGAACAATTCAGAGAACTGCCCCATCTCTTTTTGTGGTTTCATTCCTGAAAATGGGGACAAAAGGGGGTCAGGCGAACAGAAAGAAGCAAAACCTTCAATCTGTCTCGCATATTTCATCTAAGTCCATAAAGACAAAATGTCAGATGGTCGTTCAAGAAGAAAAGAAAAAAACAAAAAAATCCAAAATTGTTCAAATGAAAAGCAGCCAGTGAAAACCTTGACGCCAGAGTTAAAGGATGTGGAGGAAAAATAAACAACACAGTAGTGATGTAGCGCGTGGTCACAGACAGCTGATTCACAAGGAAGTGAAGCAGACAGCTGTCCGAACAGCAGCTGATGCAGCACTGCTGTTTCATTTACCTCTAATTATTGAGGCCAGCTAAACCCAGAACCTCAACCCCAACCCCAACTTCACACCTAAACCCCCACACATCCCCCACCAATCCCCTGCCGCCCAACCAACCGAGGCCTGGTGGTTCATAGCAACGAGGTGTGAAAAATGACTTCATCTTTTGTTCCTGCAGCGCAGCGTCACGCTGAAAGTTGAACGTTTTATTTTAGTACATTTATTTAGTGTGGAACAAAAAAATAAATCATATTAATAAACAGCAGTTGTTAACTATATTTCCCGGTTGTTAACTTGGGGAAAAAGTGGCATAATCTCTTTTTTTTTCTCCAACTGTAAAGCATCCAGGCCTGTATCACCAATACCAATACTGATACCGATACTTTTTATTTACATTTGATATGTCATCAAACTTCTGACCTTTATGTGTTTTTGTAGTTTTACTTTTTTTTTTGTTAAAACCGAGGACAGAATTTGGACAAAATTTATAAGTGTCTACAAAATACTTTAACACCATATTAATATGATTTATGTGCATTGTTTAACATCTGAGAGCAAATCAAAATAAAGTCTTTTTTGAGACAGAGTTGACAAACTGGAGGAAATCTTACTAGCATCGAGCCAATACTGATATTGACTAGGTATCGATATTATCGATATTTGTGGATCGATCTGCCAGCCTCTCATATTTTCATTCTTTGATGCATTTGTTCCAGAAAACCTGCTGGTCCTCATGCTGATTTTTGACATTTTTTATGGCTGTTATTCAAACTTGAATGCCGCTTCTATGAGATGCAACGACGAAGAGTCCCTGAAACGACCCAGATACGCAGAACAGCGTGTGACGTCACATGCTGCAGTAAACATGCTATAAATGTCAGCGCGTGTGCATCAGTTGTGGAGTTGTCGTGCAGTTGGATTCTGTCTCATCTGTTTTCAACTTCCGATCTCGCCAGACTGTCACACTTTATTACATGGAAGTCGGGGGAAAAAAATCCAACACGGCCGTTCAGAATTTGGTTGCTTTGAAAAACATTAGATGTGCATTCAATTTAGGACCAAAGATCTGGATATGATGAAAACAAAATCTTGATTTGTGCTGTTCAAACGGTCAGAAATAATTGGACGATACGGAGTCATACGAAAAACAAAGAAACTTTTCTTTGCAACGTGAAGTTAAGAGTTTGGCATCACTGCCATGGAATTGGTTGGCTTGGAAAGCACATCTAATGGTTGTTATGGAAACGTGTTTACTCCAAGATTTGGACTTTTATTTTGTCTTTTCTAACTTTCCATCCTCACTGGGTGCTGGTGACCTGTGGCTAAAGGAAATAAAACTTTATCCTCCAATATTTCTACCACAGGGAAACAGAACGTCAATGATTATTTATTAAATTCTAAATAATCTAAACAAATAAGGATTCTTTATTTATTTGGAAGAGACTTTTTTTAATTTTTTTAGGAAAATCCCATTTTATTGACCTTCAGCATTTAATGAATTTAACCTTTTAAGTGAAATTGTTTCCCTCTGAATAGCAGCATTAAAGTAAAAAATTAAATCTTTCATAATTTCTCAATGTGCGTTACTTTACTATTGGTGCCAATAAGTGCAGAAGGTAAAATATGTATAAGCTGTAATTTTATGACAATTATCCAAGCACTTAAACCAATACCAACATGTCCTCTGGTGATACAAAGTTTCTATGACATTAATTGATTGGTTAGTGATACGTTTTTAAAATTATTAAGCTTTTATATAGATAAACGCATGTGAAACACTTTCCTAATTCTGGCTCAGCTCTAGGTTTGGTTTCTATAAATGTAAAGAACCAATCCTGAGTTTTCCCCCCCAGCTCTCCTGCCGAGAACCTTGCATGCTACCAACATGTGTTCCCACACATGAAAGACCTGGCTAGCTGCTGCATGGCTTTGATCAGGCAGTTCAACCCAGACAAAGAGACAGCTGAATGAGAATAAAAAGCCTTGTGGAGGGCGGGGGGATTTTTCTAAGGAAAGTTAATCTGTAGCTGAGACCATAAAAGGAGACGGTCAAGAAGAAAAAGGACAGAAAGATGAGAGGATCCTCCACACAGGTAGTGAAACAGGCAACGGATTAGCTCAGAATCTCCGATCCCTTCGCTGTCCGATTTCCCAATGCGAGCCTGAAGGTCTTCCCCCACCTCCCCGACTGCTGTGGGAGCATAAATGTAGGAAATAAATGTAAGGAATGATTTAAGTCTAAAGTGTGTGGAGGGAGAGAAACTGGGCATCTCTCCTCCCCACTGGTTTCCCTCTGTGTTTATAAAGTATTTAATGCCGTCCACTCAGCCTCGTATTCTGTGGCCCTGAGCTCTTTTATTCCCATAAAGACTTGGGTCAGAGAGGTTTGCGGATAGTTGATGTTGGAACACGGTTGGGGTCTAAATAAGAGCGCAGAAATGTGATGTAGGAGCAAATCTGGTCGCTGCGTAGTTTGCACTGTGCAAACAAATTCCTTCCTGTTGAACGTTTTCGTTAAAACCCGAAAAGTTCGGCGTGCTTTATTAGGATTTTATGCGATGGAGGAACAAGAAGAAGTGGAAGAAAAACGACCCAACTGCGAGTGATTTAGGCTTCCTTCAGCTTTGGTCACTTCTATGAACAGCAGTGTTCAAGTCTTGCCACAGATTCTTGATTGGATTTAGGTCTGGTCTTTGATTAGGCCACTGAAAAACACGACTATGTTGGGTTCTGATTTGGCAGATGGCTACAGCACTGTTCCTCCTTTCTTTTTATTATTTTTCTAAATCTAAACATGTTTCAATCACAACAAACTATGTTCCACAAAGTAACTGTTCAACTTTAACATTTATAAAAGAATTAATGAATCTAATCTAAAAATTTGCAGGGCATATTGCACGCAACATAATATTCAGAGAACAATAATCAATGTCTTTAGATGCTATTTGTCCACTGACATTATCCAACAAGCAGCTGGAGTTATACTGTAATCGCACACAGGTGGCAGTAGCTGAATGGGATTTTATTCTTTTGAAAACAAATGCATGCCACACTTTCAGTGGGTCTCACAGAAGTACTCACTGAAATACTCTGAAGTAGTGATTGCAGTTTGGCATCAGATCCAACATGATTTTTTTTTTTTTTTTTTTTTTTCTAGAGTCCTAATGTAATATTCTCAAACAACAGCCGTGTTCAAGGGGTTAAAGCTGGTTGGTCGCCAGAAGCCAAAAGCACTTGGAAAAAAAAATAAAAACACCTCCCGGTTTAAATATGGCACCTCCCTTTCACTTTCTAGGTCCTCGAGGAAATGATTTGCTCGTTAGCTGGTAAATGGCCTCAGACTTGGCTCCTTACAAATACCACGCCGAGTGTTTAAGAGTTCTTTTCTTTCTGGAAAAGTCAGTGACTTCTCCTGCCCAAAAGAACTGGCGAGAAGTCAGTCGAGGCATTTCATGAGATTTGCAAGTTACTGTCGTCCAAATCCGCCGGTTCCTGTCGGTGCCACACAAAAGAGGAATCTGCTCTCGTTTTTTTTTTTTTACTGCTCAGGACGAACGCAGCGCGAAGGCTTCGCCCCCGGCGTGAGCTGGCACATCTGCACTGCTGTTTATATTTTCATAGAACTATTCTAGGAACTAGAGAATAGGAGTATGACTTCAGATAGGGGATATTAAAAACAGCTAATGTATGGCAGATCTCCGATGCCCATGAACACTTCCACATGTTCCCCTGGCTTTATAGTGCAGTGTGCATAATGCGGTCTGTCTAAGAAGCAGCCCTTTTATAATGCAAACCGTAAGCGTTCATGAAGCCATAAAAGGAGAAAGAGAGAGACACCTACTTTCCAACCTCATCGATGACAGGAGCTGGACACAGTAAGAATGTGTTTTCCACACCAGCAGGCTTTTCATCTAAAGGGCAGAAACACAAAAAGAAATGAGTCTCCTGCAAAGGTATTCACACTCATCGAACGTATTCACATTACAACCACAAACGGGCTGTAAAGGAGCACGAAGCTGCCACCACCATGTTTTACAGCAGGAGTTAGGAGCCGTTGAAGTTTGATATGCAGTGTGTCTCTGCAGCCCCTCCAAAGTTACCGGTCATAGCTGTTGCTATGTCCTGATAGGTTTGAACTTGTAGTATACTCTATTTGCTAAGTAGGTGACATCTGAAGGCAACTGATTGCGCTTTATTTAGGGCTATGAAGTAAAAGGGGCTGAATACAAACACATGTCAGTCTAACACATAAAATCCTAATAAAATCCAATCAATTCTGTGGTTATAATGTAACCAAAAGTTAAATATCTCAGAAGGAACGAACATCATCGCTGTGCCTTGCGTTTCTGAAAGATGAGAATGTTGTCTTGTAAATGCAGATCAATGTAACCGTTTTATTTTCAGCACTGTCCCTTTTGCTACTCAGTGATATAGAAATTATATACTGTAGAAAACCAGCTGAACTTTGTTACTGACCGTTCTGTTTATTTAAAAAACAAACAAAAAAAGCCAGTCTACTCACTGACTGTGATGGTATCGTTGATTTTGAAGCTGCAGAGCACCTGGTCGATGTTTCTTGCGTGGAGGAATCCGTTTCCTCTCACCACCACTTGAAATGTCTCTGGTTGCACAAACAAAAACGTTTGTCATTTGTATATATGACAGATTTCACAAAATATGACTCACTAAGGAAGACACAAACAAACAAAAACAAGGCAACCAGCTCCAGTAACATAGTCAAAAAGGCAGAAGCAAACGCTGACAACCAGGACAAGATGGCGGGTACCGATAGGCTCTGATCATGGCTGAACTCCTGAGCTACGAAGCCCAATTTACCTGTTGAATGTGTCTTGAAGATCAAAGCTTCAATGTTTGAGAGGGGTTTAAAAAGGCGAGTAAAACTCCTGTATCTACAACTTTAAAGGCATAAAAAAAAAACCCATTTATTTAAACAGCAGCTTATAGATGGCTAAGTATGGATAGAAAATAGCAAAGAATCTTAATGAACCACACGCACACCTTTTATCCAGTAGTAAAGGAGCTGGAGGCTAATGTGACTGATAGTAAAACGACTAAACGTTAACAAACGGTGTACCCAGCCAATTGGAGCAACTAATCTGAACCATCTGCAGCCAACCGTGCTGTCAGTAGTAGACCACCAAAACGATGTAGAAACACACAATCTGAACAGGGCTGCTGTGGAACAAATCCTTGTTTTGCACTGTAAAAAGCACTGTTTACATTTTCAGAACATTTTCTGAAGTGGACTGCTGTTTGCATTGTAAGAACTGCTATAGTAAAAAAAAAAAAACCCTGGTAAAAGGCAGATTGCCTGAGAACCCGTGATGCCAAAACCAGAGTGCTAATCCAAAATTAGCTGCCGTATAATTCTTGACTGTTTGCTAAAATATCTCTGCAGAGGGAGAAATCATACACCAGAGTACATGCAAAGTGCAAAGTTAGTGGCACAACCATTTGTCCTCCCCTTTCCAAAACTGAGAATTGGTTTACAATCCCATAGCAAATGAAAAACAGTTGAATGTTTCAATAGAAAGTCACATCATATTGACTTCGTCATCAGAGAGAACGGGCTGAAAATCTGTTGAATGGAAGACCGTGGCCGTCTGCAATGTTATTTGAGTGGGGATGAGCTGTGTGAACACAACAAAACAACATTCCTCAATATTAGCTTTTTCTGACAACAGCACTGAAAATATCATCATACTTGTACTCTCGTTCTGTACTGGTTGTACTTCTTTCATCTTTGGCAGAGAAAACCCTTTGGAAAAAGATTGATGCGATAGAACAAGCTGCATCGAGTGTCACGTTGGAAATTTTACTATGGTGATTCGCCTAATATGTAGATACTCTCAGGGTTTCCCCCTGGTGTATTATAAGCCTGGCGGGCCGCCAGGCTTTACTCTTGCCCCCACCAGGCTAAGCATTGTTTATTTATTTGTCTGTTTAAAATGTTTGCATTTTTTAAGATTTTATAGTTGGTGTTCAGGTATCAATCTTCCGATAACACATAATTATCAAGTGATATTTTCAAACTTCCTGTCAACTTTAAACATTTTTCAACGGGCCGCTGGATGGATAACTGCTCAGCATCCAACCTCTGGGCGTAGCAAGTATTCCAGGAAAACTTTGCATATTCTTATATTTTAATGACCATATTGGAGGAGTAAGGCCAAAAATAGTAACAGAAAGGGGGGGAAAAAAAGGCATGTTGTCTGAGAGGAGAAGCACAAATCACATGTCATCCAGTATTACAATGTCAAAGGAAACTAACATTGTGGGACTGGAATGCAAATAAATTCCCCTTGGCTAATTATTAAATGGTTTGGTAATTCCCTGTTTCATGGAACACAAAACAGAAGCAAATGCAAAAAGCAGACAGCTCCTCTGCTTTTATCCTTACACGCGTCATTAACCCCGGTTTTCAGCTGTTCATTCGAGCTATTTATTAACCGACCTATTTTTCAATAATGGTTATATGCTCTCACTGATGGTATCACACTAAAGGACGTCTACTGTACATTTCACCTCCAGTTAATCTCCTGTAACTGCAGCGTTATTCTCATGGTCATTTCATTTAATGCGACCCGGTGATGTTACTCCCACTGCAGTGGCCCATCAGAGCAGATTTCCGGTAAGTGACCCATCAGGCTGCATGTGGTCATTTTTCAGTCTGGGATAGTCATAAAAGAAGGAAGCCAAACCAATATGCTTCCTATTGAAATTAACGTAGTTCATGGGTGAATTCAATGATGGCATTTGTCTCAAAGACTCAAGAGAGACCCATTTATTGTGTGTTTTTCCAATTACCCACCTCCCGCGCACACACTCGACGGTTCTGCTGCCAATATTTCAATACAGGATTTCTTGATGATCTGAAAAAGCAAAGGCAGCAGTGATTTAGGAACAGACAAAATAATTGTAATGTGCTCGCAAAATTTAATAGCTTTTGTAGAGTTCTTGAAAATTGCTTTGGCACTAAAGTAAAATTCGCCATGTCTCGAGTCTCCAGATCCCTGGGTGGGTGGCGGTCAAAGCCAAATCACCTCCTTAAGATGTTTCCAACCTGCATCAGGCTCCAGTGTTTCCTGAGGGAGCCCAAAAGATTTACTGCCCCCAGAAACTTCCTCTGCTCCTTAGGGTGACCCAGGTGGCATCGCCTCCACTAGTGGGTGTTCTTGTATAAGGGGCACCAGGAGGGTTTGCCTCCATCTTTGACTGTTCTAGTACCCCTAGAACCTCTAGAGTACCCTTTGTAACCCTAGAGGGTTTGCTGCCACCAGAGACCACTCCTCTGTTCCTTAGGGTGACCAAGGAGGTTTCAAATTCTCCACTAACTGTTTCTTTTTTCTTTTTTTTTACCCCTCCACCCCTAGATGTCTGAATCCTCAGTGTCACAGTTGGACGCACAGTAGACTTTTACAGTAGAAAGGAGTCAGGTTACCGAGTCAATGACACCCCTAAGGGCCAGGAACCCTCCTAGCACAGGAAACACATGCTCTATGGTGTCCGCAATGGTGGCCAGCTAGAGTTGGTGAGAGAGAGAAAGACAAAAAAAGAGCATGTAGAGAGGAAACCATGAACAAATGAAGAAAATTACTTTTTAAGAAACAAAAAAAAAGCTTCAAAAGCAGACGGTCACTCAGATAATCAACGTTTATAACAAACCTACAATGAACATCGATGCAGTGTGTACAAATCCTCTCACTGATTTACTACCGTTTATCAGTACAAGGAGCTAGAGCAACAATTGTAACCATAAATTGCTGTATCAAAACCGAGTTTATGGTCTTACGTCCAGCACCGTCTGGATCTCTTTCAACTATTGAAATAAATTTGCGCCCGTTGTTGGAACCTGTGCTTTTATTTGCAAAACAATACCGTATTACCTAACAATGGTTGCCGTTTATGAATCTTTATTTTATTTATTTATTTATTTATTTTATTATTTTAAAAAAAACAACCTCTAACTTGGTCTAAACTTAGAACATCTAAAAAGGTTTGGGAAATTTTCCTTTTCTTTTCATTTTTATTTAAGCAACTGCTGCAAATATCGGGTCAGTAAAACATCGTCGCTACCGTTCTCAGTGGAAAGTTGTGTCAGCTGAAACTCTGAGCTCGGTGCTGGCTGAGGCAATAAAAGGTCCTCACATGCTATAAAAGGTTTTTTCAAGCATTGAAAGACACCGTTAAGAAAAACTCAGGAAAACAGACGACTCTCAAGCCCAAAAACACATTTCTCAAGTAATTTATTTTAATCTGCGTTCATCTGTCTTGAACTTTTTTTTTTTTTTTTAAACTTATGAAGTGCTGAGTCTATAAAGCTGCTTGTACAGTTCCTATGCCACTTCAGTGGCTGGTATTGGTTCGTTTTGGCCAATGAGGCATCAGGTCCGCCTGGTTGAGACCATGTTTGTGGTAAATGTGCCTGGGTTTGGGCTGCTAAGGGAGATTCTGGGACCCCTTCACAACTGCTTTCTATTCCAATTTTCTTTTTATGTTAGAGTCATCTTACTGTCTTACAACTTCCTTACCTGTGTTTCATTAAAGTCTTTGACACCAACACAGTACACGATTGCTCCCAGACGTCTGGCCTCCTCTGCCTATCGGAAGAGTACAGATAAAAAGTCATGTGAGGACAGAACGCCTCTCTCCAGATGAGCTCTTTGTGGTAGTTCCTGATTGAAGATAAGCTGGATTTTAGACGGAGTACGGGAGTACGGATTTCTTACCTGCTGTTGTGCGTCGAAGAGCTGCTGCTCTTGCAGGTCGCCGTCTGTCAGAGCGATGATCACACTGGCTGTCCCTGACAGATGCATAAGCAAAACGCCATAGCTTTAAAATTCAAAGTAAACTGCAGAAACGTATGGCGACACTGAAGACCTCAGCTACTCACCAAAGTTTTCCTTACGTATCTGGTCGTTTGCCTTTAAGCAGACAGACATGTTCTTTGTTAGAGGAGAATTTAGCAGGCAGTCCTAAAAAGCCTTTAATTTGTCCTGAGTTAGTGATTGTGTGTTTTAATGTGTGTTACGATGCCTGCTTACCCTCTGCAGCCCCAGGTCCATCAAAGTATCCCCACCAGGTTTCTCTTTCTTCAGAGCATTCAGGCCCTTTTGGATATTCACTCTGTAGAGCAGAAAAACAACAGGGGTCAAATAGTAAAGATAGTAATATACTTTTCCTGTGAAATAGTTAAATATTCTGTCTGTTTTGGGGTTTTTTTTGCCTGCAATTTCTTGCTTTTGCAACTAGGCGTCATTTAAATTTCATTTTGGAAATGGTTGGTTTGTTAAATGATCCAAGTGTACTTATCAGGATTGTCAAACAAGTTGCTGTTGATCTGTGTGGTCTCGCTTTGCCAGTATTTTTTATAGCCAGTATTTCTTTAAACAAGAAGCGTTAAGGTAACACTTTATTTGACGGGTTGTGAATAACACGGTCATAACACCTTTCATAAACATGACATAACACCTGTCATGAACATGAGTAAGTCTTTCAAGTCTTTTGTCTTGGTTAATGACAAGTTGTCATAACGAAGACATTTTGAATAATGTCAACTTTATATTAAAAGTGTCAAGATTTACCGAATGGCACTTTATGACAACAGTCATAAATAGTCATAAAGACTTACTCATGTTCATGACAGGTGTCATAGCCGTCTTATTCACAACCCGTCAAATAAAGCGTTACCATCGTTGTCATGGAGATGCCCAGTAGAATTGCATTACAGACACCAGAAACAGAAACAGAATAGATTTATTATATCTTAATACTGACACAATCAGCCGACATTAAGGTATAATAATGTAATATTCTTACACTTTTTTTCCAATTTGTTGATGACTGACTTTCAATTAATCATCAAGTCATTTCAATACATTTACAGTTAACATGCTGGGATTGGTCTTGCTGCTAAGCTAATACTAGCATGTTAACTACTACATGTTAACCCAATTTTAATGAGCAGAAACTGCTTTAAATGAAATATCTGTCGCTATCAGGAGAGCTGGACAGATTGCAGCATCCAGAAGTATTACACAGTAGCAATAAGGTGATACCAGTTGAAAACTGTTAATTTACTGCATATACATGGGACTGATGTTAATTTTTTGTCATAGTGGGACTTTGTAAGCAAAGGCTGATTCTTAAATTACTACTTTAAGAAAGCATAGTTAGAATATATCATCTGTATGTCAACTCAATTGCCTTTAAGCCGTTGGTAAAATGTGGGAAAGAATTGGAAAATGAGGTCTTTGTGAAAATTTAACAGCAATATTTTCGGACATTTTTGAGGTAGTTTACATCGTCACCTGTTTGCAACATATATGGTTACAACTTCATCTAACAATTTAGACATTTAACTAAATATTTAGCTACACCTATTGAGACATTTAACTAAATGTTAAAGCAACCACTGAGCAAGATAGACAAAAAAAAATCCCTTTTAAATTTTTGAGTGTGTAACTTTACACACTGTGCCACATGTTATAGCATGTAAAAGCTTTAGTGCTTTAACCTTCACTCGCAGCAAACTTTGCAGAAAAAAATGTTTTCCATGAAAAGAAAAAAAACAAAAAAAATCAAAGACCTTTAAAGGCTCACATAAAAACGGACCAGATGTGATTTTGGAGCTGATGGTGGAGTTTTACCGTAGAGGAAATACAGCAGGATTTCTGACTGGCCAGTTTACTGGCTAGCTGTAATATCGCTTCAGCCTCTCTGTGCAGTTCGATGTTTTAACAACCTGGACGAGTTCACCGCAAACACTGTAAGGGCCGAGGGATCGGCACAAACCGGGGACAACGAAGGGGGCTGGGAGTGAAATCTGTCATCAATCTGTCATCTGCGTTTGGTGACCTACAGCTATATGGAGGGGATTTTCTGACGAGTTCAAATTGTAGAGCTGACCTTCAAAATAGAGGAAGTAGTAGGGAAAAAAAAGAACAGTGTAAACAATATAAATGACCCAGTTTATCCATCTGGGAGGGGATAAATTAATGTTTTCTTTTAGAAAAAGGGGGGGATTTCTGCTCATCCTCTAGTGTTTTTGACATTTCAGGGACCTTTAATTAAAACCTCACATTGTGCCAGCATGTGAAAAAGGAAACGACGTCCTCAGCGATGGACACGGATAACAACACAATCTGCTTTAATTTGCTCTTGTGTAACAGTTACAGTTAATCCCAATAAGTGAATTTCTATTAAAATATTACCAGTGAGGTCAAGAGCCAAGTGAAATCACCTGTTTTCTGTTAGCTTCATGATGGTGGACGCTCTGGAGCTGAACGTTATGAAGGACATCCTCAGCATGGGACTGGAACAGGGAAGGGAAAAGAAAAAGAAAAATGTTGAAATACATAAACACACGAAGCATTTAGCTGTGGAACAAACTGCGCCAACAATCTGAGTATGATGTCACCGACAGAAAGATTCATGTGTTTTCTTGCTACTTTCCTCAAACAGACCCGTTTTTGCAGGATTTATACAGAAATTAAAAGCTCTGTTTACGAATTAGGTGTGGTCTGACATTTGCGGTTGGAATGGGACAAAACATGAAAAATTGTGAGGAGTATAATTGTGCAAGTCACTATGAATATACAGGAATACAATGATAACATAGACAGAGCCGAACCAGAGGACAGGAACCAAACCCACAGTGACCTAGTTTTGATATGAAAACTATGTCACAGAATCTCAACATGTGAATTTGTGTTTATTTGGAGATGAGGTCTGTTTGGGAAAGTTTTGCAGGCAGGTTCCAAGCCTCTGAGGTGGACGCGGCGTTGTTCGCGACAGACGGCAAGCTGAAGGATTGTTGTTGTTTGTGCTTTTCCGTCGTGTTTATTGAAAGATGAAAACTTTAAGGGAAGAACAGATCTCTGCTCTAAACGGATCCTCCAGCTGAGGAGGAAAGAGGAGGAAGTGTTCGGCAAAAAAAAGAAGGAAGACAGCCCAAAATCTATAAGGCTTGTTTTTAATGTATGAATTTAAATTTATTAAATGATTTATTGAACACAGACAAGTTGAATTCATTGAACATAATCATTATACAAAAGTTAGGATATAAACCCAATAGTGCTGATTGTATTTAGGGCCCAAAAGCCTTCAGTGTCGAAAGCAACCAAACCAACAACCGGCCTGTATTGATTTTTTTTTTTTAACTGGTCTGTATTTATTTGCTGGTGCGAGAGGTAAGGTGTGTTTTCCTGTAACAATAGATTCTTTAACCAGGAAGCCGGAAGCTGTCAGGACACCAACAATGAAGTCTTGCACATTGGCTACCCTCTTATTAAACCCTGTTTAATGCTTCTCTGCCGGCTTACTTTAACAAGACTTTACGATCGCGGACACGCTTGTGAAGAATCTCTTACCTTTTAAACTTCTCTGCCAAGTTCTTCACAAATTCAAAGATTTCATTCCAGTGGCCAATGACACTGCCAGACCTGCAGAACGGGAGAGAACAAATGAAACATCATGAAGTTTATTCTGTATCTCTACGTCGGCGAAAACTTCCATATACTCCACAACTACCTCATCGTAAGATGTGTGTTACCAAAGCAGCACTGGGAACCACAAAAATAGTTCGCTTTAAGCTATTGAACAGACATACTGAGCTCCACATGGCGAAGCGTTTAAACAGGAAAATTACAGAGTGGCTGACCAAGAGGAACTGAGGCTCAAAACATCCGCAGTGAAAAGAACAAGCTGGAAATATGCAAGGTGAAACACAATGGTCAAATATTTTACTTTAAGTCAAACTGTTATGTCTTCCTTTACTTCGTACAAGTTGTCGACAGTTCCATGTCTGAAAGTTGGAGGTCACAGAGCGACGACCCTGATGTCAAATCCAATATGGTCGCCATGCTTGTAAAACGTAGCAAAGGTTTGCAGAAATATTTGATCGTGTCTTGGTAGCTCATTGCCACACACAGTTCAAGACAACCCGTTTGTGAAAATTTACTTTTAGTCTTTGGATGCTGAAAAATGCAAAAACAAAAACAAACAAACGGAACAACCCCAGCACTACAACTAGTTTGCCACGTCACTTAGCACAACAACTAGCGAAGTTGCTTGTTTTCCGACTTGCGGTTGTTGTTGAGAGAGTAGATCCAGTACAGGAGTAAAGTTCCAACTTTCATTAATACAGCTAACAACAAATTAATTTGACTTCATCTTTACATTTTAGCAAACATTTGGCAGCTTCGACTAACAAAACATAACGCTAACAGCTACAAAAGTAAGCTAGCTGTTCTTTAAAAGAAACAGTATCAACTGTGAATTTTAGCCGATTAAGTACACAAGCAAGCCTTGTGTAGCATCATAATTAGCATGAACCGCATTAGCTGCCAGCTAAACTTGGAGGAAAGAGGCAAGTGGTCAATACCAGGGTCTAATTTAGCGGCTCCCTTTATCACCAAAAGGCGCCTGAAGGCTGAGTAAATAGGAGTTAGTCTCCCCAGGAAAGCTTCTATAAAACCGGACTGTTACGAAACGTCTCCCTGTGAGGCGGCCTATATTTCCTCTGTCCAGACCAGCTCTGTGAGTTTGCAGCAGTTTTATTAGCAGAGAGCCTTACAGAAAGGGGCTTCAGCCATGCTAGCAAATGGACCACCTGTTAGCTAACTAATGGGGCAGAGAGACACTAAGAGCTGTGAAACAAACAAATTCGAAGAGTGAAACAAAAGAAGGCGTTAGGCTGTGTAGAGAGTAGTTTACATAACCACATTAAGCAAAGCTTAGCGAAGCAGAACTGCTTTGTTAGAAAGTAAAACTGTTCACACACCTTCAGACGACATGCCAGAGTGTGTTCTTTTCTCTTGTAAAAGGACAGGTGTGAAAAAGAACTGTTTTAGTCACGTTAACCTCATTTTGCCTTATTTTACACCAATAATACAAAAAATCTGAATGTTTGAGACTAAACTAGGACCATACTAGGTTGTTTTAGTCATTGAACCTCTTGTAATATCCCTCCAAAGATGTGAGCACATTTTCATATTTGCTTCACATTTGGTTTCTCTTTACGCAGATGACATGTTACTTTTTCTTTATGTTTTTTTTTTAACTGCCTCTGCTTTTATTACTTAAGTACTTTGCTTCCTTTTCATACTAAACCTGAAGTCTGCACAAAAGTGAACAAACAAAGTTCTTAAACTGGAGCTTTGCGACTTCACCTCTGAAACAGTCAAATTTAAGTTTGAGATTCACAACAGCAAAAACGACAAACATTTTCATGGAAATCGATTTCACCTCTTAAATAAAGTCAAATTGAGGCCGTGGTCACCGTTACTTTAATGAGCTGCATTAAGTCTTGCTGAGAAAGTTCTGCAGATGTTTTCTCAAGAGCAGAGTTTGTGTCTGCAGGGATCTAGGATTGCTGTGTAATGAAGTCACGACCGTAAAACCTCACGTTAACCAGAATGGTCGCCTTTAAAGAGGAAAACAAGGAGATAAGAGTTTGCTTAATTCCAGCCTGGACACCAGGCTGGAATTAAGCATCGTAAATAGAAGCTTTCCTGCAAAAACATATACTCCTTAGGTAAGTTTCAGTTTAATCGCTCATCAGACGATTAGAAAGGCTATTCAGCACAAAAGAAAAATCTCATGTTTTCTTAACTGATTACATGAGCAGCTCACCCACATCAAGGCTTCACATTCCAATCTGGCTGACTGAGCAAAAAGATTTTACAAGCTTTGCAAAAATCCTCCCAAAATAATGATTAAAAGAAAAAGAAAAAAAACAACAACAAAGAAAACACGGAGGTAAAAGAACAGGTTTAGTTCAGCGAAATGTGCAGCGTATACAGAAACAGTCGCAAAAGGACTGCAGACAGACACGAGGAAGCTGAAGTGTAGCAGCAGGCGCAAACATCTTGTGCCGTTTGTTCCATCATAGCAACGGAGGAGAGGAAAGAAAGAAAGGAAAAAGAGAGGAACAAATCGGCCGTGCACGACATCTGACAGAGGAGTTAGGGATTAACCAAACACGAGGCCTCGCTCTTTTGGTTTCCTTCTGCTTATCTTTTAACTCTGCGCCGCTGTTTGCGTTGGAGCGGCCCGGCTGAGGTCTGAGGTGGCGGCCGAGGCTGAGCTTGCAGTTTTGTTCACCTGTCCAAACAACGGCGGAAGGAAGGAAGTGGCTCGTTGTGTTTTGCGAGTCTTGATAAAAACCCATTAAGTTCCCGCTAAGATCTCCTGATCTAATTTTAATGATCCGAGCTGAGCCCTGACGCTGTGCGGCTTGTGGGCCCAAAGTATTAAATGATAGTAATAATAATAAAAACCGTTCAAAGAATCAGCAGTAGCCCCAATTTGCCAACAAAGTAACTCAAGCTGAGGTCGTGCAGGAGCACGTCTCTGAAGACTGGGCGACAGAGTGTGTTTGACGGGAGCAGAATGAAAAACACGTGTCTGCTTAAGAAATACTTGGGCTGAACAAAAAGAAATAAAAAACGAAGGGAAGGTCAAGAGAGAGATGAGGAGTCGGATAGTTGGTACGCCAAAAATATATGTTAGCTTTAAATCAGCTGGTTTATCGAGATTCCTCACTGCCGAGAAGGACTTCCTAGTGATTCATTCAACTTAAGTTAACCTTTAAAAGTTTAAAGGTTAAACTTTTATTAAAAAAAAAAAAAAAAAAAAGTTTTTCACATATTGTTAAAATGTTGTGACAATGTAATGCGAGACGGATAATATGTGAAAAGACTCCAACTCCTCCACCACCTCCCTGTGCCGCGACTGCCGCTGCCAGACAAAGCCAGGAGGAGGGGCTTAGCGCTGTCAATCGACCTCAAGTATGCGCTGCTAAATGTGCCACCGTTCAGAGAAACAACTTACATTTACAGCAGAGCCATTTATCCGCCATCGTCGGTGGCTATGCTAGCTAGCCTTAGCATTCACAACAAGCTCTGCTATCGAGAAGGAAAGGGGAAGACAGCGCGAAGACACGCCTCCGGGCTCTGATTGGTTCTTTCTAGTTAGAACTTGGAGAAGGCAGAGGATTTGGTTGTTTTTTTTTTTTCATATCTTCCTTTTAACATACTGTCACGACACAGTGAGAGTTTCAACACAAAACAGAAAAAATTAAATATTAAAACTGATTATATAGGTTGTTTCACTAACAGAAATAGAAAATCATTCACATTCAACTTTTATTTTTTACAATTTGTCATGTACAACAAACATTTTGGATCCACTCCTGACAGACAGGGAGCCCTAGAAGAAGAGTTAGTGTTGAACTGTTTAACTTTTGTGATTTTATGGATTTATTTGTGCTTATATTTGTATAGACTGTTGTATATTGTTGCTGTTTGCCACTGATTGTGCTAATTTCTCAGACATCTCCTCCTTAGGCCCTGCTTGCCTCTGATTGGCTGGAAGGCCTTTAGTCTCTCTATAGACAGATTGTAACAAGCTGATGACAGCATGTGTTTTTGTCCTTATTAAACCTTCAGAATATTTCGGAGTGCTGATTATCCATGTTTTATTTTTGGTTTTTTTGGAGTTTCTTACTCTGCCCTTTTGTTTTCTTACTGTGAAGTTGTGCAAAATAACTTTCTCCTCATGTCTCATAAACTTAAAATTAAATACACAGAGGTTGGTATTTGCAACTTGTCAACACACTTCAGAGTTTGTTTTTGTGGGGCATGACTAAAATATTCCTCAGCACTTTGCCACCTGACACTAATTGTTTTTCTTGCTACCGATTGGCTGTAATCCCAAGAGCGGAAACGAGAAAGACCGTAAATGGCGGCTTCTGTCTGTCATTCTTCTAAAAGTTGAAAAACACAAAATCTCACAAAGTTTTTTATTTTTTATTTTGTCTAGTTTCTGGAGCAAATATCTCAGTCCAGTTAAAGTAAGACAAAAGCTCAGTTAAAAGTAACATTTTAGGAAAATATGGGAACTTGATTTAAGTCAATAATTCTTCAATATTGATAAAACGTTTTAAGTCCTTTGACAGATTTAGTTGTTATAATGTGGGGAAATGTCCTCTATATATATATATATATTTTTTTACTTGATTTGAGAAGGGTATTTCTTTTGCAGGGCTTGTCATTGTTTTCCCACTGAATGGGAATTATTGTCTTAGTAATAATAATATTACTCGACGGTTTAAAGGGAGAACATGAACACATTATAAGACGTTACGAAGAAATTAAGAGAATTTCATTCGTTTTAGCCGTACTTTATAGGAATCTGGAGGTATTTGGATGATGATTTTTCTTGTTTTCAGCAGTCGGTTTAGAATACAACAGTCATCAAATATCGCATAAGCTCAATATAACAGATAAAACCAGTATCCTTTAGCATCTATTGAGATTCCCCTGGTGCGGCATAACGTATATGTGCGATTCAAGTCGCCGTGGCATCAAAAGGGTAGGGTTAGGGTTAGGTCAGTGATGCTGAACAGGCGGACTGAAGGAGAGGGACGGATTATCCACACGTCTCCTTTTCTGTCTACAAAGACTCAGTGGAAAAAAAAAAACACGTCCAATCATTTTAAATACATCATTTTTGTTTTTCTGCTGATTGAGGGAGATTGGAATTGCTGAACCGGCAGAAAATGATTCAGACAATGTGTTATAGAGAGGGGACACATGTTGAATGATCGGGAGATGAGATAGCAAAGGGAGCTATAACAGGAAAACTAAAGCATGCGCTTTAGTCTGTTTAGATTATATTGCTAAAAGAGTTTTAACTTGGCAACAACAGCAGGATATGAGGCGAAACACGACTTTCTTGGCTAATTTTCTCATGAATGCTTTCCCTATCTGGTCTGTCAGTTTAAATGGGAAGCCACGTGTTGGTTGGTTGGTTGGTCATATTTTCATTTTTTACATTTTTGCCTAGTGCCAACGGGAAATGCCAAACGCCATCATGAAAATCATCAAACAGACACACATCAGTCACGTTGATCAATGTTCCACCTGCTGCTAATCAAAAGCAGCTCTAAACAGGTGAATATTGATTTAAAGGAACTCAGTCTTTCTGCTGCTTCGCTGTTTTCTATGAGTTTGTTCCAGACTTGTGGTGCATAGAAGCTGAACACTGCTCCACCATGTTTGGTTCTGGGGATGCAGAGCAGAACCAGAACTAGAACCAGAGGTCTGGACCTGTTGAAACAACAAGTCTTTAATGTGTGTTATGGTAAATGGACTGAACCTATACAGCGCTTTTCCAATCATTTTGACGACTCAAAGTGCTTCATTCACCCATTGGCACTCACACTTAAACACCGATACGCAGATCTGCAGATAGCTTGTTTTTTTTTTGTTTGTTTTTTTTTTAAGGCAGCTAAAGATCAATGTGGCTAAACACAAATGCATGGATGAATTTCTCCAGATCTTGCTGCAACATTAGTCCTTTTAGTCCTGTAATCCTGGAAATGTTCTTCAGCTCATAGAAGGCCGACTTTGTAACCATCTTTACGAAGTCGGAGTCCATCACCACACCCAGATTTCAGTCCTCATTGCTAGTCTCTGACTGTAACTGTGCCGACTCTCAAAGAGACGTGTCATTTTCCCCTTAAGCTCAGAGATTTGGGAAACTACTTTAACTACCTCATTAAGGGCAACTGGTGGTTGGAAAGAAATTGTCCAACACTTAGTTAGTTTCTACCAAGTGGAGCAGGCTCTTCCCTCCCAGCCTGCATGTGAGAAAATTCTCCCCCTGCTATGAAATCTCAGCCCTCGGTGCCATTCTCACGGGGCAAGGCGTCAAAAAGAAAACACACCCCGCCTCCACCGAGAAGGCAGTCTGCCAGGGGAGCTGGGCCTCTTACCCACACCGCGCCAGGCTGCAGCCAATGGGCAAATGGGTTCGTTTTAGAACCACTAACCGACGTTTACAGCAGTTGCACAAATCAAAGTGTTTAGGACATGATTGCTAAGTTAATACCGGGCATCCCTCCTGAAACCAAGAAAAATTGCCGGGTGAAAACTGCTGGATGCGAGTTGTTAGAGGCTTTGCAGTCGGTGTTCAATGGCTCTTTATTGGGCCGGGCCTGAATGGTGCTCTGAGATGCTCTACATGTGTAAGGGAAGCAGACATTTTGCATTAAATGCAAGACGTAAAAACATTTTTTTTTTTTTTTTAATGTCTTGTTTCTCAAAGCCTTTAAAAGACCGAAACATGATATCCGACCAGCGGTGACTTCCTGCTGTAAACACAACACCAGCTTTTCTGGAAGAGGTCCACCAGCGGAGCTGTCGTTCTTGAGCGTTTTCAGACATGTCCAAAGTATTTACAGGCTGCAGCTGCGCTCTAGGTTTTCCGCTGACTCGGCTGGATTCAGGCAGCATGACTCAAAGTCACATCAGTGAGTTAGCTTGCGGCTGCACTAAGGAAAGTCTATACTTAGAATGTGAATGCCTCAGTAATACTAGTCGAGACAAAGGAAATAGGAGCGTATGAGAAGTTTATAAAAGACACGAATTGATGAAAACGTTTCTTTTCTTTTTTTTTTTCAGTATTAAGGGTTTCTGAGATGCACTTATTCAGCAGCACCAAATCAGCCTGAGGTTAGCTTTAGGTGAGCGTAGGTGGATGTTAGTATTTTCCAGGAACAGACCCAAGACCGCTCTTCCGGACATCTGGACTTTACAAAACAGCAAACTCTGACCCAGTCATACTGAATCAGTTACATCATAATGTCCATCTGCAGATGTATTATTACGGTTTACAGTTTCCCACATTAAAACAGCAAACTGTTTTTTTTTTTTTGTTTGTTTTTTTACTGGGACTTTGGACCAGCAAAAAGTTGTCCATAGTGTGAAATGGAATTAAAGATTCTGTAAAGTCAACTTTTTTGAGCTTTATGTCATGCTATAACGTGATTCCCTCATCAAAACATTCCTGGAGTGTTGCTTTGATTCCTTCATGCATGTTTGAGACATCCTTTAATCTCCATGGCAACCATTCAGTAGTGTAAAACACCTGGGAGGACCAAGCCCCGCCTTTAAGATAAAGCTTCTGAGCTTCCACCTCACAGAGCAGCTCTTCCCCACGACTCCCCCACACTGCTCCTTCAGACTAGCCAGCAGCAATTAGCAAACACCTAGTGGAACTAAGCATCTGCTGAGCTCGTTGTACGAGCTACTTCTCAGAGCAACGCTGGTAAAAGCGTCATTAAAAGCCATGTTGTGATGACTTCCTGAAGGCGGAGTTTCAGAAAGAGCAGGAGCTTCTCAAAGAGACAGAGACCCAATATTAAGGAGTTAAATTACAAAGTAAAGTATCTTTTCAGACATATTTGAAATATACAGCACTTTATAACAATTGAAGGAAACATAGTTACTTGATTATGCTGAATATGCCTGGAAAATGCACAATACTGACCTTATAAAATGATAAATGCTTCTCAAAATTACCTAAAATAGAGGGCAGTCATTTGTACTTTATATTGATACCCCAAAATAAAATCCAGGGCCACCAATGGCTTTCAGAAGCCACCTAATTTGTAATATGATTGTTGGCTCCAGGCAGCATCCAGATCTTAGCCAAATCCATTCACAAGTCACCAGATGCACAGAACAGTCAGAGGAGGCTCATGAGCCCACCTGACAGGTGAAAAAAACATTTAGACTCTGACCCGGTCCAGTCTAGGCCAAATCAGCCTAAAAGATGAAATATGAATTGCATGTCTGTGCCACATCTGGGCCAAAGCAGTATTTCAATAACACCTGTTCCAAATCAGTAATCCAGATACACATCGGTTACTGACCGTTGGAAAATAAGACCCCGGCTCTGGTCCATTTGGGCCAATCGCTCATCTTTATTCGGCCCAGAATTGGAGTAGGTAACTTTTACTGTCAGGGAATAATTCCAAGATAATAATTCCAAATCCAATAGAATGACACGACTGCAAGCCAAACAGGACATGGCCGTCCACTTCGCCTGACTGTCTGACAGTCCACATTAATTAGCATTTCTCTAAAATTAGCCGAAAGGCTATTTTTCATTTGTTGATCCTAGACAATGCGTAATTGTCTTGCTAAAAAAAAAACAAAGGTTGTACAATGCAAGATTAAAATGACTTAACTACACAAATTTCATCCATAAATACAATCAGCACCAACAGTAAATACAAAACAAAAGAAACTGCTGTTAGACAATTATCTCCATGAACGGTTGAGTCTTCATAGTCGCACATACCAATTTTCTGCATGTATTGTCATAGATTTTTTTCATTTCCCACAATCTGAACACCATATTTACTGGACTATAAGTTGCACCGGAGTATAAGTCGCATTTTTGGGGGAAATTTATTTCCCCCAAAAATTATTTGATAAAATCCAACACCAAGAACAGACATGTCATCTTGAAAGGCAATAAAAATAGAATAGAGGCAACAACAGGCTGAATAATTGTACGGTATGCTAACGTTACATGACAAACAACGAACTGAGAACGTGCCTGGTATGTTAACATAACATATTAAGAGTTATTCAGGTATCCATAGCATAAATAACATGCTAACAAGTTTACCAAATCATCCGTGTCGCTCCAAATCACTAAATCTTCATCTTTGGAAAACTACTCGTAAACTACTCGACGTAGCTTCTACCACACACATTATCAACACAGGCCTAGAGCGCCCTCTGGCGGTTTAGTGTTAAAATAACATGTTATACGTATAATAATGTGTTAATAATTTCACACATAAGTTGCTCCGGAGTATAAGTCGCACCCCCGGCCAAACTATAAAAAAAACTGCGACTTATAGTCCGGAAAATACAGTAAATACTAGCAGGTTTGATGCCATGACAGCCACCACACACCACTTGTCCTCACACCCGTTTGAGCCGACTCTCACTCTGATCAGCTCGTAGTCACAGTCGACTGCGCAACACCGTGTATGAGGTAGTAAAAATGTACCTTTGCGCGGACACGTCTTCCATGGAGTGAAATATGAAGTATGTGGGGGGCCTTAATGCTGGACAACACCCTGAACATACCTGCCCCTGGTGAAACGTGGGAGACGGCAGCGTCAAGGCTCGGGAATGCAGTCCCCGCCACAAGCGTCATGTGGTATACTCCCCAAACAAACTGTTAGCTCTCTGTTAATTGCCTAAAGACTAATCTTCCATATGTTTCCTACCATTGACCACAGTCAGAAACCTAACGTTAAAGATCTCATCTTTCTGCATGAAATAATGACCTAATGCCTCACTAATAATGTTACTTTCCAAACCTATTCCCCAATGACTCAGTTCCACCCAGTCGGCCGTACAGCCATTGGTCACCGCTGTGTTCTTCGCACGCCAGCCAGCCAGCCGTGCATCTGAACAAGCCCAGCCTCGAATGCTAGAGCCATGGCATGACTTCATCATGCCAAGTCTGCAGTAAATACATCTGGAGAACTCTTTCTGGGTCACGGCATCGATACCTTCCCTCAACACGATCCCCTGATCCTTTTCTTCTCCTTTGACGACCGCTCCTTTTTTTTCAAAAAATCCACCTTTTCCCCAACACCGCCCACACCCTCACGTTAACGAGCGCAGCTTTGAGGGTAAAACTGCAAATGAGCTTAAAGACCAACAGGTTAAAGAGCCATGAAAAACAGATGCGAGGATGTAAAAGTGTTTTAAGAGACCCCCCCCTGTATATGCAAAGCGTTGAGCATTTCCACATTTTGACACAAGCACAGTCTCCAATGCGATTTGTTGACGTTTTATTTGATAGACAACCAGAAAGCAACACACCTCTGTCTGCGTCCTATAAACTGACTCAGATTTGCGCTGTGCGGAAGGTCAACTCCACCACAAGAAAGAGGCATGTTTCCAATGAGCTTCCCACCTTTGAAGTCCACAAGTGATGTCTGTTTAGTCATCGTCCTCATCAGAGTGGCCACCAAAACACATGACTTCTAATTATAGCGTCTCACAATGTGTGTGTGGGGGGGAGGATTCTGTTTTCTTATTTGCTGCATATGTCAGTGTTTACCTCACAGACACACACTGAACGCAGTCCTGTGGAGCTGCTCTATTTTATTTTATTTTTTTGCTTTGTTTCTGCAAGGTCAGCGATTATACGGATTTAACTCTTTTGAAAATGTGCTTTACGCAAAGCTGGCGCGTTGAGCGGCTGTAAATATCCCCGGCATGCTAAGCTGTGCTAAGCTTATTGTTTTCCATTTTACAACGGGGAACCAAAATCGGGGCCGTAGGAGGTGCTGCGTGCAACATGTTGCTCTCCAAATGAAGACCAGATTTTCCATAAACATTGTTGCTTCCTGTGCGCTCTTGTCCGTCTCCTCCCATTTGGCTTTGCTCCAGTATTGTAAGTTGGAAGAAGAAGAAGAAAAAAAAGAAGGGCCAACATAGGAATATAATTTAAATAATCCGGTGGTTAAAAGCAGATTGCTACAGTGGAGTCCACTGTGACCTAAATGTTCAAAGTAATAACAAAAAGATTAAACAGGATCAACCTTACAACATAAATAAGTTCTCCGAGTTGAAATTTGAAAAATGTGGCTTGTTTTTATATTTGCCCCTCTCCCCTCTCTGACTGGAGTACAGCTGTAAGTCTTTTGGGTAAATCTTCACCAGCTTTGCCCCGTCTGGAGGCATTTAGGCCCACTATGTTTATGCAAAGTCATTCCGCCTCTGACTGGATGGAGGGCTTCAGTGAACATCAATTTTCAAGTCTTGCCACAAATTGTCAATTTTATTTTTTATTTTTTTTGATTCTGGACTTTGAGTGGGCCATTCTAACAGATGGACATGCATGAAGCTAAACCATCCTACTGCAGGTCTGGTTGAACTTTTGGGGTAGCTGTCGCGTTGGGAGGTGAACCTCCTCCTAAGTGTAAGGCGGTGGTCAGCCCTTTGGGTCGCTGTCCTGCAACTTTTAGATGTGTCTCTCTGCTTCAGCACACCGAGCTCCAATATTAGCTCGTTGACAGCATGCTAGTGCGACAGTTTTGTCATTTAATTCAAACGTGTAGGACAAGGGACGCATCTAAACGTTGCAGGACTCTGGCCCTCAGGGACCTCAGTTTGAGACTGCTGGTTCACTGTAGTTTTCCACATATTACTGCCGTACTGTTCGTATTCTGCAAGCTGCATGGACTCAGCGAACACTGTCCCGTGTACGGCTAGGATTTCACAGTTGAGTGTACAAACTGCATATATTTCTCAGGATAAATTCCTTCATTTCTCACAATCCGAATGGATACTGCTAAGTTTGACAAGCTATTTGGGTCTCTAGCCTTATTTCTTCTCCAAAAGGGCCACCTGTCAGTGCAGCATAGAGTCTAACTGCGGCGCGTCGTTGTAATTTTTGTGCTGCTCCTGAGTGGAGCACCATGGATGTGGCAGTAGTTTCCTGCCATCCTGGCAAGATCATCTTTGGGCATAGCTGCATCCTGATGTAGTTTGAAGGAGATGTTGTTAGGCAACACCCAATGTGTGGTGTAATTGTGGGTGTAGAAAATTGGATTTGTTAAGGGAAAGTTCTGGTTAATACATGGGATAAACCAGTGGTTCTCCACTGGTTCCCAACATAACCCCTTGTTGACAAGCTACAATCCAGTCAACATTTTCAATGTTTTTTTTTTTTTTTTTTAACATTTGGTCTCTTATTAAATCATGTCTTCCTGTTTTCATGCTAAATATAGAGTTTAAATGAGTGTTAAACTCTGGAGATAATCTGAGACCTGAGCGTGTTTTGCTCCTCTTGAGACCTTCGCAGTGTGGAGTAACAGTAGAAAAAGCAGCTCTGATGTCAGACTCAGTGTTCAGTCTGTTTCTGTGTTTCATCTTCAGCCGAACCGGAGCAGAAAAGTCACTCTCTCAGAGACAGCTAGCGTTGAACGCAACAGGAAGTTAAGAACGTAAGGATACCCGTTCATCGCGGAGCAGCAGCAAATTTTAGCGTGCAGTCCCATTACGACCCCAGTGGCCGACTGTCAATGTCGCCCGGCAATGTGTGCATATGCAAAGAAAACCCCATTTATATAAACTAAAACTTTTACTCTTTCATTATGATATTTTGAAGCAACTTTTAGAAAATCCTTCTGCAGTTTTCGGGTGTGATGTGGAGGCCACTAGACTGTTAATATGGCTAGAAAACAGCCATATGAACTGTTAGCTAGCTTGTTAGCTAATGTAGCTGTGTTAGCTAACAGAGCTAATAAATCCCCACCAACTTTGAGTCATTGGTATGGCAGCGTGTTAGGTAAGACAAATAGAAACAGCGACACAATGATGCGTAAACATGACTGGCCTTATTATTTTTTCATGACACCAAAGTTGGAATCTGCATTGGAGCTTCCTGTTAGCGCAAAGCTAAGTGGTTATTTCACCACTTTTAAGGTATCTAGATTGCAGCGTATTGTAATCTGTGAAACCCTTCCTAGATTGGTAAAAAACAAACAAATAATCAGAATTATTCTGTACCGATAATCTGAATTATTGATTCCGATAATCGGGATTGATAATTCCGATAATAATTATTATGATAAACGATAATTGTCGTTTTACAACAAACGACTTGTTTGTTGTAAACGACTTGTTTGTTGTAAAAACAAACAAATCGGTACAGAATAATTCAGTTCAGGTTTAATCAGTCAAACACTACAGATGATCAACTGCAGTCTGGACTGTGTGTATTGAAATCATATTCTTTGCCCCAATGCTGATGGGAGGCAACATGTAACATTGTTAATTGAAAAATGATGCCTCTCTTTTTGACCGTGTGTTGTCAACTCGACAATCTGCCTCCAAAGTCACCTGTCAAATACAAAACTGAGAAGAGAAAACTAGATCAAACTAAACATTAACTCCCTTCTGATTAAAAGAAAAGTCTCTAAGAGAGGTTTATGGAAAAAAGTTCCCCTTCAAGTCAGAGGATTGTTGCAATAAGTTAAATTTAATTCTTCAGAAAAAGTACCGTGAAGAGCAACTAGATAATAACTTGCAAGCCTTAACTTTAAGAAACATTGTGGAGTCTAAATATCACAAGAATTCACAGCATGCGGTCTCATTACACCCCTATTTTTTCACTTTTCATTTCTTCCAGTCACATTATAGTCTATAATCCAAGTCAAGCTCATTAATAGACTATTAGACTGAACAACGTGGGTCAAAAGTTATGACTTTGGTGTGGCCTGTGGAGTATATTTTAGGTGTACAGTGGATGTGGTTCATCTGGGTTGTTCTTTATTTCAGTCACTAATCTGAATGGAAAAGAGGTTGTAAGGTTGGTGTAAAATGACGAAAACCAGACACATGGAAAACAGCGAGCGCTCCAGAAGAGTCTCTTGTATTTATATTCTCTCCAGCTGCGGAAGTCCAGCGCTGAGATGTCACCCAGCCGCAACATTTTTCCTATGTGGGCGAACGGCACGGAAAAGAAAAGAGTGGTCAGTGACGGAGGTCACTGAGGGAAAAAGAGTCGCTTTTTAGGGAAAAAAAAAAAAACGACATATTTGAGGGTTTTGCTTTTTCTTTGGGAATGATGTGACCTGATAGTTTATGACAGCGGAGTTGAAGAGGTGGACTATAGAATGCCAAAAGTGCCACAATTCAGAAGACGGATTTCTGTTTGCATAATTATTTAGACAGCTGACAATAGTTTTTCAGTTAAACAGATATTATACTACTTATTAAATAAATCAATCAAACAAGAACAAGAACTTCAATTAAAATGTATTATGATCACTATGACCTATCAATTTGTCTTCAACGTGTGATTGGTTAGCCTGCGTAGCAGCTCAACTTCCAACCAATCACATTGACCACAGCTGTGTTAGCTGACAGAACTAAATATGTCATGTACGGCAGCACGTCTTTGTGAAATTAAAAATTAAATGGCAAAACAATTGTAAGTGTTTTTTGAAAATAAAACATACTGCATATTTCTTAAGTTATGTAATTGATAACATATTTGGTGAATTAGGCATTTTTCTTCTCTTTTACTTAATGACGAATTACATACATAATGTAGGCAGGAAAACAATATTACAGGCTGTTACAATGGACTAAAAAACACATTGCACATTTAACTGATTGTCAACATTGTTACATCAGTAGAAAGAGTCATCGTCACTTTTAGATGCTTGTTTCAACTCAGTTTTAAGCATTTTTGGTAAAAAAAAAAAAAAAAAAAAGAAAGAAGAAGAAAAAGTGCTTTGCAAGCAAATAACAAATACTATTAATGCAATTATTTCAGTATTTCAATCGTTTTTGTGACTGTTACAGTGGAGGAGTCAAAACTGAAAATGCCCACCCCCACTCGTGCTCGGGCTACTGCCAACCACCGAAGAAGAAATGTCAGATTGTGAAATGAAATAACAGCGCGGCTATGTAGAGAAAACAAGTGAGGTATGCTCTTTTATGATTGGTAATATTTCATCAACCTAAAACAGAAAAATTACCTCTTGAAAGTAGGTACAACTACCATGTGCAACTAATGAGGCCTGAATTATTTCAATACATAGAAAACATCAAGTCTGTACTGAGTGAGATCTAGGAATGGGTTGGATTGACCATAAACATTTAACACCGGACAGAGATTCCTAAAAACACATTTTGGGATTTATGAAACTAAACATAGAGATGAAAAAAAAAAAGCTGATAAACTACTAGAAAAACTAATAAAATGCATTTTTGTGCATTTTTTTGTAGACACACAAAAAAGGCATTTTTATTTTTAGAACAAAAATATAAAAATTGTGAAATATTATACATTATTTTGTACCCTTCAAGCATTTCAGTAAAGATTTAATGTTTCACGAATATATTGAATTTCAGCACGTTTGGCCCTCCATACGGACCGATTTTGTGCCTCTCACGTTATCGCCGCTGCTTTTCGCTTCGTCAGCAAAACTCCATTCAGTTTACCAGCGTCATTGGTTGAGGCTGCAGATGCTGACCAGCCAACACAAATGGCCGATTACCTCAAAACGTGACTTTCTAACAGTCACCAGTGTTATTTTATGTTTGGGTGTAAGATGAAAAGCTTTCATTGTTCTGAAATTAACCTTTTTCTGGTAAACTTGTGCTGCTTTGTTGTTGAATTTTGCCCTAGTTTTCTCCTCATGCTTACATTTGTCACTTTATTTCATATGAAGGGATAAAAATCCAAACCAAATAGGGAGAAACTCACTTTGACTGTGAGCGTTTGACAGTTTTGCAACAACATTCTGCTTTTCTCTTAGTTTTGATGCCTTTCAAATGACCAGCCGAGTCGGTTCCACTTACTTATCGAGCACAAAGTACAGGTCAAAGGCGCCGTGACAGGAGCTCTCCTCCTCCTCTTCCTCCTCCTCCAGCAGCTCCGGCTCCGCTCTTGCTGATGGAGAAGAGAGCAGAAATAATCCGACCAGAACCAGAACCGGACGCATGTTCAGCACGGTTCTCCAAACTTTCACTCCTCAGTCTTTTGCGGGAACACAAAAAAAGCAACGTTTTTCTCTCCGCAAGTGTTCTTAACGGAAGGTTCGGCCAGTGGAAAAGAAAAGTCTTTCAGCTTAAAGCTCAGTGCATAACCAGAACCAGTCCAGTGACGGTCTCAGATGGAGAGATGCTGTTTCTCAGATGCAGAAGAATTGCATTTCTCCTGCATCTCCCCTCCTCGCACCTCCAAGAAAAACATCCAACGCCGGCCGAAGAAATGATTTGTTTCTTAAAAAGCGGTGTTCTGTCAAAGTCTCAGTTTGGAGGTGAAAAAGTGCTGAATGGGACCTGGGCTCTGCAGAGCGGTGGTGTTTGGCGCTGGGAGAAGTGGGAGCCCATGGGACAGACTCCACTGAAGTGGCCCGGGTTTCATGTTTCATCCTGAGGAGGAGAGACAGACTGGGGAAAAAATGGGTTAAGATCCGATTTTGCACCTCCCTCATGGCTGACAGGAGACTTTTACCAGGGAATGGGATGGGTCGAACCAAACAGTGCTCCAGAGTGACTGTTACAATCCTTTATCAGCACAGCACCTTCATCAGCACCTTTCTTTTACACTAATTTAAGCTTAGCTGTTTGTGTAGCCTTTGATTTTCTTACCACACTGCAAAAACACAAAAACCTAGAAAGCATTTTTGGACTAGTTTTTGGTGCAAATACCTTAGCACACCTGAAAAACGACAACAAGGTAACTTTTTAGCAAGATGTAGGAGGTTGTTGTTGGCTAAAAGAAGTTTAAGGCAATCAGAAAAATGAATGCACATTAATGAATATTTAATTTTGTCCTGGTAGAAAGTGAAGCTTTGTCCCATTGATGGGCACCGCCGCTAAATAAAAAGTTAGTTCTCCCAACACCGAAGCACTTAGACTATTGTACTACACCAATACTGTCTTTAGAAGAAGCTAATGTTAAAGTGCTAACGAGCTAACGTCAATTAATGGTGTTTTCCCTTGTCTTGGAAGACAATTAGCACCAATGTAATTTTGGAATTACATTGGACATGTTCAAGGGGTGCGAATACAACTGAGGTATTGTATTTGTGTCCTGTTTTCTACTGTCCATGTTTTATTTCGTTCCTGTAGGTTTCTTGTTTGGAAAGTACTTAACAGTCAATAACCAAACACAAACTTTATTCAACTGCATGTTTACAAAACAGCAAAGTAAATTAGAAAAATCTGGGAAAAAATGTATTCAGTGGAAGCGAAGCGCGCTAAACATTTTAAAAGTTAGCGAATGCGGAGGAAGCTAAGAATGCTAAGTATCAAAGTTAGCGAATGCTGAGGAAGCTAAGAATGCTAAGTACACTAAATAGTTTCAAAGTTAGCAAAGTGCTGAAATGCTGAATAAAAAAACGGTTCAACTATTAGCAGATTAGCTTCAGTGCGCCCAGAACTGCTCTGTCCCAATCTGCAGCTAACAGTTTTGTTTCTAGTTAACCTCTAATCATCTTCAGGCTTGCTTGACCCTGTCATAAAAATCTTCACCGTAGCCTGATTCCGCCTCTGCCGTGTTTCATCCCATGGACAGTGTGCTCACGCTGATGTCTAAAACTAGTTTTCTTCCACAATTTGTGTTCAGCGTGTAGCTCAGATCCATCTGATCCATCTGATCAGAGGTCCTTTTGCCTGCGTCCTTGTGGCTTTTCTTCTTGACGCTCTTTAATACCAGGCAAAGGTGTGAAAGAGGCCAAACTCCATCGGCAACATTAAGCATTGGCTTCCTCAGATCTTTTCTCCACTTGAGTAAGAACAAGTCCCAATGAATTTTATTTGACGCTTCCAGTATTTCATAGTATTTCTCATTGTTTAGGTCTTTTGTACCTGCTCTCCAACCATGTGGTGAAAAAAAATCTAAGACTCAACCTAGACTGTAGCTTAAAACGCCATAAACCATCTGATTCTGATTCTGTTGCTAAAACAAGCTTCTTTCAGCTCTCCCTGCTTTCTAAAGTACAGAGAAGGCCTGAAATGCCTTGTTAGCTCTTGGCTTGAATACTACAATGTTTTATAAGTCACCATCAATCACTCAGTAATTTTTTATATATTTTCTTCCAATTCTTTTTACCTTCTTTTATGGTGGTTTTATTTTTAACTAGCGCTCATTCCGTTTTATTGCGCCCTGCAATTATCTATTTTGTAAAACGCTTTGCTCAACACAAGACGTTGCTAGAAGGTGACGCATAAATAAAGTTTATTATTTTTAATTATCATCTCCATTAAACCTGGCATGCCTGTTTTGGACTGTAGCTGGGAACTGGCGTATTGGGAGAAATTAAATTTTGTTATTGCCTGGTTCATTTTCTGTCCACAATTAATTTTTTTTTCTCCTTTTCTTCTGAGAAACATTTGCCTGTAATGGACCTTTAATCTGCTCCTGTTTAAGTCTTCACACAGACAATCTCATAAAGTCGACTTCATACCCAACATCATCGCCACCACGGTTGTCAACACTTTGTCCCCTACTTGACTAATTTATTGTTTACTCTTGAACCCAAGCTTAACATTGCTTAAACCTTTATAACTTTCATTTTAAGACAAATGTAACATTTTTATTGTGAAGCACTTCCAATTATTTTTGTGCATTAGTGGTGATGCACAAATAAACTTGTCTTTGTGTTTAGTGCCAAGGCGTGCAAGAGTCTAGGAAATGTTTTGGACTGAATTAACTCCAAGTTGCATTTCGAACGTGTTTTTTGAAAGGAGCCTTTTGTTTCCTCTTCACATTAAATTAAAACAAGGCACACACTTATGAACCATTTTTATTGGGTCTCACCCCTGGAATTGATACAACCCAAGTAGGTCCAGATGACATCAGATTTAGGACAAACATCATTTTACATCCACAGTTACGACTTCACATGTGGAGACGTTAGATATTTAAAGTGATTGTTTTTCAAACCTGGCACACCAAGCGCACAGCATAACCCAACAGGAAAAGCAAACATTGAAGGCATATTACATCCACTTATGCACTCACACATGCAGTAAGACTCAAGTTTACACAAGAATTACAATAGTTTTTCCACTTCCATTCATTTTGCGGAAGCAGCCGTCTTTACCCTACGTATAAATTGCAGAAAACAACAAGGTTTAAGTATTTTGAGAATTAGGAACAGTATACTCTGACCTACATTGTTCTCACAAACAAGCCCAGAACTCATTGCCAAGGGGAAACAGAAATCTCCACAGCACCGCTGTTTACTGCTGGCCTCCCATGTGCTTGTTGAAGATGCCCTTGGCCACCTCCAGGGCAGCGTCAGCCGCGGCGGGGATGTGTGGTGTGACTCCCACCCCTTCCCAGGCTGGCCCAGCTGTAGTCTCGGAGTGGACCGTGGGGATGCTGAGGAAGACGTTGCTCTCACCAACAGGGAAGACCTTTGGTGGGTGGGAGCCCCCGGCAGTGGTCTCGCCAATAATCATGGCGCGGCCTAGCTTTTTCATAATGTAGACGAACTCCTCCGCGGCGCCCGCCGTCGCCTTGCTGGTCAAGATGATGAGGCTTTTCTTGGAGCCGTACCTTACACCTGAAAGAGCAGTTGGAATCAAGTTGGATAACTCTTAGTCGACTTCCTTCACTGTAGCAAAGGTCTTTTTCATAATAATGCCAATTATCTTTTTATTACCAGTGAGTTCGTCCAGAGTTCGGAGCTCAGTTGTGGTTCCGGATGGTCTGTCGTAGAGTTTGTCCAGAAGAACCTCCTTGTCCCCATCGAAGAAGTAAGAGCAGAAACCCGCTATGGCTGTTGTCGGTCCACCAAGGTTGTTTCTGCAAATCAAAGAACAAAACACAAAAAAAGAACATTTTTGTTTCCAAACTTTTACATTTTTACACATTCGAGAAGGGCAGGGTGCCACAGAAACTCAGAGAGTAAGCTAAGTTCAGTTGTCTTTGTTGAGATGCCAAGGAATCATTAGCAAAGATGGCAGTGTACATCATTAGCTACAATTTACACATGAGCTAAAATAAAGCCAGAAAGGAAAACCGACCTGAGGTCAATGATCATAGCATTTGTGTTCACAACTTTGTTCCAGATGTGCTCCACAATAATCTGGGCAATCGGCTTGACCTCTTCAAAGTCTCCAAACATGTCAAATCGGAGATAGCCGATGTTGTTTTCGAACACATCAGTGTGGAAGGAGATTTTGATCAGCTCAATGTACATCTCTGAAGAATATTCCTGCAAAACGACAGACAGACAGAATTTGCATCACAAAAGACATCTCACATTGAAATATTTTTTAACTTTCTTCAAGCATCTGAAAGCATTTGTACAACTTAATGTACTCCATATTTAAAGAAAGTTCTCTTTCAGCCATCTCCAGTTGGAGATTACCCAAACGTTTTTAAACTTATGCTGTCTACCTTAAATGAAACTTTGACAACATATCAGTCGAACAATGAAAGAAAAACAAATCAATTTACCATTGGTGGTAGGGCTGGGGTGTTGGTGGTGGTCTTCAGACTCTTGTCGCCGGAAAGGGTCATGAGGTCAGCTGACAGCTTTGTCTCCAGACCTTCTTTACAAACAACGCTGCTGAATTCTCCATTTGCCAGAAGCTCTCTGAGCTTCTCTGCAACATCTGCTCCAACACTCTCAAAGGCGTAATTGTTGGCAATCAAGCTGGCTGATTCCTCAATGATGCCTGGAACTTGAGCTCGGAGGCTGACAATCCTGATTGCAGTAGCAAGGGCGTCTTCTGCATCAACTTCCACATCTGGGGTCACACCTGTCAGCTCCCAGCTTGAGCCTGTAATGGGGCTGATGGACTTTGCGGTAGGCACCGTAACATAGAAGTCGGTGTCGCCCACTTTTAGTTTTTCGACTTTCACTGAGCCCCCACTGGTCTTCTCACCGACAATGGTGGCTCTCTTCAGGCTCTGGAGGCAATAGGCAACATCTTCAGAGATGCCCTTTGTGTTTTTGCTAGTGAGTACAATCAGAGGCTTGGTCATACCGTATCTCTCTCCCAGCAGTGTGGACATGGACATCAGATTAGTGGTGGTGTTCGAGGGTCGGTCATAAATGCTGTCGATGTGAATCACAGGCTCGACTTCAGTAAAGTAAGAGACTATGTAAGGGATGCCAGAGATGTCCCCGCTACCAGTGTAGCGTAGGTCAAAGATCAGAGCCGAGGTGGGCAAGATTTTATTCCAGACAAGGTCTACAAGCAAAGGTCCAACCTTCTCAGCAACCTCCTCCCCAAGGATGTGATCAATTCTCAGGTAGCCAATGTTACCTTCCAGGATGTCCAGCTTGATGGATGTCTGGATAATAGTAACAAGCTGCTCAGGGGGCAGCGGAGGCATCTCCGGGTAAATCGCAGGAATATAGTTTGGCTCATAGGAGACCATCACCCGTGGATCGCTCACTGTGGTTTGGACTCCGTTGCTTAGTACGTCGGCCAGTAATTTGCCATCTGGGATGTCGAGTACTTCAGTGTTGCTTGTGGCTGCTTCAATGTCCTCCTTCATCCCCACCAGCTTCTCTGGTGAGCAGTAGTTGTTCATGACGATTTTTGCCAAGTCTTCAATAAGGCTGGGTGGAAACGAGGCATGCAGAAAAGAAACATTCCCCAAAAGCAGCAAAGATGCCACCAGAAAAAGAGTCTTTGCCATTTTTTTTTTGTTTGTTTGTCTGAGAAAAAGTGAGCGTATAGGAAGTGGAAGTTTGAAACCGAACCTCCGTCTCAAGTTTGGTCCTTTAACAAGTGGCACCGGTTTGGCTGTAAGGTTTCTGATAAAACCTTTATAAGAGGATTTACTCCGCAATAAACTTCTAATCGCATTATCCTGAGTGTTTGCGGAAGAGAATAACAAACAAGGTGTTGGCAGGGATCTTGGTCTTTGCACAATGGAGTCTGGACAGTTATTTAAAGCTGTCTGTGTCAGGTAATCACCGTTTTATAACAGAAACATCTAGAAGGGTTCTCAGCGTGCCATAAACATTCGTTGTTCCTTGGTAAGTCGTTTGATTGCCAAAATGCAATTTGAAATCATCTGTAACTTTCACCTATTAATGCGTTGAATGAGTTTTATTGCATGTTTAATTTGAAAGCAGAAGACAAAAAAAAAAAAACCCAAAAAAACAACTAAACTTCAGGTATTGCAAGAACAATACCTGTAAGAAACAGGCCGTACTATTAAAATACTAAAACCGTTATTTCAGAGACATAATTACTGTTTGGTTCATTTCACACATTTATTTGCAGTGAAGTAGTTGAGTTGAGGTGAACGGGAATCACAGGTTTGCTTGGTGAGAGCTCCCTCTTCTGGGCATTAGAGCACAAAAGAACTCTCCCTGAACAAAAGTAAAAATATTAACTTAACCCAGTTAACTAAGAAAATTACATTTAGCCAGTGAAACACTGGAGGCCCAACCACAGGCACTAATAACTAGAGGAGTTCACATAAAAAGTAAATACATGAGCAAAAGTAAAAGGGAAAGCCTCCCAAAAACCAGAGGAAAATGTCAGTCTAACTAAATTATCACTAATATTAATTAGTAAGAAATCTGGCTAAATCATTAGCAGTTTTACATGTCAAATAAAATCAAACTAATTCATTTAGATGTGTATATATATATATGTAATGCATGATATTTCCCTTTGTGAACCAATGCTTTTTTCTGTAACTGATGATGAAACCACATTTCTTCTATTCATTTACTTTTGAATAATGTGAAACATTTCAGTTTGACCAAAAGTTGACACAAAGTGATGATTGCCACTGAAAACACAATAAGCAAATATGAACTGAAAAACAAACCAATAACTCGCAGAACCAGGCTCTAAATGTGGATCATCTAAAGATGAAAATTCTTCTAGTTTAACCGCAATCTCAATCATAAAAAATCTTTTCAGGATAACTCAAAACACAGGTGCAATAAACCCCACGATAAGTACCAAAATTATTACTTTCCTATGGTTTTAAGCCAACTACCTGTTATTCGCTTTATGTTGCTGGAATCCATGCTCCTCTTTTCTTTTTGTGTTCATTTATTTTAAATACTCGTCTTCAAGTATGTAATCTCATATGATAGGACGTAATTGTCAATTTACAGTGCAACTGGCCTCTGTTACTTATGCTTTATCAATGAATATTACAATAAAGTTATATAACAATAGACTTACACAGGGTTCGACATGACAAGATCAGATCAAGAACAAGCAGTTTACAGTATTTGACATTTATGATGCTGCCATAAATAAATGCTTTGAAAACATTAAATGATGATTCACAATAATTCTTGATATGAGGACATAGCAATATAGTAGCACTGTTAAGCATCATCCTTTGTCAATTATTTTAGCAATAATCTACAGGAAATGCTTTCAAAATTAAAACTTCTATTTGTGATAAACGCCTTTTAGAAGTTTTCATTGTTCTTGCTCTTTCTTCTTGAGCCTTGCTGCTATAATTGTCTGTGCTACTGAAAGAGCTTTAGTAACCTGAGTGGAAACATGCGGCTCCACTCCCAAAAAGCTCCACACTTTCCCAGTTGTGGGACTTAAAATAATCTGGTTGGGAATGGAGGCGTACAGTACGCTGTCCCTAATCTGATAGGTCCCACTGGACAAAGACCCTCCGGTTGTTGGCTCTCCAATAACCGAAGCTCGATTAAGGTCACTCACGGTGCGGGCAAATAATTCTGCTGCTGAGCCCGTCATGTGACTTGTCAGGATGAAAAGGTCCTTTGAGGATCCATACCTTTGACCCCTAATGTGAGAATATGTCATGACTTTGGTCAAGGTATTGGTTGCACGGTCATAAATGGTGTAGAGATGTCGCGGTGGTTCAGCATCAAACAAATACGTGCAGAAGAGGGGAACTGCTGTGGAGTACCCACCGGTGTTGTACCTCATATCAATTATGAGGGCTTCGGTCGTCACTATCTTCTTCCACACTGAATTTAGCAGCTGTGGTCCAACTTCTTTTACCACATCTATGTCCAGCATCATGTCGAAGCGCAGATAACCAATGTTACCTGGCAAAACCTCAGTTTTAAACAGAGATTCAGCTATGTATCCAAACTCTTCTGGTGAGGGCATCTTCGGGATGTCATGAGGCGACTCAGGCTCAACGTCGCAGTGGAAGACGTGAATGCGGTGATCGCCTGAGCTTTCCTGGAGATCCATTGTCAGTTGCGACGCCAAAGATTCAAAGTCAACCACTGGTCGATACAGCCCTTCCCTCCATTTAGTTAACAGCGCCTGGCTTACGTTTATCGCTACTTCTTCAATTGCGTAGTGTTGCTCCAACAGTTCCCCAACTCCTGCAATAAGGGTCCTGAGTCCCTTGTGAAACTCCATAACTTCATAAACATGGTCCAAAGCTTCCTCTGCCAGTACAATGGCATCAGGGACAACACCACCTCCCAGCCAGTATTCCCCATTGTTGTCTATAAAGTTTATAAAAGGGACGGTTATGGCAATGTCTGTCCCTTGTATCGCAAATGTCTTTGAGTGCATGAGGTTGCCAGATGTAATTTCCCCAACGACTGTGCCACAGCTTAAGGACTGTATCAAGTAAGCGAGCTCTTCCCCAGTGCTTGCGGTGTGGTAACTTGCTAGCACATAAACTCCATGTTTGGAGTTGTAAACTGGCCCTGTAGTTTTCGAAAGAGATTTGTGTTCTGTTGTCGTGTTCTTAATTCGGTCATTTATTGTGAAGAAGTTCCGTTTCTGGGAGCAGTCGCACAGGTAAGACAATATAAGTGTCAAAGAATTGGAGGATCCACGTGTGTTGTGTCGTAGATCAATGATCAAGTTATCAGTGTCCTTGAGGGGTTCCCATATCCTTTGAGCCATGAGCTTTTCCAGTTCAGGCACAGCAGAAGTCTCTGCTAACTCATCAAAACGAAGATACCCAGTATTACCCGGAAGAACTTCCACTTTAAACACTCTGTTAACGTATCCCTTTAATAATTCCATATTATCTGGTATTGTATAAAGGTCATGGTCCTGTTCTATACCAGCATCATCATCTTGCATGTATCTGATAATTAATCGAGGATCTTCAGACACAGTCTGAAGGTTCTGGTTGAGTCTAACAGCTAAGTCCTTCTCTGATCCAACAGATAATAAGTCTGTTGATTGCAAATGTTGCAGAAGTGTTGAAACTCTGTCACTGAAAGCATACGTATCTCTCATTATGTCCGAGATAATTTGCACAACCTTTGGAATGGCGTACCTCAGAGTCAGAAGGGATTTGGCCTTTGAGACAGCTTCCTTCGCCATTACATTGATTGTTGGCGAAACGCCACTCACTTCCCAGCTCTGGCCTGTGATTGGATTAATGGATCTTGCCACGGGAACTGTTATGTAGAAGTCTGACTGAGCAATTCTGATCTTTTGGACTTTGACTGACCCACCAGCTGATCGTTCTCCCACTATAATGGCTCGCTTAAGTTTCTTTAGCGTGTACGCCACAGCCTCAGCAGCCCCCGTTGTGCGCCTGCTTGTCAAAATGATTACGTCCTTCTTCTTACCATATCGTTTCCCTGGTATTGATGACATGGTCCACAACTCCTTGGTTGTATTTGAGGGCCTGTCATATATCGTGTCAATATGAATGGGAGGCTCTGAAGCTGAAAAATATGAGATTATCACTGGAACCCCAGAAAGTTCTCCACCTGTGCTGTACCTCAGATCAAAGATTAGCGAGGACGTCTGAGCCACTTTGTCCCAAACGTTGTCCCACAGTTGAGAGCCAGCCTTCGCTACTGTCTCTTGATCAACGATCTGATCTATGCGTAAATAGCCAGTGTTATTTTCCAAAATATCCACCTTAAAAGAGTTCCTCACCAGCCGCCTCAGTTGGTCTTTTGAGAGCGACTGCAGTGCTGGCGGCACAACAGGAGCAGGATTAGCCTCGTACGACACCGTCAGTCGTGGATCACTCAGGGCTCCTTGAACTCCAGCTGTGAGCAAACCTGCGAGGGTCTTCTTGTCTGAAATCTGCAGGATTTCTCCACTGGTGATAACTTGTTGGATGGCTTCCTGCATCCCAAAAAGCTTCTCTGGAAGACAATAGTTCTCCACGAGAATCTTGGCAATTTCTAATATGAGAGCTGGCTGGAACGATGAGGTAACAGGTAGAGCTGAGAGGAGTAGTATCCACAGCAGGGGTGATGTCCTTTGGTTTGCCATGACTGAAGTCTCACGAGGAAAAAAGATCTCAAGCGTCCTGTCATGTGAGCTCTGATAGTCTGTGTCCAGAGATAAAGTGTTTTGTTTTTTTTTAAACGTTTTTTTCCCACAAAAACTTACAGCATAAGAGGCTTTAGTCTCAAATAAACCCTTGATCGCATTATCTTTTGCGATTCAGTCAGCACGCAAGAGATGACGGAAAGGAAATTTTGTCTGGTTCATTCTATGACTCACATAGAAATGCCACAAAATTTAATTTGGATGTGGGGAAAAACACCAGCTGACCTGACATGGCAGCTGATAGTACCAGACATGGATCCAGGAACATTTTCAGCTCAGACCAAATGCATCTGTGTGGATCTTGTTTTCCAACACCACATGGTGCTCAGTTATTTTAATCGCCTTAACCTTTAAATGCCCTTTCACGCCTTACTTAATACAAGCCTGTCTGTACCAACACCTTGGATGCTAATCATGACACTAAATTTGATCAAATATTCTTTTGTGTGCTCGTCATCTGAACAGGTAAGAGGATATAGACGTTATCAGACTCAAGGGGCTTAACAGAGATAAATACAGAAGTCCTACATCAAGATATCAGTGTTCAAGAATAAAAACAAAAAAGGGATGCTCCAATCTGGAAGCCACACTTAATATTATTATTTTTTGCCTTTAAAGCAGTTTTAATCTATGCATGGATTATCAAAAGAGGTCACTGCAGCTCAGAGATATTTTTTTTGGCTCTCCTGTGTTAAATTGGTTGTCTGAGATGAGAATGATTTAAGTAGAACAATTGTCTTTATTTTCATAAAAGAGACTAAAAAATTAGCAAAGTAATGTGTCCAAGTAGTGTGGTGACTTCATAATGTCCTTGAAGGGCATTTAAATTTAGCCAAAAATAACCTCCTTACTCATTCATGAGCTTTTTTGGAGCCATATGTGTGAGTTTTTGTTTCTTACATTGGCCCTGAGATGTTAAGGGTCTGATCTGAATTTCTTGTCAATATTCTTCAATTATACATAACTGTTTTCTGCAAAACAGATTTGTTTTGCACCTGAATGTGCAAAACAAATCTGGGTTCTGATACTGTGGACATGTATTCTTATAGAATATTAATAGGATGCTTAAAACCTTCAGTGTGAGAACAGCTTAACAAAGACCGACGGTGGATGTGTTTCCATTACCAATGTGTGCTAAACTTTGTCAATATTCTTCTGCTGTCGAAAAAAAAATATTTTGCAAATGCGGTGTTTCCATTCGATAACAAATGCAAATAAAATCACTCTTGAATAAGTTTGTTCACACGTTGAGTCATTAAAAAAAACATGTCACCACATCATCCTCCAACTACTGCCTGGTGTCGTCGTCTTCTTGGTTTGAGCCAGTGGTAACATCCACTTCTTGGTCATGTGACCTATGTGATGTGAAAAAAAAAAAGTATTTCTGTAGCAAATGTATTTTTTAAATGGTAATCATATGGACAAGGGAAACGCAACTATTGATCTCTGGTGCTAAGATGAGGCAGGAATAAAATGTTGCCTGGACTGCATGCCTCCTTGTATGGGGAGTGTGACTTGAACCACATTTCATGAAGCCTGCTTCTGATTGGCCAGTTTGCACCTGGTGATGACTCTTTCCCTCAAAGCTTCTGATTCAGAACTTAAGACTGATCGCCCTGTTTGGATGAGTAAAATGGTTTGGTTTGCATCTTTTTCCCAGTCTGAAAATGAAATTTCAGACCTTTCATTTTGATTTCATGGAACGCGTTCCTGGTCTTGGTGCTTTGCACACATTTAAACGGTGTTGGCCTGGGTTCTGATGCTATTCATAGACCAGATTAATTATGGGATTAATTATGATTTTGCAAACACAGGATGTCCAAGTGTTTGCACAATCATGTCCCCTTTCCACTTCTGATAAGCCGGTGTCACTGACTTCAAATGTTTACAAATCTAACAGCATGTGCAATAAAAACTGAAACAGAAACATTGGTGAAGGGCCACCCTTTGGAAATGACTCCAAGAAAAAAGTGGGAAATCCTACAGGAGGCCATAGAGGAACATCCAAAGTACCTCCAGGGAATGAATCATAGTCAAACATGGGGTGGTGTAATTGTTTTTATGTTATTTACATTACCTTTTTTTTTTTTTTTTTTGTAAAAGTCATGACATGAGAAGCAGGAAATGAGGTTGAAGACTCATTACAAATTTAGGGGAATTTTGCAGCAAAACTCTATAATTTTATTGATATAATCGATTAGAGACAAGCATCCATCATCCATGTATAACATAACTTATTCAAATATGTGGAAGCAGTTATTTACAGGCTATTGATAAAGCACATATTACTACAAAACACATTTCTATTTACCAGTTAATGTACAAATTGAGCCGTTATGATGCCTAAAAATCAGTTATTCAGTACTTACCCTTTCACTTTATTATTGCTACTAGAAGCTGGTATAAAAAGAAAAAAAAAGGATTCTTGTCAGATTTTAACTACAACCTCAGATTAAACCCTACAAATGAGAACATATTCATACCTCTGGACACTTTTCACATTTTGACACATCAAAGCCACAAATTTTAATGTAATTTGAGATGTTTATGTTATAGACCACCATAAACGACCTATTTGGTAAATGGAGTTTACCTGTGTGTGATTTAGTCTCAGTGTAAATCCATTTCTGTTTCCGGCCTCGGTGGTGTGTTGGAGAACAAACGGCATCATGGACAGGGAGGAAACTTAAGGGTTAGGTTCCAGATTAAAGTCCTGAACTGTGAACGTTGTGACCACTGTTCAATATAGATGTACGACGTTCCACATAAATCTATGGTCGATGTGTGGGCTAAAAACTTTACACAGAATCCTGAAAAAACTTGATCTGCTCAGTGAAACATGGTGCTGGCTCAGTCATCCTCTGGGGATGCTTTTTTTGTCAACAGGGATGAGATTATTATGCACAGTAGATGAGTCTGAAGTACCTAATGCATAATATCTTTTGGTCTTCTGCCAGTTGGTGTCATTTCAAATGCTAGAAAAATAATTCCTTACCAAAAATAATGATTTATTTAAATTTAACAATAAGGTAATGGCAAACGTAATCCAATGCTGAAAGTGCAATCCCTTAATTAAAGGAGTGTTGAAGACACTGCAGTGGAAACCCATCTGTTTGTGGTTCAGTATTTCTGGATTTCTTGAGAAATTCAAAACTATTCAAAAGAAAATGCAGCTTGAGAGGCTGATAAAGCTGCATGTCAACTATTTCAATGCGACTTTACACGCTATTGTGTTGATAGAGAATACTTTAACATTCCTCTTAGGGTAAGTGCAAGTCAGCAGCTGCGTAACCTTTAACCTTTCTGGCATAAACTGTGTTTAAAACACACGAAAAAATTCACCTCCTCCACCTGCTTTATCCCGACTCTTTTCCGACTACCTGCAACCGCACTCCGCCACCTTCATTTCCTCATAAAGATATCTGATGGTGATGCGCCCGTTCTCCTTGTACATGACCGTTATGGGGTCCAGTTTTATGGGCACGCAGCAAGCCATGTTGGCCTTCTTGGGGTCCCTGAGGTTCAGCAGCGTTTGGATGATGGCGTGCCTCGACGGGGTGGACTCGTCCGTCAGCGGGTAGGAACACGTCCCGCGGCACTCGAAGGCGTCGTACTCCGGTGGCGCCACGATCCAGCTGTTCCAGCCGATGTCTTTGAAGCTGACCCTGAGCGAGGTTCTGCGGCAGTACTCGCCGTCCGCCTTGCGTTTTGTTCGCCGCGGGCGCCGAACGCGGGGGGACTCGCGTGACGCCCGACGGCCTCTGACCCAGTCGGCCCCCGTGTGAAGGAAAGGATCTTCCTCACGGAGAGCCATCTCTCTGAGCTCCTTCTTTCTCTCCGTCCTCCTGCTGTTGAAGTCGTCCGAGAAGATTATCAAAGCAGCTGCGGAGTCGTCTCCGACAGACGCGCTCATGTTCAGACAGCCCGCTCCCTCCCCTGCTCGGTCGCAGTCCTCCCTGTCCACCGCCACGTCGAGCGCCGTGGCGCCAAGGCCCGACCCAATCCGGCTTCGAATGGCGGCCGTCACATCGAACGTGGCCCACGTGCTCTGCGAGGCCGACACGTCTTCGCCGTCCAGCGGACGCGAAGGCGATGTGGAGTTGTCGGCGTTAGCGTCGTAGACTTTGACTGCGGCTTTGAAACTCTGCGACGTTACATTTGAGCCGATATCTGGGAAGAAAAAGAGCTGCAGCTCGGCGGTGATGATCTGCTCGTGGTTCGGGATGCTGACGTTGAACTGCAGCCGGAACCTTGACTTTGGACCGATTGTCATCACGTCTATTAAAGATACAGAAAAAAAAGATCAGTTTATTTATTGAGCCTGCAGACAACATACTAAATCATATTGCACATTAATTTTATGTACCAAACACATTTATTTCTGTATTCAGATTTTTATGAAGAAACACATATAATAAAGTGAACAAATTAATCCCTTTTTAAATAGATTTTTTTTAAAAATAAGCAAGACCATCTGAAAATATTTATACATTTGTAGGTTAAGGACGATAATAAACAACTAAGTCAACAAATACGTGAACTTTTATGTGGATGTTTTTTTTCTTCCTCAATAAGTTTATGTTAAATTTATATTTTATTTTAATTACTAAATGAGTAAATTAAGAAGGAAATGGATACCAAAGTATGAAATCAAATAAACTCTTAAGTAAATATTTACATTTATTTTCGCTTGTTTACAGAATTCCAAACACAACCATACACATATACATTTTTTTTCTAAATAACACATCTTCAGAAATCCAGAAATACTTAATTATTTGTATTAGAAACAAGTAAATAAATAAACATTCATTCAATTTATTGTGTACTCTTTGTATCTTTACCATCTTAAATTTGTTCTAGGCAAGGTTTCTGACTTTTTCTTTTTTTTTTTTGTTTTTTTTTAAATCAAATTTACATCTATTGAGATTTGGTTCCAAAACATTTCTTGAATGGAATAAGAAACTCTCCCACCTCAATCTTGCACTCCGGTATAACAGCTTGTCAGTTTGCAGCTTCTGTTGCCCTTTCACCTTTCACCCCCACTTATCCTTTTTTAACCTTACTTCTCAATTTACTTTCATTAATTTAACAAACTCCTTCCATGCCAGTGTTTCCTCAGAGCAAATAATATTCTCCTAACCATGTCTAGCAACAAAAAAGCCCCAACAACAACAATGGTGACAATTAAGCACATCTCCATTTCTATAGTCTTGTTCGCATCAGGGACGCGTCATCACTGTCGGTACCTTGGACGGCGAAGCTTCGTATGACATCAAACTGAGGAACCGCCGACCTGTTTGAGGAGTACTTGTTGTACAGCTCCACCATGAACTGAGAGGGCGAGACCTTGCGATCCTCCTGTGGAACGTCCGAAAGGTTGAGTTGCCTCAGGAAACCTTCCTTCATGCTTTCCAAAAAGTCCTCCATTCGTGACTCCTTGTCTTCTTCCTCCAGCACGTCCTCCGACAGCTCCGAGTAGAGGCTCTCCAGATCTTCGCTTTGGGAGTTGTTACTGAGAGGCTTGCAGGTGCAAGAGGCGATGGAGACCACCAGGGTCACGCACGTCTGGAGCAGGAAGGTCCCGGATGTCTTCATTTTGATAAAAGAGTCTCAGCAGGCGACGACTTTGGCTTCTGAAATGAGAGTTGCGGTCGGCAAGGTTGAAAACGGCGTTTCCCCGGCGCAAGAGTGACGGTCCTGTTAGCCGCTCCCATGCTCCAAGAGTAAACAGAGGGACTGGCGTCAACCGAAAAAAAGAAAAAAAGTAGCGTGGCCTGCTTATCGCCATCATTGATGCCTTTTTAAAGCCCTGTTATCATCTGGAGGCTGTCTGCTAATGAAGACACTGTAAACACTCCACAGTGATAATGAGGGAAGCACTGGAAAATGTGAGGTTTTTGACAAGCGGACATTTGCACAAAGTGCCTTTGTCCCAGCTTCATATTCACATCAACCAGAGAGTTTAAAGGTCAAAAGGTCACCCCCACACATGCACTTTCACTTAATCATAATTACCTTTAATCTTTCATTAATATCTTCAAAACCTTGTGTGCAGCACAAACTTTTTGCTGCACAAATGGAGTCGAGTTGATTGACACCAATTTTGTCTGATTTGACAAAGGTAGTGGAGGGCTGGTTGACCTTTCATGACCTCTGGAAACATCTCTTAGCATCTTTCAAATGATAGCAGCACAAACGCAAATTTTGCTGCACAAACCAGCACAGACGTAACACAACCGTTTGACACCATTTTTGTCTGATTTGAAGAAGGTGGGGGACCAACTTCACTGAGGTTTCACTGTAACAAGATTTGAGTTTGCCTCCAATAATTGTGCATTAGAAGGTGATTGGTATTGCAGTGAATATATTTAAATAAATGAACCTACAGATATTCAGATATTTTTTTGTATTTTAAAACAAACCCTTGTTTTATGTTTTTAATCTAAAATGATTTAGATTATTTCCACTTAGAATTGAGGTTGCTATACTTCATTAAAAATGCTTTGTATTTATTGTTTTTTGGTTTTGCATTTGGATGCAAAAGAACCACAAAAGATTAAATTTAGTGTTTGCCCTTGGCAAAACGTATTACGCCCCTAGAGTAAGATAAAATCCTCTGAGTACAGCCAATTAAAAAAGAGCAAATTCACCGGCCAATCAAAACTCTTTGTCGTCAGGATGCTAAACATTTTGAAACAATATTTCAGATTGTTTTAAACTACTACATGTTGGTGTAGAGTTTTAGCTTTCTTTTTCAAAACCCTGCAAATACTAGGTAGTTGACAAACATGCTAGTGTTAAAGCTGGCTAGCTAACACGCTACCAATCAGCTAATACCCCTGTCACACCGCCTTTTGTTAGTGTTGTATCATAACAGATACAAGATTAAAGAAAATGCTTCTCAAATTTTGCAGCAATAACTCAGTAAGATTATTTATTCCCACACTGTGCTGTGCTGTCTGTACTAATAGAGATTCACTCAACTCAGCATGCAGGGTGCTTAAAGCTAAACGTGAGTTTGACTTCATTTTGATTTCTTAGTTTATAATTATAAACTGACCCACTCTAGTGTTCATAGACAATTCAGTTTAATTCTGGGATACTAGAGAAGATCCTTAAATATATTAAATAATGGCAATAATGGTAAAGGAAGACAGTTATGTCTTAGGAAAAGAAGTGAAACATCAAAACACTTAATGTTCCACAAAACCCAATTAATTTTCCTTATGTAGACCCACATAAGGGAATATATAAGGAAGTTGTTTTATTTATTTATTTATTTTCGTCTATTATATAAAAACAAACAATAATGTGACTGGAGCTTCATGCTTTCTTTTATTGAATGGGTTTTAAGCTGGGGACATTGTGTAATTTGGGTTTATGATTTTAAAAAAAAATTAAATAAATAGTTTTAACAAATGTAAATTAACAAAAATATTTATATTTTCAAAAATCCCTAAAAAAATGTAGATGGGAATAAACTGCATAGGCTGTGTTTCCAGATTCACACTGTAGTTTCAAACAGATTTGTTCAAATGAAAAACACAATCACAATCCTCACTTAATTCATAATAGTGTATTTTTTTAGAAAAAAGATATTAGAATTATTAGCTTTACAGTCATGAATTTTATATAAAATCAACAGTTGCCATTGACTGTATATACAAGTCAACCTTTTCTTCCATAAACTTACCATATAATCTGTTCAAGTATACACACTACTGTAATACAATTTAATTACACTTTATAGTCACATACTTGTGAATACATACATTGGGCATTTTAGTTATTGTTTAAAATCCATTATTATTTTACACATCAGTACCTGTACAAGTTTGTTTACGGGCTATATTTGTAAGAAAATCTGCAACAGACGCACCAAGTTTTTCATTCCTCAGTTCATCAGCTTGCACGGCAGAGGGCAGCATCACACCGTTTTTCACCCTAGGACTCAGAAGATGCATCCACACAGACATTAACATGCTCGAACCGTCAATGGGAGACCAATAAGATATTATAAGATATATTGGAACTGGTTTTAAGGAGATTATGATGCATTATTCATGATAAAACATCACCACACCACAGAAATGACAACAGACGGTTAACTTGACACAAGTTGAGCATTCTGCAGCTTCGGTTTCTGATACTCTCCGTAAGGTTGCAGCTTGTCAGCTTGACTAAAAGTTGAGTTCTTAAAATGAAAGATGAAAGCCAAGAGAGGAAAGCTGCTGAAACCCAGCTCGTCCTCAACCGCAGACAAATGGCTAACAGCGGAGTTTCCTGCACAGGGTCGTTCCTAAAGAGTCTCAGGTGACCCTACAAAAACCAGGTCCACTTGAGTTAAGGCCTAAAGTTTGAGCTAAGACAAAATCACTTTGGATATTTTGCCCAGAAAAAGAACCCTCATCAACATCCAGGAAGCCAACAAAAAAGATTTGAACATATTTTTTTAAGGGAGCCACCTCAGCCTTTCTTTAAGGAATGTATAGAAATAAGTGAAAACAGAATATGTGATAAACATTAGCTTTAAAAACTGTTAATAGAGCAGCATGCTTTAAGGCAACGTTCAGTAAGGTCAGAAAACAAACAAGAACAAGTATGATAAAAAAAAAAAAGGCCATTTCTCAATTCTTCCCTCTGACGTGGTTTCCTGCACATTCAGCGTCAACAGTACAGTCTTTCTCTCTGTTTTTCAATCATCACACTTCTTGGAGGATTGGGTGGTCCTATCGACAGCCGCACGTATCCACGGACATTCCAGGGTAGACCTTCAGAACCATGTTTCTATCCGGGTCCAGGAAGAGGACACTGAGGGGATTCATCTTGTCTGGAACGCAACATGGTTCCGGGATCCCTGGGACGATTCCTACAGCTCGGACGATACTCTGGATGGTGGCATGATTAGAGGGATGTGCCAACTAAAGAAATCAAGTGTAGAAAAAAGCAGCAATTAGCACTTAACTGAACAACACAGTATTCCCAAAATAAGCATCTAAAACACTTTATCACAGCCAGGGGCAAATCGCGGATCTGTCTTCTTCCTCAGTTCAGTAACAGGTCAACTCTTAGACTCAACTGGCATTACAAGAAGTTGTTAAGCCTTAAATGCTTCCTGTTGATATAATCATCGCCACCCTACCACCCAACAGATAATTGCTAAAATAATAAACCTCTAGAGAGACTTTATCTTAAAGTTCCCATGACTTACTTTAGGTATAGGGAATCCACATGTCCCGGCACAGTAGTAGGCATCAAAAGACTTTGGTGCCAACACCCATTCACTCCAGCCAATGTCAGCGAAGTCCACTCTGAGGTAGCGTCTGGAGCAAACCCTGGGCTCACTCCACTGTCTCCTTCTCGCCTTTTTCATTGTCCGTTCATCGAAATTTAAAACCTGGGGCTTTCTCATGGCCTCACCGCTCACCTGGCCGTGCTTTCTCCCATTTTTGACTTCGGCTTTTGCTTTAGCTGGGAAGTACGTGTTTTGCCAGAGTTCATGGTTTTTCAAGGTGCTGAAATGAACCTCTGGGATGTCATTGGTTTCAATCTGGAGATGTAGCTCTCTCCGGATCCTTGAAGCCGAAGTGGAGGCGGATGTGTCGTCCCCAACAGGAAAAGGCCCGTACCTCTGAAGAGACAAGGCAACGCTGTTTGGCTCGTCTATAGCTTGATCGTCAGCATGCACCAGAATATACGGCAGGTTGGCTGGAGACAGATGCTCATGGCTAAGCGGGCCTCTCTGTTGAATCCCCACATCAACCTCCACAGTGATCACAAGCTCATTGACATCTCTAGCCTTTCTCACCACTGTGGTCACATCTCTGGTTTGCCAAGAGCCTTTCTTTAGAGACATGAGACTAATGTTTCCAAGAGGTATTGCAAAACCTGAATTTGAGGAAGAGCCATAGAAGAGGAGCTGCGAGGAGAGCAAATGCCGGAGTCCAATGGCTAGGTGGCGAGGCTTTCTCAAATGCCATGGCCTCTGGTAGTGACGGGGCCGCTTGTTCAGGAAGTGAAAAGAGGCAGACAGGATGATCTCTGAGTTTTGAATTGAAGACAGATTGAACTGGAACAACTCTTTGCCGTGCAAAACTCCTGAAAGAAATGAAAAGGTGACTCAGCAGGGTGGCAAGAAAATTCTCATCAACTTGAAAATCACATGTGACAGCTAGTGTTGGATTGATTACTGGTGTCAAAGTATAAAAGGTAATGCTTACAAAATTACTACATTTTTCTATAGTACCATTCATATGGTTTAAATACTTCTTAACGACCTGCCAGAAAAAGTCCCAGACTGACAGCTGTATTGAGTTAGAGTAAGTGCAAGGGATCGATTCATAAAGCACTGCTATTCTCCCACCTGTTACTTAGCACCACCACCCAGCCAGCTGAAAAGACTAATCGACTTTTCCCTTACTTCCAGAAAGAGATATTTGGCACTCTGGAGAAATTCCACCCCCCAAAAAAACACAGAGAGTCACGGTGCATAAAATAAAGGAGCATCCTCCACCCGTCTGAAATCAAGACTAAGAACACACGCGTGTAGAGCTGCTTTTCAAGCATAATAAATAGAACATTGACCAACATATTTCCTGTGTGCTGAAAGACACAGGAAACGGACATTGACAAGATTCAATTCAATGTCTGTTAATGATATTGACAATTGTTGAAAGTATTGTGTGTTTATGTTTTCGTGACGTGAAACACTTTGAACTGCCTCGTTGCTGAAATGTGCTTCACAAATAAACTTGATTGAGTGATGCAGGTTACGTTATTATTTAAGCAGCAGCAGGAATAATGGTTACTGTTTAAAAATCTGATAAATACACAGTTTTTGGTTTTTACATTATTGCTGCAATTGTAATAGCTGTATTTTTACCTAAAGCTTATCATACGGACCCATAGCTCACGACAGCTGATGCTGCTCTTTCTTAGCTGCTTTTAACATTCGAGACAAAGAAACACAATCAAAAATCTAATTTCACCTCAAACGGATGTGCTCTTAAACAGATGCGAAACCTGAAACAAGTGCTTCCTGGAACCTGTTATCTGTTTTATCTCGTCCTTTGTCATCTCTCCTGGCAGGTTTGAGGTAAATGAGAAACAGTGACCAGAGAAAAACCCCACTCACCGCAACATGTTTCTCAACACATCTGAGCGGAGCGGCATGGAAAATATTAAGCGCTGCACGGTTAACTGCTTGCCTTATGCATGACCAAAAACCTCATCCCTGATAGCTATACTCTTGAAGTTCAGCCTCGTCTCCCGCACTTCCACCACAGTCTGAAAGACAAACATTGGACCAGTCCAGTAGGTCTCTCGCAGGCATATGGAAGTGCTTATTGGAGAAAAAGTTACTCCCGAGGTTTACTTTTTTTTTTTTTTTTGGTGTGCAGCCGGTGTCTGGCTGTGATAATAGGCGCTTGTCTAACACCTCGGCTGCTCCGAGGTAACAGCATTTGACTCTTTAAGTCACTCTGTTCAGTAAATCATAACGCAGTCGGAGCATTGAGGTGAAGACATGTAGCCCGAAGGGAGGCTGGCTACTGCTGTGAGATGGATGGTACATCGACACTCAGTGTCCACGGTCATGAAATACAACAACAACAACAAAAACAACTAACCTTTCCACAAAGCATTTTGATTGAATCTTTAAAGTCTAACTCGACCCTTTAGGTTGGTACTTTCATCCTTAGGGTCACTGCCCTGTCGGAAGGTGAACCTCCGCCCCAGACTCAAGTGTTTTGAAGGATCCACAATATTTTCATGCATGCAGCTCTATCCAACGTCCCCACAGCGTGATGTCAGGTCAGGATTTACATGTAGGCCAAAACTATCAAACTGTGTGGGATTTCTATACTGACCAGGTTTACTGAGAGCAGACCAGTAGTAGTCGTCCAGATCTCTGCAGTTCCTCTAAAATTACCATATGCATCTAGTCTGCTTTTTTTCTTTTTTTTTTTGATGATGATGATGATTGGTGCCTGGTCTGTCAGTCAGTTCAATGCTAATTGTACTACTTTCCATTTTTCAGATAATACGTTGAAAGTATTAGTTTGCACTACCTGCTGCTTTTGCTTGTTTTCCCTGTCTAAAAATAATAAAAAAATGCATTTATAGTTACCAAGACTTCATAATCCATCGTAGTTGTTGTTGTTTCTGTTGTTTTATTAGTAGTTTTGTTTCTTTATTCTTGACATTGAAAATGTTTTCCAGATCTGCTGTTATGTTTGTAAAAATACAATAGCGCAATAATTTCTGGGACAGTTTATGGTCCAGTAAAATGTGTTCTTGCAGCAGGCCTGTCTGTGAGACGTCCAAAGCTTGGAGTGTTATTTGCATTAATCTGCTTTAGATTTCTCCCTGATGCGTCCTGCTGTGCTTGGTCTTCACAATGCTGTCTCTACAGCCGCCACAGAGCCAATGGGTGGATAAATAACACAAACACTGACTCTATTTCCTAATTCATTGACTTCTGGAAGCAGTTTCCGGCACTGAATTTAGGAGCATCAGAATAAAGGAGGATAGCTACTAATGTGCACAAGGTTTTTATTAGTAAATACAATTTGAACAATTATTTTCCTATTCAAAACAGTGTGTTGTGTCATTTTTGTGTCTTTTCGATCACTTAAAACTTCATAAAACACGTCAGTTTGCGTCTGTAAGGTGAGGCAGGCAGAAAGGGAGTGAATACTAAAGGAAGGCTCTGTAAACAGTAAATGTTGACATCCTCAGTGCTTTGAAGACACGAATGTTGTTCCACAAAATTCACAAAACGAACAGAGATATGTTGCACCGGGAGTTCACCGACAGAAATGAATGCGTGAATCAGCGACTCACTCGGGACAGATTTGAAGCTCCTCACGGTGTTTCCCGCCGCGTTGCTCCGCGGCTCCTCGCTGTACCTCTCGTACAGCTCGAGCATGTTGACGGAGACCGCGTCCCGCCTCGCGCTCTCCTGCGCAGAGATGCGCTCCTCCGCCTCCGGCCGCGCGCCGGCGACGCGACGCGCGTGGTGAGCCCCGCCGGGCGCGAGGACCACCAACAAACTCCAGGTGCGGAGAAGCCAAGTCGCCATAAGTGACAATCTGAGGGATGGATGCAGTTGAAGTGAGGGGAGTGAAACACGGAGCCGCGTGTTCGCATCCAGACGTCCAGCGGGTTTAACAGACAGTAAAGCCTCCGCGGCTGCTGCCTTTGCTGTGGGAGGAGAGCCTGGCCCCGGAACCGGCCCGGCCCAGGCGCGTGCAGGAAGCGATGCTGCTGGGTGACAGGCGGTGACGTCTCCTGAGGGGCACAACCAATCGGAACCAGGCGGCCCATCAGGTAAACTGCTGCTCTTTGGGACCGGATGCAGAGTTCAGAGCTCCTGTCATTAGCTGCTTTCATTAGCCATAGCAATGCGCAAATTGAAAATGACGAAAATTATTTAGCTTCATGGAAAAAGGTCAATTTTGATAAACCCTAAGGTGGTTTTCCCACCACATTGAAATAAATGTATTTAGCAAAACAGCAACGGAAACACTTTTTTTTCCCGCATCGCGCAAGTCACGTGATCAGCAACCAGGATGTTACTACCGGCGAAAACGACAAACAAGATGAGTGCTAGCTAGCTGCAGATTTCTGAATATATTTTATGTAACATTCACATAAATTGCCATGATTTTTCATACTGCGTGAACAGGCTTATTTGCGTGTAACTCCAGTTTCAGTTCTTATTTAATGGAAGAACCACAACTGCCAAATTTTTTTTTTTTTTCAACATTAGCAGAATAGCGACAAAAATTTGCGCACATTGTAATGGTAACACAGCTATTGACCACTTTGGTTGGACATAATTATTGTTCATCTTCACTGAATATTCATTGCTATTTGACTCTTATTTTTGAAATGTGACACAATATTGAAGACAGTGTTAGCCTGGTGAAACATTGTGCTATTTGCTTGAACATAAGGTCTGGACTCATGGGTATTGAGAAACGATCGCTTACATAGCAACAGGTTTTCTGCTGCTGCATCATTTAACTCCATTACCAAAGCTTAATATATAGAAGAATTACAGGTTACATTCTCATGAAATAGTTTTCATAGCTTTAAAGGGAAACCTTTCTCTCTACTCTGATTAAAGTCTCTTACTGGTAAACTGAGATTAATTTTACTTTTTTCCCCCCTCCTTAAAAGAGGGAACAAACAAGTCGAAACTAACTGGAGAAACGTCTCTGTCCTGTCAGTTTCCACACAGATATTTTACACCACATCAATTTTAATTTTCCCTAAAAGTTTACAACTGGCTATTGGATTTCATCGTGACGTTGACTCCATGTAATTTTACACTTTCCACCAGCAAGCCGCAGTTTATGTAACTTCTAAGAGTTGTAAAAATATGAGATCTTTGCACGTAGTTTCATTGCTGGTTCCAGACTTCAGAATCAGTCCAGTTTATGAACAAAGCTTCAGCTGGAGGAGAAAAGACAATGGACGCAACGTGGAAACGTGTTCTTAGTCTACAGTGGGTCATATAAATATGATTTTATTTTTAGTAGAAAACCAACAAGTATGGACAAAACTTGTTCAGGTATTATTTAGACTTACCTTCTATACATTTCTCATTCTAATAGCTGGATTCTTTGTTTATACAATAAGACGTTACACTGCTCTCATTCAAAATTAGTTTTTTTTCTCAAAGAATAAAAACTGCATCCTCACAAAACTGAAACAATGTTTCCTGACAAATTGTTTCTAAACTTTTTCTCGTACAGATTCAGCTTGCTGAAACTATCGATGTAAATGCTTTGAGAGGTTTTAAGTGGGGGAGAGGGGAAAATATACCTTTTACTTTTTAAGTTGATGAAGGAACCTTTGCTAACTTACCTGTTTTTGTGGCAATCTAAAGCGTAAATGTGGGAAGACACATACACAAACCGGAGGGTTTCAAAATGGTACAGCCATTAGCCAAACGTCTCCATGGGAAAGGCAAGAGAATATTCTGTTGGAGGAAAGACGCAAACTAGCATGCTAACGCGGACATGGCAGCAAGAAAATAGTCTCGTCCTCAAGCAGTTCAAAATAAATAATCTGACAAATATTAAAATCCAACTTTATCTTGCCAACTCATGAAGTTCTAATGAGAAAACTGCAGCAAAAATTACTGTAAATTTAAAAAAAGAGGAATTTATTTAAAGTTTTTACGCTTTGTTACTGTGGATATGAGTAAATATCAGAGATGCTGTGTTAAGACATTATTAGCCTTTTTTTTTTTTAAATTGCAGCAGTTGACTTGCGGTTTCGGATGCAGCACAACGGTTTCCCTGTGACAGACGCGGCAGCATGTTACTGCCACCGCAGGTCGGATGGCCATTAAAATACCTCCTACTGATCCAGGAGGCTGGATCACAAGGCGCTCTTTGACACCACTGCGTCCCACATCAGAGATAAAGGACTGAGCTGAGTCCAGGGTCCCCCCCAACCTCTGTTTGGTAAAAAGAACAACTTGTCATGCTGTTTCAGCAAAAAGAGCGAGATAGCATCAGTCTCCTCCCAAGGAGTAATCAGAAGCTGTTATCACTCAGCGTGGAGTTGTCTAATTGATTTTAATGGGACAGAAAAAACAAATGTTGTTTTTGTGAGTTTCCTTTTGATGCCTGGTTCCCCCTCTCCTCTTTGCGGTCTACGAGAAAATCGACGAGGAGTCGGGGAGGCTTTGTTGTGCCAAAAATAACTATCAATCAGGTTTTTTTTTTTTTTCTTTCTTTCTTTCCTGCTTAGCAGAAAACAACAAAAGGCATTAATCATTAGATCAACTACTTTAAACACAGACCAAAGTCCTGTGGTCATGTGAGCAAAGAGTCCTTCCTGCTGGAAGCTAATCTGACAGTAGGGCGAGGCTGGATTACCAATCAGCCCCCCAGGATTTGGCGCTTTGAACATCGCTTGATGTTATTAAGGTGCCGAGAAACTTCTGACAGAGGAGGTCAACGAAGATGAATGCAGGGGGGACAAAGTGCAGAGCTCTGATATCGGAGAGCATGCGTCACATCCAGCCTGTGGTTTTCTCTAATCACGTCCCGATCTTGACTCTTAACCTGGCAGCTTTGCTGGAGCTGAACGAGCCCAAGTGGACAAAAACGTCTCAGTCCACCTCCGGTGGAGGAAGTCAGATCTCACACGGAACACGTTGTGTTCCTGTTTTGCAGTGTAAACCACTTCAACAAGTCCCTGAACACAACTACAAATGTAAAAACACAACAACATCTTCAAAAACACGATACTCAATTACAAATTAGAGGGGCTGTACTCTGTGTTTTATAGCAAAATCAAGTAACTATGCCACCTTAATTTGTTAACAAAAATGGCTGTATTTTAAATATGTCTTGAAAGAAAATTGACCTTGTAATTTAACACCTTGAAATTGGGCCTCTGTCTCTTTAAAACCTCCTACTCTTTCTGAAGCTCCTCCTTCAAGAAGTCATCACAACATGGCTCCTCTATGAACCCTGCATTTCACTGAGAAGTAGCTCCTATAGTGAACTCTGCTGATGTGCAGTTCCACCAGGTGTTTGCTAATTGCTGCTGGCTAGTCTGCAGGAGCAAAGTGGGGGGAATAATGGGGCAATGCTGCTCTGTGAGGCAGAAGTTTGGAAACAGTTCTGAGGAGGAGCTTTATCTCACGGGCGGAGCTACGTCCATCCAAGCATTTTGCACAGCTGAACAGTTGCTCAATAAAATCTAATACCGTCACTTTAAGAAAACACAACAACATTAACAAGACAGAAGATGTAGGTCACAGTGGGGAATGTGAGACATCACTGATTGGATGACACCGTTTTTCACTTTAGAACCGGAAATCATTCTGCCATTCACACGCTCATTGTTTAGACAGTCACTGCTCTACATGTCGGCCAAACTGTGAAAAAGAACAAACCTGAACTTCTTAGAGTTTCCCAACTCAGAAATATTCTTTCACAGCAGTAGCTACACTTCCATCACCGCTAACATTCATATTTTAGACAAAAGCGCTAAAGCCAGAATAATTTCTGGATCTAAGGCCGAGAGACAAATTTTTTTTGGTAAAATTTGTCGTTAATGTTTGGCTTCAACGGCGACTAAAAGGAACCGGTGTCTGTGTCTGCGGCGCTTCACTGTGGTGATCAGCCACCACATCAGGGGTAATTTAAATCCTCTGGAGTATTTGTGAGGCCCTCCCTTTCTATCCCTCCCTGTCGGACCCCTCCAGGTCTCGCCTGCCGCAGCAGCTGTAAAGTAAACGACAGCTATTTAGAAAGCATTTAAAAGGCATTTAGATGGACGTGGCAGATCATTTCTAGGATTGAAGATTGTTACATCCAGTGAGGATAAATCCGAAACGATCATAAAGCCCCCTCATTACTGGGAATTTGCTTCCAGAGATCAGAAGACCGTCTGTCCCACACCTCGTTCAGCTCATTTATCCGTGCGTTATCAAATGCCTGCAGACCCGCGGATCCATAATGATGCTGTTTATTTTTTTAGATGTATTTTATGAATCAGCAATGTTGCTGCAGGACATGCTAGTGTTTGTTAAATAAAATGCTAAAACAAAACATGTATAAAGTGCAAACATTTTCATATTTCTAATTGGATTTTATGATCAACCAACACAAAGCTGTACATGATGATAAAGTGGAAGGAAAGTTATGCATGGTTTTCCTTTCTTTTCTGTTTGTTTTTAAAGAAATATATAAAAATTGTGACTTGCACTTCGTTCCACTGGGGTTACTGAACTACCCGGGTTGTTTTAATCAATTCTCTGATTTTTTATTTTTTAATCATAAAAACTGTTCTGTCGAACAAATAAAGCAGATCCCCCGCCATTAATCCAATACGTCGGAAGTTATAGCGTGTGTTACTTCTTGACTTGCAATCGTCTTCCAAACTGAATTTTGCTTAATAAATTAAGAATAATTTTAGTTTTTTCATCTCTGAAAAAACAATCATGGTTTTTATTGATCGCCCACTGACAAAGAGAGAAAGAAAGAAAGCATCAGGCTGATAATTGTGCTACACTCCTGTCCTCAGTAACACATCAACACTAATTTATAATTTTACACTTGCATGACATCATCGATGAGTCACCTCTCTGCTGCAGGGAGAAATTAAAATGTAGCTCCCCAAAAATGTTCTCATTGATAGAATATTTGCCCGGGGTCTTCATGGGGACAGGGGAGCAGGAGAGAAGAGCCGACCGTGTTTCTTTTGGCATCGGACCCCATCCTTCGCCCCCAACGCCACACCCCTGTTCTCCCTCTTTTGACTTGTTTTCATACTTCTGGCTTCAGCTGAATGACCATTCATGCTCACTGATGCTGGATGTGGATGTGTGTATTCGAGTGTGCGACCGCCTCGGGCTTCTTCTCATTCTTTCTGCCAGGGTCTCGCTTTCTCTCTCACACTCATGCACACGTGCACACACACGCACTCAAACAAATACAGTGTGAAACATCTCGATTTCAGCTTAAAATGGCACATTCCATGTTTTCCAGAAACATCGTATCATTTCACAGCACAATCAATGAACCATTTTATAAAAATGCTTTACGTATCAAACATAATTTAAAAGCAATTTGACTTCATAATCTAACGCCTTGAAATTGGGCCTCTGTCTCTTTAAGGAACTCCTGCTATTTTAAAGCTCCACCTTCAGAAAGTCATCACAACAAGACTCCTCTATTAACCTTTTAACCCTTTAGGTTTTTTTTCCCGGCGTTTCACTGAAAAGTAGCAGATGTGCAGCTCCACCAGGTGTTTGCTAATTGCTACTGGTTAGTCTGAAGGAGCTGAGTGGAAGAGTGGCAGGGGAGGGGCTCTGTGAGGCGGAAGCTCAGAATCTTGGAAACCGCAGCCCTCCCCTGCCACTCAGCTCCTTCAGACTAGCCAGTAGCAATTAGCAAACACCTGGTAGAACTGTGCATCAGAAGAGCTCATTATAGGAGCTCCTTCCCAGAACAACGCTGGTAAATAAGTTGTGAAACGGTTAATACAGGAGCCATGTTTTGAAGAGCGGGACTTTCTTAAAGAGACAGATGCTCAATTTCAAAGTTGTAAAATTACAAAGTCAAGTCATATTTAATATATGCAGCATTTTTATAGCAACTGAAGGTAAGATAATTACTTGATTGTGCTATAAAATGATACTTTGAGGCTGGAAATACATAATACTGCCCCTTTAGACCCAACTAGCTGACAGAGAAGACCTCAATTAAAGCATATTCCTCTGAATGCCCTCACAGGTTCTTGGACGCATGGTTGATTTCTTTTTTTGTTGTTGTTTTTTTCCCCACATCTTGGTGGCACACTACAGCTTTACCCTCTGCCAAAGAAGTGTCAGAGCCACACATGACAACCTGCTCATTTATCGTCCAACTGTAGACAACGAGGCCGATGACTAACCCACCGCAACGAGTTGTTCTCCTCTATGCGTTGGCCGCTCTCTTGAGATCCAACTGGCATGTGTGGAGCAGAAAACCGCAAGATCCCCCAGCAGCCGGCACGGAGGACCCCTCCCCCTACCACCCATGTGGCCCGACAGCAGACAGGGCCAGCAATCAGCGTGATGGATTTTAGTCGTGACGTGCCTTTCCTCAAACGAGCCAATTAGGAAAACACTTTTGTAGAGTTGCGTTTTCGTTCTCTGACAAAGTGAAGTTCTTGAAGAGTCTGACGCCGTGTGATACTGAGGCCGATGTTGTTCACCTGGACCAAGAAGATGGACGTGAGGTGAACATATCAGGGATAAACAGGTGCAAAAAAAAAAAAAAAAAAGGAACTTACAACAGGAATCTGGAGAGTATCGGTCTCATTAAGTTCATGGCTCGAGTCTTTTCAGTGTGGCACCAACCTCAGAGTCACTGTAAACTTATTGTCAGGCTGAAAAGCTGCCCAAATGTCTCCCATGTCAACAAGGTTTATTAGCAAATGATGATCAGGAAAGAGTGTAAAATCACCTGTGAGGTACTATGCATGCTGACACGTGAAGGCAACGTAGAAGCGTTAGTTTCCCTAACACACAAGAGTGTTTCTGGACTCTGGAACAAATCAAAGAACAAACTGGATCCAAACTGGAGATGATTATGTGAAGTTCAAGAGCATCGGTCCATTAGCTTTTTGCACTTGCAAGCTCCCGCATTGCTGCAGTCACATTCTCTGAACAGGTACAGCAAATGTTGATGTTTCAGAGGAAATGTATGCACTTTTGTTGGGCTGGACTTTGTATTGTAAAGAAAAGCTCCCTTTTAACATAGAAAGACCCCCGTGTTGTTTATTTCTGTGACGGGTTTGGGAAAAGGGAGGGCTGCCTTCGATCCGCCATACATCACTTCAAGTACCAACCTACAGGAAGAGGCCATTTTCCCATCAGCTGTCTGACAGTGAGCTGAGTACTTTCCACATTAAAGGACCAAACGGACTGACGGCTGGCACCGGCCCCTCCTCCCCCTCTTTACTTTATTAATCTTTCTTTGTAAGCTCTTTTTTTTTCTTCTTCTTCCCCCCTCTCGCTCTCGTCTTTCGGCGTTTTCGCTCGGTTGTCCGTGAGTCGCTTGTCATGTCACAGCGATGCACTCTGGACCCCGCCGGGGTCGCCTGTGGTGTGATTTAGCCTCCGGTTGCTGTTCGTGCAGAGTGATACTCGGTATGTCAGCGCCTCTGTCAGTTGCGCGGGAGTCGCACACAGTGAGTTATGCGGGAAAGCTCGGAACTTTTTATTCTCTTTTCATGCGAGAGAAAGGAATTAAGTCGGCGCATTACTGACTGCGGTTTTTCTGGCCAGGCACGTTGTTTTCTTTGGCCGCCACACTTAAAGTCTGTTGAAACAGGCCCTTTTTCTCATGCCTATAAATGGACTTCTTTCATAAATCCATGAGGGGATGCTTGCTCTTTTGAAAGGGGTTTAGGAGGATCCTTCACCCTACACAGTCACAGATTTGAGGTCCGCGTTCACACACTCCATCATGTTGGCGCTAACACGTTATGGCGGGCTCACTGCGTATGAATCGTCACGATCTCTCAGAAAATGACCCGGCGAACAACTGGAGTGGCGATGAAAAGGGTTAGTGAATTGTTTCCTGTCTCTGAAATCAGAAGGAAGGCGGCGGCAGGCGCCCAGAGGAGAGATAAGACGGAATTACGGCAACTAGAGGAGTGATGGAAGGAAACACAAGGCAATGCTATCTATTATAGCAGAGAACGCTTGCTACGTCTGCAGTACCAGTCACAGATAAATGGACTTAATTTCCTTTCTTGTTTCTGTGTCGGCATTAACATTTCTACCGGGACAAAGTGTTTGCCACATTCCTGATTTTCTTTTTTTTCCCCCCGCATATTTGTCACATTATAATGTTTCTATACATCAAACCAACATGAATATTAGTCAAGCATAAGACAAGCAAAACATATCGTTTTTTTAATGAGGGTGTTTATTATTAAGAATGAGACAAAATGGAAACCTACGTGACCCTGTGTGAGAAAGAAACGACCCGAAAACATTCATTTGCGTCTGAGAAGCGGACTGGTCTCTGCAGCTGTTCCGTTACAGATGTGGGCAACGTTTCGTCAATATTCCGCTAATGTCGAAGAAACACAATTTTACAGTTGCGGTGTTTCCATTAAGCAAGAAACGCAATTAAAATCACACATGAATAAGTTTGTTCATGCAACAAGTCATTAAAAAACATGCCGCACCATCGTCCTCCAACTACTTCCTGTTGCCACCTTCTTTGTTTTTTTAAAGGTTTTATTGGCTCTACTGGCCTTTATTTGATAGTAAACTGACAGGAAAGTGGGTAATGAAAGAAGTGAAGACATGCAGCAATGGTCACCAGGCTGGGAATCAAACCTGCGACAGCCGAGTCCAGGACTAAGGCTCCCATGTACGGGTTGTGCTTAACCCATGAACCACCACAGCACACCTTCTTCCTTGGTTTGTGCCAGTGGCAACATTCAGTTGTTGATCATGTGACTTGTGTGATGCAAACCCCCCCAACCCCCCAAAAAAACTGTTTCATTGCAGTTTAACGACATAAACCAATTTGATACAGTCTAAAAAACCCACCTCACCTTGCACCATAACTTTTTATCAAACGAGCCTCATGTTTTCATAATTGGCATTTCCATCAAGCTAATTTATTTTCGAAATGTCAAATTGTGCAGTTACATGGTCAGTGGATGTTGCCAGAGACGTAAACCAAGATGACGACAGGAAGTAGTAGGAGGATGATTTGATGGAAACGCCGCAATTGCAAACTTTTGTTTTTTATTCTTCACAGCAGCTGGACGTCGACAAAGTTTTGCTGACATTTTTAATGGAGACTAAACTTTAGAAAGACCTTTTTCCTCAGACGTTGATTCTAATGAACTCATAGCTTTGCTTCTGACCGAGTGGTAAGGGAAACAGAATGAAAACACACACACACGCACACACAGCCCTGTCACTGAGCCAGCTCTGACTCCAGTTAAGCCAATTTCTGCTTCCAAACTCAATTGTTTCTGTAATCACAATCTTCCAGTGCACGCTTTTGCTACACTCTCTATCGGGTTGCCGTTCGCGGCCTCTTGACCCGGTCCTGAACCTGCTGACTTCCTCTCCTCTAAATGCGGTGTGACCGGATTCCAAAAACCTCAGTGCCGCGTTTATCAAACCCCTGGTGAACTCCACATCTGTCTGTTTTCTCTCTCGACCTCCACCTTTGATTGTCTCTCCCGTTTCCTCTCGGCCCGTCTGTTTGTCAGGTGTGTTTAAGCAGAAGGTCGGTCTGTTACTTTCTGTCAAGAGCTTCTAATTATGAAATAAAAAGTAAAAGATATTTTGGTTGTTAGGTCATTTCATGGTAGTAAGCATACATCCTGAGTTAAAAAAAAATAGTTGGGTTGTAATAAGGCATTTTTCCATCATACTTACGTCAATAAGAAGTCTGTCTCCTCAAAGTGTCATTAGCATTGAACTGGTCACTCCTTAGAAACAGGAGGCATTGAGAGATTACCAGAATACAAATGATTTGTAAGCGCAGAGTAGCGGATGGCGAACCGTTAGCAATGCTAACATTAGCGTCTACTTCAGAGCTTCCTTCAACTGCTAAATTAAATTAAGGGTGAATTTTAAGCTTACTCTAAAATATTGCGGAAATGTTTATCGTTTTTATTTCTTCTTCTTTTCTAAATAAATAATTCATCAGCTCAATATTGCCCCCTACTGGCCGCCCAGAGACTGTAGTTTACTGAGGCATTAACAGACTGGCAGAATACAAACTATTAGCAAATGCAGTGCAGTGAATGGTTAACCGTTAGCATTGTTAACATGAGAGGCCTTATACTGTTAGATTAAGGGTGAATTTTAAGTTTATTCTAAAATATTGCAAAATTGTTTTTTTCTTGTGAGTTTTCCATCATGTTTTTTCTTGTAAGCTGAATTTATCAGTATGTCCTCAAGCTTTAATAGTCAAGCGTATTCCTCACGCTACGATATTTAGTGGACTGACTTCACAAAAATACATTTTAGACCTTTAGAACAAAGGTTACATATTTTTGGAGAAACCACACAATATCTATAGTACAACCAGAAAACTCACCTATTAAAATAATGAATATTGGTATGGTTGAAAATTAATTCCAATTGATCTTAAACAGTCCGTCCATGCTGGAAAACCCTCCAGTGAGGCAAAATTTGAATATTCAAAATATGTTCAAATTAGCATAAAAAACAACAACTTTTCCCTCAATAGATAAAATCCTATGAACTTTGCATTTTGTATTACAGACATTATGGATAAAGGACACTAGTGGGAAAAACCCGAGGATTGAGGCAAAACCCTTCATCAGATCTTCAAAAACCCAACATCAGAGAGAGCAGGTCAGTTGCTGCATTTCCATTGATCATGTCAATGTAATATTACATTAATAATGTAATATTACATTATTATCATTATTATCATAATACATTGATAATATAATTGCACAATTTGACATTTCAGAAATAAATTTAGTTAATGGAAACAGCAATTTAAAAAATCATTTTTGCTGCCAGGATGAAGTTGTTTTATTGGCCGTACCAAAATTGGTTTGCAATGGAGACATTTTTTCTCACGTCACACAAGTCACATGGTCAACAACCAGATGTTGCCAGGCAGGAAGTAGTTAGTCACTCAGAGGATGATGGGATAGCATGCTCTTTTATCACGTCAACCAACGTATTCACGTGCGATTTTAACAGCGTTTCTTATTTACTGGAAATGCTGAAAGTGCGACACTTTTTTTCCGTCATTTGCAGGATATCATCACAATTTTGCACACATTTGTGATGGTGCAAATGTGTGAGCTTCTGCATGGTGGGTGGTGAAGAATAACGGAACAGGTAAGAGGACTGATTGGGATTTGCCAACGAGAGTGATTTCAGGAATGGATGCCAGTTCCAAAAAAAAAAAAAAAAAAAAAAGAAAAAGAATCTGGTGAATGAGTTTTAATGAAGGAGAAGAAAATTATAGTAGAGAAAGAAAAGGCAATCCAGAATCAGTGGGGGAGGCAGAGAAGAAGACAGATGCAGGCAAAGACAGAAAACGACAGACGTCCTGCTCTACCTCAGCTCGTCAGCGAGGGTTCATGAGTGATAGCAGCCAAAGGCAAAGGATCGGCTCGCTGCTGCTGCTGCTGCTGCTGCCTGCCCCTCTGCTTTATTTAACCATCAAGTTTTTTTGCATGGAAAAATAACAAGGCACAGAGCCAAGCAGCGCAACAGCCCAAAGAAAAGCAAGAAAGGGGGAAAAAAAAGTCTGAGCTTTGTCAGACAAAAGGCTTCTGTTGTTTCTAAATCAATGTTAATTTTTAAGTTGGCGGACCCCTGCCTCGAGGAAGGTTGTGGTGAAGAAACGAAAATGAGTCAGGCAATTTCTTCTTCTTTTTTTTTTTTTTTTTTTAACAATCCCCATCTGAGGTCTGAGGTTGTTTTTTATGCAAACCTTGTGGTAAAGTTTTGGATTTCACCTCAACCCTTAAACTCCCCTCCCAACACTAAGGACTTTTTGGCCCATGGGAAATGAGTGTAGTGATAGCAATGAATCAGAGCGCAAACCTCAACCAGGGACTTAACCCTTCTTCAGTCCCCTTTGTCCTGCATTTGTCCTCTTGTTAACTGGATTCGTTGCGCCGTAAAAAGTGACGAAAACAGTGAGTCTCACAAGTGCAATTGTTGAGGAAAAGGCAGGATTTGTTCAGTGACAGAACATTAAACCTAATGGCTCCCTGTGGCTTTCACAGCAGGAAGAATAACAGAAGATTGGGTTGAAGAAGACGAGTAATGAAGGTAAATTACGAAACGTAAGGCACACTGTGTATAAAAAGTATGCCTTGCATACATGTGGCTTTGGATTTTTTTTTTTATGTTAATATTTCATGTCATCAGAACTTCCACCTAAACGGTTGGAGGGAATTGAGCATCTCCTGTGATCCTAGGGAGGATGTTTTTCTGAGTTTTGTCTCTCGATGGGGCTCTTAGGGGCAAGTTAGTCTTATGGAACGAGTCAGATTAAAGATAAATCACAAAATTTGATGAAGGATGACCATAGTGAAGAACGTACCTTTTCCAGGCCAGGGCATTTTCCTGGAGTCAGGCTTGCGAGTGAAATTTGCCAGAAAGCACCTGGTAGTGGAGCTCTGGCCCTCGGGGTCGGCCAGGTGACAGGAAACCAAACCCGCAGTCCAACCTTGTCCAGTGAGTGGAACCACTACCTGCAGGAAGGAACACTGATGTTGACCACCTTTGCTCGGAAACATCGCATTTCAAGCCAAGGCAATTTCAGATGTTGGCTTGAAACTGCAAGAGGAAAGGTTCCAGGCGGAGATGAGAAAACCAAAAGAAATGCATGATATATAGATACAGAAGGCACACTGGTGGGCAAAACCCAGTGGCTGAGGCACAACCCTTCATCGGATCTGCAAAAGCCCAACATTAGAGAGAGCCTGTCAGTAGCTGCATTTCCTTAGGCATTATAATGCAAACATATTTGCTTACTGGAAACACGTACATTTTTAACAAAAAGTTTGACTCCTGTCATCTATGGAAATACTCAGATGTCTGCAGTTCCCGGGGGTAACAGTGGTCCTCTTCACAGAAAGCCAGAGTTCTTCAAAATTGCTGTAACACTAATGGTAACAGGAGGTCTTTCCTGCCCATTAATGGTATATCCATTAATGGATATATAGCTACCATATCCCTTTAATAAGATAAAGGAAGATCCAGTTCATTAAGCTATCGCCTTCGCTTCAGGCAGGAACGCCTCCCAGAACTTTGTGAGCCGTTGTTGAGACTGCAGCATCGCCTCGAAATACTTGACTATCTGTAGCATTTAATTTCCCTTTGGGATCAAATATTTTTGAACTGAATTTGTGTGAAAAGACCGAAACCAGCAGCAACTGATGGTGTTTTGGCTTCCTGATGTTCTGTCCCATTTCTGGGGGGAATATTTGACCTCCTTCCTCACATGACTTGAAAAGAATGCTGACTCTCAAAGTCTTGGGTTAGAGGAAACAGGTTTCAGGCTGAGCGACGACAGGTAGCATGGATTCAAGTTGATCTTGTTGTTTTCTGTTGACAGGCCTCTCTCGTATCACTGCCAGCATGAATAAATCCTTTGCAGCTTGCACGCAGTCATGCCGTTAAATTATGTGAGAAAGGAAAAGAACTTATGAAAGATAGACAGACACTGTGCTGTGAACAAGTATTTGCCCTCTTGCGGATTGGTTTTTACATTTTTGTCAAGTGCTTAAAAATCTAAGATGAAACTGGGAGGTAGTGGGATTTGGATTTAAAAGAAAGAGCCACCCACCTGTTCTCTGCTCAGACAGTGTTGCTTTCGTGTAGTGATGATCTGTGATCGTCGGCCTTACTTGACATTTGCATCAGTTAAGGACAGTGTACATGACCCGAGAACAAGAAAGATCAGGACAATCATCTTGACGATCCCTGAGACATTAGGGAAAATATTCTGTGCATCTTTGGGGGAAAATGTGACCTTTTTGTGAGATATATGTCCTGTAACATCTGATCTAAAGCTATGAAAATATACTGAGTTAAGCATGGTTGTGGCTTAACTCGGTATAAGCCACCCTACCGACTGATATCTAGTAAAGTAACAGTGACTATATCACTGTTATGACCTAGTGACAAAAAAGGTCGTAACAGAAGAAATCTGTCCAGAGGCAAATACTTTTTCGCAACACATCAGTCAGAGCAAATGTTTCTGCCAACAAAGGAAACAGATACAACTCTGCGCAACGTTTCCATCCACAGAGATCCAGGAAGAGAGGGATAAAAGAGAGCTTCAAAGATAGATGGCAAATATTAAAACTACGTTCTTCTCAACAACGACCAGCTGAAAGCACTTTACCAAATATTCTCTCAGCTGCAAAATTGAATGATTTCCATCCGTTGCGGACATTGAAAACCAATGTTTCAGAAAGACAAGGAGACTTCGCTGCTTTGCGTTCGTCTTGCTTGGACTGAGCCCATTGGAGAAGCAGCCGGGTTGGACGATCAGAGTCCATCCAGATCAGAAACAGGTGAAGAGCTCTCTTTCTCTCTTTGTTTCATACCTTCTGGACATTGAGATAAATCCGACTTTAACTGTGAAAGACAAAGACAGAGCACTGACTTCATGCGACTGCGCTAAGCGGCCGGTAGTTTCATGTGCGAGCCATCGATCTCCACCTACAGAGCCAGTGCGTACATGAAAGCCAGGTCTGGACTTGATTGGGGGTGGGAGGGAAGTGGAGCGCGAGGCAGCCAATTTGTCATCATTTGGGTGACAACTTGTGTGACTGACATGCTGCCTCAATGACCTCTCTGCGTGCTTTGAACTGATAATCATACTGGATGTGTGTAACTGCATGCGAGAGGAAAGGGGTTGAGGGGGGTTTGAGAAAAATGACAACCAGGAGGGAACAGGAGACGCTAAAGAGAAAAGCAGGGGGCTCCGGGTTCAGTGATACAGTCTCTAGCTTTTCCAGACCTACATGTCATAAATTCCTCTCAGGACTTTGATATTTCTAAGGATCCGGGTTGATTGCCATGTCACAGACTTGCTTTATCACAACTGTTGTGGTTACTTTTGACGGGAAAAGATAGAAAAGTGAGATAATTTTGAGTTCAAAAACCAGATTTAGTCTGCGTCCTTCAGTTGAACAATGTTTCAGTACCTTTCCAGAGTTGTCATGCCTTAACCTCTGGGGGCTGAACAATTTGATTGATTAATTCCGGGATATATCAGATCTGGAAGCAGCCCTGCGGCAGTTTGACTCAAACTGAAATAATAGTAACTTTGTTAAGAAGGCAGAACGTTTTCAATTATACTTACATAACGTAATACCAAGGCCAAAAGATAAATGAATAAATAAAAAATCTCTTATTTGCTGTTATTTAAAACACAGTTTGGAATTTAAAGTGTGTTTGCATAGAGTGCATTGTGAGTTGTAAGAAATGACTGTGCCTTGATTTAAAGCTTTCCACTGTAGCTTTGGCTGTATGTTTAAATATTACATCTGATACATTTTCAAAAACAACAGAAGTCAACCTGGAGCAGATTTATGGGTGTTAAAATAAATGTTCAGTGATTAAGAGATAACTGTTAATGAATACCCAAAGAGATCATTATTAACTGTTCAATAGCTAACTTCTCATCAGAGCGAAAAGAAGTCACATGCGGAGTCCCTCAAGGTTCAATCCTGGGTCCCCTTCTATTTATTTAACATATATGCTACCTCTAGCTCAGGTTATAGCAAGAAATAAGATTTGCTACTATGCAGATGATACAAACTGAAGTTATTATCTTCGTTTCCAAAGAGAAACAATCCAAACTTAGCATGCAGCTTCAGTTATTACAGCTGGAAACTAGCGATCAGGTCCAAAATCTAGCTGGGGGAGCTCAGAGAAAAGACTTTAAAATGCTGTTACAAGTTTATAAATCACTGAACGGCATTAAAGATCTCCTGTTGTATCAACCTCCAGACCTCTCGGGTCTCCTGGTTCTCTGGTTCTGATTCTGCTCTCACCAGAACCAGAACCAAACACTGAGAAGCAGCATTCAACTTCTATGCACCACAAATCTGGAATAAACTCCCAGAAAACTGCAAAAGAGCCGAAACATTGAGTTCTTTTAAATCTAGACCCCCCACATGTTATGAGTTGCTTTTCATCTCTAAATATGGAGATTAGAGATTAAATCTCTGTTTATTAATTAAGTGGAACATATTTATTAATTAATAAGTGGAACATTGATCAATTCTAGACTTCAACCCAATAGTTGATGATGATGATTCTTGAAGGTTTCATGATGATGATGAAGACGATTTTGATGTCACTTGAGAAAATGCAATGTTTTAAAAAATAATTTATTTTTTCTTTTACTTTTTTGCTGTTTTATGTTCTCAATGTAATTTATTATGTTACGTTTTTTTATCATGTAATTTACTTCGAACTGCCTCGCTGTTCATATGTGCTACACAAATAATAAACCTGACTTAACTGACCCTCAGTGACCTGGACCGTGACTTGGACTCGTAAGGACGACTTGTGAACTTCTCCGAGATCCAAACCCATCCTTAACATTTCTTTTTGCAGCACAATCTTTTTCACGGAATGAAAATGTGACATTTTAATTCATGTAACTGAGTCGAATGTTACACGAATGTGTACTTGGAGACAACTTCTGACTTGTAACACGTACAATCCTTCGTCAGTCTGAAGGAGTTTGAACTCGGTGTTACAGATAAAAGTGATTCCTGATCCAGCTGGCAGGTGAACCGGGTGGAAGGAAGGAAGTGCAACTTGTGTGAAAATCTCAAAATCTCAAGAACTGTGTTAAACATTTTCTTCTTCAGTCTTTGTTTGACAGCTTTATTCTAGAAAAAGTACTGTCACCAAAGTGCTTAATCACTTGGGGAGGTTTGATATTCTTATACACGTCTATGTCCAACAAATTCAGGACATGGTACGGAAACGATTAGCTGACATAACAAGACATGTAATCCTTCTGGAAAAGACTGATGATTCTTTGTATATGAAGACAATTGCAGTTTATAATAAAGTTTTAGGAAATTGAGTCCAGCTTCTTTGAGTTTGTAACATCGTGTTATTAGTTTCTGATTTCAGGTCTAGTCTACAGCTATTTTTTTCTTACTGCCAGCAATTAAATAAACAGAGTAATGAGGCCCCGCGATTTCACTATTTCTGCACCGTCAGCAGAAATATCAGAAGAAAATCAGAAGAAAATAAACCCTACTGCGTGTGTTGCTGAGAACAACATTCGAGGTGGATGGAGAAAACAAATCTGATCTTGATTATGAGACATAACGAGTTCTGTGGGTTCTTTTTTTTTTTTTTTAATTATTATTACTTTACAAGCAATTGGTAGCTGTCTGGGGAGCCAGCCAGGTACACAGGGAGGCTGGGAGGCACGCATTGTGAAGACTGAAAAATTCCGTGTCCCAGAATGGTTTTTGGCTGAAAGCATGGAATGGAAGATTAGCCCCCCAGAGAGACGGCTTAAAAAAAATCCAACCTCTCTTATGGGGTTGGCTTTAGAACCGCTGCTGAGGCAAACAAGAAGTAAGAAAGAAAAAAGCTTCTCTCTTTGGAGTTCAAACTGTTTGTTCCCCCCCCTGCAGATGGATAAATAGAGACAAAATGTAAACAAGAACCATGATGGTGGCTGCACTTCTCTTGACTGTAGGTAATTGCTGGATGTTGCTTCAGACCAAGAAGAAGAAAACAGGTGGCAAAGGTCCCGTTTGGATTGGTTGTTTGAAAGATGTACAACATGCACTTTCACAGACTTCTGTTGAAACACCTGTTAACTCACATTTTTGTCACTTTGTAAAAGCAAACTTCAATATCTGCTTTCTGTTGAGTCAACAGAAAGCAGATCATTGTTGAAAAGTGGAATGTAAATTATATAGAATTTTTTCCAAATAAAAAAAAAAAAAAAAAAAAAAAAAATCAATATTAAAAGTCCGGTGTGCAGTTGTACTCGGAAGTATCAAAGGAGTATGAAGAGAGCGGGGAGGAAACTGGTTTAAGTGGAACAGTAGAGGAAATGAGTGGGCTTGGCATTAGGAGAAAAGCCAAGTCAGTGCAAGAGAAAGGAGAAAGCAGATTGTAGTGAAGGGAGAACAGAAAGTGAGGAAGAGGTTAAAAGAGCAGCTATCCCAAATATTGTGATGTGGTTTGAAGGTGAGAAACTAAACTTACCAAAATCAGAGGTGTTAGTAAGGGTTATGTTAGAGTTCTTAGAGATGGAAATTTGCTGATTTGGTGCAGTAGTGATGAACAGATTGCAAAAGCAACTAATTTGACTTTTGTTGGTAATGTAAAGGTGAGTAAAGTTGCAAAGGTAGGAGGAGACAGGTCATCGATATTGCAAGTGTTCCTTTGGTAATGGAGATGAAGGACCTTGTTTTGAACATACAAGTATGACATAAAAGAAAGGAGAAGTGCTAAAAAAAAAAGTTTCTTTTAGCACTTTTTTTTAGTCAAAAGTGCTAAAAAAATGATTATGGGCTGAGAAAAAGGACTCTGAATCTGTGTTGATTGAGTCTGCAAGCAAGAAGATCCCTGAAGAGTTGTTTCTATATTATTATTTGTAAAGTTCAGAATAAGAGAATACATACCTAAAACCATGAGATGTTGCAGGTGTCAGGAATTTGGATGTTTAGCAAAAGATTGCAAAGGGATAAAGAAGTGCACAAAATGTGTTGGTGATCATGATTATGGTAAGTGTGGACAGGGAGTACAGCCAGAGTGTTGTAACTGTGGTGGAAATCACAGTGTGGCCTATTGGGGTTGTGCCGTTATGAAAAGAGAGACTTTTGTGCAGCAGGCAAACATTGGGGAGAAATTTTCATATGCTGCTATTCAGGAAATTAGAGAAAAATTAGGAAAGAAACAAAAAGAGCATGCTGTTAATGCCGCTTCTAATGTTACATCCAAAACAAAGAGGATACAAATAAATTAGGCAGCAGTACAATATCTTGATATTTTGGGACTTAAGTGGGAAGAAATAAGAGATGATACTAACGTGAAGGAAAAGCAGGAACCATACATTGAGAGATAGTACGCTTTTCTTCTCGGACAACATTACAACCAGTTGGTGGCGGTAATGCTAGCCAAACGCCAATAAAACAGAAGAAGAAGAAGTAAAAAAAAAAAAAAAAAGTTGCTATGGCGCCGGTTACCAGTTGTTACGGCCTTGAAGTAATTGTGTAACGCCGTCTGGCTCCCGCTGCGTGGACGCAGAGGAACATTTACGAGGCTCTTTCTGTCTGCAGCCCGGCAGAGTGGAGCCACAGAGCCTCCCAACTTTCTCCAGGTGACCTTTTAACACAAAACTAGTTAAAGTCCGGAGTGAAGGAAATGTCGCCGTTTAATTTGTCCGTTAATGCTTCGCGACAGTGACTCGGTCGCGTGATTTGAAAGAGCTAGCATATTTCCCTTGCTAGCTTTGCTAACAACAAACACTGGAGCAGTTTGAGTAGATTAAATATGAAAAATGTTAAGCTGTTTGAGGGGTTGGCATTGCAAAGACGTCATTAGGTAGAAAATAACATTAAAACAACAAAGCTTCAGTATGAAAAAGAGGCACCACTTTGACATAAACTGCACTTTTGGTTAAAACGTTCAGGAAAGTAACTCGCTGTGGACCGAGTAGCTAGAAATTTAACTCAATTTAGAGTAGCGATACTTAATATTATTGAAGTAAAAGTAAAAAATACGGTGCAGTAAAAGGTCTAAAAAATGTTTGTTGTTTTTTTAAGGTCCCTTTTTAATCTTTGTCTTATTCCTCTGCTGTTTTATTCTGGAAATCACTGATCCTCAAATATTTACTGTTTTAACAGTAATTGTGTAGTGGGTTGAAGAACAATAAAAAAAATAATACACCCCCTATTTATGAAATCAGAATTGGTCTTGTCTTTTATCTTTGCTTTTTTTTTTTTTACAATTTCTACACTCTCCCTCGTTTTAAAATATGTCTCCAGACATCTGGAATAGAACTAACAAATATGACAGTGAAAAGTCATGTTTGTCGCCTGAAATGTCTGTCATTTGTCAAAGTGTCATTGCCCTAAAATGTCCATATTGGCATAGAGTCAGATGTAGAAGGGTAAGACAGTATGGGGCAAAGAAGATTGTCATTTGTCAGTGCAGTTGTGTCGAGCAGAAACAACCAAACAAGCTTCAGAAAGCACCAATGGGTTCCATAACAACCAGCAGCCCTTTTGAGCTCATTTCTGTTGATTATTTGCACCTTGGTTATGAGTACATTCTGGTACTGGTTGATCATTTTACTCGCTTTGCACAAGCCCTTGCAACTAAGAACAAATCAGGCAAAATGGCAGCCGAGAAGATTTTTTTTATGACTTTATTCCCCGCTTTGGCTACCCTGAAAAGTTACATCATGACCAGGGAAAAGAGTTTGAGAACAATTTGTTCCACCGAGTCCAACAGCTAGCAGGAATAACCCATTCTCGAACAACTCCACGTCGTCCACAGTTGAGCGTCTAAACTGAACTCTTCTTCAGATGCTTTGCACCCTGCATGAGGAAAAAAAATCTGAGTGGAAAGACCGCCTGCTACACATAGTTCATGCATGCAATTGTACTAAACAAGAGTCTACAGGTTACTCACCTTTCTTTCTTCTGTATGGCAGAGATCCCCATTTGCCAATTGATTTGCGTTTTTGATTTAAAATCTGAAGAGAAGTAACAGTCTGGCTATGAGTATGCACAAAAATGGGCTTCACGGATGCAGGAGGCTTATAAAATTACCTCAGAGAGCGGCGCAAAATCCTCTGCAAAAGGGAAACAATATTATGATCGACATGTTAAAGGGGTTGCCTTACAACTAGGAAATTGGGTTCTTGTAAGAAATCTATCTGAGAGAGGTGGTTCAGGGAAACTCCATGCTTATTGGGAGAAAAATATTCATCGATTTGTTGACAGGATCGCTGATTGGCCCATCTACCGTGTACAACCAAAAGCTGGAAACAAAACAGTCCGTTTCTTGCATCGGAATCTACTGCTACCTATTAATGAATTGCCCTTTGAACAAGATGAACAGATTAAATCCTCAAACCAAACATGAAGACAGAATGAATGCCAGAATCATGACAATCTGACAGTTGAGCAAAACTATAAAAATTCTGGCAAGGAAGATATTTGTCCTCAGAACTGTTGCTCTTGATGACGGGAATAAAGTAATCGCCCATGCTCCTCAGCCAAATATCCACAGTAATCTCAGAGCAGTAGCTTCAGAGTTCCAGCCTGCAGGACATTTAACACTGAATGCTGAAATGCAATAGCAAAGTTCAACACAGTTGGTGGTTGTCCCAGAATTTGTACCTCCAGTGGCACCACTAACTGAAGAACTGTATGGAGAATCATCAATGGAGAATGAGGTGGAAAATGGGAGGGTTGGAGGAACAAGGGGATAGTTCCAAACCTGGCATGCACACACCAGAGGAAGAAGTGCTGCCAGTAAAGAGGTCAGCCAGAGCTGTAAAACCAAGAGATGGCCAGCTGGGTCAACCATCCTATCACCCATTGCAACCTGGAGTAAATCTGATGATTGGATGTCTTCCTTGCCCCATACTGTCTTACCCAGCTACATCTGACTGTATGCAAATATGGACATTTTAGGGCAATGACACTTCGACAAATGATAGACATTTCAGGCGACAAACCTGACTTTTCATAGTTATACTTGGTAGTTATGTCTGGAGACATCTTTTAAAATGGGGGAGAGTGTAGTGGATTGAGAAATGGTAAAATAATAATAACAATAATAATAATACACCCACTATTTTTGGATCAGAATTGGTCTTGTCTTTTGTCTTTTTTTTTTTCCTGATGTAGCCTATATAGATGTGTTTGTTGTGTGGATGTATCTTCTTGCCAGTGGGGGCGCTGTCGTGCCGCTATGGGTCTAACGGGGAGAACGAGTTTCCTGGCTCTGGGCTCTGAATAAAGAGCTCTTGCCAGAGTAACATTATTTCAGCTCGCTTCCTCTGTGATCCACAGATCTTGGTAGCACAGGATTCATCTCCCTTTGCACCACTTGATACTTGCTCAGATTCCTCTAGGACTGGTGCCAGCAACACTAGCACCAATCTTGAAATATCAAAGAAGGTTTTAATCAGCTTATGAATATTGTTTGCAAAGAATTATGTATTATCACAGCAAATCGGTGAGCTAGTGAAACATACCCCGCTCAAAGTTGACAGGAGAGAGATAGTAGTTTGTCCAAGATCCTGTAAACATCGCAGAGCAGCTATTCAGACCGCATATGAACAATACAATTCGGAGGCAGGACACAGAAAAGTGCTTTTCTACATATTTTCTTGAGGTCCCATGCTGAACAGAGGTTCTTTGTGAGCAGACAGAAACATTCTCCCTCTGTGATCACAGCAGGATGCAAGCTTCATACAACACAAACACACACACACAGCAGCTCTGCAAACCTATAGAGTAACATTATGGTAGTTCCCCCTCCTATGTATGTATAATGAGGAGGAGGAGGGGGGTGGAAGTCCAAATTCCAATACAAACTTAATGCGGGATGTCTTACACACAGTATTATGACTGATGCCAGGAGTGCTGGGAGAGGGGAATGTCACTGTGTGTGTGCGCGTGCGTGTGTTTCATCGTTCTGTGTGGTGAGTGCAGCGGAGGATTTGAACAAAACACTTAGCTAATCTCCTCCACTCATGATTTTCCCAAGACTTAAGAAGTCATATTTCAACACACAGTAGACTCAACATACATTTTTTGGATTTGTTCAACTTAAGTACAACATAATGCCTGATTTATTTTTATCTGTTTTTTAACCATTGTCTACACAGATAAGTTTGCGAAGAAAAAACAAACAACCTCATTGTTTTTGACCACTGCTCCCTTGGAAACGGCATGTGGACTTTATCTAACAAACATTTTGTAAATTACATTTTTGGTGAGCCTGTGTCCACTCAGATTTTTGGATTGATGTTGAGTTCTAAATTGCACATTTCCCCTTGTATTCTGCTGTGTATTGAGCATGCACAAAAACATCATGAGAGACATTTAAAAAATGTTTTACAAGTCCGGCTGACGAGATCCAGACTCTATTCCTATTTTGCCTCTAAAGTGTGCTGGAAAGTTCCATTATTGAAAGAAAATTAGTTGCTATCACCAGCTGAGGGCAAGGTTCACAGCTCATTTTGTTCAAATGCCAATCAAGTCTTCAGTAGGGCTGGGCGATATGGCTTCAAAATAAAATCTCAGATGTTTTCGTACCTGATTTTAATCCATTTTATTTCTTGCTCTCTCTTTTTTATTTTTCTAAAAGAGAAATTATAAATGACAGAAAATATTTTCAAAAAAGTTGGATTTATCATCCCTTCTGAAAGCTGTATAAGGGCTCTGCTTGTTTTGGTAAATATGAGAATAAAGTCATAATATTAGCAGAATAAAGATGCATTTTTACCAGAAGGACGTATTAAAATTTACAAAAAAAAACAATATCGTGCATCCCTAATGCACTCTAAAGTACAGAAATCCGTCTTTTCTTGGCATAGTAGCCCAGAACAAATCTAATGCGGGTAAAATGCTTCATTTAATGTTACTTATTGTCACTGGATGTGCAGCAAAGATCCCACAAGGTATCAGACTTGTGTTATCAGTTTCATCTGCTGTGAAGCATCCTTTCCCCGTCATCTTCTGACCGGGACTTGACGAGTTTCTGCTTTCCCCTCACGCCTCAGCTGTCTCTGCAGCTCTCAAGATGCGTTTGTTGTTTCTCGAGCTAAGTTAGCGGAAATGTGATGGACGGGATTCAAAGACATGAAAGCATAGTGGGAGTTTTCTCTGGAAATTACTTGGAAGATCTCCCACAACATCTGTATGTACATTATGGGGAATGAAGCAAACTCTGTGTCTATCAATTATCAATGATGTCTTGAGAAAATCGTCCATCTCAGCTAAATGTAAGAACTTGGACTCCTGTTATTTTATGATAAACATTTAGAACTGTCTGACAAAACTAGACAAAACTACACATAAAGAACATGGAGATGTTCTTTGGTCTTAGTGGTCTTTAGGCAGAAAACAGAAGAGGGAACAAACATGCATCAAAAGTTTTGTGGTCAGAACGAGACTATATGTATTGTGTCTTGGAAGACTCCACAAATTACCCATAACACTGTTTTAATATTGATGATGACAAACGTAGATACCAAGTACTTAAGATATTGTCATAATCATCAAAGAAAGTTTTCTCCTTCATGGTTGTCTGTCGTTAACTCTATAACTTTGAACTACACAATTGGTTGTGTTACTCTTTGGACTCTGTCCTGCCTGCGCCTTTGCTGTGATGTCATGTCAGTCAGACCAACCACACGTTCGTGGTTGCGGTGGTCCTCTGCCTCTGCGTGATGAGGTCCATTGCTCTATGCAGAGCATGTGGAGAACATCCAGGACTAATCTGATTCCTCACCTATTAAAACGACACACATCACCAGGTCAAAGCGAGGCGAAATCCCCACTAATAGCTGTAAAGTCCCATCACAGACCCACACACTCGCTCTCAAACACATACACACACAAACAGTAAAGACAGTGATAAATTGCACTGGGAAAATCCCCTTCTGTAAGGATTCTTCAATGGTTAAAACCTGCAAAGCTCTTCAGGGCAGATCCTCCCGGCACTCAAAGGCAGCTTGCTGTCCTCCACTAAAGGGAATTAGACTGAATGAAAGCACTGGAAAGTCATTCAAACACTTTATTAAGATCTCAAGTCATAAAGCCACTGGAAAGCCATTGGATCAGTGGCCGCTTGGGCGCCGTCTGCTCTGGACACCAATCAAACTCTTGATGCGTAGCGTACATCTGGGATACCACTTGAGCACTGTCTCTTAGACTGGGTCGTATTTGAGAAGCACTTCTCAGAGGAGAGGTGAGTTGAATCCAGAGTTCCCTGTGAGGCCACCCTGTTCAGTCCAACCAACGGCTAAAACAGCTGAAACCTGCAAACCTTTCCACGAGACTGTACAAACTAAAAGGAGACATAAAAAAAACTGAGAAATGTAACCCCAGAGTCTCGCCATAGGGGCACTGACTGCTTCGTTTCTGACCGTCATCAGATACAGTCGTAAAGCCTTGGCGTATTATGTTGTGTAGCTTCAGGCGCATCGGCTAAGCCAACTTAAAGAGATTCTCTAAGTCAATCTGAAGAACAGAGAACGTAAAAGTGCAGCTGCATGACTAATAAGGGTGTCGTAATAAATCCGTCGTACGTGTGGAGACGATACGCAATATTGGTTTCATGAGAACGAGACGAGAACAATTTTAGCAATATTTCTTGGGGAGGGGGAAAATAAGAATTCCATTTTTTCTTTTTGGCTTTAACAACCAGTTGAAAGGTTTTATACATTTAAAATTGGGACTCAATGAATGGAGGTTGTATGTGAAAGTGTAATTATGACAATGACTGACTTTGACATCATTATGGAGGAATTTTGGGCCCTCTCTTGCTTCCAGACTTGTGGCAGGTTTTAGAGGCATGGAGACTTTCACTTTTCATCTAAATGCACCACTCCTGATTATAAATCAGTTAGGAGGAGGATCTTAGCGCTGTCAATCGATTCTAATGACAGAGAAATGATTTACCATTACAGAAAAACTGTATCTCCCATCATTGGTGGTCATGCTAGCTGTAGCAGCGCAGAACAAGGATAGGGTGATTAGCAGTGCTAAGGCCCACCTCCTGGCTCCGATTGGTTATTTCTAGGTAGCACTTTTTTTTCCCCCACAGGTTCTGTCTCCACCAGATAGTGAAAGTTTCAACAAATATGTAAAAAAAAATAATTTTTTTTTTCTTTTCCTAAAAGTTACATACTACAGAGTCCATTCAGTCTCAGACTCTGAGATGCTTCTTTAACTTTGCATCCAAATGGGACAAATTCCAATATCAATCTTAGTTTCTGTCTGGAATTTGTTCATCCTCACCAGCTTTCAGCAGCACGCTCAACCGTCTGCGTACTTAAGTTTGTTTTATTACGGCTGATCTACGCTCATACTGTCTAAAAAAGAAAACGGAACTTTTTCTGCACCTTCACAGCCATAAATATGAATTTTTAGAGGCATTGGGGTCATCTGAACCCACTTGTATCTTCATGGCCGCTGTAGTTGTTGTCACTGTCTTTCCTGACCCCCGGAGGCCCACTGGCCGAGACGAAGGGAAAGGAGGACTCTGGGTCCATTTAAAGCTGATTATAGGGAGCTGGCCGAGCCATAAAGCCTCCCTTCATGGGCGATCATGCAGACGAACCGCACGTCCCACTGTCAATATGACGGCTGTTGCCGGGCCGGTCCAGCACGGTTCGCTGGAATGCGGGGCTGTTTAATCAGAGGACAAACGCCATATTTTGTGTGGTTTGTTTTTACGGCCCGGCGGGGGGTGGGAATGTAAATGCGAGTGAAAAACATAACCCAGTGTGTGTCTTTTTTTTGGATAGGATTATGTAGCAGTCGCATAAACAAGCATCTTAAGTCTTCGTCCCCTTTTGTTTGTGTTCTTACCTATGTGTTTAATCATGCGTGTTTTGTGGCATGTCAGAGCGGTATGAAGCATGCGTTTAAGCAAATATTCTCAATAATTTATGTACAAATTCATTTATTTATTTTTCTCCAGAAAGTCACTTTTATATACAAAAATATATTTGTATGTGTGAGTGTGTGTGTAAGGGCCACCCATGGAGGCTGTGGCGTCTCAGAGTCACACAGCTTGAATCAGCGGCGAGACAAACCGTACCTGAACCCTGCTGAGTTTCCCTGTAACTAACCGGTTAATGGTCCTTCCTTGAAAACACAAATACACAAGCGCACAGTGGCAGCCATTGTCCACGTCTGCCTTCGTGCATCTTCGCCGTTTAACACACAAACACACGGTCTGGCAGAATGTAAAAAAAAAAGAATAATCGCACATAACCCTGGAGATTTGAGGCGGGGGGGCCTCCCGTCCAGCATAGCTGGGCCTGAGTCAGAACAGCAGCGCGTACCACCCACGTGATTTCACTTGTAACTTTTTAAAGACTTTCCTAACTGCATCATTACTGTGTTTCTGGTGGAACGGAGGAACGCTGTTTGAGGGCTGTTTTTCCGACCATATAAACTTGACATTATATGTTAATGTTGCTCTTAATTTTCACTGACATTCTGTTTTGCTGAAGACGTGAACCTGGCAAAAAAAAAAAGGCAGTAAAATGCGTAATCTGTTCGTACATGACCATTATTCCACATGTGAGTGCTTTAAAGGTGCAGTGCCATATTAAATTGACTTTTCTTCAAAAACATACATGGAGTGTTTCTTTGATTCTTTCATGAAAATAAAATCCTGCCATTTCCACGTCAACCATTCAGCTCGTTCAAAACACCTGGTTGGACCTAGCCCCGCCTTCAAGGACGAAGCGCCTCCTCACATGAATAAATTGGAACACAGTTTTATAGGCATAAGCCTTATAAGATTTATAAGGCTTATGCCGTACATCTCCTGCAAGCTGGAGATATATTGTTAAGAACCCACTAGTCTTCCCCTATCTGCGTTTCCATTTACAATAAAATTGTGCAAATTGAAATTCTGAAAATAAATTTGCTTTATGGAAACGCAGCATTTTTTAGAAAAAAAACCAAAAAAGGTTTTTGATAAATTTTTTACTAAAATGTTTTTTGCACGACAATGAGGTGGTTTTTCAGCTGTACCAAAACACTTTCTGACATGACACAAGTTGTCGTCAACATATGGATGTTGCTACTGGCAAAAACGACAATCAAGATGACAGGAAGTAAAAGGAGGATGATGAATTCTTTTCTTGACCGCCAGCTGCATTTTTGGACAATGCAGCTGGCTTCACTGCACATGTGAATCCAATGCGTTGAATCCACAACTCTTCCATAAAATTACTGACGACAATTTCCCCAAAAATGCTGCATACAGCCGCTCCCAAGTATAAACTTGGAACTTATTCATGAGTGATTTTTAATTTAATTTCCGCATTTCTTTTTTCAATACTGGCACAAAATAGACAAAGATTTGCGCACATTTGTAATGGAAACACATCTTCTGATAAAAAGACAGTTTGATCTTTATTTTTGAGATGTATAGGTTATATTTGTCAACACAAAGTCCTGTTTTTTTTTTCTTTTCACATTTTCAGACATCTCTGTTGGGACGTGAGGGAAAATCTGACTCTTAATTACTGGAAGGGGAATTAAACAAGAAGCTGTGGGTTGCTTTGGGAATTCTAACCTTTAATGAGGCACATCTGTCTTGAGCAAAATGTTGACGACCGTTTCAGCTGAAATTCCTGCTAAGCAAATAATGAGCGCTGAAGATTTGCACTGGATTAAACATGCACTCAGGGGTCTGCAAACACCAAATATGAGCGGGGCTTTTTAGGCCGGCCGCGCGGTTCTGTGCCAGGCGCTTATGAATGATGCAGGACAAATAAACGTATGACACAGTCCAGAGCGCTTTTTCCCCTACCCACATTTAAAAGCCCTGGCTGTGCTTCTGTTAATTAGCAAAACCAGTATTTTACTGTAAAGCAGCACTTTGTTCTGATTAATGACTGAATGAAAATGGGCTTCATGCAGAACGGCTCCATCTTGTTGCACCAGAGTCCCGGAGATGACCCTGTTTCATTGGAATCTGTACGATTCTATGCGTGTGAGATTTTGACTTAAACGTCTTTGATGGAAATGATCCATTTCTGTTGGGCTTCGTGTGGGGAAGGAAAAAAAGCCCCAGCATTCTCAGTAAATCATAGAAGTATGTCCAGTCAATCAGTTCAAACCGATTAACAGGAATGCTCCTGTCCGCATCCCATTGGACCCCACTAACTCTCTGTGCTGATCAGAGTTTTAGATGAAAACACATGAAATCCAGCCAGAGAGACACGAGAATCTTGGTTAGTACCGAGAAGACGACACCCCAGAAAATTAGGAATGTGTCGTTCTGTATCTTTCTGAATGACAGAGAAAAGAAGGACAATGTTTTGTTTTTCTTCCACTCAGTATTGTGAGTGATTAGACTCACACTGAACTTTTTAGCATAAAACAAAGGATGGAAAAGTGGAAAGCCATCTCATCTTTACTATTAGGTATGGTGGAAGTTCTATAATGCTGTGGGCCTATTTTATTTTTTAAAGGAAAACATGAAAATGCAGGTTCTTATGAAACTCTTGACATAGTAAGAGGATATTAAAACAGCTCTAATAGTAAGTACTATCTTGCTAATGCTCTTTAAGAAGACTAGTTGGAAACGAGGATTATCAATACTTGTGCTAGAATTGATTCTGTTAAACAATATATATATTTTTTCCAATTATCCTATCAATACCAGCTGAATTTGGACTAACACTCGGTGTCTCAAATGAGTGACAAAAAATTTGTTAAAATTACGCAACACATCTGCTGCATATTTTGGTATCGATCCGATACTAGGTATCATCCATATCAATACTGATACTTTTTTTTATATTTAGGTTTGATATGTCATCAAACTTCTTCCCTTGTGTCTTCTTGTGTTTTTTTCCCCTTTGAATTGTTTTGTTAAAACCTACATAAATTGGACACGGTGTCTACAAAATACGTTATGAACATATAAACATGATAGAGAAAAAAATTGAAAAACAAAACATATTTTTGTGGATTTTTTCCTAAGTAAATAAAGTGCAAAAAATATAATTTGTGAGCAAATCAAAATAGATTTTTTTTTTTTAGGTAGATATGAGAAACTATTATATAAAATATTCAAAACGGAATCTGAAACTAGAGTATCGATTTCAGGACTTTAGTGTTGATCTGATACTGATGTTGATATTATCGATATTTTGTATTGTCTGCCTACCTCTATTAGAGGGATGTCTTGCCTCTAAGACATCCTTTAGATGTCTTAGAGGCATCGGTTTTAATACAAATGTTCTTTGTATTAAAACAATACACACGTTAATGAAAAAAAAAAATCAAATGTATTGCTTCTGAGCTTAAGCTACTTAAAACAAACAAGAGCTCCTCAAAAATGGTAACTTTATGAACTTTCATGGAAACAATTGTGTGTGTTTCCCCCATATGCTTTGGAGAGGTTATTTTCACATGACCAGACCAAAACAGACGTATTAGCAATCATTCCGATGTCTAAATCATTTGAGTTTGGATCCCGTCCTGCAGCTCTGGATTTCATCCACGTTTAGCACCGTGGCTCTCAGCCTTATTGTAAAGTCTCCACTCTTAATGGATCCAAGCTCTTTTTAGCTACTTATTTAACACATAATAAAACAAACCTTATTGTCCTATTTCATACATCAGCTCCTGATACCATTAAATGTTTTTGTTGAAATCAGAGTTTTTCATCAGTGGCATGTTGTTTAATAGGTCCAACTAGCAGCTATGTCGTGAACAAATCTGCTCTACAATGATGAAATCTGTAAAAATATTTAGAAAATCATGAGCACATGTACAACCTGAGAGAAAGACCGACTCAAACGAGGCGGCTGTCGATTTTATTTCAGTATTTGAAAGCCTGGCCAACGAGAACTGAACGGCTTCGCTCGCTTCATCCGCTGCCATTGCTAAAACTACAAGCAGACTCGTTCTAAAAAAGTCTTTGTTCCCATCGTCTGCTGTTCGCTGATTGATTGAATTCAAACCAGTCAAAATCACAAGTCGATGGGGGGAAAAAGACCAGATTGCGCTTTAAGCGAGATTTGAATCGAAGGCAATGGCCAAGATAGCAACGGATGAGTTCTTGGACAAAAACACAAACCGAGTCCTGCTCTACCCTAAAAACTTTTTACCCATTTAACAGTCATCATATGCTGCCAACGGTTTTTGACTTTGTGACATTTACATGCATTGTTGTCAGAGGCAAAGCCATTTTTCTCTTTTCAACACAATTTTCCTCACGTTTATGCTTTTAATCTACTTCAAGGATTCAGAGTGGGGCAAAAAATGCAGGCATTTATGAAAAGTGTCATGGTGAAGACAAAGATCTACCCCCTGTCTGTTCTGATTTGACATTGGAAATAGCCTCTGAGGGTTCTAAGTGACTGAAATTATAATGCGTATAACAAGTTGGAAAATGGCTCGCATACAGTCAGACTGATTCGAGACACCTGGAAAGGGGCGAGGGGGACACAAACATAATACCCATCACGTTGAGGAAAAGACGGCACATTTTACGCTGTGAAACTCCAGCCACCACCAGCTGGCTCAGCCGGGTGTCCTGACGCGTACGGCTTTGGCACGGAGACGCAGTACGGGTAGGAGCTACGGTTCACTCATCAGATGTGGAATACGGGATCATCCTCTGTGATATAATGGAGTTCGTGTTACAGTGAGGTAATAGCAGATGGGCCAGTCAGTATCACACACAAGCACACACTGTGCCGCGCTGTAATAGTTGCACACCAGCGCACCCTAACACACAAGTCATGTCCCCAACCAGTAACTGCTGGTGTTCTCTGTGTTTGATTGCAAATGTGACAGATGCTGAGTGCCTCACACCACTGCTGTAACCTTGATTTGTGCTCTAACTGAGGGAGGTTACATTTTACGACCGCTGCTGACGTACAGATCACTTTATTGGCTGAGCTGTGCTTTGGCCGACAGAGCCACGGAACCAGAGGCTCTATTCATTTTATTCGCATTTAAAAATGATCTTCAGCATCACATTCAACATACATTTTTAGACTCGCCCGGACCAAATTTAAATGAAAACACTTTTGTCTTCGATTTGTCCGTAATGGTTACATCTTAAGACGCACCTTATGCATGAACGCCGGGCAGATTCCTAATCTTTATAACAGACTTTGTGGCCGCTGTGTCCTAATCAGCTTGTAAAATTTAACTGATCATGTAGGGTGACCTGTGTGTTACCCGGAGTGGACCTGTTTCCATCACAGATGGTTCTGCTTAGGAAAAGTGTTTATTTTTGAGAGAAAGTGAGCTTTGTCAAAGCTCAGTTTTTAGTGGAATTTCTTTACAATTTCAGACACGGTTGATCGGAAAGAAAAATCTGAAAGCAGGATATTGGATTTTGTTGTGTAGAGTGTAGACCTTTCTCATCCAGCTGTTGATGACGCCATGCTTTTTCTTTTTTTGTTGACTAATTAACTGGCTGCCATTTCAGAATCAGACAGCTGCACTAGTTATATTATTCAATAGTGTTCTAAAACATTTCTGATTCCAAAAATTGTTTCTGTAAATTACATTCATATCTGACATCTATAACGTGACATTAAAGTTAAGTTTTGCTTTTTTTTTTTTTTTTTCTTTTTGTAAAACTTTATTGCCTTTTTAAAATCTAATTCGCACCTGAATTGGAAGCAGCCTGAGCACAGAGCCCTGTGGGATTCCATGACTAACTTTTTAGTAATGGAAAAGTTATTGCTACAACATTTTCACTTGCATATATTCTGCAGCAGTGGTATATGTGTGTTGTAGATATGATGTGTTTAAGTTGTGGCGCTTATACAGCCTAGCATAACATATTTAGCTTTAGCTTTATTAACTTTACTGAATGTGTGTGCTACCAAAACTGTGTAGCAGATGGGGATATGCAGCACACCTTCTCCTCTAGAGCAGATTGTGGCTGGGGGAGAAAAATATAATTCCAGAAATAATCTGGCGACATATTATAGGCAGAGGAGCTGGACTTTTAAACCGGGAGGAATCGGACTTTTATGAGACGTGATGGACAGATACTAGGCTGCAATTTATTGCTCTTGCGTAGTCTGCTCCCCCGCTGGGAAACATCAAGTAGGAAAAGGGAAGCAGAGATAGAAAATACGAAGCGTAAAGGGTGAAGAGGAAGAAAGGGTACGAGTGTCCAAAAGGGAAATAAACTGGAGAAAACTGCAGGACGGCGGACTTTGGGGTTTCTTGAATTCTTTTCATTCACTAGCATTAAGTTCATGTCAGAGGAAAAGCAAAGAGCAGCGCTCACATTCCTCTGCAGAGTTGCGTCTCCAGCTCGAGCAGAGAAACCACCAACACGCTATGACACGCTATGCTCTTGAACGTTTGACAATGACTCTAATAGAGGCTGAACGTTATGTTATATTTCCACAGTTTGTGGGTGTAAATTATTGCGTTCCAGTCCACATGGGTTTGACTAACACCAAAACTCCAATGAATGTGGACACCCATGCGTTTAATGAGCCAATTGGACTTTCAGTTTTATGCATGTTAGCTCTGAACGCTTGACTGGCTCTGCTTAAACAACAGTTGGGGTTCAGTTTGTCGATGAAACCGCAGCATCTCGGTTTGAAGCCTTTGCAGGCTTCAAACGGTTTTACTAATGACTCAAAAGTTAATTAAACTTAAGAAAATCAAATTAACATGTCAATATATTTGTCACTGAACAACAATAAAAAATAAGGACAGTGCTGTTAAAATTGAAACCATAAAAAAATAAAAAAGTAAACCTGCAGCAAAGATTGTTCATCCATCTGAGAATAGATGATATTCCCTTGAGGTTCCAGATTTTTACCTTTAAGTAATGGCCAGCTAAGAAAGGTTGGTGGCATCAGCTAACTCGCTCACTCATTGGTTGCTTAGCAAGAACCTGTTGAGTAACTTGCGCAGCAGCAGTTTTAGGTTTTGCCACCGTTTAACGTTAGCTTCTGCTATTTTTATTTTTTTACATGTTCAGTAGTTTAACATTAGCTTCTGATTTTTTATGCGCTTAGTGGTTTAAAGTTAGCTGAGTTAAGATTAGTCAAACTTTTTGGTTATCTGTGCCCACCACTGGCAAAAGATGCCAATTTTAGTACATACCTATAATCTCTATTACAACCACGTTGGCCATCTTGAAAAATGTCCACAAGAAAAACTCAAAACAAATATGTATAATTTATATGGTACAAAAATCTATGATTTGACTCCAAACACTTTCTTCTAAATGATGATTTTTGTGCAAAAATACATTTTCTATGACAACCATGGTGGCCATCTTGAAAGCTCAAAACATTATCAGTAAATATGATTTCATTTGACACCAAAAGTAGGATATGTGTGTACAAAATTGGCAAATTTAGTGTAAATTTTCAGTGACAACCAATTTGGTGCCCATATTGAAAAATAGGCACCATCTTGAATTTTTCAGTGGCTAACACTTTCTCTTTTTTTCCTTTTTCTTTTTTTTTTTTTTTCCAAAAAGCAAGCTTCTGAGAAAATCTTTGTCCAGTTAGGTTATTGCATCTGCATGTGAAAGAGTTTGAGAGTTTGCTGCGTTGTGAATTTTAGAATTCAAAACGCAGCTGATCTTGGTTTAATAACTTTTATATATCTGCTCATCCAAAATGCCTTTTTCTTCCCAGTAAAACTCAAAAGCTGTGAGTCTTAAACAACCCATGGGAGTTTTCTGGCTGTGGGTGGGGGCCGATTGAGCGTGGGGCTTGTAAAACTTTATCGGGACAGATGCGGTCTCGCTGCGTTTCACGGAGGCTGACGTTAACTGCGTCGGGCGTGGCGGAGGGTCTGGGGTCAACTTGTTTATCCTGGCCTCCAAGGTGATTGGGGACCTTAAAATACAGAAGGAGATGAGTCTGGATGATCCAGACTCCAACTGCAGCTGGGTGGGCTTTACATTACCCAAGAGAGTTGCACTACTTGGATTTAGACGTGTTTGTTCGTTCTGCTCACGCTCATACCACCCACCTGAGAGAGCAAATGTTGACTTCGCAAACTTCTAGCTCTCCTTAACCCTTCCACATAGGACGTAATGCCCACATGCACCATCATACACATCATTTACTAAACCTTCGCTTCTCTTGAGAGCACCTATTTGTTGTCATTCTCACACAGATAGAAATCTGAAGCTCTGGTTTCTACTCGAAGCTTAATTACCCACAGAAGCATCATTTAGAGCTTAGTGAACTTTCTTGAATGAGTTTGTCCCTTATGTAATCGCAGCTCATAAAGTATACTGCGTTCTACTGTAAAACAACAGAAATTAGTCTCTCTTTCTCACGCATTCAATTTTAAACCACTCTCAAAATGGACCCATTTTTCCTCAATGTTTATCAAAATTAGCCTAGTAGAAACCAGCCCCTTGTTCTATGCTTTGCGTCATCCACAGGGTCTGGAAACCTTGGCTATGGAGAAACAATTGCTTTCTGGAGGCATGGACACTATTGAATTTTTTAATTGCACCCAACCTTTGCCTGTGATATTTGAAGATACAAAGCTTACTGAAAATGTTCTGCAATGTAAACAACCGTCCTCCACTGCGAGGAGAGAAGCACCGATCTGAACGAGATGGATATTAATGTTGATTCAATATTTGGGAGCGTGGCGGATGCTTCCTGTGGTGTCTAAAACTACAGTCAGACTATAATTCCAAAACCAAGCTAAAAATGAACGTCATACCGGAGGAAATCCAGTTCAATGGGAGAAATCCCAGGCGGAGCAATGACGGGTGATGAGAATCAAGCGGAACTGTATAGGAAGGCAATTGACAGGCTATCAAAATCAAAAGGGTTTGCGCCTTTAAACTGTTTTGTAAAGCACAGATGATGATGTCGTGAATTTTGAAAGCCCCATTAATTCACATCTAAATCGATTGGAAGCAACAGCTCAAACACACTACTTCCTTTTGTTACACGTATATCAAAAGAAATGTGCAAGGGTAACAGGCAGAATATTGAGAATCCTCATTCATCTTGTTCATCCTGGGGTAAAATTAAAGTTCTGCGCTCAGGTTTCCATCAAAGAATGTCAAAGAAGAAGCCACCACTACTCCGAAAGGGGGTTTAGGAACCACATACCTGAACCACGAGAATACTTGAGATGCTCTCTAAAAACACTTATGACTGCCGATTTTCAACGTTCAAATACAAAATATATCTTGATATGCATTATGTACAATGACAGAAGCTAACATCCAAGATCTTTCTTATGTCTACACTTAGGGCTACAGCCAATCAGCACAAAGGAAACTGAATGGCATTGGTGGATTGGCTGCTTCACCAACTGCAACTAATATTTTTGATATCTTCACCTTCCTAAATCATCTTTTTCAATAGAAAGGGTTTATATATATTTACTTACATCTTTTCTTTTCCAAAATGACTTTTGGCAAAAATAACTTGCAGTATTATTGTAGGATGACATGCTGTATTTAAAAAAAAAAAAAAAATCATAAAATATCCAAGTTTTAGTTAAATAATTTGGTGTCACTATTCAGAAAAATCTACTGAACGGCGACTCGGCGGGGGTTCGCTCTACTCTTACTACCTTTATAATCCATATATTCAACTTTTACTTGCGCAACAATAAAACAATACATTCATATGGAATAGAATAGAATAGGATAGGATGTGTTTTGTTTTATTTCCCTTTTCATTATAAGGTTTTCCAATAGTTGTTAAATTTGCTTCCAGACACTCTCTGGTACTTTTTAACTTATTCATTGGACGAAATATATTTGTATTTTGCATGATTTATTGCATTATTGAGATGTGAAACTATGCAAATAAACCTTGCCTGAGTTGAGGTCGTTTTTTTTTTTTTTGTTTGTTTTTTTTTTGTTTTTCAAATGTTCTGGAGTGGACTGAATTAAACGACAGCTGTAGCAGCGGATTAAAATGGTAGTGTTTATTTATACGAAATCTAAGCCTATTTTGTGTTAATTTCCACTTCCTTTTATCAAGAACAGTGGCTGATGACTGTGAAAGAAAGTCGTGGTTTTTGGCAATAACAGCCCCCCGTCTTCCCTTATGGAAGCCTCATTAAGGCATCTGGAAAACCAGGTTAATTTGTCACACAATACCTCATCCTTCTGGCGTTATTGTCACTGCAGTGGGACTTAGGGAATATTAAAGCCCAATCACTCTTCTCTGCTCACGGCTGTTACGGATCCCGACTTTAGACCGTACGCAGCGTCGGGCCCTGAGATTACCTCAGCTGCAGCCGCTTTCCTCTCACATGTTTGATCTTCTGCACAGCTGGTTTTCTTCTGAGCGAAGGTGTTGAGTGAGAGCTGAGACGTCTGGCTTGTGGCATCGGACGGAACCAGGAACACTTGAGCAGTCACGCGGGTTCGTCCCAGAACAGCTCATCGGGACCGAGCAAGGCACAACGATGTGGCTGAATAATTCATTTTGCTTGTTTTGTCTGAGAGGGTTTAAAAAGTTTTTGTTTTAAGAGAAAATCGCATCATTCCTGCTAAGGCCGCAAATAGCGATTATTTTAGTAATCTGTTAATATTATTCTGACGATTAATTGGGGGGAAAAGTGATCACATTTGACTTGAGTCTTATTTGTACAATATTTGAAATACTTTAGAAGATTAAAACGAATAAAGAATTATTTTTAAAATAAGAAAACAATGTAGCATTCTTTTAGTAAATTTGGACCGCGTGGAATTGAAGCTAAAACTGTGCCACATGAAGAGTTTTGACTCAAACACATTTTTACAGTCAGAGGTTGTTTTTCTTTTATCCTAATTGCAAAATGTATATCTATTTTGTACAGTTTTGGCTTAATTTCCTCTCTGAATGTGTTGGGTTTTTTCTGTAAATGGCATTTTTGCAGACTCTTATTTTCCAGTTAACAATTAATCGATGACTAAATTAGTAGATTAATCACCATTAAATTTGTTTTTCAATTATTAGTCTTAGTTCCTACACCTAAAACTGAAAGGAAAATCTGAGAAAGTCTTGTAAAATAATAATAATACACAGTCCTTCACTGATCGATCTGTTTCGATCAGTGAGAGCGGCGTGACCCGGGGACCTGGCTGGAGCAGAACCACTGGTTTAGATTAAAGCATCAGTGTACGGTAGATGGCCCAGTCAAAGTTCAGATCGAACTCTAATTGAGAATCAATGGCAAGACTGATGTTCACAGCTGCTTTCCATTTGTGCCTGAGCCTGAGCTGTTTGGTCAAGAAGAATGAGCAAAACACTCAAACTGTGATTTGAGAACAACCTTAATAAGAACTAGTTCTTACGTCGTTTCAATCGGGTTATGAACTGATTCATGTTCATAGTTTACCATCCAGATACTCTAATCTGTTAGTAGCTCTTACTGGATCTAGTTCTTGCTCATTTATCGTAATTATATCTGAAATAAGGTTTAATAGATGGTAGGTCGTGGCGTTAGTCAGATGGATTGTGGTCTGGCATCCGTTTTATTCTCAAACTGTCCTTTATGTTGGCTAAACTTCCAAAACATCTGCTCTCATTCACATATTTACTAACAAGCATCAATTTAGGCAACATTTTTTAATTTCCTTTCAAGTATGCAGGATTTGCCATTTCATCTGCTATTCCATAGACAAAACCCCTTCAGTTACAGTGAAAACTGACGAAAAATGAAAAGTTATCTGAAATAAAATAAGTACAGTTTGGGCACAGAACTCAGACCAAAACCCAGAAAAGTTTAAAGCTGCAGTATGTAACTTTTTTTTTTATTTTTTAAATGCTTTCATATGTGTTAAAACTGTCACCATGTTGTGATAGTATGTCATGAGACAGATACTCTATGAAACAATCATCTGAAGACATGCTCTACTTCCGGTCAAAAACAACCAATCAGAGCCAGGAGGAGGGACTCAGCGCTGTCAATCACTCAATCTATACAGTCCTAAAATGTTGCTAACTAGCTAACTGGCCTTAGCATTCACGACAAGCTTTGCTAGCTGCAGCACAACAGAAAGCAAGGGGAGAAAGTGGGAGGGAAATGAGCAACGCTACATAGAGGGTGACTGACGGCGGTAAGACCCGCCTCCGGGTTCTGATTGGCTGTTTCTTGATAGCAGAAGGCAGAGGAGTTTAGTTTAACATAGGGCAGTTTTAACAAATATTGGGAAAAAGGTGTTGTTTTTTTTTAAATAAAAGTTACATACTCCAGCTTTAAGTAAGTTTTATTGACAGCAATTTGATATTTGTTAAGTCTTACTCTAGCTAATGTCTGATTTGGCTCTGGCCAAGTTGGGTGTGGCCAGCAACATGTCGAACGTCGTTCAGTTCAAAAAAAGCTTCCACCACTTTCTGCACAACACGCTTTTCAGATTGCGACTTGTAAAAACATTTTAAAAAGCACGCATCCTCTTCGTTCCGCTCAATCGCACTCCACAATTTCGGGTTGTTCCGTTGCATTGCCGCCAAATAAAACCCGTTAGGGTTTGCGGTCGCAACGTGCCTCTCTATCTAACAAAGCAAAAAGCACAGAGCATCTAGAAATCAGGAAGCTCTCATCTTTCTCCGGGCAGCATAGAATAATATTTGAACACCGTGTGTCTTTTCCTCTCAGTTTCGCCACATGATGTATTGGATTCCTGTCGTTAAAATGAATAAACCTTTCACGATTCTTTCTGCCTCGCGGACGGTGACAACCGCAGCCCCGTCAGGTTGTTTTGCTTTCCTGAAGCCTTGTAGATGTATGATGAGGATTTCCGTTGACAGAGCTGTCGAATTTCTCCCCTGTGCGCCAGCCGGCGTCCGCACGCCCCCCCGCCTCAGGCAACCTCCCACACCGAGCTGTGAACTGAGTAACTCTAATTTCCTTTGATTCTGTCATTTTCTCTCGTAAGTGTGCGTTCCCAGTCCTTCGCCTTCTATTCATCTACTTGACACGTTGAACTTTTATTCGCTTTACTTTCCAATCTAAGCCTAATCTTTGGCTTTTTCTTTTAGCAACTCCAAAAAAGCTGTCCAGTGTTCAATAGTGGCTGTAAAATGAGGAATTATCACAGTTTCATTCCATAAATATTGACCAATTTTGGTTGTTTTTACTTGGAATTAATAATTGGCATGTCCACTCCTCTAGGTGACAGTAGTTTGGAGGTCTGCGACATGTGACCTCGCAGCAGGAGCTAAGACGGTTAGCAGATATAGTGTGTCACAGTCCAGGAATGGGATACTCATTTTCTCTGATATCCTGTATAGCAGTCGCGCCCACCCAACCTGAGGTCCAGTCAAAACCAACTCTAGCGTGTATCCAGACAAGACCAAGACTTTTAGGGGTTGAGACCCAAGTCGAGACCTAGACCAGTGCCAACACTAATATTACGTGGCGTTATCATTCACTAAGCTGGGTGGCAAACAGCTGACAGGAAATGGAAACCAATGCCAATAAACATTCAGTATATGCTATCCACAGTTAGCTAGCTTACTATGTGTAGCTAATACTGACCATATCTCTTTGTGTGACGGCCAGGTAAAGAATTTTGGTCACGAGGCAGACTGCTAACACTAGCCAGCTTTGCTAACATCACTTACACATAGCTGAACTTTCTTTGTGCTTCCTTTACTTTGTCTCTGAAAGTGAATCATTGCAGGATTTCCAAATACTTATGTTATCTCAATTGAAATTGTTAGTGTGTGGGCTATCATTAGCGTGTTGATTTATGTTGACTTACTCCACCACTTTGGAAAAATAAGACATTTCCACTCTATTCTCCATTAAATATACATAAATTGGTGTATAACTTGAAGTTAGCCAACGTGCTAAGGTTAGCTAAAATATAATCTACAAGATTTTAGCTATCACTATAGAGTTGACTTAAATAAACTCACTCCATTCATTATGGTAAGCTAAACTATCATATCCAAAATTAGCTAAGATGCTAATTTTAGCTGTGAGGCTAATGTTGGAATACACTTCTGTCATTTTGTCGATGAACCCACATAAAATGGCCTTGCAAACAGCAGCCAGTATTCTGTTATTACCTAATGAACAAATTCTTGGTTCAGGATTGTAAAACTTTGAAATAAATAAATTCAGACACACTACATCAACTGCCAGTTGGCCATCGGTGACCTGCAGAGGTCAGGACCACTCTGTTCACCGTTGTGATTTGCCTCCAGAACAAAGAGCTCAGTGCTCCGGAGTACATCTTCCTTCCTGGAGATGACTACGGGAACTCACACACACACACACAGGGACACACACGTTCAAAAAGCCTCGTGCCGACTCCGCTGGCATAATTAGAAACATTTGGGATCATTTGCAAAAGAACACAAGCTCTGATGGGATCCAGATGCACAGTTGGATTTCACAGAATATACAGGAACCCTTATTTACGAGGGGCCATTGCTGGCTTCTCACCCAGGGAGATGTGTGTCTGCGTGTGTGTGTGTGTGTGTGTGTGTTTGCTGCCCATGTTTGTTCACATACTGAATGGGGTGCTTTAGATTGGATCATCTATAGTCTGTTCAGACTCAGTTCAGTAGCTTTTATTTTTGTTTGGTTACACAAGGCGATGTTTTAAACAATGTTTTGTTCTCGTCACTTCAGTCTTCTTCTTCTCTTGGTGGAAACTTCTGTGTTGGATTTCTTCCTCTTTCGGTCATGATGTTTCCTGAAGGAGACATCCATGGATGAAAGTCATTGTTTGAAATCAGTTACATTTTGGTAAATGCTGCCATCTAGTGGAATTTACAAGTTTGGAGTATTTGTTTTTTTCTCCGTTTCAAAAACGGCTTTTTTTTTTTTTTCCAGATTTGCTCATTATGAGGTACATTTCCCTACGTTGTTTACACAATCTACATTAGCAGTACTGCAGAGAGGTGATTCTAAGGTGGTGTTGACCACATCACATTAACCAAAAACCCACAACATACCTGGAATCAGGTTCCTCCATCCTCAGACACACTGGGAGGTTCTAGATCGTATCGGCACCAGGCAGAAAACTCTGACCCAGTTTTCTGTCCTCTGCTATCCTCACTGTGCAAAGAAAACAGATAAAGGAAGCAATGCATACATTACTCTTAGAAAGGAAGAGAGAAAGAGGGCAGATTAAACCACATTTTTAAAATGTACTTACTGAAACAAGTTAGAGATGCACAGATTATACCACAGATTTGATAAGATTGAACCTTCTGATTCTGATTCTTTCTTTAACTATTAAAATATTGTTGTAAATGTTCTAACCGTTCTGCATTAATGACTAATATTAGGACCAAAGGCCAAGCCATACTGTGTGTTGTGTAGGAGAATGATTTATGTAGAACAGTGTTTGTATATTCTAAAGGGAATTTAGAAGGTTAAAATGCTAAAACAGAGAAACACTGCAGTATTCCACCACCCTTCTTGTGATCTGGTAAAGTCTTGCTCTCTCGCGCTCTCTCGCAGCCTGAACTGAACCACAAACATGTCGCAACATGTGTCAGAAAATAGTTTTCTTTTGAACAGCTTTTAGTATTCCTGTGCTTCCTTGGATTTCTCCTAATACCTTGACAATACTGACAGGAGGAAATGATGAATCTCTTTGCTGCAGAAACAACTTCCACATGTTTCTTGTCATTCCTTTGATTTGGAGCAAAGCACTTTGGATTTCCTTTTCTATGAGTGATGGCATACAGATAAACCTGGCTCAGTAGTGTTTAGGTATGGTGCATTCACTGAGCGGAAAAAAGCACACAAAATTTGAGTTTCTTTCTGGTCGGATTGCGAATGATTCTGGTGTCTAGATGAGTACTCTGTGCATTTCCCGAATGTAGCTGTTTATCAGAAACAGTGCTGACCTTTCCACAGTACTAACAGCATTCTGCCAACAGGTCAGAACAACCGTAAGCCTTCGGTATCCATCACCACCTCCTGCTTCATCTGGAAGGCATGATGTTGCGTCAAAACGACATTGCTGGTGTAAAGCTCAAAAGGCGGATCAGGTGCCGGTGAAATGGTCCATGGAAGGGAGAGACCCTGCAGAAGCAGAGGAGTTAGGGACGTCGACGGCTGGATCTTTTTCAAGACGAGCGGATGTTTGTACCTGGCGACGGCCGACAGAGAGTCAGCCTCACTTCGGCTGGGGAATTCTTGAACAGCTTCAGCACTTTCTGCACCAAGAGATGAACAGTGGTTCACACAGATATCAGGGTTCACTGAGGCCCATTCATAAAGGGACATTTCAGAACTTTTGAAGTTAAGTACAATTGAACGGCGATTTAAAAAAAAACTGTATTTTCTGCTGCAGATTACTCTCTTGCAGTCTTCATTTAGCATAAACCTGAATGAGTTTATGCTAAACTCATGTCATAAACTGATTACGCTATGAGTACTACTACATACTACTCATTATCTAGTAGAAAAATAAGCTTAAAAAAATCTTATTTGAAAAATCTGAATAAAAAAACATTCACTTAAACCATTTAAAGTAATTATGAGTTTCATAATTTGTGTATTAATGTAACAGTTGATCCAAATGCAGAGAGGAAAGATGAAAAGCAAACTTAGTAAAAAATCTAACTACAAACTTAAAAATACACAGAAACTAAAAGGACATTTGACATGATTAACCCTACACACAAGGAGCCAGGGGAAGAAAGAATACAAAAACTAAATTCTAACCTACAAAAGCATGAGAAATATTAAAACTAGTTAAATATGAGAAACAAAGAGTGACAAACCTCAAAACAAACAAACAAAAAAACAAAACCCCAAAGATTATGAAAGCCTGTTTCATACAGGAAGATCATTGGTGCCGCATCACCTCCGGCCTTAATTTCCTTTTTAAACAATTGCCATTTTGAAAACATTTCCACGACATATAAATGTGACGACGGGTTAATTGTTAATGAAAGCGCATTTGTGTAAATGGCGATGACAGCTTTGAGACTGGATTTGTTTGAAAACAGAACAAACTTGATGACTCCGGCCTGCTTCAAACCAGACGTTAGCGTCAGCGTCCAGGTCCAGCTAACCTGGATTAGCACTAAGAGAAGACACTGATACAGCCATCGCTTCAAATAAATACCTAAAAGTATCTAGTTGATAAACGTTTACAGTCATAACGGTAACAACAATTTAAAAACTCAATTTTGCACATACTGGATAGGACAGCTCCTTTAGCGACTGGCCATTGATTGCCAGCAGGATGTCTCCCTCCTGAATTCTGCCGCTTTGCTCCGCAGGCTGGCCAGGGAAGAGCTGCTTTATCCGGACCAGGCTGCTGAAGTCCTTGGTGGGTGGGTCCAGCTCACACATCAGGAAGCTAAATCCCAGCCCGTTGACGTCTTTGGTCAGAGTCACCTCCTTGACATTTTCTTGGGGTTTTGGAGGAGGAGGCAGGACAGTGAAGCAATAGAGATAAGGTCAAAGGTTGTGTCGAGGTCGGATATGGGAAAGAAAGGACAAATGAAACCCAAACAGTAGCTGCTTCTCCATTACAAATGTGCACAGTTATTATTTGTTTTGATATTCTGTTCATGTCGGAAAAACACAGTTTCGTAGTTGTTGTATTAACACTGAAGAACAAGTAAACTTGTTCACGCAATAAGTCAAACAAAAACATGGCGGCACTGGATGTAAACAATTACATGTTGATGAGCGCTAGCACTCATCATCTGTCAGCCAATCAGAGGAGACGTTGGTGTCTTGGCGAGGCGTTGGAGCGTCAAGCCCCGCCTACTTCGGAGTGGCGTTTTGACTTAAGAAAGTTGTCGTCGGCCATTTTACAGAAGAGCTGTGGATTCAACAGTTTTGAATGACAAATTAAACTTTTGATGAGCTGCGATGCTGTGAGTGCTCTGATGCATTTCTAATGCAACTGATATTATCCCAGTAAAGGCCGAGATGATATTTTCCCTGATGGATGGAACTCGTTTAAATGCTAAGTAAGACATAACATTTCCATACCATTGCTCCCGCCACTGCTAATGGAATATTGTATCATCTTCTTTATTGCATCAGCATACATCCACACTAACGGGCACTTTGCTTCCGTTGCATTTTCTGTATCATTTACAGCTTGATAGAGTGAGTCGTAATTTCATAGCTCAGTTTTCTCAACAGAAAATATATCAGGCAATATGATAATTCAACACTGAGAGTGAAATACATTTCACACCTTCTGGATACAGTTGAAATTAGAGCCATCTGTGGGCAGTTTCGGGATATTACAGGTGTCTGACGGACGCCTCGTTGGCTAACTAGTGAACAAATGTTGCTGTGTGAAAAAATTCAAGTGATAACAGTCACACTTTCCAATAGATAAGTATAGGAACTGCTATGATATTAAATGAATTAGCATTTGTGGTAATTAGAATTGGGCTCCAGGACAGTGAGCTAGATAAAGCAGGAATGGTTTGGCAATATTTCAGATATTTAAAACAGACAAACAGAAAAATCAATAACTATAGATATCGACTGATATGAAACACTTGTATTGTGATACGTTTTCCGGCATATCGTCCAGCCCTAAGCGCTAATTACCATCGCATCAGTGCTGTTTTATGGACCACTATTAGGTACATGTAATGTCTTCGTTGCATTTTTTTCCTCCCAGTTTCTGTGTTTTCAGTTATACTTTTTGTGCTGGTGCAGGCTGTTTGATAAAAAGGTTAAGATGTTTTGGGCGAATCTTTAGCCCAGCACCACTTCAGCCATGCTGAAAATGTATTTTCCTGAAAGTTGAAATAATTTGAGTTCCTTAATTTTAGTTCATTTAAGATTTGAAGTGTTCCTGGCATCACAAATTGGACATCACTCAGTTGCTCGGCCTGCAATGGAAAGTGTAATCCGCCTGTGTACTTTGAAAGAAGTCTGTGTCGGAAGATAGATATAGGTGGAGAGGTAAAAGATTAAGGGAAGTCTGGATGAGGTCAGGGTCAATACAGCAGTGTAAACATTCACAGGTCTTAGTCATCTGAAACAACGGGTAGATGAGAGGGCCAAAATTCCTCCTCAACAGTGTCAGAGAACAAGTATTCCAGGTTCTTCCTGCTAACTGTGGTTCCGTTACATTTTACAATCAGTGTACTGCACGTTACGGAACATTTGTAATGACTTCCAACTTTTTAGTGCTGTGCGATTCAGTCCACTGGTCCTAACCTGCGTTGAAATGTCCTACCATCAGTGACGAAGCTGTAGTCTCTGGAACGGACAGACCTTGTGCTTGTGGGAGAGCTGAGGGATGACGAGCTGTTGAGTCTCAGATGGCTGGTGGTTTGGCGGACTCTCTGATTGGACACCGGACTGTCTGTGTCATCAATCACAGAAACTTTAGGCAGGCTGACTGACTCCCGTTTGACAACAAAGTAGACCACCTAGATGATAGAAGAGCAGAGCAGTTAATAGCCCTCACAAGACACATTTGAACATGTCATATGACGATTTCTGCAACCAAATCTATGTCTGTTCTTGCTAAATGAGGCCTAGTATTCTAAGCATATTTGGCCACTTTTGTAAAAACTGCCTTAGAAATGGCAGTCATGACCTTGAGGCATTTTGTAGGGCGTATGGTGTGGCAGCAGCAATCTTGACAGCTGCCCAGTCCCACTATGAACAAAAAGCCGTGTCTGTATTCTCAACACAATCTTCAGCCTGTTCCTGGAGCATAAGGAACAGGCTGGACCAGGAACCACTAGGAGGGGCTTCAAGTCCCTGAAACTCATGACCAGTATCTCGAGGTGTGGACCTGGAGAGGAGGATGTCTAGTTTGGAAACCTCAAGGTCTCGTCATTTTTTTTCGTGGATTTAGTGGTTCTCTTGGCTTCCTCAGGCCATGACCTCCATTCAGTAGGTACTACTACAGCAGTTTGCAGGCAGGTCTGAGCTGCCCAATGTTCAGAATCGGTTCCTTCAAGTCTGAGACCATGGTTCTTACTGCTACAACATCAACATTTCTCTCTGGGTTTGAGTCAGCGATTGTCTCAAGTGGAGAGAGCATGTTGGTGTCTTGTTAATGAGTGTTGGCGTAAGCAGGGGAAGATGGATGGATCGGAGCGCCATTTGCTGTAATGCAGGCGTTGCACGGCTCTTTGTGGTAAAGAAAAACTGAGCCAAAAATCTCCCATACTCATTATCCTCATTACCAGATTTTGGATAAGTGGGAGACGATGGATGCATTGGTGAGTCCAGCAGAAGAATTGCAGATTTTTTTCAAACCCATGCTATTCCCATCCATTATACATTTCAGTTAAGTTCAAAAACCTCGACCAGATCATGATTATTACATTGGAGACGGTATCAGAATCACCAGGCTTCATTTTACCAGGATTTGTCCCAACTGAAATGTGTTCTGCAAACATTTCCAAAATTAGCTTTTGAAACGCCAAACCTTCCAATTGTCGTCTGCATATACAAGTTATTTGCTCCCATGCTGTCCTTTACCTCCCCGGTTTTACCCAGACACTCCACAGCCTGCTGGTAGGTGAAGCCATGAAAGTTAATCCCATCAACCTCCAAAATTCTATCGCCTGTAAATTAAAAAAATAAAAAATAAAGGCAGAAAAACAGTCAGACTCTTCAGACTTTTACACATTGATACGTTTGAAACGGAGGTGTGGTACCTGTGTGTAAACGTCCGTCTCTCTCTGCTGCCCCTCCGGGAACGAGGCTCTTGATGTAGATTCCCCCGTTTTGACTGTTGGTGTTTGCCGCACCCTGATTAGTTAGGAAGAGGATTTCCTCATTTACATTCATGATATGCTGAGTCATTTTACTTATTTAGCACCTTATAAGAGCAACTATATTTACTTAAAGTGGTTCACACAATTTTAATACAATATACCACATAGACTTTAACTAAAAACCAACCAAAAGAGTCATTTTTTTTCATGCTAATCAGTTACATGTTCCTTTTTCCTTTAGATTCACTCAACCACGGTCATTAGAGTTTATACAGAAACTTTCTAAATTTGTAATATTTAGTTTGAGCTCTATATTTCCTTATGATAAATATTTAATAAGTCATTTATAGATTAAAAGTAGGTGATAATAATGTCCTTATAGTCTGACATGCTGTATTTTGTTGGTGTAAAGTTCTGTGTCATGCTCTGGCTCAGTTTTGCTGAGGTTATCAGAGTGGATGAGCCAGCTCTTGGCATCCCCATCTGATCCTGTCAGACCTCAGATGTTAATCGGCTTAAGTGGAAGAGTCTTTGTGGCCCACTGCTTCAGGTCAGGTGCTACAGTTGACCGTTCACTGCCGGCATCGAAAGCACATTCGTCAAAATGACAGGTTTTCGAAAGCAAAGCTGGAAAACCGCCGCGCGTGGCAAACCTGCAAACTCGCCAAACACTCACGGAGATGCTGATGCCCAGATTTCCAGAGATCTTCCTGAGCTCCACGGACATCTCTTCTGACCCCACAGAGTTCAGAGATGGAGGTATAGGGCAGCCGTCCTGAGGCAAGTAAAACACAAGAACTTTGTTATTACATTGTGTTTTAGTCCATGTAGTAAACAATAAGAATAGATCAAGAGTTCAGCCAGAAGGTTTGAAGGGAACACAGAAGCAACAAGGAAAAAAGACAGCTTTTCAAAAAATACACACACACACACACACAAAAACACACCTTAGGGAGTTGACTGAATATGAATACCAATGACATCATGAAAAGGAAGAACTAAGTGTCATTTGATCATTTGATATCTACAGTAAGACCAGATGAACCATGATGAGCAATGTGGCTTTCACTTATAGAGTGAGATTTTCAGCTGCTTCCATCCACTGCCACAGTGTTTTTCACTAAGGCTTAAGTAATGCACGATGCCAGTTATCTGCAGAAATAGAGCTGCTGATGCACATTCTCATTGTAGCGACAATGCTGGTCAGAACTGGAGCAAGTACTGTTGTAAAAACACAGGTAGATTAGGCTTGTCATAATTTTATAAATCTTCCTTTTATATCATATTATACTTTTGTATTTTATGCTTCAGGTAGCCGTTGTGTTATGTGCTGATGCTCAGGTTTGGTGTTCCTTCGTGCTTTCCTTTTTTTTCTCCACCCTGATTTACATTCAGGGATTTCAGTAGAATAGAAATATGTGTTCAGCGGAGGCCTGTTTGTCAGATTTAAAGTACCTTTTAAAAATAACAGTTATGCAGGTTTTAAACGTCCTCTTCGTTAATCTCAAATATGTAAATTAAAAATGGCTTTTAGTGGTCTGATGTAATGTTCCAATCTAAATTGTTTTCATTAGCTCTAAGTGGGAAATCATAACAGGGACAAAGCTTCAGTCTTTGTAATTAATTTATATTATAAGTTTCACTTTGTGAACTGAGTTACTGAGTTAATAAAAATAAATAAAATATGTCCACTAAAGTGGCTCTACCTGTGTACTGAGGGCTCGTACGTCCCGTGGGACGTGCAGCTTGTTGGAGGCCTTTGGTGTCATCATGACAGAGACAATCTCATCCAGGCTATCGTCTCCTGAACGTCCGTCTGTCATCAGCGTCATCTGGGACCCGTATTTTCTCAACACGGGAGAGCGAACGCTGATGGGACTTAGTGGGACTGCGGAGAATAAAACCCAAAACATCATTCTCTGCTTTTCTTTTCAATACCGAGACGTTTTGTTTATTCTTTTTTTTTTAATGCTTTAACTAGCAACCAGACTTGATTTAGCATCGAATAAGTGATGCAATGCAAGCAATACATGTTATGTACAAACAACCCAAGGTTTAGTAAGCCAGGTAAGAAGGGGTGTACGGTTATAGATTTATTTTTCTACCTTCAAATTAAATTAGGATTTTGTTCCACCTACAGCTGTTATGTTTGAGCTAAGCTAGCCCGGATGCTAACTAGATTAGTAAGGTCAGCTGTCGTTTCTGGCGAGCAGATAAACATTTACCAAAGCAGAGTTACTCATCTGAATCCATGAAATGTTTTTGTGGAATTTTCAGACAGAATTGCTTTAACCTTCCTTTATTCTTTCAAAGTGCAAATGCGCAAGATACCCAAAGTAAATGTGCTAACTGAAACCTAAAGGGTTTGTTTCTTTATGTGCTCACTTTCTTTCTTTATATTCCAAAATTCAGATACTTAATTCAAAGAAAAACGGCAGTTATAACTTCAGAATGTCTTTTTAGTGGCGCTAGTCCTTTTCCATTCTTGCATAAAAATTTTTTTAAAATATATAAATCAAGTTAGGAGATACATTTTTCTTAAAGCTGTACCTTAGCCGTATTAATTTTGTGAAATACATTTTTGAATGTTGCTGTGTGTGTTTGTTTTAAGGCAGACAGCTCAGTGTCTGGCAAACATGCTAACTGAAACCTTCTTAGCGTTTTAAAATGCTACCTTTAAATTTATTTCAGCTGTAAAGATTTTTTTTTTTTTCGATGATATTTTGTAATGTGTGATTTCAAATTTCAACCATGTTAGCATGTATGTTTTCTCAGTTATATTGTATATTTTTAAAAGAAATTTCTGGACATGACTGACTGTGAACATAATAACTTGACAACGAATCAAGCTAGCAAGTTGACTGTTAAAGATGCGACCTATTATTCTGCCAGTTAATCTAGAGAAATTGTATTGAAGTTATTTCAATTAAATAATAGCTGTATTTTTTTCTACAATGTCTTTGAATTTGTGACTCGAATTAACATGTAGGGTTTTATAGAAAAGCATTTTTAACTGCCTGTGTTTAAGCTAACAAACAAGCTAGCAAGGCACCTATTTAACATGTTGACACCTAATCTGCTACTAAATCAGTGCTGAAGGTAGATTTTCATTAAGATAGGTTAGATAAATGTAATTTTTCCCCCCCCCCAAGATATTTTTATTTTGTGTTGTCTCCAGAAATAGAAAGCCCAAATCAAATTATACATCGTCAGATATTGGGTGTAGCCTTAATGCTAACAAAAACTCCCACAATTAAAATGACAAAAGATGAAAGGGCAAGACCAAATAGTAGAGGATAGAAAAGAAACGAATATCCACAACTCTAGAAACCATTTTGCATTGTGTTAAAATATGTGCATCTGTGGAGTAATTTCTCAAACAATACTGAGACAAAGAACACCAGATGACTACTCGTGCTTTACTATTGATATAAAGCACATGAAGCACCTTTAGGCTGAGAAACAATGAGCTGCACTTCCTCAGGGCTGCCCTCCATGACCCCTGCTGCCTCGCTAAAAGTGACGCCCTCCAGGCTGATGTGGTTCAGGGATATCAGGCGACCCCCTGAAGGCAAAGGTCAAACATTAAAGGGTGACCCCACCAGAGTGCTGTCTTGATACGTACTGCCCACAGGCATTAATCAAAGGTGTGGAAGAATTCAATAAGATTTCAACATTAGACCAATGAAAAACAAATCTAGATGATACATTTTTAAGTGTTATTTAATGTAGAATGAATATGTTTTAGTATTATAGGCATGTACCTGGTCTGATGCGTCCGTCCTTGTCTGCAGGTCCTCCAGGCACAATGGAGGCGATAAAAATGCCCAAGTCATAGCGGCCTATTGTGTCCTCTCCGACTATAACTATACCTGCGTAAGTACAACTTACAGTTTAAATAAACTGAATGAAATGAGACTGTTAACTGTTTTTTGACATCAATTTGTGGAGTGAAAAGTGCCAAATTACACTAGATAAATACCTTATGTTCTAACTATTTTAATAAGTCATAATTTTTTTTTTTTAGACTGGAAATAAATACAGCAATATTAAACATAGAATTAATCATATGAGTCTCAATTAAATGTATTGACTTCATTTTAAAAACTACATATTACTATTTCATGTATAGTAAATTATTCCGGTGCTGGAGCGCACCATGAATGAATTTAAACAGTCAACTGCACACATCAAACTCAGTGGGCGGGGCTAGGACTGCTTCTGTTGATATGTTGCAGCGTGACATCACACGCGCAAGACCCCGCCCCCCAGCTTCCTGCTGGAGGGCAAAAAGCTGCTCGCCAACAATAACTACCACTGGTTTAACCTGTCGAGGTGTCAACATTACACACTAAATTTTAAATGCACGTGTAATATAGAGAATGAAAAAGGGATGCAGTGTTTTGCTAATAATTGTCAACACGCCAATAGCCGGTGTTCACATTCTAACCCTAGGAAAACATTTAGCAATAACCAGGAGTTATAAATTCTGGGTTATACGCAGTGCAGAGTGATGTCCTCACCCAAGCCTAGTTTTGGGTCTTTCTTCAGCGAAACACAGATGACTTCCCTCTCCGAAGGAATGCCCAGTTTAGGCGGCGTTTCTGTTGGACGAGTGATACGACCAACCATTAGCCAAAAGGAGAAATCGCTCCGAGTGAGTGAGGAGACATGAAGTTCTCTTGAAGGGGAAACTACTGGCTGACTAGAGCAGAAGCACACAAGCACGTGAAGCTGGGCTGTAAGTGTGAAGACGCTGTGCCTCGGGCTGCTGGGGATCCGGAATGGGCCTCCGATCCGCTCCTCTGGGAACAGGATGGGGAGCGCAAACCTGTGCTGCTGCGCTGGCTGCTGGAGCAGGTGCTGCTGAAGGAACAGACGAAGGAGAAAGATGAGAAATGAATTTACATTAAATAGTTTTGACTTTCTGCATAAGGAAGTAATGTTTTCAAGAGGGAAAAGACTCATTCCATGGTTTTCTGTGGAAACTTCAATGTAAAACAAACTAATGGATAACAGGAAAGTGAAAGGAAAGGGTGTATACAGACTGGATGTATTTTTGAATCAAAACATGTTTAAAGCTGACAGGAAATTTGAAAATATCACTAGATAACTGTGTTATTGGAAGACATTATTAACAGTACCTAAACATCAACTATAAAGTCTTAAAATAGGCAAATACAAAAGAAGACAGTTAAAATAAATATAATTTTTTTGCACTTCAGTTGTTTTATCCTAATTAAAGTGTCCAAAACTCATTCATCTTTTATCCGTAACTTGTCATTTCATTTGCTGAAGTTGTTAGCATGTAACCGGGAAACACAGGCAGTTGTTTCAGAGTTTTGGTGAATAAACATAGTACTGAGTTTACTATGCATCCATTATGCTTCCAACCATTTCACCAAAGAGACTCTTTAACCTGTCTTTGCTATTCCTGTTAGTGATGTATTAGAAAAATTATAATAAATAAACACACAACGCTTAGCTACACAACAAGTAGCCAGGCACACATGTAAAGCCTGGTGGCCTGCCAGACTTACAATACACTGGGGGAAACCCTGATTAGCACAAAAGGTAAAATAAAAATACCTGTGATGTTTCACACGGGCCTCGATTCTGGCCGCGACGTCATCACACAGCTTGGTCAGAGACTCTTCCTGCGGCGTGGTCAGGCCACTGTCGTCCTGGGGCGTCTCGGAACACGAAATGGACTTGAGCTGGTTGCTTTGAGTGCGGCACACAGCTGCGTACTGCACAATGTTGTCCTCTGGACAAAGATGCAGAGGTTATGCTTGCTATCCTTTACAGCATGCGAGAGTAGCGGCTGAAGCGCAGAGCTGCGATGGAATGGAGTCCCTTCTGCTAAATACGTGCAATGAAACAAAGAAAGTCTGGCAGCGGACGTCTACGCTGCCAAACCTTACCTGAGACCAGGCTGCGGCTTAGCTGCCGGGAGCTCATCTCATTGTTAAACTTGTGCTGGGCAGAACAGAGGTTACACAAGTACTTGGCTATCCTGGACCTCTCTGTGATGAAGACGTATTTCTTCCGGCTGCCCCGGCACTCGATTATAAATTTTTGCTTCTGCAGATTCATAAAAGAGGCGCGCGTTAGACCGCAAACAGAAACGAGTTAGAATGTCATGTGCCACTGTGGAGGACTCTCTCACGGTAGAGGAGATGGTAGCCGTCTCCCTCCAGAAGAAATTCTGTACGGTAGACCGGCAGCCATCTTTAACCTCGTAGATGATGACACCTTTGGCACAAACTCCAAGAACAATTTCTCCGTCCGAAGGCCTTTTCTCCCGTATCACACGGTGGAACAAGACGCCGTATTCAGGCAACTGCTGACAAACCTGCAGGGTTAAGAACAGAACAGACGTCACTTATAGAAGCGGTTGGTGGAGCATTGTGAGTTTTATTATTTCTAAGTACTTTGCTACTACCTTTAGGAATTCAAGCTCTGATTCGTCTGTGAGCATTTGGGCATTATTGGCATGAAGTCTCAGCAGCTCTGCCTGAATGTAAGGCAAGGCACGTTTCTCCATCACACTCTTGGAGACGTACTGGTCAGGTCGGTAGTAGTTTCTGCCATACACCTAAACAGAGTAGAGTACAGCCTTTCACAACATATTAAATTTCATTGTGTATACTACACAATGCACATTTATATGATGAAAATGCAACTTCTTTTGATAGAGAATTCTAATAGGATAGTATGGTGAGAGATGTGGCATAGGCTAATCCAACCCCTACAAGATGCCACCAATGTCGGCCATATCATAAACTCCCATTGATGGGAATGTCATTGGCTTCGACGATGGACATCAGAATATAATTGCCACCTTACAAGTGTCTGCTGGTTTTACTATTTTGTCTCACTTAGATGCTTTAAATCAGGGGTTTTCAAAGTGGGGATCGTTGTTTTCCTACAGAGTTCTTCAAGTGAAGCATGAGATAAGGAGACAACTAAACTACAAAAGCCAACCGCAAACATTTAACCGTCTTCACCAAGCTTTTGCCATAGACATAAGCTTGTCTATGGCAAGCTTATGCTAAAAATTCATAGTTTTAGATTTTTAGAATCTAAAGCTGAGGTGAGTAAAACTAGATTTATAGTTGACGCATTGAACTAGGCTTGAGGATATTGGCTCCAATCCCTTTTGGCAAAAATAAGGAAAACTGTAGGCGTTAGCTTCTACGGTAGTGCTGAAACGGTTTCCACTGTACCTGTTAATACAAGTTAAGGTATATTTGATGTTTGAACCAATAAAATAGACCTATAAGAATTTTTAGAAGGGGTCTCATTCACAGATATTAGCTATTCGTGGGAAGCCCAATTGCCTAATCATTGCAATTACTGGGCGGTCCACTGTGTTCTCATTCTTCCAAATGTACAACCTCTGGCATGCAGTCTCCATACTCTGTCTGCAAGGCCAGACCTCCCAGGTACAGAGCAGTCTCCTCATGGCAGGACAGTCTGTCTTCTAAAAGGTCCCTCCTAAGCTGGAGGTAGTACTGGTGACGGGTCTGTTTGTGCCTAAGAGAGGAAACCGGGGACATTAAGTTACTCAGGATCAGTTGGGAAACTCTTACTTTCTCTATTGGTAACTCTGGATCTGTTCCAGCAACAAATCAACTGTAGCTCGAGGTCTAGCACGCATAATTGGAATCTTTGAAATATTCCTGATCATGAGAGAAAGTTTCTTCTACTAGTGAATCTATTAAGACTTGTCAAAGGAAGCTGTTTTAGTAAACCAGTAAGCTGGAGCACTTGCCATCAAGTGTCCACCCTCACCAGTAACAAAAGAATAACTTACAAAAGAAGAGAAATGTTGTTCACAAAGAATTTGATCCTGAAGAAAAGGACAAAGGTTGTTGTAGGCACTTTCTTCCAGCTATCTGGAGCCACTTTGGAAATCTTGGTGTCATTATCAACGAAGAAAAACTCATTATCTGACCACAGAATAGAGACAAGATCAAAGACATTTGGTAAGTGCCTTGACATAGAAAGACCCACTCAACTGGTAGTCACGGCAAACCAATCGCTTCAATCGTTTTACCATCGATGTACGCAAGGCCAAAATAGAAGTGTTCCACGAGGTTTGAATGAGCCACGATCATGTCAAACACATCCCTTCCTTTGCTTTTCACTTCACACTTGACTAGGATGCTTTGACCATTTGGCATCACCACACTGAGCTCTCTATGGGTGGCTGGAGATTTTCCTTTCTTTGTCTGTGGGAAGAGGAATAAACTTGACATTAAAAAAAAAAAAGCAAAGATGCTTGAAAGCAGTTTTGGAGAGCATGAACTTACCAGGATGGATCCAGGCAGCTCCAAAACGACAAGAGGTTCCTCTAAAACTCTGAGAAACTCAGGACCAGTCATGTCCTACAACCCAGAAAGGAAGGAAGAGGAATCTCTAACAGGACATAATAGATGCCATTTAAATGAGAGTTCAGTTATTTTTGATGCCACAGAGCATGAAATGCTGCCTCACTTTCATTTTCTTGTCGTTCAAACTCGTTGTGGACTCGAACTGCAGAAGGGATCTTGCGCTGGTTGTTCGATTGCCATCCATGTATGGGCTGAAGGGGGTACGGTTCAGATGCTGCCAGCTGGGGTAACTTTCTCTGAGCCGTCCTCCCGAGGGAATCCTGGGAAGACAATTTTCTAGTCTCAGTTGGATAGGAGACAACATCTGTCACTTACGAGATAATGGCTTGGAACTAAATGTATCCATGAATTTAGCAATACCTTGGAGTTTGTACTCCAAGGTATTCGAGTACACCGTGTATTTGGTACACCTTGTTAGGTTGGACTCCCTTTTGCATTCAAAGCTACTTTAAGTCTTTGTGGAATAGGTACCAGGTGTCGGAGTCGGGCACATCCTTCAAAGACTTTGGATCACATTGACATGCTAGCATCATGCGGTTGTGCATATTTGCCAGCTGCACATCTATGATGCTAATCTCTGATTCCACCAGGCCCCAAATGTGTTTAGTCAAACTGAGGCAAACTTACTACGGATTACATTGGCTAGTTTTGTGCCTCTGGTAAGGCACAGTCCCACCAGTGGATGGAGACATTTGTTGTTAGATCTTATTTGACATGTGTTTCCATCTTCTGCTTAGCACATTAACTCTTTTTCAGAAAAGCCAAAAACCACCTCGAGCAAGAATAAACGCCTTTTCTTCCCCCCAAGACTGAGAAGTTTAGAATTTTTGCTATTTCCATCAACTGTTTTTAAGACGATTCTTCAAAATACGCATAAAAAAAATCATCGGTGGAAACACAGTTGATGTCAAACCAGTTCTATATGGTCAGAGCTCAGGTAGGCTGTGGCAACCAATGACGTTCAGTAGATACTAAGAGGCTCAACGTGTACCGAGAAAATATCCCACACACCAGTAAACCACCACCATGAAACGGTGTAGAAAATATATTTGGACTTCTTACCCTGAAGTATCAGCTGGATACGATGTTCCTGAAAAGGTTCTGTGGATCTTCTTTTTTAGGGTCCATGTTGAGTTACTGAAAGAACCTCCTGAAACACACATTAGGGAAGATTAGATTAATAATTGCTTTTGCAGCTTCGTATCTTAAACATTAGATTCTGGTGCTGTGTCTGTTCTAAATAAGTTTAATAATTGCATATTTTCACAAATAGACTATTATCTTAATAGCTAATACATTAATAGTGAAATTAACACCCCCAAACTATAAAGGTCAAGGTTAGGTGCCCCATATGCCATTAATTTAGGCACACTTTTACATGCATTTCTTGTAAAACAAACATGTTTCCCCCACAACTCACTACTTTTGATCTGAGCCATATTGAAACATGAAGTTAGTAATGAGGTGCTGTGACTTGTACTGTATCACTTCTGTTTTGCAGAATGACTGGACATTATTTTTTTATCATATTATTTCCCAGCGAACAGTCAATGTGTTCCAGATTTTGAAGTTAACACTTGTATTTCAGATCATGGTGCAGGAAGCCCTCGTGACCGTTTTCAAGTTTTTAAATGTCGTTACCGACTACGGCTGGACCTTCAACGGTTCCAGTAAGCCAGCTTAAAGATGCGGTGCAGAGGGAAACAGCTCGCCACAGCTTTTCAGTTTATGCACTAATTAAAGAAATGAGATGGGGCATTCTGAGGCACCTTTAACTTGCTTAGCTTACTGAGCTGTTTTCCCTCAAAATTGTATGTAAAGGCTGGAACTAGCCCCCTCTGCAAGGTGACTCTTCTGTGTTTAAATTGCTCTTGCAAAGTCTAGGGTTAGTGTTTTTTCTATTAGCCTTTATGTAATTTTGTACAGTATATTTTCCAGGTAAAGCTAACACTGGGCTTCTTGAGGAGTTCTGGAATATATTAAATGCAAATTGTATATATTTTTTGTACAGTTTTGGCTTAATTATTACTCTGACTTTGTTTCAACAAAATTGCCTTTTTTGGGGGTCTGTATATTCCAATTAACGATAATCGATAACACTAGTTGATGATTATTTCAACAATCGATTCATCACCATTAATCGTTTCAGCCCCACCCGCAAGAATTTAAAGGCATTCTGGTTCCATATTCATAAATCACATGTATGAAACATGATTTTCTCCTTTTTGTACTCTGTCTCTCTTTGGGTTGCCAGACAGCAACACTTAAACTCCAGGTGATGATTCCAGGTGGATCAGAGTTCAACTGATCAGTCCAGAGTTCAGATGAGCTTTCACACTTTCCCAAGCAAAGTGGATTATTTGAGGAAACGGACTCTGGTCCGTTTAAATCGGATCAAACAGCTCTGCAGTGGAAGTGCACCAGTAATAATTATATGTCTCCATCAAGGAAATAATGCATTTATTTACTAATCAGATGCTGTTGGATTTTTTAAAATTTTGTTTTAGGGTTTCCACTCAGATTTTTACAAACATTATTTTGCTGTACTATGCATCTTTGGTTTTAGTAATAAACTACAATGTCTTTTGTTCCTGCACAATTACTGGTGTCTATCTGCAGCTGGGTTTCCATTAACCAGAAAATTGCACAAATTGAAATTATGAAAATAAATTTGTTTAATGAAAACGCAACAATTTTGAGAAATCTTTTTGCTCTGGCACAAAGTGGATTTTCACTCGTTTTTCACATCACATTAGTCACATGATCAACAGCCACTTACTGCTGGCGAAAACGACAAAAAGGACGACAGGAACTAGAATGAGGATAATGGGGTTTTTCTTTCAGACACTGCAGATGATGAGCGCTAGCACCATGGCTGAATTATAAATATATCTCATGTAGTTGTTTACATCCGTTACATTATCATAAGTCATGATTTTTAATGACTTATCTCGAGAGCAAGGTCATTCACATGTAATTTTAACTTCATTTCTTCAGCAGTTGCGTTTTCATTGACCATATATTTGAGCAATTTGAGATTTTGAATATAAATTTGCTTATTGGAAACAGCAATTTTGAAAAAACATGTTTTTTTGATCAAAAGTTTTGACATTGATATGAAGTCTTTTTTTTTTTTAGCTGTGTCAAAGTTGGTTACATCTGGAAAACAATCGAAAAGGTTGTTTTTTTTCCCCCAACAACCGCGCGTCGCCACAGTCGCAAACTGTGAAGAAAACGACAGGAAGTAGTTGGAGGATCATGGGACTGCATGTTTTTTTAATGACTTATCATGTGAACGAGCTTATCCATGTGTAATTTTCATTTCAGTTTTCATTTAATGGAAACAACATATTTGCGAAACTGTGTTTTTTTGACATTAGCAGAATATACTCAAAGACTGACGCATATTTGTAATGGAAACGCAGCTTGTGTTAAACTGGTTGTTGAGACCTGGAACTTGTCATGGTAAAAGCTTACTGTGGACATATTTAGTACTTTGCTTTGCAAACAGTTGTATTAAATCCCCGTGTTTCTTAGCAAGAAAGCCAATAAGCACACTCCTGAAAAAGTCAAAACGATGTCAAACTTCAGCTCAAACAAATGGGATCAGTTTCTTACTGTGTAATCTATCCCTGACCATCTGACTGCGGTCTGTCAGCGGGGATCCGTTTTCAGTCATGGCCACGTGGTCGGCCTGTAGAGACAGCACGTTCCGGCTCGATTAAACAAGCAGAGGACTGGTTTTACGGAAGAAAACAAAGAAGAGAATGCGGCCACGCACCGAGTTTCTGTAGATATCTTCGACCAGCTGCCTGATGAGGCGCTCTGGGGACGGCAGCATGGAGGACTTGTGGTGGAACTCGCAGGTCTCCAGCACCGTCAGCAGGTCGGTCCTCCTCACCGCCATGTCCTCACACATGCTCAGCAGCAAACCCTCCAGCTCTGTGCTTATCTGGACTGGCTGAGGAGAGGCCAGCAAAACCCAAAACAGCTGAGAGGATGGAAGACAGCGACCGGGATGAGAAGCAAAGCAGTGAGGAGCATACCTGGTTCTGAGGTAGGTGATAATCAGCGCACCAGTAAAGAGTCATTCCCAGTGAGTATACTATCACCTGAGGGTCAGACACACAATACTGTGTTAGACATTTTATTCTAAAATAGGTACTAGTTTGTTTTTTTTTCTCCACAAAAGTTGTGCTGTGGGGAATTATCTCAGATAAAAACTGGGGCGTGAACTTCAGAGCTTGGCAGAGGAGAGGCTTCAAGAAGCTAAAGAGCTGAAGCTAAAATCCACAAAGCTAACCAGAGTACAGAAGCACATTATTTTTGTTTTATTTGACTGAGTTATCTGCCACAGAGCACAAAGGAGTTGTAAACTTGTCTGTAGAACATTATAATTAAGTAAAGAATATTTAAAATATAAAAATTACTGCTGTACAGAGTGTTGTTATAGTTAGCGAACAGTGCTAACTGTGCTAATTGCTAATGGAACATGTTGAAAATGGCTTAGAGCATCCCATAGTTGAGTTTTTTGAACTTTTGGGGAGTTCTTTGAATCTTTTATGTACACATATGGTTATTACGTCCCTCGTGAATATTTAATAACTGTTCAAAGCAAAAAAAAAAACCCAAAAAACCCCATAACATTTCAAACTTAGCTAAAAGGGAGGTTTCGAGTTTATTCTTAGTGAGGTCGACACCTATGAACATTCAGTCTGTGTATCATTTTACCAGCTCACTAGCTAAAAGGATTCTTCTTTGGGGTAATTATGTAGTTATTTTTTTCATGTGTCATTATGTACTGTTGCTACATAATGGCTCATAGCTTGTTGCTAACCAGGGCACCAGGTTAACCAACAGAAACTTTTGTGATGTTTTATTCTCCCCTACCCCCCATTTTTGTAATCAGACGAAAGGTTTTCCCGCTCTCAGACCTTTTCAGCAGCAGCTCTGGTGGACGGAGTGAGACCCTGCTGGACCTCGGGAGCTGTGTAAGAAGCCACGTCTTCACTTCGTGCGCAGCTCTTGAAGGCCAGGCTCCCGTTGGCCGACAGTAGCACTGAGCCAGGGCTCAACACATTACACATATTCCCTGGACCTAAACACGGCAGACCACAAACTCTTTACCAAGAGTTACAAATCATAAACCAACAAACAGTGGATCAATTTTGGGACATTTTAAATCGTATAAATGAGAATCGTGAATTTTTAAAATTTTTTTCCGTGACGCAAATGTTTTTTTTGGCACAAACCTGCGTCACATGTTCATCTAATGTGTTGTTTCAACATTTTTCTGAGTCCGCAGGTTCTTATAAGCTGTATGTTTAAGAATGTACAGTTCCTGTACGTGTAAGTTTGTACTTAGACTTGGTCACCTTTTTTGCAGATGTCCAGTAAGGCATCAGCGGCGGCCAGCAGCAGACACCAGACTTCATCCTCTTCCAAGGGTGAACCCCGGGCCTCTAGCACCTCCGTCAGGGTCACAAATGTGCCCATCCTGCTACACATGGGCTGCTCAGGCAAAAATGACACAAGGCTGTGAATTAAACGGCCTGGACCGTTCGCATTGAGCACAAACATACTGGTGTATTTGCAGTTTTAAAAAGGTACCCGACACATTTTGTTCACCAATAAGCCGACGGTTTAGTAGGATTTAAAGAGAAAAAGGCTGGAGAAAACCCAACACCAATTCAACACTTAATTCTGCTCATCTTTTCCCTGAAATAGAAACAGATATTTACCGATGACCTTGTGTTGTGTGCAAGAAATGCTGGATGAGGAGACATTAGAGGATTAGTGATCAACGTAACTAGATTAATCAATAGAAACAGCAAGAGGCTAACAGTTTTCAAGATTAAGAAAATAAACCCTGAAGGGATCGTCCTGCTGTACATGCACAGCTACATTAATCTGTTGTACCAGCACCCACTCAGTCTGTTCTATAATTTGGGGCAGTAAGGACAACATAATTACATCTCGTACACCCCCAAAATACCTACAATTTAACTTTCTATGCTGTTCGTGTCCAAAGTCTGCTTTTCGGTTTTTCAACTTGAGATGAATAATCTACATTATATAGCATTTTTCAAATCAAATTCTTGGCTTAGAAAGCATACAATTTGAAACATTAAAGTGTAACTAGCCCCAAATTATTATTATTTCTGCTAATAAACTAAAGTTATTCAGGGTGTTCCTTTGAAAATGTCATTTCCTCTTGCCTTCGCACTCTTGTGTAGCAAGTAGGGCCACAAACAGATTCATTCAAAGTATAACCAGCTGATTGAGATCCAACTTTATCAAAAGCATCAACGTTTTCTGTTTGAAAATGTCACAGAAAGGTAAACCCATGATTAGAAGTTATAAATACTCTAAGAGGTTTGAAGGGGGGGCGGTTAAATGAATTCAGTGAGCTAAGCTGGGTCAGTTCGGGCTTTAATAACCCAAACTTTTACCCAGCACTAACCCACCACCTTACTCTTATCAGATGAATTTTCCACACTGCTTTCTGATTCTGCCAAAACGTCAATACACACGTTGGGTCAGTATTTTCTCACCTGATACTGAAGTCTGAATGGTTTGAGGGTTACCTTACTTATGCCTCAGAACCAAGCTGTCATGCAAAGGAAGACTTCTTGTTGGATAGCTGGCTTGTCTCTATCACTGATGCACAAAGGCAAATTTAATAAAACTGGAACTTTAAATATTAGATAAGCTAAACAAAAAGCTGAGTCTCTCCGTCTAGCAGCACATTATTCTCTGCCATCACTCTCTTCTTTAGCCAGCTTGGTTCAGAGATACTTCAGTCCCATTAGATAGCTCTGAAAAAAATAAGAGTTCACAACTTTTCATACCTCATATTCACACACCTTTTAAACATAGGTCAGACCACCTGGGGACACACATCCTGTTTCAGTGTACGTCACACCGGCAATGGAGAAAGTCATCCTTTCTCCATTGACAACTTTGCAATTTCCATTCAGGAGTTTTTAGCTGTTTGAGAATCATCGTCCTACAAATGTGCACAAGTTCCTCACCAGGTGTGATAAGTGTTCCTCAAAAGTATTCACGTCACCCGCAGATATACATGAATCCGATAACTGAAGTGGACTAGCTGAAGAGAACCAAGTGCATTTCTGCATAAAACACGGCAACAAACTTCTGACCAATCGCACACCACATCCAACAGAGCTCTGCACAAAATGCTGAGAAAGGGGAGGAGGACGCCAAACTCCTGTCGTCAAAGAGAGCTGATTTCCATGCTTCGGATGGGACTGCCTTAAACTATGCTAAATTCTAAACTAACACTGGATGATCGCTCCCTGTCAAAAGGCTTATTTAACATGTACTGATATGCATTCAAACAAACAAATTTACTATCAAGCATTTAATCTCAAAACTTAGATTATTTTCGCTCAATTTAACATCGTGCAGGTTTTTTGCCCCAGTCCAGGTCAGGGTCTTTCTGTCCTGATCATGTCTTAATCTGCAACAGAGATGTTTTACTTAAGACTGTCCCTTGAGGAAAACTAAAGACCTTTTCCTCTTTCAGCAAAGAAAATGTAAAGTAGATGTATTGCTGCTGTCTTAGTCTTGTCACCATTATACTGGGTGAAGATCCTGCTATACTATTCAAATTTAGGCAATCTATTTGACTGAGGCCGGATGTTAGCAGAATTGAAAAACCTCCTTGAGTTTTAAAGCTTGACACTGCAGCACCGGTATCATTAGTCAAATATTTGCTTCCAAGGATAACATCTACATGATCAGACCGTGCTTCAGGCAAAGACTTGGCCTGCCACTTTCACATGGTGTCAAGCTAAAGCAAGTTATTAGCAGATCACACCCCATGAGCATGGCCCAACTGTCTTTATGAAGTGTTGGGTCAACGGAGTCTCATTTTTCAAGTCATGTTGGTGTGCCTGGAAACATGTCATGGATACGTTGCCACCAAACTGCCTCACACTCCACCAAAACCCTGTTGGGCTGACAGCACCGTAACAAATGACCCTGGAACATAACCCTTTGTGCATGCGCAAAAGCCTGGGGAAATTCTTCCATGCTAACTCCACGTAATGGGAAGCCTGCAGTTTTCTGAACACACTGCTGAAGATTACACAATGACCTTGCAAATGTCTTCCATGTTTCATTCATTTTCTTTATATTCACCAATCCTGCAATCTGAAACCATCAAGAAACATCCTTGGTGGCTTTTCCTTTTGGCAAATTACGTTGAACAGAGTTACAGTAGTTCTGCTTCACTGTAAGCAGACTTTGTGCAAACATTTTTGGAGGTTGTGAACGTACAAGTGGTTCTAATAATACTGGGCACTTTTTATGCATTTATCATTCGATATTAGTCAATTCAGCCAAGTGATTTAACAGAAGGATGAAGGCACACCGTTTTCTTATTGTTTGATGCAAGTAATGTGCCAAAACAAGGCTGTGCACAAAGCTCTGAGTGCTGATCTGATTTTTGTTTTCTGCAATTAAATATTTTTGAATTCCTTGAATCCAAAAATATTTGGATTCAAATATTTTTTGATATTTTGAATCCAAAAATTAAAATATCCAATATTGAATATTGAATAATATTCAAGTCCGAATATTATTTAAACTAATTTGCTTTTGGCTTTTATGGCAACAGGTTTTAACCCAGATTAAGACTCCTGGAAGATTTCTGTCAGGCATGAGAGACAGCAATCTCATGAACATCCATCTAGATTCTTACTTTGTATATGTTTAATCATCCCATGGTTGCGAACTAATGTGTGTTTTTAATGGCTAATGGGCAAGATGTGGCTATACCTTGTGCTGATATCCATTCTACCACAAAGTAAGCCAGAGACAAAAGGGGAAGACAACGGTGCAATACCAGAAACCTGAGCGTGATGGGATGTTCTCCTGGAGAAAGAATCCATGGCAGTACATTACAACTCAACAAAGAGAGACTGCCTCAGTTCAAACCCAGAACCTTGTTCTTGCAAGCCAGCAGTTTTGTCCAACTCAAATGTTGGGCGTGAAAACACCCAGTAGGGACATATTTTTCATGATACTGTGTTGTTCAAGTAACTAGAATCATTTCTGTGGAGGGTTGACCGGTGCCTTACGAACCACGCTGGTTCTTACTTCTTGTCACTTTGACCGGCGGCGGCGGCGGCGCTGCGTTCAGGAAAAGGAGGTGAGGCAACAGAATGCAGTCAAGATGGAGTTTATTTGAACTGCAGGTCACAGTTACACCGACACTCATTTTCACAGTGAGGCAAAGAAGCTGGCTTTTATATATTGGGCTATTCCAACACCCAGGTAAAGGGGAAGACAAAATAAAACAAGAAATCATTTTTCACAAAACAAATGGTAACAAATAATATTTACATGCATGCACATTATTAGAACTAAACTAATCAAAGATTAAATATAACTTAATATAACTCTTCAAAGCATTACCCCTCTTAATTGAAAATGGCATGCTCCAGGAACTTTTTAACAGCACTTGTCTCCCTTTTGTTACTCCACCCTGCTGAGGAGACACACCCGAAAGGTAAACCTCAAACAATTAACCTAACATTTGCCCCACATTCCCCCTGTCCTGGAAGACTGGCCAGTCCCTCTGCCTGGAAGAATGTTGAATAAATAAATGCCAATATAACTGAAATAAAGAACTGAAACAAAAAGCATTTGTTCTATAAATAAATATATCAATAATAATTAATTAGGGATGGAGCCCCTGGTCTCCATCACACTTCTATTTGTCACAAATACAATGAGCCACAAAACTAACATCCGCAATTTTTGAAATGACAAACTTTGAAAAGTTTATTCAAAATCTTTTGAATAAAGTAAGTACTTATCATCTTTTTTGTGTGGTTCTTCCATATCAAAACCTGTTCTAAATGTCACAAAGCTCAGCATGATGCTTCCCTTTTTGGACTTGGCTGTGAGCTGTTTAAGGCCATTACAGACTTACAGAAAAGGAGGTTTGCTTATGAATGCAGTCAGGATCTCCATATGAAAACAGTTCAGGGTTGATACTTTTCAAGTATTTCAAAGACAAAGTTCAGGATGACAAGATGTGTGGACATTATGAATGTGAAAGCTAAGGGTCTCTAGTTCAAGGTCATGGTGTCTGGACCATTTACAGCTGTCCACACACAACTCTCTCTGACGTTTTTCCCACAAACCTCTAATGCGGATCGGACGGCTGTTGCAAATTTAAACTTCAATCATTTCCTTGATAGTTAATGAAGCATCTTAGTCCTTTTCTTAGCAGGTTGTCTTGTTGTTTTAAAGTCTTTAACTTACTTTATTGTGCTTTAACTGGATGTCCTGTCTTAGCTGTTGCTGCTGACTTGGCTGCCAGTTGACAGAAGACTGCTTCACATGCATTTAATTCTCTGGCAGTTTGACAGCTGGCCAAGAAACTCCAGCTCTGTTAATCAGGTTATGGGCACTATAATTCAAATAAGATCAACCAAACTATCTGTTGATGTGAAGTCACGTCACAAAAATAGGATCTAGAATATTTTATCTGGAGTTGGAAGACAGTTTTGGGCGGCTTCTTTAGGCCATGAATCTCACAATATGCAGATGATGCCATGATAGGATAAAATTATCTATGGGAAGCAAAACTTCTGTACCTCTTTTTTGCTCTGGGTTTCAGTTGTTGACCTTGACAGATAAGGCAGTGTGAATAGCAACAGAACCCTAACAGAGTTCCCAGACCTGGTGGATAAATGTGCTATAAAGGAAACCGCTCTTGTGTGAGAGTTCAACAGCTGTTTCAGGTGACCTTTGATTAAGACCTACGGGACACATCCGAACACATCTGGTTGGAGGGGTAGACAAATAGAGAAGGTCGAAATCAAATACCTAACATTAAATAGATCTGTTGTGTTTTTATGACTAAATAACCTGGTATTAGGATACAAACAATACCAAAGAGTCTCGGAAATCTTTGTAGCTATTTCTGTGACCAGAGGATAAACAAACACCGCTCTCTAAGAACTTTCTTAAAGTGTTAGCATGACTGTCATTTTCAGGCGTGTTTCCAGTTCTATCTCACAAGGAGGTTTTGTGGTGATCCAGTAAAACTAAAAAAAAAACAAAAAAACAATCATTGCTTTTGTCTGAGCAACAAATGGTTTCACCATATGAAGGATGCCAAGCAAAGTGGCTCTTGTATAACTGACTTGTTACTCCGTCTACCGTGAAGGAAAAGCACAGGAACCTGGTTGATTACGCACATATATAAATATAAATGTTTGCACAGCTCTCTGTAGCCACACTACATCGCCATCACTTGCTTTAAGACATCTTTCTTTCCACATGTGCTGTGTTGAGAAATGTCCCACTTAAAATCCCATTTGATAAGCTTTCTACAAGTTATGCAGCTTACCTTATTTCATCAGGTAGCTGAGAAGATTGTCTCTAAGTTCCTCCAAACATCCGCCACTCTGAACTCTAATCCTTCCTCTTATACACCCCCCACTGCCATTTCGCCCACCTCTCCGTTGTCCTGTCTGTCATGACAGCTCGTCCCTGTATTATCACATCGGCATGGGACGGTCACAATCATGTCCCCCAGGGGGAAGAAGTAATCAGCCCCATAACTTTGTTTCCTCCTGACTTGTGTCTAATGACGCCATGTTCTACCTTTTCTGGAGTTTTTGACTATTTTTAGCCGAAGGGGAACTTACTGTAAGAACTTAATTGGATTTGCAGGGCAAGCCGAAGACAGATGGGGCAGCAAAGGGCCAATCCACTGTAGGGAGGACTGTGTTAATCTGGTGTTTTAACTACAACTGATAAGTTAATTGCCCCGCTTTCTGACAGAATCTATAAACACAGGCATGATTGTTTGCCATTTGTGCCTATCCAAATAAATCACTGAGGTTTATTGCTTTCTACCAGAGCCAGAGATGAAAAAGGTGTTAAAGTGGCAGTATTATGTGTTTTCCAGTGCCATTTTAAGCACAATCAAGTAACTCTTAACTTCAGTTGTCAAAGAAATGCTTTGTATATCAAATATGACTTAAAGGACATTTTACTCTGTAATTGAATGCCTCAAAATAGGGCCTCTGTCTCTTTAAAACTCCTGCTCTTTCTGAAACTCAATCTTTAGGACGACATCACAGTATGGCTCCTCTGTTGACCCTTTAACAACATTTCCACCAGCATTGCACCAAGAAATATCTCGTACAATGAGCTCAGGAGATGAGCAGTTTCACCAGGTGCTTGCTAGTTGCTGCTGGCTAATCTGTTGGAATTTTATCTCTTTATCTTTCCCAAAGCCAATTTTGACATGCGGTGTAAATTTGAACGGATGATTTTTGGTGAAATTTAAAAATTATTTGCCTTTTTATCTTGTAAATATATAAAAATGTCTATTTTACGCCAACTGTACTTGTAGCTGAACAATGAAGTGGCATGAAGCGAACACCATAAAGCATACCACTGTCACTGTTGGCAAAATCGCCCCACAGCATGATGCCACCACCACCAGAAGTTTGCAGACACTTCATGGATCCCACAAGCTGTAGCACGCCACCTGGAGTGCACACTTTGTAAGTCTCCATGTAATTGTGGAATGGAGTTTGTTTCACAGTTATCTCAAGGCTGACATTATCTGGTTACAGAAGCTTTTTTTTTTTTTTTTTTTTTTTAAACACTTTCCCCTTCCACTCAACTTTCCACAGCACTCTGTGAACAGCAAGCATCTTTAACAATCCAGTTTTGTGGCTTACCCTTCTTTTTGAAGGTGTCACTGATTGTAGAGCTGTAAGGTTAGCAGTCTCCCACTGTGATTGAGAGCCATACATATTAATAATGAATTAAAAACCCGTTTTCTTTTTGGTCTTTCATAATTTTCCGGCTCATTATAATGAGCCGGAAACCTCAATCATCAAAGTGGACTAGAAATATCAACCCAGTAAATGAGTTTTTAAATATAATTATTAGTAAAATTCATCTTCTTGATCACGACTTCTTGTATTTTTGCTAATACGTTCAGAATACTATAATTTCTATTGGCTAAATAAATGTGCTTACTATATAAGCAAGCGTAAATAACACGTCGCGCGCGACGTCATTTTGAAACGTTGCACAACAGTTTCTCCCGGCCGCTCTTGAACGTCCCCCGGCTCTCATTGTGCAGCCGAGGAAACATCGGAAGGTTTCGACGTCGTCGGTATGAAATGGCAGAAAGCGCCTGTGTCGCGGAAGCACAGAGATTAGGCTACGTCGGAGCTGCACATGTTTACTGCGGCGACCCCGGCCTGCTGAACTGAGAGCTAACGGGAGCCCGTCCGTCTGGGGCGGGGGGAAACGTGGATTAAAGACCACCAGGATTTCCTGCCTAAAAAAAAAAAAAAAAAAAAAAAAAACACCCCCGTCCAGCTCGGGTCTGAGGGAGGCAGCAGGCGGCGGCTGCGGGTCGACACTGCTGGAATTAACCGGAGAGGGGTGAGCTCTGCGTTTCGGTTGTTTTTCTACCCGTTTTCTCCGTGTTATTGTCAGCCGTGGGGGGAGAGGGATGGGCCGAATGGAGCTGCTCTAAATGAGTGCAGCGTTTTTAGGAAGAGCAGCGCAGCAGGCAGGACAGGTCTGGCCTAAAGGCGAGAAGGCAGCCAGCCCGAGTGACTGCCGAGAAGCTCTCCACTGTTACACCTTTATAACCGAGCTCGGACCGCAAATAAACCCCGCTGTGATAGTTTTTACTCGTCAAACTATCACAACGTTGCGCTTTAACGGTGACCTCCACTCAGCGCTCGTATAAAGCCAGAATAGCAGCTTCCATGTAAACACTAAGCACCAGTTGTTGCCTTTGAATACACCCTGCTTCCAGCAGCTAGCATCAAGTTGACTACTGCCTCAACTTTGAATGTGACTTAGCTCAGTTGCTACCTTAAAAGTCGACACCTTTTGTAGCAGGTAATACTGTAAGAACATGTTTGTGTAAGCTAGCGTAAAAGGGAGCGTATAGTCAAGTGTTAGCCCTTTTTTTGATTCAAGGCTATGTTTTTTTTTGTATGCTATTTTGTAATACGTCAATGCAACGCCGGTTCATAAGTTTGTGCTTCCCTAAACACAGTTTGATTTGTCGACCCAATTCCTGTTTCATGAATAAACGGCTCATACATGATGCTTCTGATAAGGGCTAGCATGAAACTGAATGGATGTAAAGCAAAAATAACCCACTGTCGTTTAAATACACTAGCATATTTATCAGAATGGCTCATTTCATAAATGCATATTTATTAGTAGTTTTAAATGCTGGCTATGTTGAATGTTATACCCGGTTTTTGATATGGGCAGTTGCCCAGGGCGGCATTCGCAAGCAAGTCACTCACTACAAGGTAAAAAACACTATAGACTGTGTCAGTTGTACTGTCAATTGCTTTTATCCATAAGCTATTGGTGAGAAATTTTCAATTGAGTTAACTGCGGCGCCTGTAATCAAGCAAAATTACTCACATTTTAATTTAAAAAATGTAGCATTTTTGATGCTAAATTATTGAATAAGTAGACATATGAGTTCCACAACAAAAATATTTATTGTTTTTAATCTGTTATTTAGGTTACACAACTATATCAGATTAGTGCAACGTGCTATTATACCAATATACTGAGATGCTATTTTAAGGTTGAAGGAGTTGGCCTTCACTTAAGGAAGGGTGCCACCCCCTACCTTTATCTCCTTTAATTAAATGAAACCTGTAGGTATTATTAATTTAGTGTTGTGCTCCACAGCAAAGAGAAAATAACAGAAAAGCGATTGAAGAAGAACTCAAAACCCCTTTTTTCTCGCTCTCTGGTTCGGAAATGCTGCACATGCACTTGTGGCCATAGCAACCGACAGCAGTGCCACTATATGCTTCAAGATTCAACACCAAAGAACACTCAAACATTTCCCCACACAAAGAACAGAACATTAAGTCTGTTACACTGTTATGTTTTTAGGTTTGATGTTTATTTTGCGATTATTAATAAGTAATCGCTGTGGTAGATTAACTACTGCTGCTGTTAGCTAATCTAACACAGTGGTGCTTGATTATCTAATTTAAACTCCTGATTTGCTCATGATCTGCCAGAAAGTTGGTGTGTGGGTTGCCTTTTTTTTTTTTTAACTTGATCAAAAACACCCAGAATTCTGCAGCACATCTACAAGTTAAAGTTGTCAAAGTCAAGCTAGCAAAACTTACCTACTTCCCCCTCCCATTTCTTTTTAATTAGAACTTTTTCCTGACTTCGTTCTGTAGTCGTTATAGAGTTGACGATTAGTAGCAAAGCACTGCGTCCCTTTGTCTTTTATATATCACGCATACATCTAAGATTAAACATGTTGTTAACTTGACAGCTAATACCAGTGCTAGTCATCATCAGTGCGCAACATTTTACCGTCCAGCATGGAGCTGGGGAGTATGAGTATGACATCACGCTTCAACTTGCTGTTGAACTGTTTTCAGTAGTTTGTTTGTTCCTGACTATTCACCACTTACTTTCGGTCTTCTCCTTCGACGTCCTTCAAAAGGACGCGTGTCCCGAATTTGGTCGGACACGCCCATCTTCAGTGGCATCGTTAACGACACTGATCATAGCTGAAGCAAGCTGAGGTAGGTTTCAGCTTGCTTGCTGTCTGTGTTTCCAGTAAATGCATCTTGTTCCACTATTGATCTGAGACGCCTGTGTTGTGATGTTTTTGGCTCCATGCACTGCACACTGCTGCAGGGGAATGCACCAAGAAACCTGACTCCTGCACCAAAAAGTGAAAGGTGGCCAGAGTCTCGGCACGCACGCGTCCGTACGTAAAGATGTGTGCCGAGTCGGTGGTTGAATGTGCCATTTGTCCTGGTTGCAAAGATCCAAATGCCACTGAAGACACATTGCATGTGTCAGTTCGGTCAACAGTTGCGTAGAATCGTGGTCGGGTCTGTCTCTGTCCAGTGTCGGCACCTCCTGTTCTGCCATCGCTGTGCAAACAGGTCTGAAGTTCCCGTCTTGTGTTTCTGTGTAAATAAGACATAAGGTGGTAAAACAAAGTTCATCCTCAATCAAACAGCTGGGTTTAACTGCACATAAATACTTTTACTTTTATTTCTTTTTTCAGTATGTAAAATTGATTAACATTAACAGATGTTAATGTTAATCTAGGGATGTAACTGGCAGTCATTTTAGTAATTGTTTATTCTGATGTTAGCAAAGCTCATTTGTATCTGACAAATAAAGCTGAAAAAAGGCTGCAGATTTTTCATTTAATCACTTCAGCCTTTTTATACAACATTATAAAAACGTTAAAAGATGCAATAAGCAAGTATTTAAATTTCTTTTTCCTTTTTTTAAAATAAGAAAGTAAAGCATTTACTGTATAAAATACAATAACACAAAACTCTTTTAGTGAACATTTGCTCATTTGTATCAAAATGAATCTGCAGCTAAAAAAAAATACTTCTAACCTCAACATGTGATGTTAGCAAAGCTCAGGCCTTATGAAGTGTATGACGGATCTGGTGATTAATTTTTGGATTAATAGATTAATATTTGAATAACAAAAGGTTCTTAATAGGAGTTTATTTGTATTTTTTAACAGAATTTGAACCAAATGAAGCTAACACTATAGCACTTGAGGAGTTATGGATAGCACATACTTAGCATTTTGTTCTCTCTTAAGTGCAAAATGTATAAATTTTGTACATTTTTGGCTTAATTACCACTTTGAGTGTGTTGTTCTTTCAGCTAAATGGCTTTTTTTATTTTTCTGTCTGCACTCCTGTTAATGATTATTCGATTACTGAATGAGTTGACAGTTTTTTCAGTAATTGATTCACCACAATTAATCCGATTCATCGTTTCAGCCCTGATTCGATCCTAAGAAGTGATCAACAAAAGGACCAAGGCGGAGTTGTGCAGAGGAATGATTCTCATGACAACCAGACTTATGTTGTCATGGTTTTTCATCTTTAATGTGGGGTTTATTGATCTTTCAGCTGTTGGGTCAAGGTGTGCGCTAACTATTGCTTTTCATACTCACAGTATCTCTGAGTAATATTTAGACGCTATATGTTTTTGGTGCAGACCTCTGACCCCTCCCTCTGGGTTGTGTTTGGATACATCAAACCTCTCGGGTACATATTATTGTCTTTATGCGAACAGGAAGAGCACACCTGGTGACTTAAACACAGTTATAGTCAACACAAGCTGGATCTGGACGTTCAGGGAGAACTTGATCATGGCCGAAATAATCTGTTCACAAAAACAGACTTTCTGCGCGGAGTAAATATATACACTCTTAATGTCGGCTCTGTTTGCTTTGGCATTTTTATGTCAGAAGCGATTCAGCTTCTGTGGCAAATTAAGCTGACAGTTTTTGCTGCTTGTTAAAGAAAAAAAAAAAAGGGCTAAATGTGACATGAAGGGGTGTTGAGTTACGGTATGTTATGTGGGAAAACTAACATGCTGTGGCAGAAACATCTCAAAGGTTAAAGATGGCGACCGTACCAGAATCATTAACAGTCCCTTAAATGGCCACACATAGTAGCCATGGCTAAACGCTGAGATTCAAAGTGTGTTTTAATTGATTTGATCAGGTTGGCAAGATGACAAGATGGAAAAAATATTCTTGAAGCATTTTTGTACATTGCACCAAGTGACAGGCGACTTTGCATTTTCAACATATGTAACATATGCATTTTCAACATACATTAAAGATTGCAAGGCTGCCATATTTGGTGGTACATGACTTTTTTTTTGGGACGGGTGGCTGGGTGAACCCAATTTGTTTCCCGCCCGCACCCACCTGTTTGATTTACACAATAAAAATGACACAATTATAACAAATGGCAATTTAAAACAGGAGTGGACAAAATGTAAAAATGAAATATTGAAAAAAAAAAATCAATGTATGATTGAAGAGTAGCAGTAAATAACAACATAAATGTAGAGAAAACAATTAAATGAAATGTTGCAATAAATGAAAATATTGCATCAAATGCATAGTGAATATGAAAAAAAATTGAAAAATGATTGAGAACTATATAATTTGGGAAGAGATGAAAATAGAATACTGATGTTACAATAATACTGTCAGAAATTCTAGAGAAATATTACCTTATGTCACATCATATAATCAATAAGTCCACGAATATCAGCCAACCGACGTATCAGTTGACCTCTAATTCAAACTGTTTGGCAGAAATCTGTCCATCCAGCTGGATGGACTCTCACTTTTATTTATTCCCAAAGTTTTATAAACCAATATGCTACATATCTGGCAGAGATCATAAGGATGGAAACAAAATAATACATAATTTGAACCAAACCACTCTGACAGCAGCTGAAAATAGGTAACCGGCAGTTATTTGGGAAATGTCAAGTTGGTTTGGAAAGATTTGTGTTTCCTTAATTCATTAAATCATCATATGTCATCAGAATGTCTTTTTCTGATTTCAGTAGTAGCTAAAACGTTGGTTGCACTAAACCTAAAGCACTATACCAAAGGTACTATGCAGAGACTGATGCTAAAGCGCTAAAGAGCTAACTTCATTTCGAATTACGTCTGCGTCAGGACCCCATCCTGACGCAATGAAACACTGTAGTTTCCACACCCTTCATCCCAATACATGTGCTCTACACACTACTAAAACACTGCAGATCCAAAAAATGTCTAAACTCAGCACTTACGAATAAATCAGTTGTATTTTCTTCCCTCAAGAGAGCAAAAGCAACAGGATATCAGGCCCGCTGTAGCTCTGATACTGAGAAAATGTGTGGAAGGTGTCCCTGATAAGAATGGACAAGGACTGTTTTTACAGCTGTTGCTTTCTTATCTGTGTTTACTCTTGTGTATCTCTTTTTTTGTTGTTTTGTTTTAAACTAAACAGCACACCCCCCAGCCCCCCGTTAGCCTCATTCTGTAGGGGAAGATGACTGTGTTTCGGCTCTTTAGTGATGTGAACACATCCTCCGTCTCTGTGTGCCCCAGGACGGTTTTGCTTAGATGCATTTCTGATCTGAGATGAGGTGAATATGGCAGGAGGGAAAGGGGGAATACGACGCAGATGAAGCCAAGCAGAAAGCATCTCTCGGAGAAAAGGAGGAGGCAGAAGCTGTTGGAACCCTTGCTCTTCATGTGTCACGCAAATTCGCTGGGCTTTTATACCAATGATCAACACACAGCAGTGGATAGTCACTAATTGGAGGATCCACAGTTCATATTGTTTTAGGATAAAAAGATGCGAATAGTTTTTGTTGCATTAAGAATTACGTCAAAGACTGATCACTCAGTGATCCCCAACAGACATTTTCTAGTCAGGTGAAGGTTACACACCTGGCGATGTTTGTCCATTCGTCTTTGCAAAATAATTTCAGATCTGTGAGATTACATACAAAATGTCTGTGTACAGGATTTTTAAGCATCAACTCTCAGGTGAATTAACACGCCAGCCTTATGTCATTTGCTGAGGGCAACTGGTTTTATTTAAGGATAGCCCCTGTAGTCATCCTTCTTTCAGTCAAATCGGCCAATCATTTCTGTTCCTACTTAAGAAAAGCATCGCTGTAGCTGCCATGTTGGAAGGTGCAGCTTGTCATGTGAGTTTTAAAGGGGCAGTGTTCTGTTCAATTTATTTATTTTTTTTAGCTGTTCATCACATTATAATGCTATTCCTTCATTAAAAAAAAAAGGAACCCAGAGTGTTGCCTTGATTCTTTCATGAATTTTTGAGAAAGCCTTTAATCTCAAAAATTAAAGCGGTCCAAAACGCCTGCTTGGACCTTCCAGACCATTTTTAGAGTCACGATTTGATTGAGAAACAATCAAATCGTTTCTCGGACGTTCTACAAATTCTGTCGAAATTCTGTGACTGACGAGAGGAAAAGACATTTATTTGAAACAATTCAATAAAGTTCTGTACTGCATCAAATTTCATCAGTCTACAATTAAACAAAAGTTAGTATTATGTGAGTTTAGCTGCATGGCTTTTTCTTAAATAAAAAAAAAAATCAGAGAATTCATCAAAATACATTCGGTGGACAGACTTCTGGGGCGGATGGGTGGGCGCATAATGTGATATGCGTTAGACGAGCAATTTAAACACTTTAAAATCCATTTTTCAACATTTTCAGCCTGCTAGTAGAGGCACTACGGTAATCCACCAGCAGTCCACCATGTTTTGTTTTAAAAAATGTTAAACGTTACAAAAACCTGGAGGGAAACGGCAGGCATCATAATTTGGAAATAATAGAATGTGACTCTAATGGGCTTCTGCAGGAACAATCAATGCATTAACTATAAACATGGCTTAATCCATCTTTGATCTTATCCATCATCCATTTCACTGCTACTGATGTATAAAAAAACCCTGTTTAAATAAACAAACAACATTTAGCCTGGTGGGGAGCAAGTGAAGCCTGGTGGCCCGCCAGGCTAATAGTACACTGGGGCAAACTGATTCAGAATTTCCAGGATTAGGAATTGAAATTCTCCGTAGAATTTGTTATTTTCTTTACCTGTAGTTTCCAGAGCACATGTTGCAATGTAATCAGTCTTTTCAACATCAGTTGACTGACTTTTAATCAGACTGCTACCTTTGTGTCGCTCGCTTCCTGCTCCCAGTACTGGCTCAGGTTCAGATAAACCGGACCAACTAAAGAACCGGGGTTACCTATGAATAGAGGGGTGGGAGAAGAGGAAAAGAGTTGAAGGTTAACTGATGGGAAAAGGGAATGGGCGGGGTAAAATGACACTATTCAGACAAGTCTCTGCAAAGCCTGTATCTTCTCAGTTCAGTGCTCCAAATCCTACTAATGGTTTGTCATCCTCATACCCAGCATGAAACCCTGTTTCCTGTCCCTCTGCCCGGGTCACTGCTCCGTAACTCCAACGTTTAGGTTTCATGTAGACTACATGTACAGCTCATCTGATGCATTCCAGAGACGCAGTAATCTCTGGAATTGATGCCGTTTTGGATTGTATGCATGGCCAGGTTGGTTTTTCTTGCCATCTGAATCAGAACTTTTGCTGGTGAGTGTAGACTTTAATTGAGCCTCGTCAGAGGAGGCTTGCATTTGCACATTTAAGATAGATCATTTATGACAACAATTCTCTTTAATTGTTGGTTAAGTTGGTTTCATCCACAACAAGAAATCTATTTCAATATATATAACTGCAGCTGCACCGATTGTTTTCTGTTGTCTCGAGTTCTGATGTGATGTTCTGTCCTGCTGATTTGGTCCAATTTGACCTGTGGGGATGCACCAATTAAAGATTTGGGCTAATAGCAAAGTCTGATATTGATAGCTATGTTACACCCAATAACCGTTATTTACCTATGTAGACTATTCCCCTAGGCAATAGACACCATACAAAATGACCAGGAGCGAACGAGATGTAAATAAACGTCAGTTGTTACATCTCCACTTTTACTTATCGGACTGATACCGACATGTTAAACTGTCAACATCTATTGATTTCTCTCTAAAAGCTAGAGCTGATAACACGTAGATTTTATTTTTATCAATAAGTCATATCAAAACAGAGAGTACCTTGCTCATATGAGCCTAGCATTAAGCATAAACTGAAATCAGTTGCTCCATTTCCATAAGAAATGTGTACAAGCTTTGTCAATATTCCACTTATGTCAGAAAAACACAATTTTGCAATGGTGGTTTTTCCATTAAATAATATATGCAATTAAAATCACATATGCATAAGTTTGTCTGTGTGATAATTTATTAAAAACCATGCCACACCATCGTCCTCCTGCCACTTCCTGTGTCTTCTTCATATTTTCTGCCAGTAGTAACATCGGACTGTTGATTATGTGACTCGTGTGATGTGAACAAAATGTTTCCATTACAGTTTTGTGAAATGGATCAATTTTGATGCCACCTCATCAGACTTTTTTCTGAAAATCTTTTAAAAAAATTTTCCCAGAATTTGGGCGCTTTCTTTAAGCAACTTTATTGTAGAACTTCTAATTTGTGCAATTATACGGTCAATGGAAATGCAGCTATTGCAGCAGGAGCAAGACCTGACTTTAGTTGAAGTCAAATATTTCTATAGAAACAGGTGCGAAAGCTGTTTGCATTTGTGGAGACTTACTAACAATCAATATTTGAGCAATAAAATATTTGCGAAGGGAGTTGTTAGAAATAACAGGTGGAATAAAAAAAATCTGGAGGAAGGTATGAGAGACAAATATTGACACCTTGAGTTTTTATAAGTTATAAATCAGTAGAAAGCAAAAATCAATTGATCAAAAATGTTTGTTGTTCATCCTTGTCACATCCATTGTGGTCATTAATCCTGATGTAGCTTATTATATATGGGCCAAACATGCTGATGATGTAACTTTGATTTTACGTTTCTATGTAATTTTGACATAAGTTATGTGAAAACTTGATTTTGTTTAAATCCTAAGGATCTTTGGAGAAAAAAAAGAAAATTAAAATGAGTCCAGCTTACAGAAAAGATGCTTTTGCTTTGTGAGGTACTCTCAGACCTGCATACCTGTCATTCTGCTGAACCGGTGCCGGGACCCGGGTGGTTGAACTGGTTCTGTGTATAGTTTGTGGTTTTCCATTTTTCCTTCTGTTCACAAGCCTGAATACTTTCGAAAACACTGAGTGGAATTTCACGGGTAGAGTTAACAACCACAAAAAAAAAAAAGCTCAACCAAGAAATCCACAATAAATGGATCTGTGCGATCTCTGTGACGTGTTTCTATGTTTCATGGTGCGTTTACTGACAGCCACATGATGCTGGCTTTGCAAAAGATGAGAAGCAAACTGTGTATCCACTCTTATGCAAATTAAAGTTTCTTTTTTTAATTAATGTTTTCTATTGTAATAGAGAATCATCTATGTTCAGCACAATACTTTAGTTTTATGGTCAAATAAAATATGAACGAATAATAATATCTTCCCGCACTGAACTTTAAGGTGCGGCGGATTTTACAACAAAATAAGATGATACAACCGGTATTAATACTGACACATTTTTTAAAAGTATAATTTTAAGGTTTCAACCTTAAGAAAATGGATATAAGTAAATTGTTATTATTTGTAAATATTTAAGACCTCTAATAAAGTTTTATCTTTATTTTTTCATTGAACCTAAGCGTATGCTATGTGTCCAGATCTTGAGAGGCCTGCTCTTCTTGGATGCCCAGCCTCAGAGTTCTACCAAGGTTTCATCATGAACCGGAACAAGCGTGAAAAGGAGTATTACAGCATAGACGTGGGCGATTCAACTTTTACAGTCCTGAAGCGCTACCAGAACCTCAGACCTATTGGATCCGGAGCACAGGGAATTGTCTGGTGAGTCTGGGTTTCTGACCGGGACAAAAAACAAAAAAACAAACTGCAGTTTGACGATATTTCAGTGTTTTTCACAAATATTGGCTCTTAAGTTCTACCTTGTGCTCTAGGGAATTTAATTTTTAACATCGTTTGTTATTGATACATAAACAGCAACCAAGCTGCAAAGAAGTGCTAATGTGACTCCATGACGGCCGTTGCCTCGTTCCTTCCTACTTCAGAGGACGAAACAAGAGAATTATGAGAGAATTATTAGACATTATAAATGTGGGTCAGTTCATTTATATTTACGCTATGCTTTACTTTTAATCCAAAACTTTCAGCTGAACATTTTGGGGAAGTTTTGCAGATGGTAATGGTAAAAAGAAAATAAATAAATCAAAACTAGTAACAGATTTTTTTCTATCGTGACGCTATTTTCTATATACATAGGAGAGGTGTTTTCAGCATACAGCTAAAGATGTGAGGGAAGACATGTTTTTTTATAAGAGTGCACTGGAAAATAGGCCAGTTGATTTCCTTCATTTTGGGAGATCATGTTTAGTCACATTTTGGACAAAAAAACAACAAAAAAACCCCCACATTAAAGCTAAACGGATTAAATATCTAAACATGGGGGATAAAAAGGGGAAAAAAATGTTCCTGTGTTTATGGTGCTTTCTTCATTCTTTTGCAAAATAAATCGAAACATATGTAAGAAATAACTGCGAAAAACTGTAGGTTATTGCTAACTGCGTCTTGTTCCCTTTTATTTCTGTCTCATCAGTTCAGCGTATGACCACAACTTGGAGAGGAACGTTGCCATCAAGAAGCTGAGCCGGCCCTTCCAGAACCAAACCCACGCCAAGCGGGCCTACAGGGAGCTGGTGCTCATGAAATGTGTCAACCACAAGAACGTAAGAGCGCCGCTTCTACCGCTCTAATCTTCCCCTGCGTTTGGTTTTAGCCGTCGCACAATTAAAGCTGACTTTAAGCAAACAAACGTGTGTTTGAGCCAGCACAGCGTCCAGACTGACAAACGAGTAAGAATCAGTAGAGAGGACGAGATGTTCAGACGGAGTGAAGCCGACCCTGAGGGAATCTCTGGAAAATGTTAGCTGTCACTGTCCATCCCTCTAATTGGGCCGTATCTGTCTTCATTACAAAAACATCATCTACTGATATGCTCCCATATCCAGAGAGACGGAGAGCAAAGGAGGAAGCCGCCGGCTCTCCAGTATTCCCATTATACGTCAATCCACAACAACTGGTTTCCCCTTCTGCCGTTTACAAGATATTGTTCAAAAAGAAGCTGGACTTTGGTTTCCAGCTTTACACGAAATAAAATAAAAGGAACAGAACATGTATGTTGATGAAGAGCCATATTTCTGATGTAAATGTGTTCACTGCCGTCTCGGTGACGGCTGCTTTTAACAACTGGCACTCCGAAGGTTAAAATCTAAACGGCTTGTGTCCAGAATGTGTGGGGTCTGCAGAGATGATTATAAGTCCTGCATTTTGAAGCCCTTTTCTTTTTCCTGCTTAATTTCCTCAGATCATCGGCCTGTTAAACGTTTTCACGCCTCAGAAGACACTGGAGGAGTTCCAAGATGTGTGAGTGTTGATGTTTCTCTGGTTGTGAAGTTTCAGTTATTGGTTGGACTCAGGGCTGCTACTTGCCATTATTTTAGCTATTGATTATTTGCTCAATTGTTCAGAAGATTAATTGATAAATCGGACAAAACATTTTGCCACATTCTGCAGATTTTTCCTCTGAAATGTTACTGGAAAGACATCGGCAGACGCAAACAAGACAATTCAGTTCCTTTTTTTGAATAAGAGAAAAGGCATTTTATTGCCTAAGATGGAATAACAAAGAATTTCTGTCGTGGATTTGCATCGGGTGATGGTAAATCTAAACATATTAATGCAGGTGTTATATTTTTTTTCATCTTAAATGCAAAATGTTTATGTATTTTTGTACAGTTTTGGCTAAATTACTGCTTAGTTTATTGAGCAAATGGCCTTATTTTATCGTTAATCAACTACTGTTATTGACTGGATGGCTATTTCAATAACCGATTAATCACAATTAATACAATTAACGTAATTAATCGTTTCAGCCCTACATTGCATAATAATATAATCTCCGTCCAGATTTCAAGGCACCATGTAGCATTAACAAAGTTTTGATAACTATAACGGACTGAACCAGTCCAGTTTAGAGCGCAAGCAAACCTGAAAAAGATGTAAATTTTTACTGATTCTTTGGTAGTTGTGGATGTTCGGTTTATGGTCGCTGTAAAATATTCTGAAATAACTCATATGAAACAGATTTAAGGACAGCAGTTCTTCTCTGTAGCTCAAAGTGGAAGTCTTTTGTTTTATGGAAACTGGTTGCGATCACATTTCCTTTCAATCTGAAGTGTTTTATCTATGATATATTGTCATAGATAATATATCTATGAAGGAATTAGCATTAGGATGGTTGTAAAAAAACAATAAATAAAAAAATAATTTTCCTGCTTTGAAGTTTAAAGTGTTTAAACTGGGCTTGCCTCAACAAAAATGTGCCTGTAGTAAGGTTTTAAATTTCCAAAAGTTGGAGTATATCAGTATTAAATTTCAGTAGGTCACATCAGATTACATAAATTGCAAATGATTATTGCTTTGTGAAGTATGATGAACGCTCCCGTGATTAATGCAACACAAAGAAAGTGTGTGTGTGTGTAATAGATAGATATGGCTGTTTGTTTCTATGCCTCGTTGGAGCTAAAAAGGAAAGTGGAAAAATCACTGCCAGAGGGCTTCTAGACTCAGTCAGCAATAGAGGATGGACACTCCATTGGTCCGTTTGTTTACAAGAACACACGCGTGCATCACAGGAGCCGTGGCTGTGTGTTGTTGAAATTTGTGAAAACGTGGCGTCTGCTCTCCATTTTTAGACGATGGTATTTCCAGCTGCTGCTCGGGCTGCAGAGTGGCATCAACGCAGGACGAGTTCATGTAGTACAGCCTGGTTCAGGCCAACATGCTGCAGTGCCTCCTTTGTGAGGGTCCATGGTAACAGGAGTTGTTTCTCTGCAGGTATCTAGTGATGGAGCTGATGGACGCCAACCTGTGCCAAGTGATTCAGATGGAGCTGGACCACGAGAGGCTGTCCTACCTGCTCTACCAGATGCTGTGTGGGATTAAACACCTCCACGCTGCAGGCATCATACACAGGGTGGGTCCTGCTGACAGTAGCTGTCCGTTACTACATGGTCACCATCCATCATTATTTATCACTATCCATCACTGTGCATCTGCATTCATCGTTATTTGTTGCTATGCTTCACTATCCATTTCTACCTGTTGCTGTCCTTTGCTATGTGTTGCTATCGTCTCCATTTGTTACCATGCGTTGCTATTGTGCGCTATTTTACCGATATGTGTCGCTATCCGTTCATTATCCATCTGTTTTTTTAATGTTTTTTTTTTTTTTTGCACATTCTGTATTCAAATGTTAACCTTGGTGCAAATTAAACTTTTTGATTAATAATTTAAAAATGTTAATTTTCTGTAATTTTCAGTCTGAAAATGTACTCATTATATGTACGAACTCTCAAGTGACTCAAACCGATACAGAATATTTGATTTCCTGTAATGAACCAAAATCCATCAGCTCCATCAGTTTTTTAAGGTCTGTTATGTGTTTGTGTTTTCGGTGCAGGACCTGAAGCCCAGCAACATTGTAGTAAAGTCTGACTGCACACTGAAGATCCTGGACTTCGGCCTGGCCAGGACCGCTGCCACCGGCCTCCTCATGACGCCCTACGTCGTGACCCGTTACTACCGCGCCCCCGAGGTCATCCTGGGCATGGGTTACCAGGCCAACGGTGAGTGATGGAGAAGGCGGGGAATGGCCAGTCAGGGACTTCCGTCTGGGCCGCTGCATGTCCCTTATCCCCCGCCTTGCCTCCTGCTGAGGTGTTTCAGCAGCACTTCCCAAACACACACACACACACACACACACTGATTCGGTAAAGGTTACACTCAGAGGGGAAGTTGGCATGTGGGGCATCCTTGCTTTGTGGGGTGAACTTCCTGTGTGAAGACTCTGGCGGTGGCAGCAGTGCTTCAGCATGTGTTTGATGTTTTATTAAAAAGTTTCTGGGTTTGAGCTTAATAAGGCCTGGCTAAAAGCTGCCAGTATGAAAAACAGGCATGACTCGGCAGTTTCTCCTCCCGACCTGGACAGAGATCACAAACACAAACCTTCTAGTTTGTTTGGTTGCCAACACAAAGCGGAGGAAAATGATTCATGGTTTTCACATCTTTAACAAATACAAATTGGAAAAACTGACCTGGATACAAAAAGTTAAAGTGACTTGTCTTTTTTTGCCAGACAGAAACTACTCTCCTAATATCAGAGCCAGAATTAGTTTACAGTGTTTATCTGCGAGTCTGGCAGGAATGACAGGTTTCCATTTTCTCCTCCTAATCAAAATGGCGTCTTCCTGAAAGCAAGTGTTGATAGTCCACTGATATGGTAGCCAGTGAGCAGTGCATAATAATAACCGCTGGGTGAGTTTTCGGTGATTACAGCTTGATAATCTTGCAGTATTTTTGAGGTGTTGAACAGTAAAACGCTGGCGCTAATTCTTCCTGCTGACCTGTTGCATCTGTGGCTCCCCTTCTCTTCTCCCTCCTCCAACGCTGCGCTCATGTAGTGGATATTTGGGCTGTGGGCTGCATTATGGCAGAAATGGTTCGCCACAAAATCCTTTTTCCTGGAAGGGATTGTATCCTTGAGTGCTTGACGGAACATTTGCACCGAGTCTTTTGTGTTACGTTTTTCTCCTGTCAAATGCAACTATTAAAATTCTATTTCTTTGAATTTTTACCCCGTCCCTCTGGCTCTGTGGCTTGCCACCACCCACCTGCTGTCTCTACGGATACACAGACGACTCTATCCGCTGGAGCAGCATCACTGTCGCTAGCGGCGCCGTGACTGTCACTTGAAAGACCCGAACAGAATTTTAATAGTTTGCTTTTCAACAGAGGAGAAGTCAAAACACCATAAATTAGCCATATTTATCCTCCTGCTGCTGTTATTTATTTATTATTTATTATTTATAGCTCCGTCAGTAAAGAGTTGCATTTTATCCCACTTTTACATCATTGATGTGAAACAATGCGAGTCGTAATTCTGCACCAGAAGACACTGAGAATTATAGTTATGAATTATAAAAGATGATTGCAGAAGTGCATCGCATCATAGTCCCGACTACAAATCTAGAGAAGAAGCTGTAGTCGACGCGCCACACATGGTCATTGCTATTAGTTACTCTTAATTTTTAATATCTTCTTTCATGTTGTTGAGCTGGTGACCATGCTGTTGGCTGATATTGCAGAATAAACTTTTGAAACTGACCCATAGTCACATGTATCCATTATTATTTCCATAAGCAATGCCATTTCCAAAGTGAAAATGCTGTCGCATTTAATTAGTATCGTATTTTCCGGAGTATAAGTCGCATCAGCCATAAAATGCATAACAAAGCAGGAAAATACATATATAAGTCACACCGCAGTATAAGTCGCATTTTTAGGGAAATTTATTTGATAAAATCCAACACCAAGAACAGACATGTCATCTTGAAAGGCAATAAAAATAGAATAGAGGAAACATCAGGCTGAATAATTGTACGGTATGCTAACGTTACATGACACATAAACAACGAACTGAGAACGTGCCTGTTATGTTAACATAACATATTAAGAGTTATTCAGATAACTATAGCATAAATAACATGCTAACAAGTTTACCGAACCAGCTTGTAAACAACTCGGCTAACTCCGGACGTAGCTTCTACCACACAGAGTATCAACACAGGCCTAGAGCGCCCTCTGGCGGTTTAGTGTGAAAATTACATGTGATATAATATAATAATGTAGTAATTTCACACATAAGTCGCTCCGGAGTATAAGTCGCACCCCCGACCGAACTATGAAAAAAACTGCGACTTATAGTCCGGAAAATACGGTAGTCTGAACAACCACTCCAAAAAATTAAAAGCAGCAGATTTTAGCTATTTTAAAAAGAAATCCTAATTGGGCATCAAGATTTACTGTGTGAACGTAGCTATAGTCACCCACACTGTTGCCAACTTAGTCGATATATTTAGCGACTTCTCAGACAAGAAAGATATTCAGCATCGGCAAATCTTTATTTTTATTTTTATTTTTTTAAATCAGTGATCGGTCAGAGAACTACAATCGGTGTCCCTCTAACAAGAACCCCCTTTAAAACATGCTATTAATCTGTTTCGGTAGATGAAGCTTTGTGAGACGCTGACCTCTACCAGAATGCACTGAACCGCATGAAATCATTCCATGCCACCTCATGGCCATCATGAGTTTTACTTATTCCCCCCCCCATTTTGTTTTTATTGTTGTCCTGTTTGCTTTCTTTTTTGGTTTGCATGCTAATTTGGTGGTTGTCATTTCATTTTTCAGTTGATGTCTGGTCTGTTGGATGCATCATGGCTGAAATGGTCCGAGGTAGTGTGTTGTTTCCAGGCACTGATCGTATCCTTAAGTTAAACCTCCATCCAACTGCCCCCTCCCAAACCCCCCCCCCCCACTCCCCTGACCTCACTGTAATCTGAATACTCAGTCTCTGTGTTTGTCTGACATCTTTGCACACAAAACTAGACCTTCACGTTTTCTCCACATTGAATGAGCGATCAAGTTCAGCAGCTTTCAATGCTGTGTTGAGGTTGGAGATTCGTCTTCTCCTGTTCGGAAAACCAACATTTTGAGGCGTTTCAGCAGAATTTTCCAACGTGAAAATTCAAAAATAGTCCATTTTATTTTTTTCAATAAACTAATTTTATGAACTCAGAGATGTCCAAGTTTAAAGAAACTTTTCAGCATCGGCTGATTTTCTGCTCACAAAGACAGATACAGAAAATTGCTCACATGTTCCTCTTATTATTTTTTGAGTTACAGCTTTTATAAGAGGATGTAAAAGTGTTAGCTACCTCAAAGTCACAGTGGATTTTAAAAGTTTACTCCCCCACACCCCCGTTCCCTCATACCAAGTTTTTGTCATGTTGAAAAAAGAAATTTGGCAACAATTAATGATTTCAGAACTTTTCCAACCTTTCTTGTGATGTAAAACCTGGTCAATTCAGTGGAAAACAAACCAAAATATTCAGCAAAAAACAAAATAGATAAATAAATGACTGCATAAATGTGCACATGCTCCTACAACAGGGACTTTAACTGTTACCAACCAAGGGGGAGGGTGATTCACAGCGCTAAGACCCGCCTCCTGACTCTGATTGGTTGCTCTTGTTAGCATTGAAAACAAACAATCCAGTGCCAAGTACTGAGATAATAATAAAATTATCTAATTATTTCAACAAATATGTTTAAAAAAATTTTGTTGTTGTTTTTTTTATTAAAGTTGCATACTGCAGCTTTAAGGATGCACACATTTATGCAATCACATTAATTTATGTCTTTTATTTTGTAGGTTGAAAAAGCTCATACATGACATTTTTCCAGTTGTGCTGAAATTCGTCGTATTTTTAGGCTAATACACTGCTAGTTCTTCAAGTTATGTTCATATGTGTTTCATAAAACAATCCAAGTATAAGAAAAAATATATTGATTTGGAAAAGCAATCATTTTGAGAGCTTTAATGTATTATTTTTTTGACCACGAAAAAGCCAACTGTTGTACTGAAATATTAAGTCACAGACAGCATGCTCCTAATTTTCTTATCTTGAGTCATATTTATACATACAATCCTATCCTTTGTGTTTATTGTAAAGGTGAAACAAAGATGTCAACAAGCATTTAGTTGTGCTGTGTGTTCCATCTGTATTTATGTGGTGTTTTTATTTTGTTTGTTGTATTTTTTTTCTCCTTACAAAGAAAACCAAATTCTTATATTTCAGTCTCTGGGTTAGTTAAAGGTGATCAACTCAAACTTCAGCTGACACGTAAAACAATCAGTAGAATTCCTTACAATGTAAAGAAGCCAGTGTTGGTAAGTAGGTCCTCTCAGTGAGGCCGACTGGGAAACATCCATCTTCAGAAAAATGTGTTTTCCTCTTCATCTACGACCACGATTGGAAGCTTTGCACATCCATCCCTGTAGTTTTCTTAATGTCACTCACACAAGATATTGACCAGTGGAACAAGGTGATTGAGCAGCTGGGGACACCGTCTCAGGAGTTCCTCATGAAGCTCAACCAGTCGGTGAGGACCTACGTGGAGAACCGGCCGCGTTACGCCGGCTACAGCTTTGAGAAGCTCTTCCCCGATGTCCTGTTCCCTGCTGACTCTGAACACAACAAGCTGAAAGGTGAGCGCCAGTTGGTCTTCATTTGGTTCCCGATCTGTTAAAAAGCTGGTGTGAAGGTTTACATGAACTTACCGTATTTTCCGGTCTATAAGTTGCTCCGGAGTATAAGCCGCACCAGCCATAAAATGCATAATAAAGCAGGAAAATACATAAATAAGTCGCACCGGAGTATGAGTTGCATTTTTGAGGGAAATTTATGTCATAAAATCCAACACCAAGAACAGACATGTCATCTTGAAAGGCAATAAAAATAGAATAGAGGCAACAACAGGCTGAATAATTGTACTGTATGCTAACATTACATGACACATAAACAACGAACTGAGAACGTGCCTGGTATGTTAACATAACATATTAAGAGTTATTCAGATAACTATAGCATAAATAACATGCTAACAAGTTTACCAAACCATCCGTGTCGCTCCAAATCACTAAATCTTCATCTTCGGTGTCGCTTGTAAACAACTCGGCTAACTCCGGATGTAGCTTCTACCACACAGAGTATCAACACAGGCCTAGAGCGCCCTCTGGCGGTTTAGTGTGAAAATAACATGTTATATGATATAATAATGTGTTAATAATTTCACACATATGTCGCTCCGGGGTATAAGTCGCACCCCCGGCCAAACTATAAAAAAAAAACTGCGACTTAAAAGTCCGGAAAATACGGTACAAAAATATTTTTGGGTGTTTTTTCTTTTTGTGAGAGATTTCTAACCTGTCAGGTAAGGGTAACTAGTTTAAAAATGGCTGCTACTTCTTTAAGCGACTTGACCGAGCAGAGATTGGAATCTAACCCAGAGGAACTTTAAACTACATTTTAAACTACATTGCAACCGTTTAATTCCGGCTACTCCTTCATAATTTTCTGAAATAAGCCTTTTTGCCTTTTTTGCTAATTTTTTTGTAGCTGTTTCTTATTTGTCAGCTGTCACTCCCTGCTTCGTCTCCCACCACCTCCGACATCCGGTTCCCGCTGGAAATGAATCACACTTCCAAACGACAAACCCACTCAGCTGGAACAGATTAGATATCTAATCTGATTTTCTTTTTTTTTCTCTTGTTCCTCTCAGCGAGCCAAGCCAGGGACCTTCTATCCAAAATGCTGGTAATAGACGCTTCCAAGCGGATCTCTGTGGACGAGGCTCTCCAGCACCCTTACATTAACGTGTGGTACGATCCGACTGAAGTGGAGGCAGTAAGTACTTCAGCTCAAACCAAAGATACTTACAAACAACGAGTCACAATGGATGTATCTCTCAAAGCCACAGAACCTACCTTATTTGTGCTGATTTAGAAAATGCATCAATAGCAAGTCATTGCAATCATCATATTTAAATCTTTGGGATAATTAAGTGTAACTCTCAATACGTACTTCAAAAGTATTGTTGGAGAAGCTCTTTCTGTAGTTTCCCACAAACTTAAAACTTAAAAAGTCTTAAAATGTCTGAAATTGATTAATCAAAAGGTGAGTTGGCTTTAAATATGTAAATCTTAAATTTTGCGACGGCAGGACTGTTGATGTCTATGTAAATCAATCCATTTTCTTTTTGTTGGCAACTTTATTGTGTCCATGTTACTCAAGGCTGACTGTAAATAGCTGGTTTTGCTTTTTTTTTTTTTTTTTTTTTTTTGCGTCTCTCATAGTGCCCTTGGTGGCTGATACAGAATAGAAAGCCACACTTACAGCTATGAGGGCAAGTAAAGAAAGAGATTTAACGGAACGGTACATTTCAGCCTATAACATTACCACTATGTTACAAGACTTGATGCACTTAAATTTAATTCAAAATGGTCTCAAATTTGACCTTGTGAAACCTACAGAAACCCTGTAGACTTAAGTTCTACAGTCTTGACCAGAAATAGACGTTTGTGCTGCAGAGTTCAGCCTTTGAATTCAGTGACAAACACGAGAACTTTCTTCAGAAACACAATGACTCATCCGACATCATGATTTATGGCTGTAATGAGGCAGATTGGCATATGGAGCAAACGGCTGCTTTCATTCGTCTCCTCTGTGTCACGAACGCTGAACATTTACATTTGATAAGTGCATCTCTACACACACGGTGGTGTGGCGCCTCGTTATCACATCAGGCTGTCTCTGGATGGAGAAAACGGGTCGTTTCTGATCTGTACAACCAAACTTTTACTAGTGGATGAGAAGTAACTGGGTTGGATGAATGTGTGAATCCATTAAGGCAAAAAAAAAAAAAAAGATCAACAATGTGTACAAAGCATAAAATGAAAACCGAGACCTACTTGTTTTGAATACACGATATTGTAGGTTTTTTTGTTTTACCCTAAATATTTACAGTTCTCTGAAAATTTATTCACACCTTCTTGACATCTTCTAGGATTTAATCATGTTGTTTAATCAAACAATGTGATTCAGCTTAAAGTTGGTCATGAGGACCAAAATTGCAACATTTATTGCGTTTTCAGACGCAATTTCCTCATTCACGAAATGTAATCAAAAATGGAGTGTCAGATTTTAGTGGCTGCATGATTTCTCAACAACCACATTTTCGAACCAAACCTGTTGGAAAAATTTGTTCGCTTCCTCACCTGTGGGGGCGCTGCACCAAAAACCTCTGAAGGAAACGGCACAAAATCCTCTGAAGAAGACGCAAAACACAACTACCTTCTTCAAGAAATGGAAACAAAGAGTGCCGTCAGATTTCAGGGGTTGTAAGATTTCTCTTATATCTTTGATAAAAGATCACAATTCCTCCTGCTAGCTCTACACACTGTTGTTTGTTTTGGTTGTATTTACCCAGAATGCTCCTTGCTTTTGACACGCTCTCTGTTTTGCCTAAAAGCCTATGACGGGGCTCCGTTGAAGTGAACTCTGGTACAGTTTGAATTCGTATGTGAACACCATGTAGACCAGAGACCGCTCCAAAAGCTGGAGGTCGAGTATTGTGCAGGGCATTCTGGGTAAATACAACAAAAAAATGTACAAATGTAGCGCTAACAAGAGAAATGACTCAGTTTTTTTTTTTTTTTTACCAAAAACAAAAGCAAAACCCTGCCGGCACTCCATTTTTGTTTCTATTTTGAAAACAAGGAAGTTGCGCTCAGTGTCTGCTTCCCTCTGTTTTTTGGTGTAGCGCCACCACAGGTCAGGAGGTAAAGGTGTTTGATTAAAAAATGTCACAAATGTTGCAACTTTGGCCTCCAGCGTGTGAAGAAAACCACACAAAGATGACGTTGTTGAACACTTTAAAGCAAAGTTATAAAACAATATCCAAAGTTTTGCACATTTCATCCACCCAGTTCGATATCATAAAATAGAAACATCCACAAACCATGAAAATTCAAGGTGTGGATTAGGATTAGATGTAGCCACATGATGCGCACACTGCAAACATCCAGGCTATTGTTCATTCACTCTGAAATCCACGGTCATTTAACAATCAATGTTAAATGATCCCGTTGCTCGTTGTTGAGGAGAAACATTCAACAGGCAGCCTAAAGCATCCGACCGCGTGTCTCTGCTTTGTTTTAAAGCCGCCGCCCGCCATCACAGACAAGCAGCTAGACGAGCGGGAGCACACAGTGGAGGAGTGGAAAGGTAAAGCAGACGCTCTCGTCTTTTTCTCACCTCACGTCGTCCAACCCAGAAATCACACATTTCCTGATGCTGTGGTGGAATTCAGCGATGTGGAAACATCAGAGTGACACATGCAGGTTTAAAATAAGCCTGAAACATCAGTGACGGAAACATTTATGGTCTTTTATTTTTGGGATCATTTCACAGGAATTTGAGAGGCAAACTTGAATTTTCTGAATAATTCTGCACTAAACCAACCCGGAGAATGTTGTTGTGGCACTTTTAATAAATATCAGTTTAAACTCTCTATACTCTGCATCAGTATGACTGTCATTTACTTAATAATTGCTTCTTGCGGCTGCGTGACGGATAGTTACTGTTGCCGAGCAGCAAGAAGGTTTGAATCCGGGTCTGGGGTTTTCTGCTTAGACAACAGATTGATGGACGCTCCTCGCTAGACTCTACAAATTTTTCCACTTTTTATATTTCATTTTGTATCATGTGGAAAAATCTGTGGAAAAAAAAAAAGAATTTTAAAAGTCTTGAAGATTTATCAAGCAGATTCAAACAGCTTAGAATATAAAAACAATCACATTTTTTTATATCTACTTCTGTACTAGTTTTGTCTTGTTTCTCTCAGCGTGTCTCAAAATGTTCCTTAAAAATGTCACATCTGTCGTTTTACAAACAGATGATCCACTTTTGTTTTTTCTACATTAAATCCTTAAAAGTTTATTTTCAAATTAGCCAAAGTCTTTACATTACCGTGATGCACAGAGAAACCACATTTAGATCACCAGACTGTGTTTCCTTTCTACCCCTGTTTCATTTTGAACTGAGTGAACCAAAGAGAAGCTGAATGCAGACGCGTTTATTGTTCCGTTTGTGCAGAGTTGATATATAAAGAAGTGCTGGACTGGGAGGAAAGGACGAAGAACGGTGTCATCAGGGGACAGTCTGCATCTATAGGTTGGTGAAGTGTTATTGTGTTTCTTTTTATTCAAACCTTCATGTCTGCTCCTATAACCCAGAAAAGGAGTGAGACCAGAAGATTCTTACTTATATTTATCTACCAACCCCGAATAGTAGTATCTAGTTTATTTACTTTGGATCAACATTAGTAGCTTTTTCCTTTTCTGCTCTTGTTTATTTTGTTTGTATTTCCTTTTAGTTCCTGCAAAGCACTTTGTATTGCCTTGTTGCTGAAAATGTGCTGTATAAATAAAATGGTCTTTTACCTTTACCTATAATCTTTCATTCCCATACAGTAGTCCTACAGTCAACATCCCAATACATCAAGTTCGAGCAGTTTGCAAAAACCCATGTTCCTGACTTCTTTAATGTTGCTAACCTCTCAACCAGCTTATGTTCTAGAAGCTACTGCAGATCTGCTAACTTGGCTGTTTTATGTGTCTGGAAAGTCCTGCACATTATCGAAGGCTTTTAATGTGATTATGCCTGTGGGTGCAGTGTGTGTTAGGATAAAGCTGTGCTTTGAGCATCACAGTTTCCTTGGTTTGATCGTAACTCATGTGGAACTGATTATTAGTTGACTATCTAATGAGAAATTCCTGATTACATTTTGTTTAAACTAGTAAATATTTAATAACCAAAAGTCCCTGATCGTTAAGGTGGCCCAGAAGGGTCAACAAAATGCAAAAGCTAAAAATACAAGTTATGTTAAAACTGAAGTTATGCTAAACTTTCTAGCCTAACTTGTTGCTTTTGCATTCTGTTGACCACTCTGGGCCACCGTAGATTCTGCATTTATTAACTTTCATCTGTAAGAAAACCACAAAAAATAACTGTCACCTTAGATATTGACTATAAAACAACCAGCATTTCGTTATGTTTTGTATTGACTGTAACTGTTTTTTGCAACTGATGTCAGAGAATGGAGACAAATAGTTCATTTAACCTTTAATTAGCCTTTTATTTGACAAATCTTTAAAAGCTGGCCATTAAATCGGATGAAACATAATTGGGAATCTATTTTAATAATGATTATTAGCATTAGGGATGTACCAATAAATCGGTTGGCTGAGTATTATAATATTTAGCTACTTTTCAATCTAAAAAATTGGCAGCTCATTGGGTAGTTTAAAGATCATTGATTGGCCAGAAAACTCCACAATTAGTTCAGTCTGTCTATTTAGCTTTTTAACTCTTAATATAAAATGTCACCTTTGTAGATTTATTCTTTTTCACAGAAACTTCATACTTGCAGTAATTCCCATCTGCAGCCTCAGGTTTGCCCACGACTCCCCACAGCCCCTCCCAACAGTAACCGGCTGACCTCTGACCTTTTCCTGTTCCTCATAGTACAGGTGCAGCAGTGAGCGGCAGCCCTCAGCAGCAGCACCAGCACCATCCCTCCACATCCTCGTCCTCCGACCCCACCCTGACCGACACGGACAGCAGCCAGGAGACGGCCCGCCCCGGCCCCGCAGGCCCCGCTGCCACGGCCGGCGGCCCCGTGGGCTGCTGCAGATGACTATCACACCTCCCCTCCCCCACAGTACCCTTCTTCCCTCTGTGCTCGTCTCCAGTAGTTTAGCGTATTAGTAAGATAGATGTTTAAGAAAAATGTCTCAAACAACAGATCATCCTGTTTTCCTTTTTCAAATAATCATTCGTAGTCTTTTGTTTCTGTTTTAAAATATACTTTTTTTTTTTTAGTCTATAATTTATTGGGTTTTTTTTTTTTTTTAGAAAATGGTTATTATGTTTTTATTTGACAGTAAGATCTCTAAAATGATCTATTTTTCTTTTTTGACAGATCTTTCGACAGTTGATATGTTTTTTTCTTACTGCTTTTTACAACTCGCCATATAATCGTAGATCACGTTTGTACAGATTCGACAGTAGCTGTCAGTTTCGTCTTCAAACTTTCGGTGAGCCTTTGAAACCTTATTTAATTTCCAGAATCGTCTTTGATCTTCCCTTATTTGATTTAGTCTAAAACATTATGAATCTTGATTTTTTTACGTTTTTTTTTTTTTTTTTGGCTGCATATGACATATCCATTTATTTGAAACTAATTTTGATTTCTTTGTAAAAAAGAAAAGAAAAAAAAAGGTCGCTCACGATGAGTCACTACTACTTCCTACATTGTAAAATGTCACTTTTTATGAATGCTTTATAATTTTCTTATTTTTCACTTCCCATTTGGAAAAAAAAAATGCTGAGATTTGGTTGAGTTTTCTTTTGTCATATTTATCTTAGAAGAGGGAAGATGTGGGTTCGGTTCATTTTGAAGTTCCTGGTAGCGAGCGGCGTGGACCCGGTTGGGTGGAAAAGTTCTGTGGAAGGATTTGTCGTTGTGGTTTGAGAGTTTCTTTAAAAACGTAAAGTGCTGTGAGGTTTGAGACGTCGGTGGCGAAACTAGAATGTGCTTCGGTAAAGTAGGGAAAGCAGGTGAACATGCATCTCAATGAATTTGAATGTCGTCAAAAAGGCTATTTTATGAACTCATTCAAAAAAAACTGTACACAATACTTAATTCTGTTTGTTTTGATGATTATGGTGAACTCGCTTCTCAGATCATTTAAATATTACATGAAACTAATAAAAACTTAACAGAAACGGTGACGTTCTGAAAAGTATATCCACACATAAGCGCTCAATTCTTGTTCAGAGCTGTCTTTGTATGAATTACTGCATTAATGCGGCGCAGCATGGAGGTTGTTTGGTTGGTTGGTTGTTGCTGCTTTCGCAAACCACGAAGGAGAACACGGGCGGTAATTGGAGGATGACGACTCAGCATTTTTAAAATGACTTATTCCTTAAACAGACTTAGTCAGGTATGATTTAAATTTTCTTTTGCGAAATTGTGCTTTTTCGACATTAGCAGAATACTGACAAAGCGTTGCACACATTTGTAGCGGTCTTTCCATTGACCACGTAATCGCACAATTTGACATATGGAAGTCAGATTCGCTACACGAAAACACGGCAAATTCGAATAAATTTGTTTTCCGATAAGTTTTAGCACTAGCATGAAGTTATTTGAGCATATCAAGATTAGTTAATCTTTTAATATTCCATTTCTTATGTAATGGAAACGTCGTGATTGCAAAATTCTGTCTTTTCGACATGAGCAGAATGTTGACAAAGTTTTGTGTACATCTCTAATGGAAAAGCATCTACTGACCGACTTTCCTACGGTTGTGTAGGGCAAAAAATGTCTGTATTTAGGCAACATCTTTTTTTCTATCTAATGTTTTTTTTTTTTTTCTAACTGAATTTTGGGGTTTTTAAAAGCTGCGAGCCGCAACTCAGTAGCCATAAATGCAGAAAATACATTTCTAACTGTCACGAATCCTGATGACACAAAAGTCCAACTTTCTGAATCGAGTTCTCAAAGTAGATGAACTTTTCAGTGATATTCCGATTTGTTGATGTCATGGAGAGGAAAGTGATCGTGTTGAGTGGAGCGGCGGGGAAATGCGGCTCCAACTACATGTGAAATTGAAAACGAGAAAGGGAGGTTTTGGGGGTTTATTGTTGTTTTGTTGGGGTTTTTTTGTGCGTGTGTGTCGGCCAAACAAACAGACTCAACCTATTCTTATTGAATGCAATAAACGTCGCCCTCTTTTGAGTGTGTTTTGATTCTGGAAAGGTGAAGTGCCTGTCGTTCGTCCTTCATTCCCGCGTTTTGCCGGAAGGGTGTGTGTGTTCGTTGTGCGTCAGCTTTTTCTGGTGACTCGGTAACGGCAGTGGCGTCTGTGTCGAAACAGTACTGTGCGGTGGGGTTGTGGTTCTCACAAAATGTCTATTTTTTTACTTGTTTTTGAGTTCGGGAACCGGAGAGTGTCGTCTCGCAGGTCTAAAAAGAAGAAAAGCGTCGAAACGTCGAAGAAACTGAGGAGCTTTGGCAAGTGTTTAAGTCATTTCAGAGGTCTTTCATCAAAGTGAGAAGAAGTCTCTGTTTCACAGCGACCAGAACATAGGTTAAAAACACATCTTTTAGGATTTCCTTTTTGGTTGTTATTGTCAGATGTTTGAATTGAAAGAGCGGTTTTTCTTAACGTTTTAAGCTGATGTATATTACTGGATTAAGCATTTTAAGTTGCGTAACCCGACTATTACGGTCCGGTGAAATTGGCTACTTGGATGAGGGAAGCAACAGATTAGCTTGTTGACGAGCCGCCAAATGATATTATTATTATTTTCACACTGTAGTAGTGTAAGCTGTAGCTCGCTGTTGCAATCAGTTTTGGTGTCTCGTCATCGGGGTAAACACAGATGGAGCCGTGTTGTGAGTTAGCACTGACCGGTGACCACATCTGTGTCTGAACAGCTGGCAGACGTACAGCTGCGCTTACTAAACCGGGTTGCATCATTAAAACTCCACACACTCTATCGTAAACACGCCAGATAATTAATTAATCCTTAATCTGTGAAGTCCTTATCCGTTTTGCGGTTCTTATTTATCACGAGTTAGGTTTGCTCAAACGATAGCTCGGTGAAACAATTTTTGCTTCAAAGTGATTCTGTCGGCCGATTAAATAAAAGCAAGAATGACTTTATTATTCACTAATTTGACAGCACGTTTTATGAATGGATAAAACGTAGCAACAGAAATAAGGACAATCGATAAACATTAGCTAGAAACGAAGCATGCTAGAAAACGGTTAGCGGTTACCAGCTATACATATGTGTGTTAATGTCAATAATTAAAGGCATTTTATCTGTAGCTTCATTATGTAATTAGGTAATAGGAAAGGAACAAATACCTTAAAGTTATCTCATCAACTAGCCACAAAACCTTTCTTTTATCTTTTTTTTTTTTATATTTAGTTATCTTGACAAATATAATCATAGGCAATAATTCTATTTTTTGGTGACAACCATGAAAACAAATGGGATTAGCAGTTACTAGCTAAACATATTGATGCTAATGTCAACAATCAATCCCCTTTAATATTTTATTATGTCATTAAGTAGTAAGCTAGCTTCTCCAACACACCAGGAAGGTTAGGAACGAAGCGAGGCATAATGTCCTAGTTTCTACACTGACAGATGGCTTATTTTCTTTTTAGCAATTACCATTTATTTATGCTAAAGTCTGTAACATAGGTGCTTTAACATCAGTTTTTAGCAAAATAAATTAGCTTGTCAGCTAGCTTTGAAACATTACATTTTTGGAAATAATTAAGTATTTTTGACAAATACACTTAATTACATTAAGTATATTGATACTTAATATGACAAATATTAGTTTTATGAGTTAGCCACAGTTACACAAACAGTACATTAGCAGTTAGACAACGTTTTTAATTTATTTGAATGTAATACTTGTAACAGTTAATTATACTGCTATAAATGCGTGCATACAACGAGTTCTATTTTATGTTTCAACAAAATGTAGCTCAAAGTCAAACACTGGCTACTACGAAAGATTGCGTAGCTGTTAATATAACAAGAAGCTGTAAGGCACAGAGAGCTTTAGTTGCAAATTTAATTTTCTTTTTGTGTTCCTGAAACATAATAGAAAAACCAAAAGAAAAAGCATATTCTGAGTAGCACAAGTGTTGGAAAAAAAATAAAGTTTTAGCATTGCCGCTCATATTTGAACGTGACTTATTAGCAAGCAAGCGCTAGCGTACGAAGGAACAGTTAATGTATTAAGCATACGATTGCTTTTTGTACCGAGTTTATTTGGTGCAACCCGTTTTAAAAGAATGTCAGAACAATTATGAAGTAACTTTAATGCCCCTGCAGCCAAATCCATCAAATCTAAAACTCAGTGCAACAGTTGCTGTAGTTTACAGTGACAGAGTATAAGCTTCCAGTCATAGAAAAACAAAAATAGTAATTTTAATAGGGAGGCAAACAGCGGCATTTATCCAGTACTGATATTAGCAAAGAGGGGGTGAAAAAAAACAGATCAGGAAAAGATTTATTGTCAGAAGTGCTCTTAATATTTTTTTCGCCCAACATTGGGGGGCATCAATTTGAGTCATATACATATCCGTGCTATCTTTTTTTTTTTTTACATTGTTGTTTTTCTAGTAGTATTACTTCGTCTCTCTAAGCAAATCTACTCTGATTTAAGTCGACTTTGATGAACTACCTCACGCTGAATTTCTGTCAGTTCTTGGTAATATTTTGTCACCTGCAGAATGAGCTTTCAAAGGTGTGTGAATAACAGATTCCATTATTTATTTATTTGAAAGTGTACTATTTGTCGGTTTCAAGCAGACTTCTAGTTTTGTACATTATGTATACTTCACCCAGAAGTAAAAGAATTATTGTATTGTTTTTTTTTTTCTTTGTTTCTTTTTTTTTTTTTACTAAATGTGCAATACCTTCAGTAAACTATGCTAGTTGTATGTATAGGTTTAGCATTTGTTAGCATTCTCCTGAAGGTAAAGAAGATGTTTGGTACTGTCAATTCATGTTTTCTTTCTTTTTTTTTTTTTTTTTACAAATAAGATTGATTTTTATTTGTGACTTGTTTTATAGTTATAATGTTACGTAATCTGTCACACCTACCCAAAAACTCTGTCAGGGTTTGATGGAGAGACTGATGTTTCATCGAATAACCCTGGTCTGATAGTTTTTTTTTTGTTTGTTTGGTTTTTTTTTTTGATGTGGGCTGTATTAGTATAAGATGCACAAAAAAAAGTGAGTAAATACCTACAAGAAATTGTTATGTTATACTATGGTGCTGGTTTGTAATGTCTGCCAGTGAATCCAGCCATGCTACTAGTTTTAAGAATTTCTGGATCTGTGCGTCCCAACAGCAACCAATGGAGAGAAAAAAAAAAAGTGCACTAAAAAAAACATGCACTGGGATCTCGTGATGCCACCTCTTATAAATGGAAAGAACATCTACTGCAAATAAAGAAATACACTTTGATTTGTGACTGCATGTCTTTTTACTGTAAAAACAAATGTTTTTTTTTTACATTTTTTATTTATTGTTTAGCTAGCATTTTTGGTCCTTTTTGATGTTATTTTCATAATAACTTCCAAAACATGCATGTAGCTGAAACGCTTTTGATTTGTTTACACTTAACTTTTTTTTTTTTTTTTTAGGTAAATCTTGAGTTAACTATCACTGACTTTCTGTGTGCCGAAAGGGTAAATATTACATACAAATATACACTGCTCAAAAAAATAAAGGGAACACTCAAATAACACATCCTAGATGGACAGTTTGATTTCACAGAAGTTTGATTTACTTGGAGTTATATTGTGTTATTTGAGTGTTCCCTTTATTTTTGTGAGCAGTATATTTTTTCTCGCTTCCTGTTGAAATTTAAGAAAGTCGAGAGAAAATAGCATTCAGTTAATCCAGAGGAGTGTGGGTCTTCATGAGCGACAAAAACAGCAACTTGCTTAAACTTACCCTGGTCTGCAGTCAACCAAACCACTTTTAGCCCTCGCGCAGTCCAGTCGACCGGGATTGGTCGCACTCACGTCGCGTGTGCTTTTGGAAAACGGCTGGCTGATCCCAATGGTCCGGCCGACCGTGCCATCTGCCGCGCTACAACTCAGAGAGGGTTCCGACCACCAAGACTGAATAGAACCCATGTTTACCTTCATAATAAGGTAAGGGAAACGTCAAGTCCTCATAAGGGCTAGTAAATGCTCTCTGTTGTTGGGAGACATGCTACGAAAAAAAGAATTAAAAAAGACAAAAAAAGTCACTAGCTGCGCTGAATTATTGTTGACTAATGTGTTTTCCATCTCACACGTTCAAGTTCACCTTTGTTTTTTGACAGTTGTCTTTATTTCACAATGTGAATCTATCAATACATAAGCGCCATGGGTGTGGAGAAGACTTACTCGCATACAAATACCTGCCATTGCTTTTTCCCCATCACAGTCTTGGAAAATAACGATGCTTTTTTTGTTCCTTGTCACAAAAATCACAGTGTCCAATGGAAATCCAGTTTTTCAGTGAATTGTAAAAGTCAGGCTAAATCTTACATGATGGCCGTCTGTGTTTGTCCCACTTCGTAAAGGTACGGCTGGACCCAAATGCATTGGTTGACTACAAGACTCATTCACTGTATTGATACATTCTTGATTAAAAACTTCCAATCACTTCACAATTTACAAACCTTGCAGATTTATTCTGATTCATTCATGTATCTGTCAGTTTCAAGGTATAAATATTTAATTAGCAAGCTGCATTTTTTATTGTGCAAACTAAATACGTAGCTTCAAGCTGAATATTTAATTAGTAAACTAAATATTTAGCTTGCAAATTAAATTTCTAGCTCCAACCAAAATATTTAGTTTTCATTGGCTAACTAAATATTTAGTTATCTAGCTCCAAACTAAATGTTTAGATAAAAAAAAAAAAAAAGCACTTAGCAATCTAAATATTTAGCCTCAATCTTAAAATCAAGCTAAATATTTAGGCTACAAACTGACTAGTTAGCTTGTTTAGTTTGGAGCAACATTTTAGTTAGCATTTGCAAATTAATAATTTAGTACAAATCTAAATATATTTGTTTTCTAATACCAACTAAATATTTAATTTGGAGCTAAATATTTTTGTTTGCTAAGCTAACCAAATATTAGGTTTGTAAACCACACATTTAGCTAATTAAATATTTAGTTTGAAACTGTGACGCTTATGTCTGGGTGAATAACTTGATGCAAATGTGACTAAAAAATGAGCCCCCATGTTTTTCTCTTGACCAGACTAAATAACCCAAATTGTTGCCGTTATATTTTTGATATATAACTCATTCACTATATTGATACATTCTTGATGCAAAACTTCCAATCACTTTACAATTTACAAACAGGAAATGGCACCATTAAATGATTCAGTAGCCTCAGGCATTGGTTCCATACTACAAAAAGAGCAAAACAGAGGAAAAGAAAAAGAGCAGCCACCATGTGGGTGAATATTAGCACCACATCTTAGGACAAGCAAGCAACATTTCTCTTTTTTTTTTTTCTTTCATGTTCAAAAACACTTCCCTGAAGGCACAGCCAGGAAACTCCATTGTTTCTCTGAGGGCAGTATTCAGCTTCATGTGCCAAAATCAACATGGCTTCCAGGCAGTCCATTCTGATCTCATGTGAGTGAATCTCTGCTGATGAGGCAGTCCAGCTTTGGTATTTACTGTGTCCAACAGGACAATGGGAAAGTATTCCCTCCTCCCCTTACAGATTTTGTCCTCTGTTTTGATTTTTCACACCTAAATGTTTCAGGTCAAAGAGAACCTTATTTACGGATGCAGGTTTTCCACTGATGATCTCTGGTATTAAGGGGGGAAGAAAAATTATCCAAGCCAAACAAGTCTTAAGAGAAAAAAATGTCTTCCCGTTAAATTATGAATTATAATAAACTACATTATTTGTAAGATTAAATTCAGTTTCAGTCAAATCAAGAATCTTACACAGAATCTGTCGACCGACACGAAGTAGGCTGGTAGATCTCAAAAAGCAACATATGAAAAAGGTTAAAAACATACATTGGTTTACAATGTCATTTCAGCAGCGTTTGGTTAATAGCGAAAACCTTTATCTGCAAACGACTCCCAGAGCGCATTGCCATTTTTTCTTTGTCAGATATAATTAGGAGTAAAAACAAAACAAATCTTTAAGGGAGCTAAGCGATCAGTCACCGGCTCTGTATGATGGATTAAATAATAAATGCTTGAGGAATTGTAAACATAACCCTTGATACCTGACAGACATTAACAGTGAGAGGGCCCAACAGAAGAACCAGGATTTGCCATCGAATGGACTCAGAAACCATGCAGATGGTGATGAACAAGAGGCACTGGGAAGGGCCTGAGGACAACTATGGGATTGAGGCAGCTGTGGCAGAAGTCCAGTCCAGATGTGTTTAGGTTTCACTTAGGAAATTGAAAGTCTAGTTTATTGATACTTCCTTTTGTTAACACAATATACAAACTTAACATTGAACCTCCCCCACAATGCTTGCAGTACAAATATGGAAAACAGAAAGACCTCTGCTAAAGTTGTTGTTGTACATAATCCAATTAGCCAAGTTTATTTAAAGGTAAACTGTTTATCTTGTACTCAGATCATTTTATTCGAAGACACACTAACCACTGATGAGTTCGTTTTTCCAAAACAAACAACAAAGCAAATGATCAACTGACCTTGCAATGTACGCAATAGCTAAACCCAGTTAGCTTGGGTAATCCAGCCCAAACAACTTTTTCTAATCAAATAGTCTGAACAGTTTGTTTTTTTTAGAAGTACACATTTGAGGACTTTTTCAATGAGTATATGTGGCTAGCTCTTTCTTGGTCTGGTGTTATGCTAACAAGTAACAAGCTAGCAGCACTTTATGTACATATTTGGGTACAAATATTGGTCAAACTATTATGTAACCTAAGGCCATAGTTCTCAAACTAAGGTACTAAGGTATAATCCCTTAGGATTCCCTTCACAAGAATTTTAGCAAAATTTAGCAATAAATATTTGCAAGGTAGAATAGGGACATATAGTCTGTGATTCAGACCCTTTTCCTTCATCAGAAAAGTTTAGAAATAGAAGCGCAGTGGAGAATTTTTTTAAATAATCCCTGTCAGAAGTAATGTGACAATGAAGCAATGAGTTCTGCTGATTTTTGATAAAAAAATTTTTCTTCCCTGAAGTTGAAACTTGAATCTGGGATTTAGATAAAACTCAGCCTAACCAGTTCCAAATTAAGAACCAGCAAGATTTGCTAGATTCTGCATTCGAGGCTAACGTCTGTTAGCTTTGCCAGCCAATAACAATGTATATTTATCCGTTTTGTGCATTCAAATACTGTATCTTCAGGTTCCCTTAAAATATATTGTACAGTAGTGTATGACAGATTTAATGGCACGAGATATAAATTTTCATAAACAGTTGTTTTTCTTTTGTCTACCAATTTCACATGGAAGGCAGCCATGTTGGATTTCTAAATTGGGGCTGGTGAGAAAAAAAACTACGTTTCTCACTGGGAGACCTATAGAGCAACTGAAAAACTCCATATTTTGTTGGGACAGTTTTAAAATAACTGCCAAAAAAATGACAACATAAATAATAAATATCTGGACAAGATGGTGTTTTTCCCCAAAAGCGTGATATTTACTCAGACGGTAATAGTTATAAAAAGTTTCAGAATCAGATCATCGAGCAAAAGGTAAAATGCAGATTTGATCGAATCTCAAACTATTGTTTCTGTAAATATAAATAAATAATAAATGGTTCCTACAATTCTACAGTGTTAGCACAAGACCGATGGAAAGTAGTGGTTGAAGAAGCGCTTTCCGGTCCGAAGCTTTGGGGAAGTTATGTCACCATGTTTCAGTCACGAAACGGGCACCTGAGATGTTTATGGCACTGCCTTCATTAGAAACATGAAACCTCAGTGAAGGGGGAATGCTAACTATCCATCTTCATGTTCAGTTTCAAGCATGCCAAAGAGCAACCCTCCTAAGAACCGTCTCACAGAACAATGACGACATTAACGTCCTTCAGCATCTCTTTTCATCAATTTCAAGCTTGTTGGAAATGTGCAACAGTATGCTTCCTTTCATTCTTCTACTGTTAGTTATTTCCTTAAAGAAGCGTCCTGCAGCTTCGAGCCAACGGACCTCAGTTGATGGCTACGGCGCTTTTTTTTAATTATTATTTCTTTTTTGCTAATGCTAAAAACAGGAAATCCATGTTGAGTCAAATGTCGCTTGTCCTTGAGCCCAGGGCCAGATTGCCCAGCGTGGAGAAGAAATCCTCCATCTCCTTCTCCAGGAGGCGGTTACGATTCTCGGCGTCTCCCCGCGCCCGCTCAGAGTTCCGCAGCTTGATCTCCAGCATGCGCTGCTTCTTCTTCTCTTGCTCCATCTCTTGTTCTAAACGCTCCACCTGGGCGCACAGCGCCGTGCTGGACTCTTCCAACCTGAAGGGGCGGAACACAGGACAGACAAAATGTAAGGGGTGACCGTAGTATGCGGACAATAAGTCGCAGTTTTTTTCATAGTTCGGCCGGGGGTGCGACTTATGTGTGAAATTAACAAATTATTATATCACATCACATGTTGTTTTCACACTAAACCGCCAGAGGGCGCTCTGGGCCTGTGTTGATAATGTGTGTGGTAGAAGCTACATCCGGAGTTAGCCGAATTGTTTACAAGCGACACCGAAGAAGAAGATTTAGTGATTTGGAGAGACACGGCTGGTTTGGTAAACTTGTTAGCATGTTATTTATGCTATAGTTATGTGAATAACTCTTAATATGTTATGCTAACATACCAGGCACGTTCTCAGTTCGTTGTTTATGTGTCATGTAACGTTAGCATACCGTACAGTTATTCAGCCTGTTGTTACCTCTATTCTATTTTTATTGCCTTTCAAGATGACATGTCTGTTCTTGGTGTTGGATTTTATCATATAAATTTCCCCCCAAAATGCGACTTATACTCCGGTGCGACTTATAGTCCGGAAAATACGGTATCTGCATTTGCAAGCTGACTTTATAGCTTGCTAATTAAATATCTCATTTCACTGTGACATATATTACTGAATGACTAACATTTTTTCCCTTTGGTCATTACCGGCTGTAATGACCAAGTTATTACAGTTTAACTTTACAAAGTCTTTGCGATCTACACCTCCACGGTTAAAATGGCTGCTTCTGTGATTGTTGTTCCTGTTGCCTAGGTGCTTAGGTGGACGGTCGTCTCTTGGTAGGTTTGCAGTTATGCCAAACTCTTTCCATTTACAAATTATGGCTTGAACACCGAAGGATATTATTTTAAACCTCAGCTTGTTTTAAACCTCTCCACAGCATTGACCCTCGCCTGTGTTCTGTGTTCCTTAATTTTCATAATGCTGGTTGTTTTCTAATGTTCTCTAATAAACCTCTGAAGCCAGAAACAGAACAGCTGGATTCATAAATAATATCCAGCTGCGTATGGCTGCTCTCATCACAGTTATACATGCTGATAAAAGTAAGAAAGTAGTATTTTTGCTTTCCAATGCTAAAAAAGATCCTGCTGTCTCTACTTACTTCTGAATCCTGGTCTCATATGTCGTCCTCTGTTTCCTCAACTCCTCCTTCAGTTCCTCCACTAGAGTGTTCAGGGTCAGGGTCGTCACATCTCCGTCTTCCGTCATAATAATGGACGGCAGCCCTGCCACTGTGGGTACGCTTTCGCCGAACGCCACGCTGCTGCTGCAAAGCTCCATGGCTTCACATCCGTCCAGCTCCACACTCGGCTCCATCGTCCTCCCCGCTTCTTCTCCCTCTCCGTTTCTCTCTGGCTCTCTGTCCACTCCGTCCTCTCATCGCTATCCGCTCCACCTCCAAAGTTCTGATGTGTCTGAGGTTCTCCGCCGGAGTCTGGAACGGAGATATCGCAAGAGGAGCTCGACCACGGTGTGCTGGAGGCACTGGGGACGCTCCCTGTGCTGGAGGAAGACGTGACGTTGTCATAAGTGGACAGTCTCTGGGACGACCCGGTGGAGTCACGGTCTCTGGCGGATCGCTCCCCTGAAGAAGTGCGGCGGTGTCCTCTCAAGGAGGACAGGCCATTCATGAGCCAGTTACCTCCGCCACCGGAAGGAGCACTTGTATCTGCCACTGTGGCACCTGTGGTAGCTTGCTTAGCCTGTGGCTGCGAACGGGGAGTTGAAGAACTTTTGAAAGAGTATTTCCAGGAAGGCATGGTCTTGGCTTGTTTACTTGGACTGACAACGGGCTCTCCTTTCCCAGTCGAAGGTGCCATTTTTGGTCCAGGGTTTGGGTTAGGGGCGATGGCCGCAGAGAGTTTGGTGTCCAGAGATGAGGCACTGCTGTGGAGTTCTTGCTCGGTGTTGGAACCTGGACCGCTCTGCAGGTCCTCCTCAGATATCCACGCTCCCAGGCTGCGGTGTTGGAGCTGATTCCCTTGGGCAGGTAACTCCATTAGGGACAAAGCAGGTCCTTCGTGCTCCCTCCCTGAGTATAATCTCTGGTGTTCCCTAATGAGGACTGTCATTAGGTGCTGGACCAGAGAAGTTCCTAGACAATGTGCATGCAAAAAGTTATTGTGATTGTGCAAAAGACTAACACAAAGTAGTATGGAGTTTTTTGTTTTTCACAATTAAAAATCTGAAATGCACGGCACGCGTTTCTGTTCAACCCCCTTAACTCTAAAACCCTTAAATAAAACTGTGGAATTTCATTCAGAAAGTTTCCAGTTGAGTCGCCCTCAGTGTAATTGAATTTCAATGCAAAGATCTGTGAAGACCTATAAACCTTAATGAAATAAAAGCTTGATAAAGATAAAAAAAAAGACCAGCAGTGAAACCATTCACTTTACAGTTATGCACTACATTGTGTTGGTGTTCAAGCATCACAGAATGTAAAGAGGTTTAAGGGGTATGAAAACATTTGCGAGCTGTCGTGTGTTTGGTAGTCATGCCTTCCATGAGAGTTACTGGGTCCTCCATCTTGGTTCGAAGGATATTTGGTCCAAATACTGTGGCCAGGTTCTGAACGCTCATCTTGTTCTCGTTGCAGTGGGACTGAACCTCATCAAGAAACCTGAAAAAAACAAAACATTCCCAAAGTTAGACTGAAAGAAACACAAATTGTTTGCTGAGGTTGCGTTGAAAGGAAGAGGACTCACTTGCATATGTACTTGAGGAGATTGTAGTTAGGCAGAGGTAGAGTGTTAACTTGTTTCCCGAGCTCCTGGATCCCCTGATTTAAAACAAAATATATTAGTTATTGTGAAAGTGATGGCACCAGAAGTCCTCACAACTAAACAGTGCAAACCTCCTCCTCGTCTTTGGCCAAAAGCTGTGCACAGGTTAGAAAGTCCTCATACTTGGAGAAAGGAATGACTGGTTCAGGCAGTTCTCTCAGGTACAACTTCAGCAAGGACGCCACCGTGTGGACGTCTGTGTTACTGTGAGTCAGTACGTGTAAAAAGAAGAGAAGTATCAGAACTGTAAAAGTCACGGACACTAGATATCGGATTTCGTCAAACGTCCCAACCTCCCAACTTACCTGTCAAACAAAGGCTTGTCTCCGCAGTCGAAGGCCTCTTGAAGATCTTTGACCAGATTGGCCTGTCCGGGCATCCGAAAGAGACCCTCCTCATCCAGGCCCCTCTCTCTGATGAAGTCCACACACTGCTCTACCAACAGCGGTGCCAGCCGGGGGCCGAACTTCCTCTCAAACTGCACCGTGTCCTCCAGACTTTGGCCAAAGATTCCTGAAGACAAACATTTCAAACAGAAAGTCTGATTGTAAGAAATTGTTCGAGGCTTTGCTGCGTGGAGGGAGGTTTTTGTGCGCCTAACAGCCTTTTAAACATTAGTTGATGTGGTTTGGAACAGGATTATAGCGGCCATAGCCCAAACCTGCAAATAGCCGAAATCCATAACACTTCATACGCACAGTGTGAAACCGTCTTATCCATGTATTCCCTTATTTCTGCTCTTGGGAGTACAGTCAGTCAGTCAGTAACGCATACGCCACATGCACCAGCCAATAGCGTGTCCACACAGATCCTTATTGGATGTTTTTGTGCCGTTATTTTCAAATTACATATGAATATTCTTGGCTATATTTGACAGTAAAACATTTAGTTACTTTATTTAAACAATAAATAGTGGTAACATTGTGAATTTATCTCTCAAACATATTTGAAAGTCTGAATGCATATACATGATATTTGTGCATCCCAGGAGTGTCACGCATCCTATCTGTCTGTCCGTCTATACATCTTTACATTTATATGTACGCATAATGATCATTATGATCACAATGCCCTGTTTATGTTGCTAATTTCTAGATATAACAGTTTATGGTGAAATTATTTATGTAGTGCATTTTTAAGAAATTAAGCTGCGCAAACCTTTTATTTATTTATTTTTTACAAACTAAAATAGATAAAATGCATGACCATAATGCAATAACAATATGAAAGTGATTTTAAAATGATACATTAAGACAAAATGTTGTTAGAGCAATACTTTAGTCCTTATTCACTTTATAATTAGATAAGCGCTAGTTATTTAACTTAATGCTTAATAAAAACATAATTAGCTTAAACCAGCTACTCTGACAGCGCAGGTGTATTGAATTAGCAGCTAATTACTGTTTGACTGGCTGCAGCATTCACAGCTGGCTGACAGCTCGCAGTAATCGTGGTACTTCACCATGCAGGAGCTGCACGGCAGCAGAGAGCGTCTCTCATACATCCCAAAGCCGCATTTCGCTACTTTAATCCATCCCGCGTCTGGCATTTCACTCTGGGAACCAGGGGATTTAATCCTTCGTTTCCAAACTCCAGAACCGAATCCAGTAAGCTGAGGCAAACTGGACGGACTGCTGCGCGGCAGAAGGACACGATGAGGTCAGAGCGCTGTTAGCCTCAGCTCCCAGAGCTGGCGACAGGTCTATTCCGGACTGCGAACCGAGACGAGACACACACAAACACACGCGCCCCTCTGGGACCTGCGAAACTGAGATGGCGGCTGGAAACATGACCGAGCCACGCACAGAACCGAGTTTATTAGCGCCATTGATGCAATTGTTGCAGATGTCCTCACGCTGTCGTAGTTCAGGGTTTTGTTTCTTTTTCTTGTAAGATTTGAGCTCACTGGCTCAGGCAAGACGCCGCTAAAAGCTAGCTAATATGATTACCTTTGTATATACACATTGTATATATTTTCAGTTTTACACTCTAAGCAATGTAGTTGATGATACAAAAAAGTTTGAAAGTAGTTTAATAATGTACAAGTTAAAGAAGCGTCTGCTTGAGACAGAATGACAAATATAACTAATCTGCCAGTGATGCCATCCATGATATTATCGGTAACTTACTCCAAATTTATGCTCCTATTAATATAGTTCCTGTGGTAACATAAGACACTGGAGTTCAGCTGCGCCTTGGTCCTCTGTACAGTCAGACATGTCTGGATATGTTTCTACCCTCTCAAGTTAACTGGTCTGGGATGTGAAGCTACTTATTAATATCAGACTAGTCGCTTCCTGCACCAAACCAGTCATCATTCAAACCAAAACCAGTCATACGCACCAACAAAGTTCCCCTCAACTGATGGCGGAAACAGAACAGAAGCTCCCTGTGATCTAATTTAGTCTATATTGGAAATATCCTGGAATAGACAGACTGGATCATGTTTGTGAAGACGTTGCTGGCTAGGAACAGCTAGGATCTGGACAGAGCGGCTGTATCATCTAACTTGACATAGATAAGCTAAAGGCGACGTGTGATGTTGGGCATTTTCATTCTAAATGTTAAAATCTTGTTTCAAATGCATTTTGTAGATTTCTGGAGCCTGTGTGGCTGACAGGAAACGAACATTTTCCCTGCTTTTAGAGGTCTGTCTTCAGACTTTATAAGCATTATTTAAAAAAAAAACAAACATTGCTGTTATTCTGAAGAATGTTAATCTTCATCTTCCCTACACAAAGCATGTCTTTTTCCGTGTGCTTTAGGTTGAGGCGTGAGTTTACCTCCGCCAAATGGTGCCCAGATGACCCTCCGTATGGCCTTGACCCAGTCGTCCATGTCGGTCTGCGAGCTCGCCATGAGCAGGAAGGATTCATGGCTAATCGGGGCACGGTCCTTCTCTCCCGTACCACCTGGCAAGGGACAAAGACGAGGAGTTGAGAGGAGGAGTACAGGTGACTGAACGTGTGACATAGTTATGGGAATGAAACGGTGTGGGAAGTTTAAACTAAAGCGTCTCGAATTAGTTTGAAAGGAAGTTAATACGTCAAATAAGCAGAATAAGACATGAAGGAAAAGGCCTTATTGTTATAGACAATGTCTGCTGCTTATTGGCAGTGTGTTCACATGAGAAATACTAATTTCATGTAAAGATATGGGCTAGCTGCTAGCATCAGAGTTCAGGAAAGTTGAACTCCTTACCGCCTGAACGCACAGTACCATAGTGTCAAAGTGTTTACCCTCCTTCCTGATTGCCCTTTTTTATTTTGTGTTTGCCACACTGCAGTGTTTCAAATCATCAAACCAATTTTAGACAGATGTTCACAAGCAAACACAAATGCAGAATTTAAATGAATTTGATTATTGAGGCAGAAAAATAAAAAAAAATTACATGGTTCTGTGTGGAAAAAGTAATTGCCCTCTAAACCACTAATCTTTGAGGAATTATTCTAATTCAGCCATAATCTAACCACCTCTGGTTGTGTTATTGGTTGCTATAACCCTGGTATACAATCAAACAATTTTTACACTATTTCTTTTTTTTATTATTATTATTATTACTTTTGGGTTTATTCAAAATACTTACAAACCTTCTGTTTCCTAAAGGTGAACAAAGATGCATTACATCTGTCTCGCCACTAGATGGCTCCATCAGTTCTGCTCAAAGCACTTGACTTAATCCCGAGCAGCTTCTATTAGCTGAAATATCAACACATAAACACACTGATACACTACATTTGGGGGGGGGGGGGAAAACATGATTAAGATTTCTATAAGGTGATACTGCGAAATAAGAAATTATATAAAAAGGAGAAACCAGAATGAAAGATTTTTTAAAAAAATCTCTTTAGCACACACTTGAGTAATTCGGAGAATGTCTCTGTTTTCTTGTTTGGGGCCATTAGTGTCGGGCGGTGGTGTTGCCACAGCCACAGTCATTGTTGTCACAGTCATTTAACCAAATTTAAACAGCAGCTCAATGGAAGCTGAGGGCCATTGTCACCCAGCTTTTTAAAGTCACACTCTCATGATGAGCAGGGCTGCACCATATAACCATACCGACCAGGAGAACAGAAATATAACCAAGTTTCATTCAGGAGGACAAATTTTACAAATTATCAACACGGAAATCAAATGAGGGATTCAATCTGAGCAAACTCATCAAAAAAGACGAAGAGTCTGACTGTCTCATCCTGCATCTCCAGTGACACACACTTGCTCTTTTTCTGAAATGCTGTAAGGATACACAACATCCATGAGATTTCACACATTTTCGCCAAAGCTTTCTGGACCATCGAGATGCGTTTTTGTTTTGCCAAACGTGAGATGGGCTTTGTGCTGGTATTGGTCAGCAACAGCAGAGCAGTGAACGACAAAACAAAAGTAAAGATGTTCAGTAAATCAAGTCAAGGAATACAAGTACTTCCCCCCCCAAAAAGTCTCTTCGGTAATTCATTTCAGAAAGCTTAGCTTATATTTTGTAAATACTCATTTCACAAAGTGAAATTTTTAAAGCATTTAGTCTTGTGATTTTGATGATTATGCATTGCATATTAAGGAGACCCCAAATTCAGTGTCTAGGAAAAACATCTAAATAAAAAGGATGTATATTCATGCACTCTGTACTTGGCTGAGGCTACTTTTGCTGCGATTACTGCATCAGTGTGACGTGGCACGGAGCTCAGCCTGTGGCACTGTGTAGCTGTAATGGAAACCCTGTTTGATGCTGCCTTCAGGTCTCTGCCTCGTTGGGTCTGGTGTCTCTCATATTCCTCTTGACAACAACCCACAGATTTTCTATGGTATTAAAGATCAGGGGAGTTAGTTGGCTAATCAAGAACAGGAACACCGTTGTCTTATAAGCAGCTTTTGGCAGTGTGGGCAGGTGCCAGGTCCTGCTGGACAGCATGTTGGGAGAGGAGAGCATGATGTATTCTTCTAACAAGTAGTGGTACATGGCTGTGTTGACTGTGGAGTTCACACTGAAGTGTAGGTGTAGTTGGAAATATCAGAAAAGATTAAATTATTGTGAAGGAGTTTTTCTTTAAAGGCAAAATGTTTTATTTGAATTAAATAATGTTCCTTTATGCATCATATAAATGTAATGTTTTTTGTATAACAGTTAAAAGGTTTTTTGTGCAGTTGCAGAGGGTGTATAAACTAATGAAATAAGATGTGTCTACTGAAGTAAGTTTTCCCAGGGTTGCTGAACTTCCCCAGACTTGTTGTCTGGGAACTTGCTGTTTTTCCCGTAGCCTCCCCTGCACGAAGATAGAATGTTTAGTTTTCGCATCCCGTAGATATGATAGTGAATGAGCATACAAGGTTAAACTGTTCCCTCTGTTTTTCTTTGTTTCTTTTGTTTGGTCTTAGAAGATTGAGTCTCCGCCTCTGGTAGGTGAATAAAGTAACTATGCAACTCTGAATTTGTTAGATCAGAATGATTCTCGCCTAATGCACTGTGTTTTTGCTCTCCGTCTGCAGATGTATTAAAGATTGTTTTTGCTCCCTGACTTTTGCCTAGATCTCAGTCTCTGAATTGTGCACTTCACATTGTGTCTGCAAATGGAAGGATGAAAAGTGAAATAAAAATGGACCCAGAACCGCACTTTGTGGAATGCCACAGATTAGGGAGAATGACTTGTTGTGACGGAAAATCTTATCAGGAAGAACTTTTAACCTGCTCAGTGAATGTGAACATCTGAGCAGCAGTAGGGTGTATGTGTATTTTGGTGAATAGGGAAACAGAGCTGTAGATGTATCTATAGCTGGGTCCACCAGACCTGGGCAGAGCAGCCGGTGCTACTTTCACCTGTGGTGGTGTTGAACCAACAACAACTGACGGAAAGAAGACAAAAACCTCTGAAGAAGACTCTGACCGCAACTTCCTTCTTTACAAAATCTAAACAAAAATGGAGTGGTATTGGATTTTAGAGGTTGTGGGCTTTCTCTTTTGTCTTTGGCAAAAGACCACACGCCTTTTCTCTTGTGTATTTGTCTTGGTTGTATTTACCCAGAATGCTCTACACTAGTGTTTCTCAAAGGGGGCGATACCGCCCCCTGAGTGGTGTTCAAAGGACGGTAGGGGGTGCTGCGATTTCTTTGGGGGGCGTTTGGACGAAGCTAAACGTTATACCTTATAAGCTCAACAATAGCTATTTAGACTTTGAGCTACTTGCTAAAAACCGAGGTGTGCAACTGTGGTAGCTCTTCTTGGCGCAGCTCCGTGTTCCTGCTACTGGTAGCTTCACCGCATCAGTTCAGTGTTACTCCGGCTAACGGCCTTCCTGTGATTCACTTGTCTGGTTTTCAAATATCTTGTGTCCCTGCTGAGGGTTTTTAGACATGTGTTTTGGCAGTGATGCAGTCGTGTCAAAGCAGCACCTTACATTGAAAAATGTTTTAATGTTCACCTGGGTGATGCAACGGAAAATCGCTCTTATAATCATGTAATGACATCACGATCACCCTCGCTGTGTATCCCTCAGAAAAATGAATCCATTTAAATTAAAAAAAATTTTTTTTTAAATCCTTCCATGAGTGGAAGACATTATTATGCCAAAATAGGCGTTTTTTTGGCATGATTATTTAGTGCGCCCACATTAGGGAGCGTTCATTTTACAGAGTTAACATTGGTGCTGCAAGTGGTCTGGGATACAATGGATACAATGAAATCTCACTTATCAGTTTATTGGGATTTTTTCCATTGTAACAGGTCTGCCTTTCTCCATCTATTTGCTCCCCGACAGCTCCGCACCGTTTAAAAGAAAAAAGACGGGAACACAGATCCTTACTCACGATGAACAGTGAAAAACTGAGAGCCTAAATGAAGGCAGATCAGATGATGAGGCGGCACAGCAGGTGAATGGCATGATGAGGGAAGATGGCGTGTCAGTACAAAGGGGGAGGGAAACTAAGGAGGACGTGGCAATAAACAAAGAAAATATACAACTAATCAAAGGAAACTAAGTGGAAATGCACAACGAACAAAATGCAAGAACAATCTAAGACACTTAAGTAAATACAAAGGCATAAATCAATATGGCAAGGCCTTTTCAGCAATAATTAATTCAGGATACTATATGGCAAGAACAAACAGACACTACTTTCAGATAAAAGATAATACTGTTGAAGTGCCTGGTTTTGTTGAGACCATATCTAGTACTAAGAATAAATGTATTTTACAGACCATAACAGAAAGGAACTTATCACTTATTTATGCTTTTAATTAGATTTTATTTTATATATTTCTTCAGTATTATTTTTTGTGTTAGAGCGTCATGATGCTTTCAATTTGACACATTATGATTTGATTAAGAATCAGCTTTGTTTTTTTTGTAATTTCTGTATAGTTAAACTATAAATCAATAGACAGTTTTATTGAAAATCCATCCATGGTTCTGTCCCATTTATGACATTAAAAGGACCTAGAACTTTTGTTCTTAAAGCTTAGCACAGTAAATGCCATGCGGATTAAATTTTATGTATGATACTCTGATGTCCCGTTCTCCTGAAGGCAGCACAGAGCTGCACCACCAGAAACTGGCAGAAACACTGAAGAGAAGAAAAGTTCTGATGAAAATAGTTGCAGTTCTATCCATGTTTTACTGTTGCAGAGCATAGTAATTTTGCAAACTGTTCAAAACTGGAATTGTACATTCTCTATCTGCTTATTTTATGCAAAAGTTAACAACAAACATCAGAAAATGGCACAGAACAAGAATTTTTTTCCCCACTCTGGCTGCTGACAGGCGAACCAATTTTAAGTTGAATGTCCATTCCATTTTTCTTTTAAAACTCATAATTTTTTTATGATAAATGCAGAAACGATGGAAATCAAGACGGCAATAATAGTAATATCTGGTGCAAGTAGCATACATCTTCTTTGATGTGGGTGGTAAGGGACCAGGACAATGGATAGGGGGCGCTGGCCCAAAAAGGTTGAGAACCACTGCTCTATGCTGTAGCCTGCTTCCTGCTTTCTTAGTCCGCTTCTTACTTTTGGACTGGTATTGACTCTGCTTGGCTTCCACATGCATTCATACTGCACCAGAGTTTACATCAACCGAATTGAGACGTAGATTTGTAGGAGGAACTGAGTTCTCTCCTTTTGGTCCTTTTCAGAGTTTGTGCTTTTACACTTCCCCAAATGAACCGGACTTTCTAAGCAAACAAACTGGATTTCAATTAAAGCAGATTCAAAGGGCTGATGTGAATGCACCCTTAATGTCATAACATATATACATATATCTCCTTTCTATGGTACATTGGTTGGACCATTCCTTGCATTTAGGAAGAAACTTTTATGAGTTAAGTGATCAAATGAAAGTTATGGTTGGGGGTTCTGTCTTTTGGAGGGACTGACCAACTTGGACCAGGTCCTGACGGACCTGAGTGAAATATGTAAGCTATGTATGCTAAAGTACAAGAAAAAAGCTCAAACTTTTATCGGCACAAATATTTTCTTCTTCCCACAAACACAATAAAAGGTGCCTGAGACAAGGCTATTGCCATGGTAAGCAGCACATTTCACTTATGTACATCATGCTTAAGTCTTCCTTAAATGTCTAAGTAAAATGAGCCCCAAATGACTCCCTAACTCAAAACACAAAAAAAGTTTGTTGCGATTCTGCTGTAAATCTTAGCCTCTAGCAGTCTCGAAGCTACTCGGGTCTCCACTTCACTGTCTGCCACACTTGTAAAAACTCTCCAGCATCTGTTTCCTGTTACCTTGGAGATGTTGTTTCTTCAGTCTGTCCGGCTTGCAGCAGACCGGCCCCATGTCTGAGGCTGCAGCGGGGAGAGGCTCGGGCCTAGGGCTCCGGCATGAAGAGGCAGCTCCTCTAACAACACGGGCTCCTTCTGGAAGCTGATCGGCGCACAGGTAGGTGTGCCGGTGGCCAGAACCTCCCGCTGAGGCATACTCAGTTCTGGTAGAAACTGAAACCGTCAGACGAGCCCCGCTTCCTACACCTCAGTCTTTTCATGCTCTTTTCTTCCGTTGCTCTCTCACTCAGCAGTGCCGGCAGCAGGTCTGTACTCTCAGCCCCCCTGGGGAGAGGCAAATCCCCGAGGAGGGGTGGAACGAGTTTCTCTCTCTGTCTCTTTAGAGTGTCTGTGAGGAGTAACTGGGAGATGGGCTGTCCTCTAAGCTTTGTCAGACAAACTCATACCCACACACACACACACATGGGGAAAACCTATAAAGCCAGTCAAGCTCCATGAACACAGGCAACTCAAAGTATTTCTCAAGTCCAGCTAGAGTCCAACTAGATCTAATCCTTGGAAACAATGAAAGCATTTATCATATAATAGCTTGGTCATTGCTTTCCTATGCAGTTCCGTTCTATTCTCATCTCCCTTTTGTGCTCCATCTGTGCTTTCTTCCATTGACCTGGATTTCACCAGTAGAATTTGCAACCGCGCCAATCAGCAACATTGTCAACGAGGACGTAGATTTTCTGCATTGTTTTAGAAATGTAGTTTGCCTTTGGTTTGTTAATGTCGGTGGAGGAGGTTAAAAAAGCCATCCGGTTGGCCGCGTCTCCAAATATTGAATTAACATCCATTTCGTTTGACTCGGAGCTTCTCTCTTCGCGGTGGAGGATGGTTGTTTACAGTGCAGGTAAACTTCAAAGCATCGAACTGGAGCAGTACCTGGTTTTTAGCCAAACGTTAGTGACTGGGTAAAATTTTAAACTTCAGCAGAGTCCAGACCTACAGCAAGCAGTCGGTTCTCCAAAGTGAAGAGCCCAAACGCCCTGAACTGCGACATGTTTTATTTGGCCTTGCAAAATCAGAGAGGAATTGTAAAATGTCAGAGTAAGCACAGAACGTAGAGACGCTTTTTACCACGCTAATCATGCAACACGTCAATTGGAGAACTTTGTGGAAAACCTTGGCTACTCTGCAAATAAAACCAACACTGCATACCACCCAATGGCTAGCATACTGGTACAACATGCCAATAAATACCTAATATTAAATTGCATTGCTACATTTTATTATTGCAGTAGCTTATTGTGCTAATGCTAGCACTACTTTAAATGGACCCAGTCATTTTCCAATTCCCGCTGATTTTTTTTAACACAAAAATGATGGAAAATGCTGTTGCCTCTTGTGTCTATTGCAAGTCTTACGGCTGAGCTAGCACAGATTTTTAACTTTAAGATGCCAATTTGATAAACTGCAAGTGATAATTAAAAGGTACAAGTTTTTTACTAGGAATGTTTCAAGAAACTGTTTGATTCCAATTTGAAAGTTGATCAGGCTTTCCCAGTTTACGCCCAAATCGATACGTTTTCCAATCGGAGAACACGCCGCACTAAGGATTACCATTTGACAGTAGCGAAAACATTCGTTGGTCGTGTTTTTGAAACACACTGATTCAAGGCTCACCGTTTCCAGAATCAGAGAGGAATTTTAAAATGTCAGAGTAAGCCAGGCATGGGAGGATCGATTTAAAAGGTAATTGTTTTTGTGTCTTGTAACAACATGTCTGCAGTGCAAGGAGGCTGCAAGTGAGAGCAACGCCTCAGTGGAAAACAAGAGAACTAAATGAAGTGCAGCCAATACGCTCCTTTATATCCGTTGGCGCTTTCAGTGTCTTTATCACACAAGCTGGATTTGAAAATGTGGTTTTGTTGTTTTGAATAATTTTACTGATAACTGAATACATTAAAATAAACAGTTTAAAATTATAAGACTGTTGATGACAATCACTAGATTGCCATGGATATATGCCAGTGATGGTTCTGTTCAGACAAGAAGTTAAACCATAATAATCTAATCTGGTAGCTTCCTCAGTTAAATGTAAAACTCAGAATCAGTTGTGTTTTGGCCATTTCTCGGTATTTACAACTCGGCTGGAGCCAGCTGTGGCTGATGCACAACTGCAGTTAAACTTATAATACGCAACCGTTTGTTAGTGTCAATCACCCTGATCGTCACTATTTACCAAAATCCTAAAGAAAATATGCAAATTTCCTTCATTTCACCATAACTGCTGAATACCATGTGCAATGTAAAACTTTAAGCTTCTCCCTTCCACCCAGCGGTAAGTGAATAAATCCTTACTGTCTATCATTCTCAGTGGGTTAAATTGGATGACCTAAAGAGGGAGTATGGTAACCTAAGTTTCTTCCCTGTGGATTCATAAAAACCTTAAAAATGCTTGCGATAACATCCATCAGTGATGGTCCGCATATCTTTTCAAAATGCTCTTTTTTTTTTTTCTTCCCCAATCATGTTATGCTTCCTCCCCCTTTCTCTGTCCGCTCGACCGCTTCCCTCCTCAGCTGTCTAAATTTTTGCTCAAACTCCCTTCTCTTGTCCGGGTCCAGCTGTGCAGACCTGTCAGTTTGAAGCTCGTAGGGGGAATCGCACCCCCCTGTAATATTGACTGGTCAGGAAGAAAACACACAGACACTCGCAAACCTGTCAACTATTCTAAACACAAGCAAAGACCAACAAGCAAATACTGAGGGAAAGCATGAGGAATATAGAGTTACTGCCTACGATGAGCCTTGCTCTTTCTATTTGGGGTCTTCTTGCATGGAGTTTGCGTGTTCTCCACCAGGAATCTCCAATCACCGGGTCCTGTGGCGGCGGAAGGGTAAACGTCCTGATGACCCGATGACCTTTGCTGCACGTCTTCCCCCTTCTGTCGTTACCCACGTTCCTGTCAATTCACTATCAAAATAAAGGCCACTAGAGCAAAAACAAACTTAAAAAAAGAAAACTCTTTGAATTCACGTATATCTTGTGTGCCTGTAAATCTGATGCACAAGTAATATCCACAAACGGTGTTGTCTATCCTACTTAAATATAGCATTGGCATTGTGTCTTTCATTGCCAGTGATGCTGATGTACCATAAAAAGTGAAACCGTCAGAAACGACTTCCCCCAAATTCTTTAACCTTGGACACAGTTGGATTTTCCAAAAGAATAATCTTAGACACACGTCAAAACTGATTTGGAGTCCAGAGAAAAATCCAAAGGTCTATAATTTCTGAAGAGTGGTCAAAGCTCCTGCCCAGTTTATGCTAGAAACTACAATAATCTTGGATAGTAAAGCTTTTTGCTGGTCTAAAGACTTGCAAGCAATGGTGAAGGGTTTTCAGTCAGATGGTGTGTGAAGCATGAAGTCCTGCTCTCCTTCGCTTCTGAAACCTAAACTCTCACAGCAGCTAAGAGGTGGAGGGATTTTCAAGCTAGACAATCTCCTGCCACCTTGAAATTGACTGTCACTTTGTCACTCCCTACGGTAAATGGTACAAGAGTGTGAGAAGAGAGGAACGTGGCAAGAGAAATGGCGCCCTCTGCTGGATGAAGGATATTCGGGATATTAGGAGTGAGCGTGGAAAAAGTGGAGCCGAATGGCATTTTGTGGGACTGGCGCATTAAATCAAAGAGGACGAAGATGAGTAAGAAGGAAGGTATCGGTTCTCACCTGGTACGATCTCAAAGAGGTGCCTGCCTGGTTCGTCTGGGTTGGCAGTGAGCTCATTGACTTGACATCCCTGTAGGGGTATGAAGCCCTGAAACACACAGGGAAATTCAGTTAAATAGCTGTGCCAAAGTGAAGTACATCTTTACTTCATGCCGCTCTTTTATTTCTATCCCTTGTGTTTTAACCGGCGTTCATTTTGGATTTCTCCAACACGCGCAGATCAACGTTCTTTAGGAAAATGTTTCCTCCTCTGCTGTCTCTTTCTTCTCCTCTTCTTATGTTACACCTCTTAAGCTTAGCCACTGCTGTGATTGAACCAGAACCAACACAGATTATCAGAATACATTATACAGATCAATATCCATTTAGCCTCCAAGACGAAGGGGCCAAGAAAGCTGCAAAAAAGATGCCAGCCTCTGCAGGTCACCTCCCGTTAATCTCTTCACTGGCACCCTCCATCAAACGGTGTGCAGAGTCTGCCAAAACTGCTTCAGCCAGAAGGGCCGGGCTGTCGCCAGCATTAGTTGCTATGGAAACTAATGGAAAGGGTGGAAGGGGGGCTCTGGATTGATGGGGCTCAGGGGCATGGCAGGATGAATATCCCAGGGGAGCTGTGTGCTCAGAATAACACGGGTAGTAGCTGGCTGAAGATGAATGGATAGAGGAATAAAGGCAAGTTGTAACTTGAGAACACAAATCAAACAGTTGATTGTGCTGACTTGATGGGAGACTCATTTTAGCCAATGCTTTTGAAATTGTGTGCAAGCTCATGAGAAGCTGCAGCCTGGTTAAGCGTGGTGAGTTCATAAATCTGTTTTTCCTAGAAGCATACCAGGACAGGGGGGGTGCGAAATACTTCCTCAAACAGTTAAACTATGCATTGTTATGGACACACGTTTTAGCCTCCCAACAGTCATTTCAGTGCAAGTATCCATCCATCCATCCGTTATCCAACATGCTTTTCCCTGGAGGGGTTGTGAGGGGTGCTGGTGCCCATCTCCAGCAGTCAACGGGTGAGAGGCGGGGTCACCCTGGGCAGGTTGCCAGTCCATCACAGGGCAACACAGAGACAATAATGCACACACTCACACCTAAGGAGAAATTGGAGGGATCAGTCAACCAGAAAGTCATGTTTTTGGACCGTGGGAGAAAGCCAGGGTACCCGGGGAGAACCCACGCATGCACATGGAGAACATGAAAACTCCATGCAGAAAAATCCCGGGCCAGGATTCGAGCCCAGGACCTTCTTGCTGCAATGCAACAGCGCTAAATAAGATGAGACGATCACGATGATCTTGACATCTGGACATATTGTTAAAAACATTTAGCAATAAAGAGAGACCATAAAAGCTTCTCTGCCCTCATCACTTTAAAGTAATCTTGTATCTGAGGGTGGGCTGTGTTTTGTGTTCACTAATGGCAGTTCCCATCATCCATTGTCTGATAACCAGAGTCCATTTGCCCTGTAGTGAATTTATCTCTGCATGATGAAAGGGAGGAGAAAACCTGTCTGGAAGCCCCCTCAGTATTGGCTTTCCTGCTGCCAATTATCACATCCTTTTATCTCTTTGGGGGGGTAGTCTTGTTCGGTTTCCGAGATTAGTCTTCTCACCCCCACAATGACACAACCAACTCCACTCTAGTCTTTGGATTCCCAATCGATTAGAAGAGGAGGGGGTGTTAAAAGGGTAGACTGACAGTCACATATTCAGGTTTTTAGGGGGAAGTGATTTTGTGTGTGTGTGTCAGAGTGCAGCTAAATCCTTTGGGAGTTTCAAATCAATTCAGGGTGAATAAGTATTGGCAAGGTCTGATTGAAGAACAGACTGTCAAAGCCTTCGGTCACTGTGTGGGTGGGAGGATAATAATGGCCACTAAAGGGTAGGACTGCTTTAAATGAACAGTAGTCATGCGGAGTGAAAATCAGGATCGATACGTGTTCAGAGTTTGCCAAGATTGTAGACATTTAGAGGAATGTCTGGGTTACATAATCATCAAATCACATGTTCCATTCTCTCACTCTCTCATTGGGAAAATATGAGTCACTATCTGGGTGCAATAGTAAAGAAATTCCCACTGGAAGGATTTTCACTGTAGTAGTAAAGCCTTTTGCTTACAGAATGTCCTGATCTCAATGTTTGGGGTAAATTCCTTGGCGATTCTTGTCTGTGGCGACCTGATGGCAACATGAAACTGCTGCAGCTTTGCTGCCTACACACCCACGATGCAAATCTAACGTTTCACTACATCCCAAAGGTGATTCATTGGATTGAGATCTATTGAGGTGTGCATTACACTGACAGAGTTCAGAATGATAGGTGGGCCCGAACCATTCGCTGTGTCTTCCTTTCTCTCTCTGCCCTTCCTACTGTCCAGCTACTGTTGAATAAAGGTCGCTGACACAATAAAAAAAAAAAAAAAGAAAGAAGAAATAGTATCAATAGTAGCTATTGATACTATTTCAATTAGCTGACTTGGGTTTTGGTGGCGGTGGTAATTTTTCCTCCAGTTACTTTGGGACTTTCTCTGGCATCTCATTCAACGTACTTTGAAGTGTTGGAACGGTATGACAGAATTTTGACTCTTTTGAAAACCGTAACCTTTTAAATGTTTGGTAATCGTCATACAGAGAACCCTCCAATAGTGTAAAGTTTAACATGGAATGCTTTTGTGAAACAAAGTACTTCATCTTGAACCAGCATTTGGATGCTCTCAAATGATCTTTTGTTTTGACCAAGTTAATCCATGAGCATGTTGGTGTAATATACCAACTGGTTGTGAATTTTACTGGCTTAAGCACCTGATATGTCTGAAACATTACCTGCGGTTTGGTTTCTTCTTCGTCTTTGTAGAAGTAGAGCTGATCTGAGCGCAGCACAAACCAGCGTAGCTGCCAGTTCTTCATGATGCTGCGCTGCTTCTTCAGCCATCCGGCCTTCAGCGCCCCTCCTGGAGGCTGGGGGAGCCTGGCCTGCACGGGCCTCGCGACACCTCGCCCATCACCATGCTCTTCGACCTGGCTGCAAACAAGCAAAAGCCACACATACGAGATGTTTTTATGCAACGACATAGGGGCAGATTTGTGATTCCTTCAGTTTGTTGCCTCGCATATTTGCCTCCAAACACTGCAAATTAGATTTTGTCTCCCTGTTCTGTAAACTTTATACACACTTACTCTGCAGACATGAGGACTTACAACTGTCTGCCCCAGGCTGCTAGTTCTCCTGTCTGAATGAGGATTGGGACTGCAGACATAAATACTGTAACAACAGAGCAGACACAACAGAGAGAGAAGAAATGTACACACAGCCGTTCCACACAGCCTCAGGTGACGGGAATGCCCCACTTCAATTTCAGAGGTCACTGGAAGAGATTGTTTTGCTCTACTCCCCGGCAGAGCAGCAGATAATAGGACCACATGGGAGTGGCTGACTGATTTTGAGCAAACGTGTGAAACCTGAGCTCAGGCAAGGACGGTTTAAAAGGCAGAGCAGCTATTGAGCTGTGACGCTGCTCAGATTGATCTCTGTTAAATTGTAGATTGATATGGTTTGAAAATGTCAGTTTTTACACGATTAAACTATGAATTAGGCCTGCAGCTATAGATTAATCATCAGAATTATTGATTACGAAAATAATCGAGTTATCAGATAAAAGAAAATGGACACATTCTTCAGATTTTTCATTTAGTTAAGTCTTTTGTATGCAATATTGGAAAGGCATTAAAATACGCAGATAAACAGTTCAATTCATTAATGAGCAAATAAACATTGCTTGGCTTAAAATGCAATAATGAACTTTATCATTTGTAGAAAAGGATGAAAATTAAACTGAAAAGCAAAATCCTAACATTACCAGAGACGGTGAACATCAACACAAATCTAAAGGATGCTGGGGACAAAACAAGCTCCTGCTCCAAAACAGGCACTTTTTTTAATCATGAACAAAACCTGGAGACGATCTAAATGCTGGAAAATCCACCTGTCAGACATGTTGGTGGCAGCATCATGCTGTTTTGCAACCAGAGTGACAATTTGAACCGTTGCATCGTCCTGTTGGGCGTTGCAGTTATGCCCAAAACCTTCTTGATTCCTACAGAAGTGTTTGGATTAGGAAAAAGAATCTTCAGTAACTCAAAATTTTGCATCAAATTCTTTTTTTTAGCTTTAGCAGCAGATCAAAGTTATTGAATGATTTATTAGAACGTCTTCAGCTCAATTGTGCAGAAAGCCTCCCTGGTGGTCCACTCTAATACCATGGGTACCCACACACACACACACACTTAGACATAATAAATTTTCAGATGTCGCAAAAGCAACGGGTGGAAGAATAGGAAGAAAAAAAAAATCAATATTTATCCTTTTTAATGACTCTCCTTTCTACCTCCAACATATGTTTAAACCTTAACAGGCGTGACTTGTCAGTTTCGAGCTAATCAGAGTGCTGACTCAAAAGGCTGCCGGTGTGATAAGCTGGTACATTTGCAACACTGCAGTTATTTACGGAATAATTGAACGGCTTAAGCTGGACTCAGAAAAACAACAGACCAAATAATAGAACGGTCTTGGCACTGGGGGAAGTAGTCAGTTTTCTATTTAAATGAAGCTAAATGCAGTCTGGTCGTAATCTCTGCCCACTGTGAAATAATCAATTGTTACTATGGCAACCTCTCGTGAGGCAGTGATGATTAATGTGCTGGAGGAAGCTACCGGATACCTTCTCTGTATAATGGGAGTGTAATCTCCGTAATATATAGTCTTTCATTTTACATCTGATATGCTCACTGTGAGGCTAGTATTATTATAGTTAGCTTTCCCCAATGGCATAGCATTGTGCTATTTCTTAGGAACCTAGAAGACCTAAAAACATTTTCTTTTTTCACTTGTTCCAACTTTAATGTGGTTTTTTGGCAAATTAAAGGGATTGGCCCAGAAGTAAATGTAAAACAAAGGAACACTGAGTGGGTTAGAAAGTCGCCTCAATGACGTTTGTGGATGTACCAGAAGTGCACAAATGAACGTTTGTATGTTTTATTTTTATTTTTTTTAAAAGTGATTAATTGCCGCACAATTTTTAACTCATTTAAATTAATGTAATTAATAAAAACTAATCCAATACAGACCCACCCATAATTAGGATATTTTAAAAATATTTGACTTCCAGTAACTCGAGTCAATAAGTGTGGCACAGATTAATTACACACATACGCCCGTGCGTACACATGCGCACCAAATGCAAGTCACACGTTTCAGATTATTTGAATAAAGTGGAAAACCACGAATCATGTTGCCTCCATTTTACAATTATTCCTTACACAATTATTTGTGTTGATCTATCACAGTCCTGTTAAGGTAAAATCATTTTCTTTGTCATGCTAGAAATGGATATTGGGTGCGAACACAACACTTAGTAAATTAACAATCTCAATTGATGCTTGAAAAATTGAGACAGGAACATGTCATGTCATTTAAGAAACCAATAGGAAATTTGTTTGAGACTTAAATAAAATTGGCAACAAAGACAAGCACAAGTCTCGCATCCTCTTTGCTGAAACGAATAAATAAAATAAAACTTATTCGTTGTGTACGTTTGCGGTGGAAAAAGTTGAAATGAACGAAGTCCCTTTACCAAGGTGTTTCTCCTATAATTCCAGCCTTACCGACATCTTTATTCTTCCCTCCCCGCGTTGACACGCTCCGTTTCTAACACTTGAAATTTAATTACTTTCCCTTCTTATGCTCAGCCACTCGGGTCCCTTCAAAGGCCCCTGAAGAGCCCATCAACTTCTCCAGCAGCACCGCTCTGAAGCATTCCTCGCCAAACATATTAGCGCTTGGATTATAGCCAAACTCTCATTGGCCAACTGTTTTTAAACATGCAAATAAATAAATGTTGCGTTTTTATGAGAACAGTATCACTTATAAGCCTAATAAAGCAGGTTTCATTCTTTGCTGTTGCTAATTTACATTTAAATTGGTTTTGTCTTTCCATGGCGGCTCGTAGTACAGTAGACAACACCAGTTCCTGTGTAATAGTGTTTATCAAATGATTCCCCGTCGCCTCGGCTCTTGATGATTGCATTCCAAGTTAGATGGAGGAGTATTTCACTCCAATAAAAACAAATAATCAGCCAAGACATAAAAAAAATGCACCAAAGCAACTTGATTGTTACAAAGACACTGGAGCTGAACTGCATGAGCATAATGTGGTGTCCATACTTATTGGCAGCTCTGATAAAGTTCAAAGAAAACTTTAAGTTAAATTAATCTTTTATCAGATGAGTGGAATCTAATTTTAAAAAACTTTTAGGCACCCTGTTGCTGTGTTTCCAAAACGTCTCATTTGCCAATCGTCCACAGTTCGAGGTCCCGTCTAAATCACGCTGCTAGTTGGTATACTCCAAAAGTCTTCTGTAGGATTTACATCAGAGGAGTGAGAAGGCAAATGTTTTTATTTTTCTGGTGAACAGTTCCTGTGCTTTGGACCATTTTCTTCCTGAAAGACCCAGTAATGATGGTTTTTAACTTTTCTGGCAAGATAAACAGGCCCAGAGTCTCGGATTCTCCACCATACTTAACTGTGCTTCTTCTTTTCTAGAAGCACAGTTAAGCACATGCTTAACTGTGCTTCTGCACATACTTAACTGTATGTTTGCCGTCGATCATCTTTTGATCGACGGCAAACATACTTCTGTCCAAATCTGAAACTTGAGACACCATCTCTGTTTTCTGATGCCCATTTGCTGCAAAAGGGTTGGCTTTTTTTATATACTTTTTTGTTATCTAGAAACATCTGTTGCTCAAAAGCTCTTTTTTTTTTTTAATGCTCAAACAAATATCTATAGTTCTTGGCTTACATTGCTGTCCTACTGCCGGAACCTTAAAATTAGCAAATGGATCTTTCATTTCATTACCATGTTTGTCCACACATGCTGAGAGTAAAGCAAGGACTATTAAACTTTAAGCCATATTCTCTTACTATGACTGTCACCTTTCCCACTCCAATTGGCCCATCCATTTATCTCCCCTCCATCACATACCCCTCATTGTTTCATCTCTCCTCACCCTCCCAGGATCCACACTAAATACCTCCTTTGTTCAACACGTGAGCCGTGTGGATCACAGCCTGAGTGGAACATACTGGATGATTCACCCCATGAGTCACAACAACTGATTTTTAATTCTGCATGTTTGTGTGTGCCAAGCCTGACTGCCCACTGCACAAATTTGGACCTTCTATGCAGAGTGATTCAGACCTTCCTCGGGTTTTGGGTGGGACTGCTCTGTGGTTACTTCGGCAACAATGAACTGCAACTCTGAAAGGGAGGCGCTTTTATAGTAAGAGCAGCTTTTGGGCACATTCGCTGCAGTTCTGTGAAACACGTCCTCGAGAGCAAATTAAGGATGGGTCGAGTCAGACAAAGGCTCTGCTTCATCCTGGACTGTTTGCAGACGTACTTGCGCTAGGCCTAGATTCGCCCTCCCAGGAGTAATTTATGAATATGTGCAATGATTTTTCAGGGTTTGTAATTGTAGGTAGGGAGCACAACATCCAGGACTAACAGATGAACTCTTGCAAAATAGTGTGTGAAGACCAACAGAGGCACACACTCCACTAAAACCCTGAAGGTGTGATCTGATTAGCATCAAGATGTTGCAGCAGCAGATCCTTCAAGTCCAATGAAAGAGGGTAGATTGGTGGCCCAGGTTTTGCCCTGCATCGCACCTTAATCTGCTCAGAGGCTGACCGTATTCGCATCAAACTGTTCTGTATGCCACACCGAGCTGACAGGGTTGAGAGGAGGCACAGTCACAAGGACCGCCACAAGACTGCTGCAGCAAGAGGCCGTGGTTGTCCTGGTGAAGAAGAAACGACTTATAGTCATAAACTATAAGTTTTATGAACTCATAGTTCCTAAAATGTACTGGTCCTATTCTGATTATGGAAAATGAAGACATTTGTCTGTAAATTTAGGCTCCACCGTCGGCTGAAGGTCTGCGCGGATTCTGTAAGGCACGGCACACTCGAGTTTGTGGGAGTCTTAAGGATCACACATTTCATAACTACACCAGCAGACTTCATTATTGGTCAAATAAACTAAAGCTAACAGAATAACAAAGCCCTTCACAATGAGCAATAAATCAATTAATTGAATGATAAATTACAACGAGCTTAATAATTTCCAGTTGTGTGTTTTATTGTTTTTCTTTTTTCTCTCCTTCTACCAAAAACTGGATGATAAAAGTCTTCAGTCTGGTGCTTTGGTCTCGACTAGACCCTTTTGTTTGAAGGACAATTTTTGGTTTTAAGACTTCGTAATTCATTATATTCTATTTTATTTGTTTTGATATTTAAAATGTCTTCCAGTTCCAGTGTTAAGTGTTCATTACAATGTAAAGTTTATTGATCTATCAGCGTGTGTTCTTGGATTATTATGCCATTACATCATATAACTTGAAACATTAACTCAGATGAGCCTTTATCATTTATCCAGCCCATCCTTACATGGGTTGTGCTTGACCTCTGCAGCATCCCGAAATGAAATGTTTAATGGCTCGTTTTCCCACAAATGCATTTCTCAAATCAAAAACTGATTTTGGGTCGGTTTAAGCTGCAGGATGGGCAGTCGTGGACTGGACTTGCTTGTGCATTACCTACCACAAATGTTTGATTTGGATCAACACTGGTTCAAAACCTTTTCTGATTCACTTACTGTGTGGTTAAAATCCCTTTCTAATCCAGAAACCACAGCCATCAGGGAAGATCTCTTGCACCCTAACCGGCATCCTGCTGTGCAGCTCTGGATAGAACAAACTGATACTGTATTCTGTCATATATTCATCAGAACCAGCAAAGACCTTTTCTGCAGTTTGAGCTACAGTAGGTAGTCTGTTGGATTGGACTACAAAAGCCAGCTTTCACAACCCTCATGCTTCCATGATTAGTTGGAATTTGGATTTTATTGCCGACAGTTCATTGAGTTTCTGGTTCTTCATGTTCCCAGCTTCATTCCTTGTGTTTTCTCTCTTGTTGCTCTTCAGCTCCCAGTGTATCTTCACTGTTCATCTGTACTTACCTGCCCGCCATCTATTATTGATTTCTTTTGCTTCAGGTTTCTCTCCACAACACATCAGGACGCACACAACAATCCTGGCCACCCGCCGGTTCATTGACAGCTTTTAAAAGATTCTGACTAGGGCTGTTGTAAACGAATATTTTAGTAATCGAGTAGTCTGTTGATTATTCTTGTGATTTATCAAGTAATCGGATAAAAAACTTATAAAATAAAACATTGGTAAATCTAACATAGCAGCAGTGTTACTATCGCATATCAACATCGTTCCAATTTTTCACATTTGAGCTTCCCTAACAGTCATTTTTTTTGTGTAGATTAGAAAATTAACCTATAACAATTGTAGCTCACTTTCTAAGTTAAGCTGAAGAAAATACAAGAATTTGAAAAGGTAGGCTCACAAAGTGAGAGCGCTGCGCGATGAAAGTAATAAACCGGCCGGAACACGGTGCATTAAATAACGAAGTATAACTTAACGAAGCGTCGAGACAGATCAGCTTTCCTTAAGGAATTTTAATAATCGAGGTACTCGAATCACTCATTATATCGTTTCAGCCCTAATTCTTTGACCCAGTCATGTAGCCTTCAAAATTAGCTCAATGTTTATGAAAACGCGTCCGACGATCGAATTGGACCGACGTGTTTTAACATCGTCTTCCTCCCACAATCCAAAAACACGACTGTTGGGTTGATTGGTTTCTCTAAATTTCTGTTTTGGCGTGTGCCTGTGTTGCCTGGTGATGGGCTGCTGACTTCTTGCCATTGGTCGCTGAAGATGGTCACCGACAAAGCTGTTCAGTAATTTGGTGTAGGTAGAGACAACAGACCTTTAAGTGACCTCACAAGGTTTTAACTACACCAGTGCATAGAGTATCCAAACCAGGACTTTTTTTTTTTTTTTTTTTTTTGTACTTTTGCCCTGAAGTTGTGACTTTTTCCAATCTTAAAACTAACTTGAAATACTATTCTATCTCGATTAAGATCAATGTATATCTAAAAGTAAGAACCGTATTTTCCGGACTATAAGTCACAGTTTTTTTCATAGTTCGGCCGGGGGTGCGACTTATACTCTGGAGCGACTTATGTGTGAAATTGTAACACATTATTATATCACATCACATGTTATTTTTACACTAAACCGCCAGAGGGCGCTCTGGGCCTGTGTTGATAATGTGTGTGGTAGAAGCTACATCCGGAGTTAGCCGAGTTGTTTACAAGCGACACCGAAGATGAAGATTTCGTGATTTGGAGCGACACGGATGGTTTGGTAAACTTGTTAGCATGTTATTTATGCTATAGTTATCTGAATAACTCTTAATATGTTATGCTAACATAGCAGGCACGTTCTCAGTTCGTTGTTTATGTGTCATGTAACGTTAGCATACCGTACAATTATTCAGCCTGTTGTTGCCTCTATTCTATTTTTATTGCCTTTCAAGATGACATGTCGGTTCTTGGTGTTGGATTTTATCTAACAAATTTCCCTCAAAAATGCGACTTATACTCCGGTGCGACTTATAGTCTGGAAAATACGGTATAAAAGTTTATAAGAAACCTGAAGTTGTTCTGGATATCTGGTAAATACTGGCCTTGTTTCCAAATTTTGGCCTGCATTGTATGAGTTTGTTCATGGTAACTCTTACAGTAATTAATGCAGAAACTGACACCAAGACTGTAATCCTCCACAGTAGACCCCTTCAGCAACATGCACTTAAATCTTACACGTGGAAGGGTACAAAGTGGTTGACTAATCATAAAACCAAAAGCCATTGGCTGTGTTTGATGCATGTAGTATACCACTATTAAACAGACCTAGCAATCATCTTCAAACCTCTTTTATGCAGAACCAGATTCACCAAGACATGGGTGATTGGAGCATTTCTCCATGTTTATTACGGACAATTTGACATTCTATATTCTCTTCTTGAGGAATTCTTTTAATTCCCAATTATTCAATCAGTTTCTGAACTGGCAGCCGCAGAGCAACTGGACTCATTTGTGCCACATGAATCTGTTACCATGTGCACAAATGGTCGTCCACATGCTTACAACAAAACCCAAGTGTTATAATATCTGATGCAACATTCCTGCATGCTTCAGGTCTCTACAGTGCCACCTCATACATCATGGAGTTGTATATTTATCACCAGCAGTAAATGGCTTCTATGCACACGAGAGAGCAGAATCCCCATGAGTGACTTAAAGTGGGTTCTCTACAAAGGCTGCAGAAAATGACACAGAAAGCTGCGTTGCATATATGGATGCACATACACACAGCCGCTCGTACTGGCATGGTGGAGGAATTTAATTTGGCTAATCTAGTTGTTGTTTGGTGATTTATGGCTTGGGGAAACCGGCGGCGAGGGTTACAGGTGCATCAGAGTGGAACATCCAGTTATCTCATACTGACTAATGCATGTGTTGCGTGTGTGTGTGTTTCTGTTTGCGTGTGGCATCAATCCTAGACTTTCTGGAGGTGTGGCAGTTGACGTGCACGCCTGTTATTTTAGATCTGCAGTGAAGTGGAACATATCTGCAGCGATGAGTGTGTGCATTAAGTCATCCCTCACATTCACAATATCTGTGTATGTGTGTTTTAAAAAAATATATAATTTTTTTTTTAATCCACACTGTTCCTTACAGTACCCACACCTGTCAGTTTTCAGTCACTTGCCTCGGAAAAAAAACCAGAATGTCAGCGTGGCGCTGCACTGTAACACTTTGATCATAAAACCATGGAAACGTAGATCAAAAACGCAGCGTGAGCGAGAAGCAGCTGATATGAGGGCAATTACAGCTGCTGCTTCATTCCTGGTGCCAGCCGCTGCACCACCAAACCCATTACGGCTTCAAAATGTTGACATTTGAAGAGATTACTGAAGCCACAGCAGTGGGATTTTTTTTTTCCCTTCTTCACTGTAGGATAGAGCTGTTGATTAAAAATAAACCTCTATGGACCATTTGTATCAAACTATTCTCAGATCTTAATGTTTCAAAAGAAGTGATTCAAAAGTGATTTTGACACAAGCTGTAGCTAGTTGTTTAATTTTTTTTAGCTTTAAGTAAACACTGAAGACAGAATAAGACAATTGCACTAATTTATACAAACTGTATGTAGCAAGCCAGCTAAAAGTGAACTAATTAACTAGTTAGCAAACCAGAAAAACCGACTGGGAAGCAAGATGGCTGATTATATCGATGTTTGACCCAAGAATTCATAATAAAGCATAATATGGTTCAATTATTATAGTCTAATCTCCCACAAATATAATAGAAGTTATGTTTAGTGGTAGTACCATCGTTCTTTACTATAATAAAAATAAAACAAGTCAGCACAGTCTGCGTAAGCCATATTTCAAGATTTTGTACCGTTAACCTAAAAATTAGTTTGACAGTTTTTTTTTTTTTTAAGTCAAAATTTGTATTCACTTATTTAAAGCTTTAGCTCTAAATATATTTAAATAACTGAGCAGTTTTTTTTGTGTTTTTTTTTTTTCCTTGCTGGATGTCTCTTAAAGATAGCATTGTAAAAGGAGTATTAGTTTTGAATATATTTGCACGTTATTAAAAAAAAAAATTTTTTTTAAATGGTGCTTGTGTTTGATCAACCAAACTGGCTGGCAGAACCAGATTCATGTTTTAATGACTTCCTACAAAATCACTACACTGTTTGCAAAATTCCAGATTATTTGTGCAAAAAGATTCAATTTTCATATTTTCTTCCCTCATTAGAACCACTTTACATTTAGACAACCAAAAATACTGCCAATCAAACCTGGACTAAAATATTCTGCTGTAAGCACTACAGACTCTTTGAAGCCCAGGTTATGATTTGTGATACTGATTATAAAGTCTCTGGTATTGTGCATCGTGTCATTAGCTGGATATGTTCTTGCGTCCTTTATACACATCTCCACAATCAAAATCATTTTTTTTAAAGCCAGTATTTAGAGTTTAAAGAGGTTAAAAGAGCCCATTCAACCTCCTAGGTAATAAATATTTCACCATCCCCCCCACCCCCAATGTCGATATCAGATAATTACACAGTTACGCTTACATCTTTTCCTCGACGTTCTTGACGTGACATCGTAAGCGGTTCAATTACTTACCAGCGCGTGCGCCGTGGTTAGCGCTCTGACCCTCGCCCTCAGCAGGCCTTACTCCCCGCTACGTCTGTCACACACTCGCTTTTTCACGCGCCTCGTGTGGCAAATGTGGCGCCGTCGGCGCACGGGGCTGCAGTTTACGGGAGCGATGGGGTTGGATGCTACGTAATTAAGTCATTGAACTTCAAATAAAAAGAGAGTGAATTCTTGGCGGGTTGTTATTTAAACGCGTAGTAAACCAACATAATTGTCAACCACCTTATTTTAGTTTTATGGAATTGAGCCATGATGTCTAAGATCACCTCGCGCATTTACACAAATATGATTTAAACCACTTTGTCACCAATTTTACAGCAGACGGTTTGATCATCACGCTCCCATTCGTGACGAGGATCTATTCATTTCAACTTAATCTGATCCAGCTGTATAATTGTCGTCATGGAGATTAGTGCCAAGAGAGGAAGGAAGACTTGCATCCACACGCTTTACTAATAAATCCATCGCCAGGGACACACACACACACACGCATACATGCACGCGTGTTTGTGTCCCATCACCACCAAACTCGTGGCGCTGATGGACCCAGAGATGCTGCTCTCTCCCTGTAAAACACACACATACACACTCCAGCAGCAGCATCCAGCTGGAGTAAAACGCAAATGCAAATCAGGAGGTCTCCTGATGAGTGACAACTAAAAGTGTTTCTGCAGACGCAGCTTCATCTTAATTTAAACTGTTTTCACGAAACGCCTAAAAGTTGCGTGGCAGTCTGTGCGCCTCTGTCTCATTTGAGCCAACTGAGCGCGGAGCAGACGGTGATGCTGCAGCTGTCAGGGAACAACGTGAAGGGAAACGCGACCTACCTCTCCTGGTCTGTCTGATCTTTGGGCTCAGCATGGTTGTCATCGCTCTCCCCTCGGCATATTCCCGTAAGTTCACCCCCCCACACACACACATACACGCGCGTTCACACACACACACACCCCACCCTTGCCTTGCCTTGCCTCTCTCCTCTTCTTCTTCTCCTCTTCTGACCTTCTGCAGTGCGGCCGGCTGCTAGGGGGTTGGGTGAACTGCGGCGAGGGGAGGAGAATGGAAAGAAAACGGGGCGGTGAGGGAAGAAAGGAGGAGGAACTACAGCTTTTTTTTCTGCCCACACCCAGTGGTCCTCCGCCCCTCCCTGTTACATTATTCATAGCTTTACATCCCCGTCTGTGGGGAGAGATGAGGGGTCCACCACCCACAAAATGTGCACAAATGCAAAGGTGTCTCTATTTAATCATTATTTTTTTGTCTATTCGTCTACCAGGCGTCTCCTCCCTTCCTCTCCATCTACCTCTGACCCCAAATCCATCCTCATCTTTAACCCCCACCTCGGTATTGCTTTAGCTGGAGAACCTTCGTTTCAGGACGAGAACAAATGCCGGCTTAGACAATATGTCGTAATTAGAGCCTCCCGGCGTTCCTATGGGACGTCTCTGAACAACCGGGAGGGCAGGAGGGGGAAAAAGATGGTCCCCTCCAGCAGCTTCCTGTCACCTTGAGCTGCAGCAGCCGGTAATTAACTGGAGAAACTGTGAGGAAGGTCTGAGCTTAGAAAGATTATATTTAAATTTCACCAACTTTGATGTGCTAACTTTTAGTTGAAAAGTAGTTATGCAGTTAAACGCAAACCATATGGAGCAAATAAACCCAAATTACATGTCCTGGAGTCTATATATTTTAATATTTACAGACAACCAATACAAAAAAAACATCTTTAATACAGAATTGGTATAATTTGGAAGAGTCCTCATGAGTCGACCGTTGCATCAAACACTTGGACGTGTTATGGATAAAGAAGCCGGATGTTCGCTGAACTTACAGTTGGAAAGTTGAGTGTGTATGTAAATGTAAATAAAATGCTGTAAGTTTTTTTTTTTTTTTTTTTTTTTCCCAAGTAACTTGATAATGACAGCCTTGAGAGATCTGTGGACCAAATTTATGAGTTTGGGGAGGATTTGCGAGGCGAGAGCCGCAGCCGGAGTCGAGAGTTTCGAGAGCCGCCAGAGAGAGTGGCGTCCGTGACGTGGAGTACAACTGTCACGTTCTTGGTGCTAAGCTGGGATAAGAGGCAAACTGAAAATGGAACATGGAAAGCATTTTTACTTGGAACGGTAGAAGCAGTTTCAAAAAGCAGGCAAATATAAAAGCTGTTGTCGAGGCACGATGACGGACATCAGAAATGAGGAACGGGTATTGAACGGTGGGATTGTTTTTCCTTGCTGTCTTTTCCAGTATCGCCAAGTCTTCTACGCGAGTCTCGCTAATTTGTCTTTAGAAGTAGCATTCGCAGGTCGGGTTCATGGACCGCGGTATTTTCAAATGTTGGAAGTCGCTGGCTTACAAAACGACCATAACTTCGATCCCCGAAGTGCTTGTTGATTTGATCAAATCTGTCTAAATTCACAATATATTTACACCACTAAATCATAAATGGCGTTTCCCCTTAGACCAGAGCAGACTTAAAAGCGTAAAAAAGTCTAGATGCTCAAGTTTTTTCGTACAAAGTCGGCTACATGATGGCAGTGCCTTTTCTCAGTGCTAACCAACAAAAAAAGACCTTTAATACAGAATTGGTACGACCACACACACCTTTTCCAGAATGCAATATTTGATTACATCTTTACTAAATGTACTCGCGTATGAAGTGTACAAACATTTCTCTTACCTTTATATAAAAAAAAAAAAAAGCGGTCGCCGCAAATACATCAATGGTTGCCAGTCGTCATCATCATTGACAGCCGCTTCCCATCGCCGTCATCATCAAAAGGTTTACAATAAAAAGTTTGGTTTGCATCCCAATCTGGTCTGATTGTGCAGCCGACCAGTCATTACCCTACGACCATTTGTACCATGAAATCAACTCACAAATAATCTACTGTCACAGAGAAGTACAGGAGTGTTAATATTTGATATATGATTGGACCAAGACCACTGCCTTGCGGCGCTCCGTGTGTTAGTTTGCTGTCTGAATAGCAGCCATTGTCATAGACCAGTTAGCTACAGAGATAGCTTTTAATGAACGGTAATCCAGATTATGATCAGTGTAATCTCACCAGTCCTGAAACACAGAATAATAAGTTTGGGAGAGTAATCTGAAAAATTTATCTAAAGTGGGTTTTGCTTTATTTAGACATAAAATTGAGCAAAATTTGTATCTGTAATGGCAATTCCTTCAAATTTTTAAAGATCTCTTATGGCTAAGCAAAATATATATATTTTTTTTAGACGAGTTTAGTATTTGACTTCAGCCACAAATTAATATTTGCTTTGAGAATCACCTTTGAAGCTTATTTCTGTTTGCTCTCAGGGCAATTTGATTCGGAGGATTTGGCCATGGTATCATGTGTAAAATGTTCCTTTCTTCGCTTGTTGGGAGGCTAATCTGTGAAATTTTTCCACTTGCCGCCGTCTTCTTGAAGGAAACCCCGAAACCTGCCGTTTGGCGCTGCTCCTGTCGCAGCTGCTCGGCCCTCCTCCGGCGTACAAAGGATAATGGCCTTAGTTTCTCTGCAATCGAATCAGAGGCTGGCCTCGCGTAAGCCACAGCTGCTCTTATTACAGAGTAAAGAGGGAGAACGACCCAGAGGGGGAGCGAGTGCCCACACATTACATCCAGCCATCTACACACACAGCGAAGATAACAAGCTGGTAAAACGAAGCAGACACAGTCCAAAGCTAAATGGAGTCGAACCACCAGACGGGGTCTCACAAGCTGCAACAATAGAAACTAGAAGCTGCAACGAAAACGACTCCAAACCAACAATTTTAATTAAAAAGACTGGGTTACGGGCTGGGTGTGGCTCAGGGTCCGTCTCTCTTCAGATTGATTCAGGTGTTAACAGACTCTGGAATGAAAGCAAGCAGAGGGAAGAGGACATTGTAAAAGCCAAATAGCAAAAGCCAGCCCACAACCAGAAATCCTGTTTTTCTTTAGCCGTAACCACATGGCTTTTTATAGATGCGCTTGTGTCAAAGTCGGGTCTTTTCTCTGCAGCTCGGAGGAACGGGAAGGGTTGGACGCACGGTGGAGGTTTTCTGTTTTACTCTTCCATCTGTCTTGTCTACATCGAGTTTTGTTTTAGTTGACGAACCGTCGTACCATTGAGAGTTGCTGTATTTAGGTAAGGTTAGTTGAATAGCAGCTCGAGAAAATGATCAACAAAGGTAAAGAAAATTTGAATGCTTTGAAACCAGATGTTTACATGCACCAAATAGACACTTAGGTCTTATTTATCAACCTTTTCTAACCTCAATGCTTTGTAACAAAAAAGCACAAACAAAACGGAAGTTATTGACTTTGTTGACCTCAACCCACTTTGCCATTAACTGAGGAATGCAGACGTCTTCTGTGAGTCACTGTTTGGCTTTATTAAATCATCTCGTTACCTGTTGCATAGTTCCAACAATCACACATTTCACCAAACTAAATCTCAGGCCTCAACGACTTTCATCCAGGAGACTGTCGGCCATCTTTAAGTTCAGTAGTTCCTGAATTTAAACTTGCACACTCTCTACTCCACAAATAACGGTGTTGAAGAAACACAAGTTCACAATTCCAGTGTTTCCATAAGGAACGCAATTAAGACGACATGCAACTAATTTTGCTCGCACCATAACTCATTAAATAACTTGATGCGCCATGATCCTCCAAATCCAACTACTTCTTCTTCGGTTGTTGATGTGACCGGTGTGATGCGAAAAGAGTGTTTCCATTGCAGTTTTGCAAAATAAACCAATTTCGGTAGAGCTGCAAAACGTCATCCTAGTGCCAAAACATTGCATAGAAAAACTAATATTTTGTGAAATTGGCACGTTTCCATTAAGCAAATGTGTTTTCAAAAGGTTAATTGCAAAATTTCGCAATTACATTAGAAACGCAGTTAATGAGTGCAGTCTCAATGGGTTTGCTAGGCCGGTCATAATATCTTCAGCAGTTACCAAGAGATCAAATTGCTGGTCCTCAAGTCAACAATTGCTTGTTTTTGTCTCCATAGTTTGCAACATTGATGTACCCATAATGTGTACTTGTGGAATGAGGCTAGCTAGCATATCTCTGCCCGTCTCGTATGTCTATAATTGTGTTCCTCTGTCACCTGACAACGAAGGTCACATAATCAAGACGGATGACGCTCAGAATGCCAATAAGAGCCTCGGAATCCACAATGTTTGGGAAGCCTCTTAAAATATTGATACTGACCATCATTAATATTTCATAGTGGTGCTGGCGGGCTGTTCCAAAACACACACTGCAGGGTGACTGCTGAAGGTGTGACTGTTGACTTAGCATTACTTATTGATCATTTCTGACCAAATGCATTAAACTAAGCCGCCAGTGATTTCAGACAGGCTGCTGGGATCTTAAGTGACCGTGGTGTTTTAGGAGAAGCACATTTTTCAATGTTTTGGAGGTAAATATCTTTACAGCACGTTGATTAGAGGCATTCTTTAATCCAAGACACATTTTTACTTCATTCTGCTGTCAACTAGAAAATCAAACATTAACCAAGAGCCAGTGCGTAGATGTCACAAAGGCTCAAAAGTATTTGGATTAGTTAGGCTGCGTTGATCATATCATTGTGCAATTTGACATTTCGAAATTGAGTTTGCTTAATGGAAACCTAACAATTAAAAAAATGTTTTTGAATAGAAAGATTTACGTTCATTATTTTGCAAAACTGTGGCGGAAAGACGTTTTGCGTCATAATAAATTTAAAGGAAACGCTGCAATTGAAAAATTGTGTGGTGTTTTTTTTACATTAGCTGAATATTGACAGTTTTGCGCACATTTGTAATGGAATCACAGCGAGTGGTGAGCACACGTTTGCTAACAATTTAACAGCTGACATTCTTTTAGTTGTTAAATTATTAGCAGCTCACAAAAGTTTAGCACATTAGCATTTTGCTAACTTTGAAAACATTTAGCGCAGTTAGCTTCAGCTAAGTTTATTTTTTCAAACAAATTCAAAGGTGACAATATACTTGGTGGTTTTGTAAACTTTAACATGAATAAATGTCAACATGTATGTTGAAGTTTTGGTTATCACCTCTTGGGAATTTTTTGAAGTAGTTGGATGTTTATATTCATGCTTTTATTTTGAAGTGGGTGTTTACGCAGCACTTCCTTTCCTCTCCTCGGATATTTGTTGTTGCAATGCATTTTGTCTCCTGGTGGATATTAAGATGTTTGAATTTAGCACGTTAGCATTAGCTTCTGCTAAGTACCATGCTGGTTTAGCATTTTAGCTTTAGTATGATGTTTATGGTAGCACGGCTAACCTTTTAGCTATCGGTGTGCATCACCGGCAGCTGAGAATTTTGCCACTGAATAACTTCAGTTAGGATATAACTTAATATGATTTAGCATTTTATGCTGATCGGCTTGATCGCATCTCACATCCTTAATTAGAATAAAGGAAGTGCAGATAGGAGAGAAGTAGGATTGTTTGAAGACTTTCAGGTATTTCCCCAGCGGTCGTGTCCCTCGTGTGCCGCCTGTCTGGTTCTCTGACCCTGGTTCTGCCCTCCATTACCTTCCCTGTGTTTACTGTCACTGACTATTAACAAAAGGCCCACGGCTTCATCCGCCAATGACAGGATAGCAGCCGTCCGATTGCAGTTACTCCTCTGTCTCATTTCAAATGAATGTTGAGTCTTCGCAGCTGTCTTTTTATAAAGGTTTTGTTGACTCTAGTGGTCTTTATTTGAAAGTACTTCATTATGAGAGAGGGGGAAGACATGCGGCAAATGTCGCCAGGCCGGGAATCGAACCTGCAACCACCGGCACAAGGACTAATGCCTCAATACATGGGTTGTGCTGTGCCACCACAGCACCCAACTATCTCTTTTCCATGACGTCTTTCTTTACCTTCGGATGTGTGTAAATGTATTTTCCACCAACAGGCTGTTTTTCATTTTTTTGTTACTCCATAAATATTACAGAAAATAATAACCTGAGTAAATTACAAATGATGTTTTTAAGTGACAATTTCATTTAAGGAAAAACTCTATCCAAAGTGACCTAGCTCTATGTGAAAATTAATTTTTTATGACTTAACAGATTACATGATTCTATGTAGAATAAAGAAGATGGTTACAAAGCCATTTACTGAGAAACACAGTGGGGGAAAAAATGGGAAAAAAGAATCTTAAGTCTCGATCCTTCCCAGTGGACGGTCAGGCGACCGAAATTCCTCCAAGAACAGAGCTCATCCAGAGAACCAAGAATAACTCTACACCCAAAGTCTGTAATTCAATCTGATTGAGGCTCCAGTGTGGCCCAATTGAACACAATTCTGCAAAAAAAAAGAGGAATATATTCCTCCATAGCGTTGCAAATAATCTATTGTCATTTATAGCAAGAATTGATTGCTACATTTGCTACGAACTGCTTGAGAAATGCACCAGAATGTCACTGTAAATTTAAGAATAAACCAGGAAATGTTTGACTTTTTGAGCGCAGAAAATGTCCTTTTTCCTCGAAGGATTTCTGATCTCAAAATTTTGGAATTCTTTTGGCAGAAATGTACTCCTCCCTCCCCCCATCTATATAGATAGGCCATCGGACAAAAAGGACAAAAAGTGAAACTTGCATGTCCTTTCAAACTGTAGAGTCAAAACAACATTCCTACCTCATCAATTGTTCCAAGAACCCAAAACAAATCGGAAAAATAAAGACACCTTCACTGGATCATCTGGATCTTTCTGATCCAATGAGGCGGTAGGAACCAAAAGCCTCTGCTGCCCTCTAGAGGATTACAACTATCAAACCATGCAGCGCTGCTTTTTAAATGTCAAATATTTGATTTAAAATATTACAGAAAACCTATTTCTAAAAAATTATTTTATTAAAAAAAGAAGTTAAGCTTGTATATCTAGATTCATTAAACATACAGCGATGCATTCATTTCTTTAGGAAATGTTCTTTAATCTCAGATGTGAGGTTTTGAGCGTTGTGACCCAAACGGTTGAGCCTCCATGAACTCGGTGAGTCACTGGTGTTTGGAAATTTTGACAGAACAATGTCCGAATTCAAAAACACATTATTGACCCCAAAGACAAATTAAATACTTTTGTAACTCATTTAATCAAAGAGTTAGAGGATGATGGCAGTGGGCAGAAACAAATCTCCTGTAGCAGTCTGCAGTACAAGAAATTCAAAGAGGCCTCTGACTGAACACTGTTTTTCACTGACGGTCTCTTAAAGAGGATAATCAGGGCTGTACATAAGTTTCTTGATATTATAGGAAAAGGTGTCATACTAAGTAAATTGCTAAAGTTTTCAAGTGATTCATTAATAAAGGGGGAAAAGATCAGTCCAAAGTAATCTGGCCCAAGTTAAAAACAGAATTATCTCTGCAGATTACTAACACGGATGTTAAATGTGGAAAATGCATAATAAAGTTGGCTAGAAAGATCCCAAATAATCTAAAGAGATGTAAGAACAGCTTGATCGTATGATACTGATGCAGTGGGGGATTGTGGGAAGTTTAACTGAAGCAGAGAAATAGTGCTAAAGTGTTTATTTTCTTTATTCCCCCCAAGGTGTCGGCAAGGTCCGAACATATACTTGTCAGTAAATATCTAATTTTGGATATCGATCGGCCCAAATTTTCACGTCTGTTCATCCTTACATTTTATTCCAGCTCAAATGTTGGCGTCCGCTATTGCTATTTAAAAAAAAAAAAAAAATCCATCAATTTTCAATTAAATATTCTTCCATTATTTGGTAATTTTTGAAAATCATTTTTATTCGTGTTCGCATAAAAACCAAATAAGTTTATTATTATTAAATTGCCGTATATTAATTCATATTAGATGTGCCGTAACAAACCCCCCCCCAAAAGCAACTTTCACCCAACCAGCATTACGTGCATCCAGCATAAAAAAAAAAGTGATCAAGGATAAATGATGCTCTCACTGACCTCATTGTGAGTTGCGCGAATGCATTTTAAAAGTCAACAAACTCCTCCCCTCCCCCAACCCGTACGGCCTCTAGGGGTCGTAGGCGTCCATGCTGTTCAGCTTCTCCCTGTCGATTTGAAAAGTCTGCAGGCAATTTTTACACAGGAGGCTCTCCTTGACCACGTGAAAATGGTCCACTTTCGACGCCTTCTTGACCCCGGTCACCTCCGAGTACTTGATGGGGTTCCCTTCCAGGTTGACCTTCTCCAGCTTCTTCAGCTTGACGGTGCAGCTGGGCAGGGTGGTGAAGTGGTTGTAGGACAGGCCGAGGTAGCGCAGCTCCTTCAGGTTGCCGACGGAGGTGGGCAGGGTCTTCAGCTGGTTGAGTCCCAGGTTCAGGATGTGCAGGTTGCTCAACTTGCCGATCTCGATGGGGAGGCTGGTCAGACGGTTGTTGCACAGGTTCAAGACCGTCAGACCCGTAAGGCTTTTGATGTTATGAGGGAGCTCCTCTATCTGCGATCAGAGAGGCAACACAGTCATGGTCACGCAGTGGAGCTGATGCTTCCCAACCAGACGAGTCATAAACTGGAAGGGGTACGTTTCCGCCAAAACTCTCCAGAAATTTTGAGGTTAAACTCAGAAATTTTCTTGAAGAAAAATAGAAAATTTCTCAGCTCCGAAAGTCGGGAATTTGCTAGAAATAAAATTTAAATTTTGAGATTAATCCACACAATTTGAGAAAAAAACAGTTTTGAGTTCTAAAACTCGCTGGAGAAAACTTGAGATTAATCTTAGAATTTTTTTAAGAAAACTTAAAATGTCTGAGTTTCACAGGTGAAGTTATGAAACTCAAAAATTTCAAGTGTTCAACTTTTTTATAGAAATTAATCACATGTGATTTTTTTTATTTTTTTTTATTTTGATTTAATTTTTTACTTTTCAAACTCAAATTTCCAAGATTTTCTCGGAAATTCTGAAATTTCACAATTTAAATTTGTTTTACTAAAATTTTGAATTTTCGAAACTCCTAACTTCCCAAGACTTTCTGGAAAAATACTGAGATTAATCTAAAAATGTGAGTTTTGGCAGGTTTTTGACCATAATGCGCCTTCATGAATAACTAAAACCCAACACAGTAAAACTCAATTTAATTTAATATTAAATAAAATCTGTGGTAATTTTTGAAAGATGGGTTTTTACAGATTGCCCAGTTTAAATGAAAAACTCTATTCCAGCTGTGCAAAGATGAAAAGACATGTTTTAAGACTTGTAATTTCATCTGTAAGTTACTCTAAAATTACATAGATTATTTTACAATAACAATGAAAAAATGGTGTGAACACTTTTGTAACACTAGTTCCATTTCAAATTTGCATAATACGGTTAAATATTTCGAAAAACATTTTTTTCTTCTTAAAATAAAGTCTACTTTAAAAGCATACAACACTAACAGTTTCAGTTTAAATCCAGAAAGCCCGAGAAATCACGTGCGTGGACTCGAAAGGCCTCTGGGAGACTCAGAAAAACCGACAGCGATTTTACACAAACACCAAACTTGGAAAAATTGGGAGAAAAGAAAAATGTGGGGCTCGTTCCGTTCTGCTACAAAGCTTTGCATCCTAACGTCTCACCTCTATTACGTTTGTAAATGTTCTACTTCTGCAGCTCAGCCAATCATCATCGAAACGACTCCCAGCTAACAAAAAGGGTTCATCGCTCGCCCAAGCCCGCTCTCTCTCTCTCTCTCGTCCGGTCATACTCACATAGTTGCTGTGCAGATCCAACACGGCGGTGCTGTCGAAGTGTTCTATGAAAGGCGGGAGCTTCTTCAGCAGGTTCCTGCTCAGATTCAGTTCACTAATGTCCATCACCTTCTGGACACAGGCAGGCACCGCGGTCAGGCCTTTGTAGCTGAGGTCCAGCCTCCGTCTGCCGTCCATTGTCAAGTCCACGCATTTCTGAACCGCTTTCAGAGTAAGCGGCTTGGGCTTTTTACCACCTTTCTTCTTCTTGCCCATGTTGCTGCAGGACACGCAGTTAGCAGTCAGAAGCAACGGACTGTTAAAAATGACCTTTGGGCTTCATCTTGGCCCTCAGATAAATCTCGTTCAGTTCCATGACCCAGCAAGGAGCTTCAGTTTAAAAACGGCAAAATTGGTCACTTACCAGGATTAATGAGGTTGGATCTTTGGACTGACAGCATCACAGACCATGGAAGAATTGTTCTTGTGAAAAACGTCCCCCGGAAAGATTCTGAATACAAGCGTCAACGCATTTCTCACTCGGCCTCTCGGGCCGTTTGTTTTCATCCGTTCCCTAGCAACTTGAGCTCGATGTGGACGGACTTTTACAGCCCTGACTGTCCAACATGCGCAGTGGAACAGGTTGTTCCTCTGGCGGAACTAAGATTTTTTTTAATTATTATTATTTTAAATGACAGAATCAGTTTCCATGACAACAGAATAATAACTCTATTTTAAAAACAAACCTTTGCACTGTTATCTACAGCCTGAAGACAGCAGAAAGAAGGGATTTAAAAAGACTTTAAAATATTATAAAAAAAAAAAAAAAAAAAAACTTCAGTGACTTCATGAAAATGGTCTCATTATTATCCAAACAAAAACTAATTTAAATCAAAACAAAAATTATTTTTGATCAAAATGTTTAAAATTCTAATGAATTTTGTTATGGAAAAGAAAAGAAAAGCCGATGCACACCGTATTTATCTAGTAAACAAAAAAGATGAGCAAGATGGAAAACTTCTTTAAAGCTTATGAAGAAGCTTTGAAGCTCCCAAAAAGCTGCAGACACAATGAGGTGTGAAAGGATTTCTGTTGACTCGCTTTAAAAAAAAATAACATCCTTGTGCCAGCAGGGGGCGGCGTCGGCTTGAAAATAAGCTCCAGCAAAGAAGCTACAGAAAAACATACATAATTCTTAGATAATATCAAAGCATGTAAAACATTTTTTTTTTTTTTAATGAAGAAAACATTGAAAAGTGAAAAAACGAGCAACTTAAACAACATTATCATTTAAAATGTTACAAAAAAGGAGAAACGGTTGAAACATTGCAGTGTTGGAATTGAAGTTGATTATGTTGCACAAAGTCAAACAAAAAAAGTAAAATGAAAAAAAAAAAGTCCAAACCATAAATTGGGACTATGATAGTATTTCTAATAGAAAAAGCAAAAGCACAGCTGGAAGTCGCACAGTGGCAAAAATAAACTATAAGAAGCCACATTATTAGTGAGGATAAACAGAACACTAACTTCTGTTTACTTTGGCTCTGTAGATGAAGTCAGAATACGACCACATAGGCTTGTCGCGCATCCAACCTGGAGGATTCATGCCAGGTTTGGTGCAGCTTGGCTGGTGAATGTGAAAGTCACATGTATTTTAGGAGGCTTGGCCACACCCCCGAAACATGCTCAAAAACTTAAGATTTTTATAACTTTTAATCACCCGTCCCATAGGGTTTGTTCTACAACCATAGGGGGATAATATTTTTATTCTTATGTTATGAACCAAACTCCTAAAAGTGTTTGTGTGATGTCTTCTTGGCTTCCTCGAGAAGTACATCCTGCTCTTTCGTTTCCTCAGGATTGCTTCTCTGAGTGTCCAGTCCGGTCTGTTGCCCCAATATGTCTGCTGTATAAATACCTGCTGAAGCACAAGGTATTTATACACCTCACACTAGGGGTGCACCAATCGACCGATAGTTACATGTGATGTAAGATCTAAAAATCGACCTCCTTCTCTCCTGTGAGAGAAGTTAGACTGAAAGACTGGTCCACCAGGTCATGTTATAGAATTAATAGTCGCCCCACTGTTGCCAACTTGCTATATTTAGCAACAAAAGAACTTGTATCAGCCAAAATGGGGCTGATGACGATGATGGACTGGTCCTTTTCGAGCGGAGTGAAGTGTTGTGGAGTCAGCATGTCTGATGCAGAAGAAATGCTGAACCTGAACTGGTTTTTGTACTTCGACTGGTTTCATTTAAAGGTGTGAGCACTTCAGATTGTAGCTTTTTAATTTTTATACCCCAGTTTCCATTTAATTACGCAGAATAAATGTCTCATTAAAGGCAAGAAATTATTTATTGTAGCCCTTTGTTACACCACAAAAAGCCACCATTTTAACAGCAGTGTGTGCACTTTGGACAGACGCTACTTTTCCTTCTTTATTATTCTTCAAACCTTCTAATTGAAAACTAGCGAAGCAGAGATAAGTGACAGACTGTAGGACATGTTTGGGAAAGCTGGCACCGCGGGGGCAGAGCCAGTCTGTGTTTATTTAAAGGATTTCCTTTCCTCTAAACTGTGCGGCTGCTGTGTTGCCTTTGTTTTAGCGCCACAAAATCAAAGAGCTCCTTTTGGTTTTGTATATTTTTTTTTCTTCACGTTTCACCCAGGCAGGCCTATCGTAGACTGGACGTAATGTTCGTCGGAGCTCCGAGAAAGCTTCCCTAAATGACTCTACGAGTCGAATTGTTGTTTTAAGTGCTGAGAGGTTGAAGCAAAGCCAAACTTAAGAGTCAGAATTAGAAGTGGAGTTGAGGAAAACCATTTATTTTTATTTGCTTGATGGGACAAAAAAATAAAAATAAAACTCTGTAAATTACATTTCAGCTGCTTTATCTTAAACCATAAACAATGACAAAAACGAGGCAGAACAAAACTCCTCAGCAGCTGGTTTTTCATTATAAATGTGGCAAAACTTGGTGAATATTTCATTAATGTTGACAAAACACAATTTCACATTTGTGAAACAGCATTTCTTATTTCCGTTAAATAAGAAATGCAATTAAAATCACACATGAATAAGCCTGTTTTTGCAGTATGTCATTAAAAGTCTTGCCTGGCTATCATCCTCCTGCCACTTCCTGTTTTCTTTTTCGTCTGTTCCGCCTGCAGTAACATCTGGTTGTTGGTCACATGACTCCTGTGATGCTGAAAAAGTGTTTCATTTGCCGTTTTTGTGAAATACACAAGTTTTGATACAGCCAGAAAACCACCTAATCAAACACTTTTGATGGAAAAACGGGTTTTTTTGTTTGTTTGTTTGTTTATATTAAGCAAACTTATTTTCATAACTCTCATTTGTGCAATTTTACGATCAATGGAAACGCAGCTCAGCTTTGTCTGATAATTAGATTTGTTTGATGATCTGATACATTTAAGTCGCGGTAACAAAAGAAATTCACAACAATGTATTTTCTCTTATGGAGTAGGCAGGAGTTCTTTCTCACAGCTCCGTACGTTCCTTGCTGTCACGGAGATGAAAATATCTACAGTATTTCAGCTTCCCCCCCCCCCCCCCTTCTCCTTAACTGGGATCTTGGCAAAACAAGCACAGCTCTGCAAATTTATAGGCCAACTGACTCGCCGTGTATTTATAAACCGACCGGACTTGGAGGACAATGAAAAATGTTTGCGAACTCGTCTCGTCGTTGGAAGCAGATTGGAGGGATCGGTGGGCCCTCGGGCAGGAATCGGGAGGAAGAGACTCGGCCAAGACCGGCCGCCTGCTGGACCGTGATTCGGTGATCTTACTCCTCCGTCCTGTGATCTTCTCTTCCCAAGGCCTCTCATTTGATTTTTGTTTTAGCTTGGAAGCCAGTGTAGCTATGGATTATCGTGACCACGCAGGAAACGTCGGACTTGGACGAAGTGTTTACTACGCGCTATGTTTGTATGGACCGGAAGGAGGACGTGCACAAGACACACACAGGATTGTGCGTGACCTCTTCAGATTTAACAACAGGTTATGTCTTTCCTCTGACATCATTTGTTTGTCTTTAGTGGCTGCATGTTTTCATCCCCACACAGGATTGACCTTCACCTCCACGTTCCGACACATTAATCATCTGTTAATACGATTGATATTAACAGATGATTAATATTAATCACCAGATTAATATGTTTAGATATTGTTCTGGTCAGTCAGTAATAGAGAAGCATTTTTACCAATGCTTCTCTATTAATTTAAGCTAAATACTATTAAGCATTTACTTAATAGCATGAAGTGTTAATGCTGTTAATACTTAATGCTTTAAGTATTAATTGAATAATTTACTTAATTAAAATGAGTAATTTCTTGAATAGATATTTGCTACTTTTAGACAACTAAAAATATTTTAAAGTAGTTCATCTCTTACTTCATCTCACTCAATTTTTTTTGCCATCTTTCTTTGTTAAAGTCTGTTATTTTATTAGTTATTGTGTTCTCCTGCCTGAATATTAATTTTCGTTCTTTTCATTTTTCTGTGACAATCTACCATTTTCACTATAAAAATGTTTTTTTACATATTAAAACTGAGCCACAGTTTTGTGGTGACGGGACAATACGAGACAGATAATCTGTGAAAAGACGTCGTTTCGCGAGCTACTATTGCCGCCTGGAAAAATCAAAAATTGTATCCCGTCTATGTTTTAGCAGTATCTGAAGAGGATTTCTTTATTTTGTATCAAGTGATGCTGACTACTTTTTGTCTGGGAATAAGGTATTTCTCCCCAAAATTGGGAGACATTTTATCCTCAGCAACCAACATCAACATACATGAAACGATGAAAGAATAATTCTCCTGCAAAGTTTTTCACCTTTATAGTCTATTTATTTCGCTTCTTTATACACGTTGGTCCAAAAACCAAAAAAAAAAAAGGCACAAGCCTAAATGCAGGAATGTGGACCAGTGCCAAGGTCAGCAGAGGGCAGAAGAAGCGAAAAGCGAGAGGTGGCACAGAGGCACAGTTCACACACATGGTTCTGGTTAGCAGACGCCCATTATGGACAATGTGGTTTGGAAAGAACTTTACTTTTCACAGTCTGAAGGCATTTTTAAGACACTTCTACTATCCACCAAAACGTCACTTATTTTATACAGAGAATACAAACATCGGGAAAAACACTCGACAACGAGCTTTTTTCCGACAAACACCCAGAGAACAGTGTGTCCTATTTGTCATGCAACTCTGCTTCCTTAATTTCATTAACCGATGTTTTTGACATCACAGTCTTTAGTTAGCCAGTGCCGTCCATTCTGTGGCTTTATATGACGTTAAACTGGTAAACAGTCCGATGCTGGTTCAGTTCATTTGATAAGAAATGAGCCGAAACGTTTGAGATAAACTCTTTTAAGAGCCTCAGTATGCAGGCAGCAGTCCTCCAGCTGTATGGACAGGCCCAGGGAAGATGGTGAAAGTGTTGAGGGAAGGGACTTTCACATTTCACCTTGAAACCCAGACGCCCTCGCGGCTGGGTATCAAGTTCACCGTTTAAAAATGCTCTCCCCCCTTTTGTTTTTCTCATCTCGCTTTTTTTCCCTCAAGATCGCCGAGTGGAAAAGAGAGCGGATCCAATTGTTTTCACACACACACACACACAGTGATGGAAAGTGGAAAAACGAGAGTTGCAGATTTGTGTTGCGTTGTGGCTTCTTGTTCTTGATCAGCAGCCTCCCCCCCCCCCCACCGAGATTCAACGGTGAATTCAAAATTCATGTGCATTACCTCAACAATCAGGTGTGATTTTTCTTGTATCCATTTCAGCGTTCCTGCAACCCCAGTCCTGTCTCTCATGAGCGTATAAATGTGTGCCGTGAACAGTCCGTTGAGTTGACATTGGCGCCAGATGAAAGTGGTCTCACATACTTGCCCGTTGTGGGGAATCGGGGGGGGATTTGTATCAACTTTGTGGTCCTAATAAATTACTGCGGGACAAACAGAAACAAACTGAACCCAAATGCTTTGAAGGGGAATATAGGACATGATGTTTGAGAATGGATTAGTTCACAATCATGACGACGTATGTCAGTAACGATGTCACTCATTCACTAGATGCATTTCCATTACAAACATGCATTTGTTGATATTCTGGTAATGTAAAACAAACAACAAAAAAAAGACAGTTCTGCAATTGTGTTTCTGTTATGCAACGTGTAAAAGTTGTTCATATAAGTCGTCAAAAAACATGCCGCACCATCATCCTCCCACTACTTCCTGTCATCTTCTTCTTGGTCAGTGGCAACATTTTTATGTGATTCAAAAATAAATAAAAAATGCTTCCTTTGCAGTTTCCCGAAATGAACAAATTTCAATATGTCCATAAAGACCCCCCACCTCAACTCACTCCTTTTGATGCCTCACCCTGGATGGTGGCACTCTTTGTATCATCTCCAAGGGCAAACCCGGTCCAATCGATCGTTTCCTTGCTCCCTATCTTATGACTTGGTAAGAGACGGAGCATCGACAGGCCACTAAATCGTGAACTCATTTTTCTTCAGCACAGGAAATTAACGTAACCACATACGAGACTCCAGTCGTTCAGAACAAGACGGCAAAATACTTGGGTCTCCTCTACTTGGAGCATGGACATAGCTTTCCTTGTTGAGAACAACGGTCTCAGACTCAGAGGAACTGACTCTCATATGAAATATCCAAGGAATCACCAGCTTGATATGGTGGAGGGGTTTTGGTGATCCAATGAGCGTTCTCGTCAAAGGCCTTCTCATGGAATGGGTCAGATCGGTTCATAGTCCAGGGAGTGGAGACCGGGTGGTTGATGCCAGGGAAGACGGCCTGGGCCTGTTGACTCTAGGCTGTATAATCTGGATTTTGGGGATCTCAGATTAATGCCAGTTCATTTTCAGAAATATCTCCAAAGTGCTTCCTTACGCAGATTCCAGTAAATTTAAAGTTCCTTAAACTTAAGTCGTCTTACCATGTTAGTTTGGGGTACACAGGACTTAACCACATTTAATACAAATACTCCAATATAAAACAAATAAAAGAAAGCAAAAAAACCCAAAAAAAAGTCACATTATATGTTGCTATCATATGAAGAAGGTATTCAAAATATCTACAAAACCACATATAGAAGTTTGTCGTATCAAAAAAAATACCCATTTATCTCCACCGCAAACCATTCTTTACAAAACAGCACAAAAACAGAGCATAAATAGACAACAGTTTTTATACAAGGCACAGTTTTTTTTCTTTTTTTTTTTCTTTTTTCTTAGTGGTTTGTGTTCCTTCTCAAAGCTGCTGCTCCTCAAACAGTATCTGAGCGTACACGGTCCCGCTCCGAGACGCTTTCGCCTCCGGGATCGGCTTCACCAGATCCAGCTCCGCGTACGTCAGGTTCTCCTCCACTATCCGGGGCTGGGGGACGAGACGGCGGCGAGGCAAGGGCGGAGGGAGACGTAATGACGGAGGAGAGGGGCGTCGGCGGTGGGACGAAGCATGAGGGGGAGAAGAAAAAAATCCATTATGAAAAACTTAATTAGGCTAATTAAAGGGCTAAAGATGGTGCAGATGTACGAAGTGCATAACTTTTTTGGGGTTGGGCAAATGTGAACAAGCTTGCTGCAGCTGCCACCAAGCAGGAGTTCTGGGTTTTAAAGCTCTTTAAAACATATATAATCCAAAGACCACATCACACATTTTATGGGAAATTCTCACATTCATCTTCCACACCTTAAACTCCTTGTTGGTCTCTTTTTCATCGCATGTGGACTGTGTGCGACTGAATGTTTTACACATCGACTGACCATACAAAACTCTCCTCCAAACATGCTGCGTGAAAAAGAAGAAACTCACCAGAACGACTTTCCTCGCTTGAGGTTTTAATAGTTTGGGTTTGCGAGTTTTGTCTTCGATGGGAGCTGCAAGGACGAAACACAGGTGAGTTTGGTGGTGAGCTGAATGTTCTGCTGTTGAACATGCGCTAACAGCGACTCTAATGTTTTTTTGTTTTGCAAAACTGAGCTTCCTCCAGTTTTCTCGGGGTTACATTTTGCTGCACTTGACCGTTTCTGTAAATTCTCAGCTTGATAAGGTTCGACATCTGGCCAACTTTTCACTTAGCGCTCGGTAACTTTAGAAATATTCAACGGCTTCCCCGACATTCTGAAGTCCTTCTGTATTGAGGGTGATGCTTTCTTCCTGACTTGTTTCCGTTCTTGTAAAAGCGGCACATTTACCTTTAGCCGGTATCTCTGGCGGCCTCTCCTCCTGGTAGTCTCTGCTCCTTTTCTTCCTGTATCTCCTCTCCTTCTTCGGAAGAGCAGGAGAAACACTGACTACGCTGGTGACCGTCTCTCCTGAGCTGGAGTGAAGCCAGATTTTAAAACAGTGGAGTTTTAGTTTGTGTTTTTTTTTTTTTTTTTTTTCAGTTGGTTTTCATTGTCGATAGGAGAGGACTTCTGAAAGTAGCTGAAATGAATAATAATAATAATTTTATAAAAAAAGACTCGAGGAATCCTACCTGTTCTGAGGGCTTTTAACCAAGTGGTACTGATCTGCAAACATGTAACAGATTTAGTTTTAGCATCAGCAGGACGACGGGAAGAGAACTGAATAAATGTTGTCGCCTTCTTAAAAGTACAAACAGAAATGTATTTCATTAAGAATTAAGATGGAGAAGGAAAAGCATACATGTTTTTTGTTTTTTTTTAAATGTAGGTTTTTAGCAAAGATGTATGAAGGTATGTCTAGAGGTGGAAATGTTTCCTTTGCAGAATGCTTCAAGTTCGGTCACATGGGGTGGAGAACATCTGCAAATATTCACTTTAGAGATTATGAAGCACGAACATCTTTATTAATTGGATGAATTCTGAAGGTAATTTTTTTGCACTGCATTTTATCTGGGGGTATTGAAGTCAAAGGGGCTGAAAACATTTGGAAACCATGGATCCTTTTCACGATATCTTACGTTGGTTATCACGTTGCATAACCCAGAAATTATGAAATATTAAATAAATTATAAAAAAAAAAAAAGTGTTGCTGACCTTTTAGCCTCTGCTTCCTTTGTATGAATTGGCAGGTTATGGTCACAGTGAACATGCACATGCACAGCAGACCCACAGAGCAGATCAGCACTGCACACAGGTACACATCTGAAACACACACACATACACACACATACACTGGTTCAATAAAACATCATGTTCATTAACTCCAGGCAGAAAACAAAAAATAATGCTGAGTTATTCTAAACTGCTCCTTCAGACTGGGCTATTTTCGCCAGCTCATGTTGGCCACAGACTTGGACACGTCGTCTAAAAATACTGCAACTCACCTTCAAACAAACTCCACAGGCTTTCTTTGGTCTCGGTGGTCGGTAGAACGTGCACTGCACAGAAAGCGAGGGGAGAGAAAAGAAACACGTGAGGTCTGTAGTCATCACTGTGGCTTTTTTCCTCCTTCTTTTTTTATTTCGCAGCTTGATTACACATAGGCTTGTGCTTTAAATAGCGCTAACTGTAGGAAGACATGGAGCCAGAGCTGACCTCCTCCCTTGTGTAAAAACATCGCAATGTTTCACATTCATGTTTTATTTCACTTTCCAGATTCCCTTCCCCTCCATCATGTCTGGATACAAGCCTGAGAAATTACACGCTTACCTCTGAGGTTGCATGTTTTTCATATTTCCCTTTGGCTTGAATGCCATTTTTCAAGATGGCTGCCATTTCTGAACTTTTGTAAATAATTTCTTTGAGTAAAATGTTACCCCTTTAAAGACTTGGGTGATCTTAATGCTACATATTTTCGACTATAGTCATTCGGTTCATACAACTTTAAAGTAATATGTAGAAAAACCAGAGCCTGAAGATGAAGACTTTGCAGTTTGAGTCTCACAGCTGTAAGGAAGTGAAGATGTGTTACAGACTGTGTGACCGTTGTCTCAATGGCTTCTGCCAATTTCTTTTTTTTTTTTTTTTTTGTGCTCAGCAGTTTAGCGTTGGTGTCCGGTAATTTCTAAATGGATTTATGGATTCGTTTAGCTTCTGGTCATTTTTAAATGGATTCAACAGTTTAGTGCTAGCTTCTGCTAATTTTTTGTTTAGGATTAGCAGCGCTAAGATTCTTGTTTAGCGAATTAGCAGTTAGCGACCCTAACTGTTTGGTTTGCTGCGCTGTCTACTGGCAATACCTGCTACGGGTTTTAGTGCAAACATTTTCTCCATGACCTCCATGGTGGAAAATGTTCAAACTATCAGTGAACGAGAATTCTGTTTTTATTTTTCTGATATGGATTCTATTTTTTTTTTGTCCTATTTTAAGTTCAATACATATGTTTCTATTATTAACCACTCATTTTCAGCTGTTTTTACTCAGTTCTGGACACACCCATTCGTTCAGCTTGGCGAAATACAAGAAGCTTTTTTTTTTCAGAAGGAGTTACCCATATCCAGCCCTAAACAAAAATAGAAAACAATCCATCCAGAAAAATTAGAAAAGTAATAATAACACTCGGGTATGTTGAGCTTTGGACACATTTTGGTTTAAGGCTTACATTACTAAAACCATGAGACAGGAAACGAGAAATCAAAATTTGAAACTCAGCGTCTTTATCCTTAGCTCTATGTCTCAAATTCAGACTTTGAATGTCTCCTCTTCAAATTCAACTCATAAATCTGCCAAAGGAATCAACAACAGACAATCCGACGTTTGAACGTCTTTCTCCTCCATCTAATTGGCTGTTATTATTGAATCCGCTGACTTCAAGTCACTCTGAGTCTTATTTACACCCTGAACATTTCAAATAAAAAGCCACTGGTGGTCCTCTCCTTCCCAGTGTTTCCCATGCTCAAAGTGAAGTCCCCCCCCCCCCCCCCCCTCCACACACACACACACACACACACTCGCTCATTTCTCCTCCCCATCCAACCACAGGAGTCTTAACATGGCGGTGCTGTTGTCGAGCTCGTGGCAGGAAGCTTGTGAAGTGACACCCACTAGCACAACTCGAAATACCCACAACCCCCAGCAGCTGACGACAGGCTGGCTCGCCATCTCGCCTACTGGAGACTTTCTCACAGGCCAGCTGGCAGACGCACAGACCAAACCTCGTGGTCGACACGTTACCAAGACGGCGCGGCATCGGGAGGACGTGAGCAGGAAAAGTCCGTCTGGAGAAAATATTACTGTCCTTTTCACAAGCGACGTTAGTGAAAGCTCCCAATCCCGATGGATTTCTTTTGGTTTTGCTTTTTTTTTTTTTTTTTGTTTCAGATCATCAGCAAAGTTGCAATATTAAAGATAACCTCATTAAAAAATTTTTTTTTTTAATTTACTTCATTATACTAAGGAAAACCACTTCCTATTTTATAGAACCTCTTGAGAATAATTCATTTATTTTATGAATTTTATCAGTAATTGAAACACATTATGTTGATTAATTACTAACAGATTAATCAATTTTATTTATAAGGGACCCTTTCTTACTAAAAGCAGCTCAAAGAGCTTTACAAGCAATTAGTCCTCAGGTTTCTCTGACAAATCGTTCCACAAATGGAAGACATAATACTGGACGCACAATAAATGATCACGCAAAAGGTTGAAATAAGATTCATGAATACGGGCGTGCTGTGGTGGCGTAGGGGATAGTGTGGCTGTCGTGGGTTCGATTCCCGGACCCGGCGATATTTGTTGCATGTCTGCCCCTTTCCTGTCAGCCTACTTTCACTGCACCAATGTAATCTTTTTTTTATTTTATGTTATTTTTTTTAGCGATTTTTTTTCCTAGAAACACATGAAATCTGGTAACTTAATTCTGATCATTCTTAGTTGTTTGACTCCAAAGGAAGTTTCAGAATTTAGAAATTTGTTCTTCTAGGCAGAAGAGAAGTCAACTTAAAATAACTCAAATGAGTGTAAAATTAAAACTGATAAGTTTAAACATTTCGTCTTAGTTAATTATAAGATGAGCACCGGAAATATACAAATTTATGTTCTGTTACCACGTTGAAATGAGCACTTGAGATGTAGATTAGATAAATGAGCTACATGATATGCTAACTTTAGATTATAACAGATCAAATGTGAATAAAACTCAAAAGGAGGGATAACATCTAATGCATGTGGAGATTTTTTACTAAAGTAGCATAAATATCTGATTTGACAAAAACCCATAGTTAACTTCATGAAGGTTAAAACTCAATTTTCTAACTTTTAATGCTGAACTACCAACTTGAAGAAATGAAATGACCGATGAATGCTTTATGAATTTATGCATTGTTTTATAATTATAACTAGACTAATACCAGGCTTTACTGTAAACAAAAATGCCTGTTTCACAAAACATATCCCTCTCCTTTGTTTTTATCCTTTAAAAATGCGCTAAAGGAGAAAATCAAATTCAGAAATTACTTGGTTTTTCATATGTTTTATTTTAACCAGAGGATGAAATCAGATGTTGCTCGGTCATTTATAACTTGGGTTTATTTGGGACACAAAGACGATGAAGTTAAATTTGAAATTGTTTTATTTTGAAGTGTCTGCGTTAGAATCAGACGGAGCAACATTAAAATTTTACTTGTTGACTATAATATAACGCGGGTTATATTAAAATCAAAGAGGATGAGATTATATTAAATTTTAATTAGATTTTCATAAGAGGATGACTTACCATTGCATAAACTTTAAATTTAATTTAGGATTAAAAGTAGTGTAAAATCAAAATTTTCATTAACATAAGCAACAAAAAGTGAAATAATTCATACATATGTGTTAGGGAGGTCTAATGATTGAAATGCATGCATTTATTTTACAGGGAACAATTTGAGATTAAAATAATTACTTATTGTAGTAATTAGAAATACTTTTTAGAAAACAGTGTAGTATTCCACTGGATTTACTTCCAAATGTCTCCTTTTGGAGTTTCCTTAAAGATGATAAACATAGAGGACTGTCTCCCTGGCAACGAGAGGTCACAGGATAACTTTTCCTGCCTAACAGAAGCGACAACAATAAAGGGATGAATGGATGAATGCCGGTAGGTTTTTCGTATCTTTCGTATACGTTTATAGAATAATGTTTCAATGACTGAATGAATATGTAATGTCCTGAAATGTATGGGATAATTTTTCACTTCTCACCGTAAAAATGGTAGAATTTCCTTTTAAATAATCAGTGGGATGAAATAAAATTTGATGTGTGATTAATAGTAAATATGAGATATTTACTATTAATCAAAAGGAGGGAAATTGTGGTGGAAAAATTACTACAATTTAACATCTGCTGATCATGTTACATGAAATGCTTGTGAACTCTCACCAAAACAACTATTTGGGTTACATGTAGAAACCTGGAAGTTGTTTTCTGCACACTATATGAATAAACTTGATTAAGTGATTTCACCTGACAGTGTTTGGTAAAGTAGTTTTTTTCCCCACAACAGTAGGCAAAGTATTTTTTAAATTTGTAAAACTAGTTTGAACATGCTGTGTTATGGAGCGTCAAAGAGTGGCTTTAGATTTAGTTTGAACTGGATAAAATGCTATAAAATAGTGTCCATAAGAGACTGCAAACAAAGACTAAAGCATGTTATAAAAATCATCCACACGCTGACGAGCTACATTGTAGCCACAGCTGTCCCGGGCCAGACTCAGACGCTCTGACCACCACCAGCTGCAGGCAGGGCCGGTTACCTAGCAACTCAGTGGCTGAGATAGACGGAGCGGGGATTCGAACCCAAAGCCCACCGGTTACAGGACAAACTCCTGCCTCCCGAGCCACCGTCGCCCGTAAGCGACATAGAAGTATTGACAACACGAAACGTTGTCATTGTGTTGAAGTCGCCCAGTGTTTGAGTTCTTCCTGGTCTCACAGTGAAAGCCCAGCTGTTGGGAACGTCCCTCTCTCCTGGGAGGGAATCCTGCCCACATGTCTGCAGCCGTGCAGAAGGATTTGGACATCTGCGAACACCAGTGGCGCTGACATTAGGCTTCGCATTGTTTCAGTTGAAAGTGTTAAAAAATGGTGACAGAGAAGGTCCTTTCTTTCTCCATTGTCACAGCAGCTGAAAAGGGAAAAATAACTTTCTTTAAGTAAGAGAGTTTAGTGATAGTTGGGAATAAACCCAGCTAGTTTTGGTGTTTAATAGCTCTTAGTTCTACACATAAACATTAAGACAACGCAAGTGTTCAGTACACGTTCCTGTAAAACCGAATGGGCTCTTCTGAAAACTTCCCATACATATTGGTACCATTACACCATTAGTAGTGAGCACACCATTATGTTTCTCTCACTGATTATATTCTTCTAAATAGCAGCAAAGCTGGCAGACGTATACATAATTCCTTCATAGCGAGTTATCACCAAACTAAATCAGGTTCTCCGTGGCTCAGTCAGCGCAGCTGCAGTGCGTGTCAGAGTAACGGCCGACCTCCTAAATCTGCAGCGCTCGTGTGCCATGAAACCGTTTTCCCCTCATCTTGAAAAATATCTTTTTTTTTTTTTTTTCTTTTCCCCCAACAAACGGCCGACAAAGCCAGAAGGCCACAGTGGAAGGGATTCTTCCACGTTCTGTTTGAATACAAAAGCCCGAGTTGTGTTCAGCTGCACTCTGTGTTTTAGACTTGTGGCTCCTTTTCTGTGCGCCAACAAAGCCAGTAAACATGCAGACATGAACAGGACTGCATAATGAACCTCTGTGCTGGAATCGTGTCTGCTGCACGACTGATGACTGTAAATGAATGAGAAGACAAACCGTTAACGAAGCCTTTACTAGTCCATCCACTCACTTCCTGTTGTCAGTTTTGATGCACGTCTTGCACATTTGTTGCTTTCCCTTCTAATTTGCTTTTTAAGATGTAAAGGTAAATTTGGACCCTTGAAACTTTTTACAGGTCTGAGTGTTTAAGGTAGTTTCACTTGTGGTGTTTTTCTCAGTTTTTTACTGCTATGGGATTTTAGAGCATATGTAACTTGACATTTGTAACACATGTAACATATATTTCATAACAGTTTTCCACAGAGGCTGAGGTCTTTCTTGGTGTTGGCCTGTTTGATTTATTCCTCTGCTTTGGCTGAAGGAGTTGGAGATAGTCCTCCGTTTTCACTATGTCGTTCTCTCTGTGTATCACACCACTACCATTAGCAGGAAACAAAAAAAAAAAACATCCCACATTGTGAACCATCCAACTGGACGGCAGCTTTGTTCCCATCCAATTTTCATGCCAATTGTGGGCAAATTTCCAAAATGTCACTAAAAACAACATGGACTGTTGCATGGCCTGTTTTCTGGTTTCGTGCCTCTGGTAAGGCACACACCCAGCAGTGGATGGGACAGTCCGCAACATTCAAACTTTGTTTGGCAAATGCATTTCCAAATAAGCCCCCTTTTACACATCCACTCTTTTTCAGCAAAAAACACATCTAGCAAGTCAATTTGAATTTTGCCGTTTCCATCAACCCTTTCCTAATGGGATATTTCAAAATGCCCATTGAAAAAAAATTCGATGGAAACCCAACAAACGCATTAAAAACTGATTTTATAGGGGTTTACATCAAGCTACCTGAAAGGCTTTAAAACATGTGGACTGTACTTTAAAGTAGGATCAAAACCAACCAGTCTCAATTACGTCTGTTAAAATTACTAAGCAAACCAGTCGAAACTGTGGCAGAAACTTGTAGATCGCTAATAGAAGTGCAGTCAACACTCACCACCAAAACATTAGTGGGAGCGTGTGTCTACAATTTAATGATAAGTTTATAGTTTTATTCCTGTGTTACCGTGCATTAAGAGTTATGTGCTGTGCTGTCTGGTCGTTCCACTCTCAAACACTCAAAATACATTTTGAAAAGTTCAGAAACAATAAGACATTCTGACACTGTATCTAAAACTAAAACCATAATTGTTCAAAAGAGCAGAGAAACTCGTAAAAAAGAAATCTCTAATATCTGTTACTTATCCCAGGTGGAGGCTGTTATCGAAGCCTTGAACTTCCCAGCAAACCTCCTGACCTCTAGATGAGCTGTTTATTATCGCAGTGAGGCATGTCGCTGGGGGTTCGGCGAATGTGCCTGATTGTAAAAACACCTGGCCACCTAATGTTCTCCCACCATAAGAATCCAATTAGTTCGATGTCACACACACGTATGCGCGCCTAATCTCCAGTGTTCTTGTGAGAGTCATCTAAAGCATGAGCTATGCTGCTGGGTGATCAAAAGCCCCAGAGGAGCTTTAAAACTGCTGAATGTCGAGCTGAGTTATATCACTGCATTCAGTGCTTTGCATAAATAATGGGAGGATATTTCCACCCCTGTTGTACCACGGGGGGGAGGGAAGATTTTTCAAACACCGGTAAGTCGTTGTTTTACGATAAAGGGTTTTTTAATATTAGATTATATGCAGATGACGTTGCACTTCAAAATTAACTCTGTGTGAAACCAGAATGGAATGTAATACAGACTAGCGCAACCTTCGCCCAACAAAACACCGGCTCTGAGCCGAGCTATCGGTTCGGTGGTACTGAACTCTGGTGAGCAAGCAGGAGACCGCTCCAAAAGCAGGAAGTGGACTGTGGCGCAGGGCATTCTGGGTAAAAACAACCAAAACAGACGTGTGAGACCAGCGCTAGCGGGAGAAATGGCTCATGTTTTTTTTTTTTTTTTTTTTTATACCAAAGATAAAAGAGAAATCCCACAACTGCTAAAATCTGACACTGCTTCGTTCTTGTTTGTTTTGTGAAGAAGGCAGTTGCGCTCAGTGTCTTCTTCAGAGGTTTTCGTGTCATTTATTTCAGTGGATCTTGGTGCAGCGCCACCACATGGAGGGTGTGAACAGGTTCCTCAAACACAGTGCAGTGTGAAAGCGAACTACTCCATCTGAAAATGTAACAAATGCTGCGATTTTGGTCTCCAATTGAACCGAGCCGACCAGAACATCGTGTGAAAATAGCCTGTCGGATTGGACAAGCCTCTGGAAAGAATACAATTTGCTAACCAAACGTCTCGCACTGTTTCTACTGGCCTTGATGAAGAATCTCTGGACATGAACAAGAAGGGGCTCAGAAAGTGGAGAGTGGAAATGAAGCCCAACAAATCTTCCCCCCCATTTATCTGTAAGACTCCCAAAGAATGTGCAGCTCAGCCGCTTTCTAAAGGCTGTGGTTGTGTTTTCGCATGACGTCTACAGACGGCACTCAGCTTGGACCGGCCCACAGAGAACAACACAGCCTGTTCGGTTCGTTTCCTATCGACACACATCGTGCTAATGGCTCTCGGGTCTAAATTGTTGGGGTCATGGAAATATGGTGGCATAAGCATTTTTATTATTACTCAAACCATAATAGAGCAGTGCTTCCTCGGACTGAAATAACTTCCCACTTCCTTAACCGCAGTGTGTCAGGAGCCACACATGAGGCGGCTGTTAAATTCAAGCTTTAGCTTCCTCCCCACAACTATCTCGGTTCTGTTTTCGCATTTTGAATCTTCTTTTTACACTCCACATTAAGGCCAATGGCGACAGCTCTTAGGGGTCTGCTGTGATCCATATAACAGCGTAAGATGTGCTGAATACATCCATAAAACATGTAGAGAAACTAGCAGCGGTTGAGAGTAAAACACTGGTAGATGTAAAGGTTTGGGATGTTTAGACTTTAGGTTGTGAGGCATAACCCTTCATGGTGACTCAATCGCTCAGTAGCTATAGAAAGATTGTTGCAGTAGAGGTTTTGCTTTGAAAAAGTCCAGCTCAGCAATACGTGCGTGTATGTCGTGGTTTTGCGAAACACGTCTGAAAATCCACGTCATCCTGGAGCAAAAAAACATTTTGTCAAAAAATGTGAGATTTTTCTAAACTGCCGTGTTTCTGTTTGGTTAATGAAAGTGCATACATGCTCAAGTGAAAGTATCTCTTCTCTTGGTTATAGAGACACTAATCCTCGCGGTTTTGTTTCATGTGTTACATTTGTTTTGCCATGAAGGAATATGATTGCAACATCTGAGAAAAGCCATAGGAAAAAGTGAACATCTAGAGTCGAGGATTGTTGGGTAAAATAGAGTCAATGGCCCTCAAATATAAGCGCCAGACTGTTGACAATCTGCATTTTAAAGTTTTCTTCTGTTAAACAGCAGCTGGAGTTTTCAGCTTTTCTGAAACCGCCAGAGGTTTTGTATAAACAACATGAAATCACAGGTACAGCCTGGAATGTGGCTTTAGAAAATAAAGCATGACTGCACAATTAGAGTAAAAAGGGGGATGGAGCATAATCTGAGGACCATTAGTCACATGTTTGAGGTGTGCCATGACAACAACCCAGTTAATGCAGAGGAGGGACAAAGAGAAAATAAGTAAAAGCTTCTTGCTTCAGGCCAAACATTACACATTGAAACACAAGCAGAAGACCAAGTTATTGGTATTACACACCTTTGAAACATTGTTGTTCTGTTTGGTTTCAAAGACTGTGTCTGTCAAAGTCTGCTTTCTGTCTTCACCAGCATTTCATTAGTTAAAATGGCATCAAATGAAACATTTTTGTCAGCAACCGAGGTGACTGAAAATATCGATATAGTTTTTCTGGCTATTTTTTTTTTTCTTTTTTTTAATAGGCCTATTTAGAGTAGTAGAAAAATAAAGTTATGAGAATCAAGTCATAATATTATAATTTCCAAAGCATCAATAGATTAGTTGGACGAGAGCAACAGAACATGGGGAGATATTTTTAAATTACTTTATTTTTGTCAGTATCAAAAGTTCAGCAAAAATTATAAAGACTACTGGAATTGAATGGCATGAATATTTGGTTGGCTTTGAGCTTTTTGTTTGAAGCAAGTGAAGCAAACCGACATGTTTGTTCTTGCACTTAAAAATAAAGAAAACTTGCTGGTCCAGTCGCGTCATTGGTAGTCACTTAGCAGCAGGAATACAACACATAAAATCTTTTAAGAGTGTCTCTGGAATAAAAAGATGATGTGTATCATAATCCAGAATGAAATCAGACAGCATGCAGCTGGACGACACCTCCCAAGGGTAAACATGCCTAAAGAAAAGAGGAGAGGTCCAAGAGCAAAACCCTGAGGTACTCCAGGGTCCGTCTTGGTTTAGAGATTGCTAACAACCACACTATGAGATCTGTCATACAACTGGATGTAAAACCTTAAGCTCAAACCAGAAATGCCAACCCAGTGTTGGAGGTAATTGGTCTCAAAACTAGCAGATGTACTAGTTTTGAGCTCTTAACTCAAAACTAGTACATTCTGATCCTGGATTTACCAGAATCAGAGCAAATCACTCTCAGCAATGCTATCACTGTGCTGTGGTTTGCTCTAAAACCGAACTGGAATTTTAAAAATCCTTTTTAAAGACATGGAAAGGAATGAAACCCTGTATGTAGGTCCGTCGCTATCCAAGGGTCCAGAGAAGTTTCTTTCGAAAGCAGCTTGGATGTGTGGTCGTTTTAAAGGGACAGAATGAAGAATTAACTACAGCTGGACCTGTTCAAACTGACAGAGCAAAAGCATATTTTAAAACCCTTGTAAAGCAAATGTCGACAAAACGGAAAACTCCTCAATTTGCTAATTACCTCATTTAGAGTTTTCAGGAAAAAGGATTGGAAAAAGTCAAAGTAAACGGCTTCACTCCGAGGCTCTGCATCACAAGTGATAAGACGTCAGAGTGAACGAATGGGACTTCGATGGAAACACAAAGCATGAGGTTGAGGTGTAACTTGCAAAGGGACATTGGTCCAAACGTTAGAGGAAGTTATTCTGGGTTGTCTGAAAACCCAGAACAAATTCAACCAAGTGAACAAATTTATTGCTTTTGAAGCTCTGTGGAGTTGTCATATGAACACTCTGGGGGTAAAAGACTGACTCCAACGCATCGTTAAAAGTGCAAAAGAAGAACTTTTGAATTTTTCTGCATCATCTCGGGGCCAGAGGCCAATGCCATCCATCCCACCAAAGTCTCTGCTGCCAGCTCTTGGCAGTGAAAAACCTCAGACACTTTCTCGTTTTCCAGGATCAGTTACTCAGCCGCAGCTTGGTGACATGCAGGATTCCTTTTATCTCCGGTCCGGCTCCTAACTGACAACATCTCCCCCAAATGACATTTTCCCAAATGAAAAGCAAAATCGTGCTTTTTGCTCCCTGGAGTCTCGGCCACACAAGTTACGTCACCTACTTTGTGGTCAGAGACTGCAGCTTCAGAAGACGCAAAAGTTGGTTTGTGAAACAAATGGCTATTAAATTTGTGAGTTCTTTCTGCCTCTCTTCAGGGATGTGAGGCATTTAATACAGAACCATATGACTCCAATTAATTCCCAAAACGAGGAAAAGAAAACTCGAGCCCTCCTTACCTCTAAGCTCAGTAGCGGCGGTATAGTTGGTGGAGGCCTTCCAGCGGTCCTGGTGCTTCTTGAACTCCTGCACCCGGCACATGTAGAGTCCTCTGTCCTCCTGGGACACCTTCTGGACGAGCAGCTCGAAGATCTTCCCCTGCTTCACCACCGTCAGCTTGAACTTTGGCCAGAGGAAACTCTTGGTGTAGTTCCCATAGAAGCGAGCTTTCCGCATGTTGACCCGGGCGATCAGGAGTTCGTCCTCGGGTCGATCCGCGCCCGCCGGCAAGAAGGTCCATTTGACGACCGGCAGGGCCGTGTTTCGCCGTCTCTGGGAGACGACGCAGGTGAGGGTGATGTTCTGACCCTCCTGGGCAACCGTGAAGGGCGATGGAGTGATGGTGGCGTTGATGGCCAAGCAGAAATCTGAGGACGAAGTTACATATCTGAGTTACACCTGAGTATGTTTGGTGTCAACTTCTGGTCTTATACCAGAATTTTCTTGCATTTAGCTCCATGATCTTTCCTTGCCCCTGCTGAAACAAAAGTACTTGTCACATCATTCTTCCATCACTGTGTTCCTCCATTTTTGATATGGAAGTAATAATGCTATAAATCATATCATATAGTCATATAAAAATGGGACTGGGATTGTGAAGTGAGTCCCATCACTCTTTGCTCTTACACATCCAATCAGACTTCGCTACAGAAGTTGCAGTCAATGCTCCATGAAACGCTGTTGCTGTTAGTTGTGCTTTGTTTTTATTAGCTTCTTTAAGGTCATTATTTTGTGACGATCCCGTTGGCTCCCATGTCTGAGTAAACTTTAAACAACCCATAAGTGGCTCCTTCCATTATTATTTCCATTAACAGTCCGCTGCTGTGACATCCACGTTTTTCTTCTGTGAATGCAGGTCGTCTTGGTGTAAATTATTCACAGAGAAGTCTGATTGCAGCCGCATTCAATTGGCAGCATGAATGACCTTGCAAAATGATACAATTTCAGCGAAAAAGCTGGAAATTAGCGTCGATTTTCTGTGTGAACATCAGTTTGGCCACAGATTTGTGCAGACGGAGGCAAAGCATGAAAATAAACGCTCACGGAACATCTCCATCCAATCCAACTGAGGGTTGAGCTATTTTCCAAAGGAAATGTATCCAGGCAGGAATTTAACTCTCTAGATGTACCCAGCTGGTAGCGACGTTCCCGGAAAGGTTTGCAGTTTCATGATCTCCAAATATTTTCAGGCTCCATCGATGATTTGATGCCCACTTCCCAATTTTCCGCTGTTTTATCTTCGTTTATCAAATTAAATAAAAAACCCAAAAACGCACGCATCAGCAAATTTGGTTCCATGACCGGATGGAACGTCACCTTCCCTTCTCCCTCTGACGATGGGGTTATTTTTGGCACTCGTGACAACAAACAGGGGTTCAGACAACGAACAACCCTTCCTATCGCGTGTTGAATGGGAGTATTTATAATGCGCATGCTTGTGTCAATGTAAGCAGTTCCACAAACCACGCCGGGATATAAAAGTCAGATGGGAGGCCGTCGGGTAGTGTAGGGTAGAGCAGGTGCCCCGTAGTCACAGACTCTTAGACCTCAATGAAGCCAATTGGGGTTCAATTCCCAATCTGGGAACCTTTGCTGCATGTCTTCCTTCTTCTGTTTCTGCATTTTCCTTTCTAAATACTGTAAATAAAGGCCGTTAGTCCCACCCTAGCACCCCAACCACAAAGGGGACGGGGCTCATTCATTACTCCTAACTTTAGGGTTAGGAGTAATCTGAGCCCTAATGCTTTGAAAACGAGTCAGGAAACAATCGGCGCCCATCAGAATGAAGAGATGCAAGCACAGAGAAATGTCTTTGCGGTTTCAGTGGAACCCTGAAGCAGTTTTAAATTAACGAGAGAGAACAATCCCACAACATGAATACTGTAGAATTCCTTCTCATTTTCTCAGTGTGGGTCCAGTAGTCACCCCCGAATTATTGGCCCAAATCCAACTCTACATCCTTTCTGATTCTCGGTTGGCCTCAGTTAGTCTGAGAACCTTCACCATGTTAACTCCAGCAGAAGTTGAGGGGGAAAGAAAAAAAACAACAATATTCCTACCTCCAAACAATGCTCGGGTCAGCAGAGCAAAGACCAGAGAGGAGATCTTCATTTTCCACAACTGCAGCCTCCATAAACTCCAAGTTAAATGCGTCTCAAGAAAATTGTCCCCAGGTTTCCTCCTCCTCCTCTTCTTCTTTTTCTCTTTTTTTTTTTTTTGCTTTCCCTTCGACTGGGAGGTGAAATATGAAACACTGGACGCTCTGTTTCCACTCAGAACCTCCTTCCTTCCCTCCCACTCTCCTCCCAGACAGTAGAAGCACAATTTGGCTGCGTCGCGCACGCGGAGCAGACAAAAACAGACGTGCTGGCGTGTGTGAGGCCACACACACACACTCACCCACACGTGCACCCCGGCAAGCTTTAGGTCTAGTCAGAGAAGTGGGAAATGTAGCTTCCTGAGCAGGAAAGGAGAGCAGGGAGGTGGTGTGTGTGTGTGTTTGCGTGTGTGTGCTGTTGAGATTGTCTGTGAGCATATTACACTTCCAGCTGTGCAGGTCAGCGGGCGCAGACCTCAGTCAGAGCTGTTATTTTGGAACACAGAGGCGAGGAGGACGAGGGCTGGCGTTGTGTGCAAAAATATCTCAGATTTTACCCAATTGTCAAAGTTTTATTAAACGCAAACCCGAAGTCAGGACGACACTAAAAAAGAAAAGAAAAAAAAGAATCATTTGGATCAAACCAACTTCATGTGTTTGAGTTGCCCAGTCAAAGTCCAGATCCAACCCCGAATGCGTAGCAACACCGATGCTCACAGATGCTTCTGCTCAAATAGCTAAGTCGTTACAGTCAAAAATAAGCACCAATAATTTGGGTTATTTAACCTGTCATTAAAAAAAAATGGGAGTTCATACTCCCGTGTTAGTCATTTCAGACTGAATGTTAGCAGGTTAAATACTCAGATCTGAGCTAAATATGTAGTTAGCAAGCTCTCAACTAAATATTATTTTATGACCTAAATATTTGGCTTCAAAGTAAACATTCCACCTAAAGCTAAATATTTAACTGAAAGTGAGCAATCAAAATCAGAGCCCATAGCTAAGGTCCTGTTGGTGTCCGTCACCTGTTGCTACAGATCCATTGATAAAACATCTGTGAAGTTTCACGCTGAAATGTTTTACATGTCAAGAAGAAAAAAAACGATTGAGAGATGGCATGAGCAACAACTGAAGCATAATGTCAGTAATGCCAGTTGGCGTTAATATGAACATTTGCAAGAACTGGCTTTTATTTTGGGACTACACTTCTAGTTAGCGTCATGTAAATTAGCCTATTAAATAAATACTGAGCTTGCTGTCTAAATATTTATCTATAAACTGAATATTTTGTTCAGTACAAAATATTTCGATGAGAAACATTTAGCTTGCTAACTAAATATTTAGTTTGAACCTCTTTGAAACATCATGAAAATATTACTTTCCCCCCCCCCTTCTTTCCCCTCATCTACTTTTTCCGCTCTCTATGCCGGATCTCTGAATGGCCTGTATGTGTCTCCGTCTTTCTCCCATCGTGTCTCCAGTTACAAGATCCCACAGTGAATCATTGTTTGCAGCCCTGTCGGTTTTTGGGACTCTTTGTGGGCTTTTATCGACCATCAGAAAGCAGAACGCTGGAGATCAGGCTGGCTTTGGACGTGAAGATAAAGGAGACAGTCTGCGGACGCCTCTAAATTGCTCTTAGTGGTGGCAACAGCTGAACAAACAGAAATGTTCCCCTGACAGAGAAAGAGACCACTTTCCCAAAGACCCCATCTTTTTGAGAGTCAGTGCAAAATGTTGGAAATGATTTGCCTAATTAGGGCTTGAACCACAAAGCCAAGACGATTTCTGATGCATCTTCCTGCTCTCTTAGGCTGATAGCTGGAACGGAGAGAAGCTGCCTCTTTATCTGTTGTCAAGAGTAACTGAGTAAAACACTAAAGCTTATTGACTCTTCAGTCATTTTTTTCTGTTCATAGACAAAATCTCTAATTGGTTCCATGTAAAAAAAAAAAAAAATAGATGGTGCTGTAAAGATAGTGGCCTTTCAAGTGGTTCAAAGTGTCCGTCTGTCCATCCATCCATCCGTCCGTCCGTCCGTCCGTCCGTCCGTCCGTCCGTCCGTCCGTCCGTCCGTCCGTCCGTCCGTCCGTCCGTCCGTCCGTCCGTCCGTCCGTCCGTCCGTCCGTCCTACTCGCGAGATAGATAGTGGTAGCTCTTTAGATAGTGCTAGCTAGTTACCTAACTAGCTAGTTAGGGATTTTCTCTATTTTAATATTTTAGATACTGAATAATGATGCATGCAAGTAGGATTTATTTTTTTATTAATTTCTTTCCTGATCTATGATCGGGTGAATTCTGTTTTTATCCAGAATTCACCAGCTATGAAAACACTTCTTCATCATAAGCAAAGACAATTTACAGCCTCTGTTTGGACATGATTGATCAGGGGAAGTCAATCAAATCAGCAGTCTTGTGTCAGCGCAAGAACTGGCTCAGAAGATAAAAAGGATAATGAGAAAGGGCTCTTTGTTTTTCATTTGTCACTTTGGGTTGTTGTCATGCCTTCGTGTGTCATACTCATGCCTTCGTGTTGATGTTCTTTCTTATAATCTTAGATTCTTATATTAGTGAGAGTATGTTTGATTTGGTTTGTTTGTGTCCTGCTTCTTCACCCAGGTACTGATTACCTCTTCACCAGACCCTCCCATTGTCTTCCGGGCCATTCCCATTGCTTTGCTGTTTCCTGTCGTATGTTTTCCAGCTCCTCTTGTGTCTGTGTTACTGTTCAAGGAGACTCTTTTTTCCCCCATCTGTGTTTGGGTCCAATTCCACAATTTGGAGGTGCTGCAGATGATTGCTCAACCTAAAGCTGCCCAGACGGCTTCAGCAAACAGAGGTGCACTAGAAGAATAAGAGGCTCAGAGTTTGTAGAAAATATAGCTGCTTTTCTAACTCTGACTTCACTTAACATGTGGCTAAAGAGGGTGAAGTTTTCTTCAGTTTTCACGAGGAGGAAAAAGCTGAACTTCAGCCAGTGTGTAGAAAATGGCTGAAATCATCCTTTTAAACTTGTCTCCATCTGCTAGTTATTACTCCCTGTTTGCATATTTGCCGTCTGGGTTATTAGAGAAGGTTTTCTTCTGATTCTCCTGCGTGTGTTTCCATCGTGGAAGGGATGCTGTCAGAAAGCTTGCAAGGGTCTCATAATGTTAATGTCGACCATATGCAGGGGAGGCAACACGGCACCGGAACACAGCAGGCCCAATGTGAGTAGCGTGACACACAGGTTAGATTGAATACACGGTTCAAGGATGCAAAATGCACAAATTAATCTGTCCACTCACTTTCTACTCCCACTTATCCTTCTAGGAGTCAAAATGAATGAGTTACCGTATTTTCCGGACTATAAGTCGCAGTTTTTTTCATAGTTTGGCCGGATATGCGACTTATACTCCGGAGCGACTTATGTGTGAAATTATTAACAAATTATTATATCACATCACATGTTATTTTTACACTAAACCGCCAGAGGGCGCTCTAGGCCTGTGTTGATAATGTGTGCGGTAGAAGCTAGCTCCGGAGTTAGCCGAGTTGTTTACAAGCGACACCGAAGATGAAGATTTAGTGATTTGGAGCGACACGGATGGTTTGGTAAACTTGTTAGCATGTTATTTATGCTATAGTTATTTGAATAAGTCTTAATATGTTATGTTAACATACCAGGCACGTTCTCAGTTCGTTGTTTACGTGTCATGTAACGTTAGCATACCGTACAATTATTCAGCCTGTTGTTGCCTCTATTCTATTTTTAGTGCCTTTCAAGATGACATGTCTGTTCTTGGTGTTGGATTTTATCAAATAAATTTACCCCAAAAATGCGACTTATACTCCGGTGTGACTTATATTTGTATTTTCTTGCTTTATTATACATTTTATGGCTGGTGCGACTTGTACTCCGGAGCGACTTATAGCCTTGAAAATACGGTAATTTATGAAAGTGTATATGCAGTAAGTTGACACGCATAGTGGAAAATGAGTGATGGAAGCTTTATATTTCATTCAGCTTTAAATTCTGAGTTCTCTGCTGATGTCAGGGCATTTTGAAGGTGAGTGCTGCCATCTGGTGGACATGTTTAAAACTGCTGCCTGAAAAAGTGGAGTGCTTTTTCTTAGTAAAATACTTTATAGAAAAATGATCAAAACACACACGACACATGTCGAAAAATATTTTATTTACAAAGTTTGCCAGACAAGAAAGAACCAATAAGACATCATCAGCAGCTCCACAGTGACGCCTTTCAGGAGATAGAGAAGGTGGAGCCGCTCAGCAACATGAAGCCGGATGTGTGTGACTCCTCACCCAGACAGCGCGCTGCCCTCTGCCTGACCTTTAGCACCGCTTATCACTGGATACCGCTGCCAGCTGATTGGCTGAGCTGATTCAAAATAACAGATTGTGGCTGTGGCAAAGGGTAAAAAGAAACAAAAAAATAAACACTGTGATTGGAGATTGTTTATGGCTACAGAATATGCTAATTGACAGCATGTCACAAAAATATTGGGATTTTGTTTGTCAGAGCGACAAAGCGGTGAATAATTAAGATGTGGAAGGGAAAAGATTCAGAAATTTCTAGATTATTTTCTGGATTAAAAACCTGAAAAGCATGCTGAGCATTTGCTTTCAGCCCTCCGCACTTTGCAGAACCACATTTCACTGCGTTTGTAGCTGCAGGTTTATTGCGGTCTGTTTCTACCAGCTTTTGCACATCTCGACTCAAACCATGGCTGATGCCTATCTGCAAATATACTCAAACGCAGTCAGATTGAGAAGAGAGCAACCATCCCACAGTCTGTTAGATGTAGGTCTGGGCCAATTTAGCACATTTTGTAGCTAAATTGAAGAGTTTTGTCATCCAGGTTTGGTAGAAAGAAAAAAAAGAGAAAAATAGCAAATCATGCAACTGGAAATTATTTAACTTTTTTTAATTGATCATGCAATTAATTGATTTGTTGCAACAGGCTGTCTTAGGTTTGAACAAAATAAAGAGAATAGAAGAAAGATCTGAAGGTCAGGAGTTTGATGACGTATATAAAACTTTAATAAAAAGTGTCGGTATCTGTATCTGCGATACGGCCCATATCACATTGGTATCGGGTCGATACCGAAATATGCAAAAAATCGCACGCCTGTACTTTTCATTTCCAACCTGACCTCTGAAGCCTTTACTAAAGGAATTCTCATGGTAATCCTTTGCATTAGATTTTATTTAGTGGCGGCAGAGTAAATGGCCACACTGTCTGTCCTGTTTCATGTTGGTCCGTCACATAAAATACACAGAAATTTGTGACATGAAAGCTTACCTCTGAAGGCCTCCTCACGCTCGTTTCTAAAGAGGAAAACGGTTTTACATCATGAAAAAAAAACAAAGTTTACAAAGCATCTGATGCCTGGGAGGATGAATGTGTTCACCTGGCAGGTTTATCTGCTCACCTGGGAAGTTTATCTCCGCTTGTTTCCTCATCATGCAGATCTTGGAGAGAATAAACAAGGCGGACAGGAAGAGGCCGATGCCGCCTCCGATCAAAGCGTACTTGAAGTCTGGAAACAAAACAAGAGGCGGTGAACATGAGGTCCCCCCCTCCACCGTGACCAAGCAGAAAGCCAGCTTGCCGAACGCCAAGCAAGCGTGAAAGAAGGTTTGATTTCGCAACATGTTTACTCGTCGGTCTGATTCACGGTGTCACGCTCCCCGTCTGCAATGCAAGTTGCGTCGCCAGTGTTTGCAATCCGAATCCGGTGTATCTGGGAATCTTTCAGGGCCAGGAGGTCACAGCAGGTCAGCGTTAAGGCCGGATAACCAAGTAGAAGCATGAAAACTGGGACGGGTGGAGTGATGAAGATGATGGTCATGTTAAGATCGGTGGATCTATCCTGCAGGGTTTGGATGTTTCACTGCACAAACCCAAAACCTCACCAGGAAGTAGTTTTAAATCAGTAGATTATTTAACTAATAAGACATTTTTTTCCCAGGTTAAAAGTGAAATAATCTGCCATTAACGAGTACTGTTTTCATCAACATTAAGGAATTATTGGCTTAAAAGAAGTTCATATCTTGTTAAAAGTTACTTGTAAGTTATTTTTTTCTCATTTCAAGTGTCCTGGAAGTATACTAAAAACTTAACCAAATATATTTAGTAATATTTTGTGTTTTTGCACAAAATTTGACTAAATTTGACTTGCTCCAACACCACCCAGTTAAGGGTGGTGAACAAACATTTTGGCCTCTCTCATAAAGTAGCTGAAAAAGAAGTATATTCTCTTTTTGAAGAACTTTTAGTTTGGGGTTGTAGTTAAGGCATTATTTGAGTAGCTGGATATATGGGTGAATGTTCAGGTATATGCACTCAGCTCCACTTTCTAAGTCAAAAACCATCTCTATAGAAAGTAGAAGTGAGAGATTATAAAAACAAAGGCAACGTGTCTGTGGCGATAAGAAGATAACTCTGAACCAGAGCGTACAGAGGAGGAACTGTTGGTTAGAGAGACAGAAGTTAGCTGGTTGACGGTGGGGTATTTTTAGCAGCAACGGCACACGGTTAGCACAGCAGCACACGGGTTTAGTTGAGAAAACAGTTTACAAGGAGAACTGTTCACCCAGCAACAACATTTTTGGTCTCTCTGCATAATTTATATGAAATTTTGCTCAAACCTTTAAGTGAACTGTTAGATTTTACTCTATAATATGCCTTATTCTGATCATCAGTTAGCTTACTGATGGTAACTGGTGCTCCTATTCACTATTAATGGATATTCCACACATACTAATAATCATAGAGGAAGCACTTTGTCACCACATAGTGGTCGGTGTTTTTTTTTTTTTTCCAAATTCCGCATAAATGTTTGTCACTCTGCGATCTGTCCCAGAAGCACAATCCATGCAGTTAGCTCGTTTGCGTATGTGTTAAAATAAACAATAAAATAATCCGGATATATTCATTCAAAATACGACTCGCTATTAAGACATTTTTATCTAGACAATATTATAATTTAGTTTGTATAAAAGAATATGTGCACTGGCCTCACTGGACTGCAATGTTTTTACACTGTCAATACGCCCTCTGGTGGATTTATTTTTTTTTATTATAGCAACACATTTTATCAGATTAACTAAATATGTTATAAAGATTTTATCCAATTTGTTTATAGGAAACATTTTTTTCTCCATCTCTCCTCACATTTTATTGTACTCAGACATATTTGTTTACTTTTTTTCTTCTATTTTTTTGTTTTTGTTTTTAGGAAATAGCAGTCAGTTGAAATGCAATTTAGCTGCTTTTTATTTGTGTTTTTATTAACTTTAAACCATATACTGTTTACACAATTACAATGAAATAGAAAAGAAAAGAGAGAAAAAAAAAAAAAGTTCCAGGAAGTATTTCTTTTAGTGCATGCGCCAATAAGCTAACGGTATAAATCGTACCGTTAGCTTATTTGCACATGCGCTAACGTCTCAGACCTGTGGCTTCTGGGGCAGATTGTGAAGTGACTTATCTACATTAACATCAGTTATTTGTTTTGTCTTGTATATAAATAAACAATTTCTACTAAAAATTATTTTAAAATGAAAGTATATTTCAATACGAAACACTGTTCAGCTGTAGCCAAGGAGTTAGCTCGTTCTTTGTCGACCCACCTAGCTTGTCGTCAGACTCTCCTCCATCTCCCTTCACGTTCACTAGCAGACAATCTGAAAAACAGATTTTAATGTATTATTTTCAGCACACAGATGGTTCTGTACAAACAGGAAGACTGTAAACCCACAGTTGTTTCTGTCGCTGCCATCAGATAATGGCTCTGTCGTGACACTTGTTTTGCACCCCTCCCTGCCTGCCTTGGGTGTATTGATGCACAAACAGCACTTTGAAAAATAACATTTCTGGGTCAAAAGTTTGCAGTCGTAGATTTTTTTTTTTAGTCAGGCGTATTCTGAACACTGATCAGCCTGTCTCCTTTAGAGCTTCACTATTTACTGTTTTTGAGCAATCACAACATCTGGTATCTGTCTTCTCTTTGTTCTGCTGAGATGGAACCGGGGCGCTGCTTCCATGCTGCAATGTCTGTGGTTAGAGAGGTAAACCTCTGACTTCTGGCTCCTACCTCAGATGCAGTTTTTGGCAGTATTTACTCACTTCCAGAGCTTTTCTGCCTCAGTCTTATCGGCTATCAAATTATGATCGAGTAACAAAACGAAAAATTACAACGCAAACTTTGCATGATACCCCAAACAACCAAAAATGGCTGACTTTGGTGAATAAAATTCTGCCTCGGTTGTTTATTTGTCTCTGTTTTATTTTTGTAAATCTTCAGTGAGTTTTGGTCATTGCTAGTTAATCTAGCCGAACACAACGAGGACAGAGGAGGAAAACTAAAATTTATGGCACCCATCAGCCAAGCACTCGGCCCCCCCAGCTGTTGGCTCGGGAGCCAAATTAGGTGGAGTGGTGCTGTGGGAACTGCGCTACTAAAACAGTGCAGAAATGCTCAGTAAGGAGATCTCTCACAGCCACGCTTCTCACTCTTAACTCTTGCTGTACGAGTTGTTACCGTATGGAAAACTCGTAAAATCTAAACCACATGAAGGTGAGTGGAGGTAACGTGTTCCTATTTATAAAAATAAAAAATAAAAATCAGTTCAGTCACATCAGCTCGACATGCTGAGTAGTTTCAGAGTGTGAGATAAAGTTTCCAGTGGCCAGGGTGTGACCGCTGACATAATGGGTCGTGTCTAACAGGGACGCCAAGCAGTCACACAGTTTAATGCTTTTGTACTGACCCTTTACACTAAATTGTTAATTCACTCAATGTTAGAAGACACACCGAGATCTGATTTCTCAACAGTAGAATAGAAAAAACCATTTAATACTAGTTACAGTGTATTGGACATCTGTCTTTCAGATGTCTGGTAAACAGCATATAATTGGTGCTCTGACGCTTTGGGCTGTTCTAATGCAAGCTGTGAAGTATTGTTCACAGCTTATTTTCTAATTGTGTTATTTTCATTAGCGATGGGATTAAATAAAAAAGAATAAATTAATCAAGCTGTGTGCAGGGTGTGCTTGTGCGACGGATTTATGGGCGTACCAGAAACGAGCTAATTCAAAGGTTCCAATTGGAACCTTTGTTTAAAAATCAAAAATAAGCTATTACCCGTGTGAAATTTTTGACATGTTAAAGGGTGTGGAATAAATGAATCAAAATTAAAGCGTTAAAATCTCTGTCCTAATTTTCACTTATCTTTTATTGCATTTGCTAAACTATTGGTTTAGATAGCTTTTCTTCCTTAATAAATGTAATCAATTGAGAACTGCTTTTTGGATTTACTCAAGTTATTTGTCTGATTTTACAATTAGTGTGATGATCCGAAACATTTAAGTGTCAAACTCTTCTCCTCCCAAAATTTAATGTTGTAAATATTTTTCTCTGAGATGGAAAGTATGATGTAAAACACAAAGTAATAGTGGCAAGCACAATGAACAATGTGGAACATTGTGGCAACCTTCATTTGCCGCATTGCGGCAACAAATGTGACCCAACCTTCAATGGTTGGGTCACATTTGTGGGCGGACCCAAAAGAAGGCGTAACAGGCATCTATTGGTGAAGTAAAGTTCTTTTAATTATATTTGACCCAGGCAAAAGATCAGGCAGTGCAAGATCAAACCAGCAAGCAAAGAGAACGGTGGGCATGAACAGAAGAGTCCAGCAGAGAGTGACCGAGAGTGAGGAGCTTGATTACTTGAAAGACAACTGGTGGCAAATTAGAAACGGTGCAGCTGTGGGGGGAGACCAGGCAGGCAGGCTGAGGGAAATATAAAACTTTAAATGAGCTGGACAGGAAATGAACAATAACCAAGAAAAATACAATAAAGGAAGAAAAGGAATAAATAAGCTAAGTGCAAAGAGCAACTAAATATGCAGGAAGTAAGTAAACAAGGAAATAACCAAAAGTGGAAACCTGGAAACAAACCAAAATAATAATAACCAAAAATAATAATAATTTATCTATCAAAATCTCTCATTATCTAAAGTGTTGTTTCTCACACTTAGTTGAAATAATCTCTTGATATGGCTGCATGACACATTTGAAGCTGAAGCCTCTAAATGGCTTTGGTTAAAAACTAATCTAGACCTCATCTTAGTTAATCATAGACACCCAGGCCAGTGAAATTATTTTTAAGTGTGATAAAGATGAAAAGCAGCTCGTCACCGCTTAGCTATCATAGTAACAGTTTACCGTAATCTTTAAATTAAACCAATATTTTTCTTCTTGACTAGGTCTCTGTTTGGAGCCATGACTTGAGTCTGATTGAAAACCTGTGATGGGATCCTAGTGTGTTGACAAGGAGCTTTTGGAGTTTATCACCAATGGTGAGTCTTTTAAAAACCTGTTGAAGACGGGTAACTATTGAGAAGGGTATAAGTGCTTTTCGACATGTCTATCTTTAAACACACAGAAACACTTGAGGCACTTAGTAAAAAAATGTCTATGAATAAAAATTTCTAGAATTGTAACATGGAAATAAAAAGACTTTTGGTATTGATGATTTACCACAAAAATACAGAGAAGCTTAGTGTGCAACTGACGCACCAACCTATATTTTACCTTAGGAATATAACCACGTTTATTCTAGGATTGTGTAAAATATATCAAATAAAAATATTAAGTGCTCAGTCCTTCTTCTGGCAACCAACAATATGCTAATGCTAACCATAGACTTTAATCCACCCAGCACATTTTATTTCTGCTAGCCTTTGTACCTCGGAGTACAGACCTTAATAAAATTTGCCGTTACATCAGTGTCAAAGAAGAGTTCCTCCTTTTCAGTTTAAGGGTTTTTTGTTTGTACTTCAGCTGGTCGTTACGAGGTTCTAAAATAATTTAAATCCAACCTGTTGCAAAAAGACATACTTTGTAATTCAAGGTTCTAATTTGGCCATGTCGCTGTGACCTCTCCAAGTTACTTTTAGGCTCTTCACAAGACTCTCAACTTGTCAGGGTGACAAACTGCTGCTGTCACTCTGACTCGCCGGTTTGTGGTTGTTTCCTTTGTGTTCTAAAAGTGATGCGGCCTTTTCACCGGAGGAAAACGAGGCGTTCGTTCTACTCACCAGTGATCAGGAAAGCTTTGATTACGGCCGGCATGCACCCGGGGAACTGATCTGTCCTCATCTCCGGGTGTTTCTGCTGTGCTTACTGACTTCTCAAAGAGCTCTGACACGTTCTTACCAAAGTCTTGCAGCTTCCTGTGTTTTGTGGTTTCAATGCTTTGCTGATTAAATGATTTCGTCCTAAACTCTGCGCTCAGCGTACAATGTTTCCTCTAGAATACCTTCACTTATTCAGCATGCGGACAGATGTGGCTTTTAACCGCAGTGCTTCGAAAAAAGCATTTGCTCGTTTCAAGCTTCGTCTGTTTTTGACCTTTTCTCACTCAAATGTTTCAGATCGTCCAAAAAATATTAAAATCAAAAAACAATGTCATGATTGCACAGATACTGCAGTAACCTATTGGTATGGAAATCAAACACGACTTTCCAAAAATAACTTTATCAGCTAAATCATCATTTAGTGATTACTTTTTCACATGTAGAGCCAGTTTAGTTTCATTTGGGATTTTTTTTTTTTTTCTGTTAATAAATGAAATCATCATTTGTACACTGCATATCATATTTACTCTTTATCTTTGTCTAATATCGAAACTGGGTTGAAACATTAGACTAGCAAAACAAAACGTAAAAATTATTTTAGGGGACAAATGCTGTTCCCAGAACGACAGTATGTAAAAATACAAAGTAAACTTTTTTTTTTCTTTTAAACACCATCAAAACATGACATTTTTAGCCAATTAAGATGCAGGGTTTGTAATTAATTAATTGCAGTTATGTGCATTTTAATAGAATACCATGAAAAAGCAACAAAATTATTTAATAAACAAACATATGAGCTCAACCACAAATATATTTATTGTTTTTATTCTCTTATTTTAGGTTATTCAACCATCAGTTCAGTGCAAAGTGCCAAAATACTCTTTCATCTTTCAAGATTTTCTGAGCTGCTTAAAAATTAAGATTACATCAGAACAATAAGAAAACTGCAGCATATAACTTGTGAAAAATAGCTTTTATTCTCGCTCTCTCTTTTTTTAAGACATATTTGTTGAAACTGTGTTGTAGCAAAATGTTATGAGACGGATATGTGAAGAAACTTGAGCTACTTTACCTTCACCCATTGCTCCCTTTGGTAATGAGAAACAACCAATCAGAGCCAGGGGGTGGGTCTTACAGCTGTCAGTCACAATCTCGTGTGGCGCTGCTCTTCCTCCGTCCCCCACAACTTCCCGCAACGACGAGTTGTTTCTCCACCATTAGCGCATTAGGCAGCGCGTACATGTGATTGATTGGCAGCGCTAAGACCCTCCTCCTAGCTCTGATTGGCTGTTTTTGGTCTAAAGTGGTGCTTTTTTCCAGATGCAGCCCAAGGTTAGAGAACGATCTTTTCACAGATTATCTGCATCATAGCAAACTGCCACAATATGGAGACAGTTTTAATAGATATGTAAAAAAAAAACCATATTGTATTAATGTTGTTTTTTTTTTATTTTTTTTTACATATCTATAAAAAGTTGCATTCTGCAGCTTGAAATCTCATTTTCAAATGAGCCATGATGTTTGCTAATTGCCTTGTCAGCCTTGGTTAGTTTCAATTATTGCAAACTGCTAACACAGCAACACAAACTAACTTCCTTTACACCTGCTGAAAACCAGCGTCGCCAGTTGCTTCAACAGAGAAGATAGCATCTGTGCTACGTCCCTAAGTTCCTCATTCACAAGGTTCACACCGTTTCGCTTCTACACTGACCTACTTCTTCACACTTTGACTTGACAGAACATCATTGTCTATTGAGTCCATGACAGAGAGGGGAAGTCCGCTGTCCAGCTCATCAAAAACCCACACAAAAGTATTGACACCTTTTTGATGTGTGTTAGTGGGATTTTATCTGACATTGCAATAAATATTAGCATGTAATTGTGAAGGGAAAAGAGTCCAGCTTGGTTTTCTAGATTTTGTGCAAATGATTATCTCATGCATTTGTATTCTTTTTTTAATAACACATCTATCAGCTGTTTACAATTTTTTTTTTTTTTTTTTTTTTCGCCCAAGCTTGGATGAAGTGTTTAAGGTCAGACTATCAGTTGGATTTCAGTCTGGACTTTGACTGGGTCATTCCAACACATGATTGTGCTTCGATCTGAACCTCCTCCTCCACTTCCATAAATACAAAATGCTGCTGCCAGAAGGACAGACGATTTAAAACAGCAGCATGACTTTGTCTTTGTCTGTTTGTTTATGTATGTTTAAAAATAAAAATAAAAAAGAAGCGTTAGGGTTAAGTTTCTTGCAAGACACAAAAACTGCATTATTGATTATTCTATGTTTTGATAGTTTTTATGGTTTTTCATAGAAGTTTTTACAGGAAGCATGAGTTTGTGAAACTGCTGTACGCGTGATAATGTGCAATCATCATTACAAAGACAGATGCATTAAAAACGTTACTTTTGTTTTTCCCTTATGGGGAAAACCTGAAGACTATTTTCTATATCATTTTACGGAAGTTGAAGCAACTGTTGTAATGTTTGAACGTTAAGATAGGAACGATAGGAAAAACAACTTTATCGGCATTAATAAACAGACGGCTGTCAATAGCTTTAACGCTTGCATGGAGCCACACAGTAGGGCTTGGAGAAATAAAAACATCTCCACTTTCGGAATGCACAGAGAGGATGATCCGTGACATAAATCACATATATTATCCTTCCACGAGGCACAATAAGTCAACACAACACCCCTCCTGAGTTTCAGCATAATCACACAGCAACAACAGCTGCATCAGTCCTAAAACTAGACTATCCGGTCACACATTTCCACATCACGGCCTTGTAAACAGAGCTTGAGCAACAAGAATGAGTCCAGCCCTGCCTTGGCCGTGCCAGTCGGCAGACATCTGCACCCAACAAGCCTAATCTGGACTTTTTGTGAGGCAACGAGCAACATCAACCACTCGTTTCTTTGAGTGACTCAGGCAGTAGAAATCGGCAGCTAAATATAAGTCAGTGTTATAACCAGCCACTGAATATTGTCCAAACTAGTCATTCCTTCCTCTTCTGTGGCAAGTCTTGTTATCAAAGGTACCAGACAGCAAAGAGAAGATCGATCCAAGAACCAATCGGACCCGAATGCTTGGTTACAAAAATAACCAATGACAGTGTCCATTTCATTGCGGCTGGCCCGTCTTACCCTGCCACTCGACACCTACTGGTTATTCCAATGAGAGGCATCAAGCCGGGTCCAGTGTTGCTGCTCAGTTTGGCCACGCTGACTTGTGCGTCTATTTTGGTACCTTGTGAACTGGCGTTGAGCAGGCCGGCCACACCAGCGCATTTGAACATGGATCCAGGGGCTTGACTCACTGAGGTGAGTTTTCGTCGTCCTAGATCTTGAACGCGTAACTAGAAAAAAATAAGTCGGCGACGAGGAATTACTAACTGGAGCATTGGCTACAGGTGCTGCTCCGGATTGCTGGACTTAACTCTGGGGATTTGTTCTTAACCTTACGTTAGTGTGGGGAGACCTCCTGCTGTGAGCATGACACACCCATCACCAAGGTAAGGAAGAACTAAAATTAAATGGTTCAAAATGTGATAAATGGCCGACACTGAACATTTCATGGTGTTTTGGCTAAACACTCAGGTGTTTTCTTACTTTTAAGCCACTAAACAGACATGTTGTCTTATTCATTTCACCCATAATGTAACAACTACAATGAAAAGGAATAGCTACACTTTATAGTTTGACTCTTTTTACAGTACAGTTAGTTTGGCTATCTCAGTTTGCGAGTATAAATACACAAGCAGATGCTGGGAAAGTACCGAGGCTGCTAACTGATATCTAGCTATGAGAGGTAGAAGGTTGCTGGCAACCAAGAGGTCCTAGAAAGCCAAAATATTCAGCAAGCCTGGCCTTAGATACAGTGAAGTCAATCAGGTCTCGAGACTTTTACCTGGTGAACTGAACTGTCTGAATATCCAGAAAAAAGACATTAGTAATAGTTCCCTAACCAAGTTTGTAGAAATGTGTAGAAATCCCCAGAGTGGTGGGAAGCTAACTGCTAGCTAAATGGACAACATGTCTGAGCAATTAAAACTAATTTTAGTGATCAAAACTAAGTTAAAAATGTTAATGGGATGCAATTCCATTTAATTGAAATTCAATTACTACAATCTAACAAGAGACTCTTAAATAGGACGAGCTAACTGCTAGCTTAACTGACACTGTTTGATCTAATTTTAGCAATAAAAACAACTTGCGATATATGTTTACCTCCATGGGGTACAATGTATATGATCGAACAATAAATTACTAAAATTTAAAAAGATTAGTCTGCGTCAGTTTTCTCAGGTAAACAACTTTGGAGCAGTGGAAAGTTTGCTGGTAGTTAAATGTAAACTCAAATTGAAAATGCTTGTCTCTATTGGGCACAATGCTACATTATTGAATACAATGCAATGCTACACATAGAATCTGTCTTGACACTATTGCAGACGCTAACATTTACAGTATTTCCTGATTTTCGCTTCAGCGTAGCAGTGCTAAGGAAAATAAATGACTCCCAAAACGCCAGCCAGTTGGCATGTGAAACAGCTTTATGCTCAGGAATGTTAGCTTCCCAAGCTGCATTTCCTTTCAAAACTTCTAGATATGTTCTTAGACAAAATATTAGGTGCATTTCCCATGAGTAAATTAGTCACATACCACTGACAAATCAGCAAATGATCCGCAAATAGGCAGTTTAGTATTAGCAACTACAAATTAACAAAAGGCTTTTGTTAAGCTTGGTGCTTTTTTTTTCTCAGCTAAACAACTGCAGAGTGTTTGAAGGCTGACAACTAGTCAAAGTCATTCCCTGGATAAGCTAACTTTAGCCATATCATACAACTGAACTAAAAATTTTAAAATCTATCGCTTGCAGGACTATTACAATGGATATTTATTTATTTTTTATTATTTTTATTTCCTTTATTTAACCAGGTAAACCCCGTTGAGATCTGGATCTCATTTTCAAGAGGGACCTGGGATATGAAATGTAAACCTCCACAGGAGACCATTGTTAAGGTTATTCCAGGTTCTTTTCAATCGAATAGGTTGCATGTAACTATAGTTCTGTTAGTTTGGACTGCTGGATGTATCTAACTGTGATTTAGCGTTGATTGCTTCCAAACAATATTGGTGCCTGGCAAAGCACTGGCATGTACCAATTTCAACAACTAAATAGGGGGTTTTGCTTGACCGTTTGTCAGACTAACTGCTGTTACATTTAACATTTAAATAATGCTCACATAACAATGTACCTTAAGGGTATAAACCTTTAAAGTTTTTCCTTTTCAGTTAAAATCAACTAGTCCGTCTTTATTAGCAGGCTTTCACCATTCGTTCAGCTGAGAAAAGTACGACAAATAAGAGTTGAGTGGCAGAGCTATCAGCATCTTTGGTTAAAATGTTCCAAAATGTTTTTGTTTTGTGGAAAACAAAAGCATTTGTTTGTTTCCCAATGACTCAGAGATTTATTTACTTTTCTACAGCCTCACTTGCCCCCCAAAAAACACATCTTCATGCTTTAGGTTAGGGAACAACTTGACAGAAGTTCCCTTTGGATGTATCTGAGATTTCCATAAAGTTGTTTACAAAGGAAAGTATAAATTCAACAATAATTTGTCTCGATCACCCACTTTCCATCAGAACATTTCTAGACATGATAATGCTTTTGTTTTCTTCTTGTTTCATTGTATTTCAAACAGCAAGGTTCGCCATTCATTTGGTCAAAATCGTTTACTTTTAAGAGATGCTTGCAGGAGCGGTTGAAGCCTCAGGTTTTATGTGAGTGGCAGGCTCTTGGGTCAGGAGGTATAAATGGGCTACTGGACTATTCTGAGAACTCTGGGTGGCTGGAGCGAGATACAGTAGAGCAGCTGTTGCTGAGGTAGACTGAGATTTGTAATTGATTGCGTCTCATTTCCTCTGCCACATGCTGTATCTCAACTGCTGGAAATTTTAATAGCTTTGCATTTGTTTGCAATAGTCCAGATGTTAGCTTCTCAGACCTAAACCTTCCTGATAAAAAGAATTGTCCATATGGGATGCAGGTTGTATTTTTTTAAAATGACATGCCAAGTTCATTTATTGATTTATTTTTTTTTTAACTTTACCTGTACATGGAGCAAAACTATATGCCTTTGAGTGAAGCAGCAGTGCAGTCGGTGCTAACAGCTTGAAGCACACATTGCTTAAAATAGCCAAGTGGATGCTCTGAAGTGTTTGTCTGCTGCCTGCATAGCTCCAGCTTGGGCCAAGCCACCACATGTTGTGTACATAAAGGTTATTAGTGCAACAGCAGATTAAATCCCTTTAGATTCATTCAAAATATTAAGACCAGGCATAACATTATGACCAAGCTCGTGCATGCATGTGGGAAGCAAAAATTGGTGCGTTAATGTGGATATATTTGCAAAAAAAAAAAAAAAAAAAAGTGTTGGTGCACAATGCATTGCAGTTTGATGGAGCACAGCCACAGATTAGTCAATACTGGTCATAATGTAATGCTCGATTGGTTCATTACATGAGCTTTTTGAGGTTCTAACTGCTTACCCTGTAATATGCATTGCCTTACTGACATTGCTTATTGTGGCTTCTTTGTAGGTGAAGGACAGATCCCAAGAGTTCACTGATGTTGGTGTGAACTGAGGCTAAAGACTCACTGAGCTGCAGCAGCAACACAGGACACAAGCCTGGTGATGAAAAAATAGCAAAAAAAAAAACTTGCTGACACCATGAGTTGCGTGGAAAAGCGACACATAAACCACCGGATGGGAAGCATGCTACACCATCGCTTCCCCAACGGCTTCACAGACTTGTTTATGGACGAGACGGATCGAGAGGTCAGCACCCTGACCGACAGGGCCTTCCGTAGTCTCTGCGTCGGGGACGATGCAGTGTACAACGACGAATTTTTGTATGGATACTCGCCGTACAGCTGCCTCAAGCCTTTAGCAGGGGAGCCCTTTAAAAAGAACCTACACAAGGAATCTAAAAAAGCAGGACAACACAAAAAGGATAAAGACGATGCTCAGCCCTGCAAACAGGAGCAGCAGCAGGATGACATATCCCACATGTCGTCCTTCCTCAAGGTGCTAAGCGTCGCAGAGGAAAGGAACGGAGGAACGGCGGACTCTAATGGTGAATCGTGGCATAAATCGGCACTTCGCAGCATAGAGAGAGAGCTTTCAGAATTCTCCTCTGACTATCACACTAGTCTCACCAATAGCCATTACGAGAACAATAAGTCTGGTTGTGGTTCTTCTAATAAAAAATGCAAGGATGTCAATCTTCCATCTGGGAATCTGACCAAGACTAAAAACGCTAAGTCCACAGCAAAGCTTAGACAACTGAACATAAAAAACTTTTTCCTTCACAGCGAGTTTAGTCCTTTCCAAACATGGACAGATTTGAACCGGTACCCATTTGGCCAAGACAACGCAGTCACCGATATTCTCTGTGCTGACAATGTTCCTAAGTGGTACGATTTGCCCTTTTACAAGGAGCTGACTGAGGCGCATACATCAGAGATCCTGCATGCGGAGGAGGTGCAGTCGTGCCAGAAAGTAAGAGTCGAGCCGTCCACTGCCAAAGTTCCTGAACCCAGCCCAGCCCCTCCTCCACCAAAAGTCCTGCCAAAGCCTGCGGCCCCTCTGGCTCAGAAGAGGTGCTCCTCAGATGGAGGGGATAAGACTGCTGCCCCATGGAGACGCAATGGCCCCAGGGCAAAAAGTGTGATCCCAGCAAATCAACTACGAAAACCACCTCAAGAAAGTAATTCAAAACCGATGGACGAAAACATTGTGGTGGTCAAAAAGGACGCTGAATCTGTGGAAGTGAAGGCAATTCAGGAAGTAAGCTCTTCAGCCTCTACACCATTTAGCATCTGTCAACTGATGACTCCCGTCATTCCCTCCAGACAGCCAACAGAAACTTCAGAAATCCTCCAGGCAGTTCTCTCTCCCTCTGTCCTCGACCTTCTGAGCAGGCCTCACTCTGAGGCCAAAGTGACTCCTGAACCTCCGGTCAAGCGAGAAACCTACAAATCGCTGGCATCGAGCATCCTCTTCAACTTGAAAGACAACAGGAAGAGGGTGAAGAGTCGATACAGCCCACATAAATTCAAAACTCTGGAGCTGTCTGAAGGTGGCGTCCAATCTCCACCCTCAGATAATGCGACTCATCCTCCGTCTGACGGCAGTGGCTCTGGCTTAAGTACACCGGCCAAAGATGGGCAGACAGTTAGCGTCCCTGTTGTGGAACAGATTGTAGCCCCGTCAAATGTTGAATTTACAGTGCAATGCAATGACAAGCCTTCATCAGATGACTATTTGTTGGCAAATTTACTGCAGACTAAATGTGATGCGGACAACGGCAATCTTGAAGAGGAGAACTCCATTTCATCATTTATATCCTCAAAGAAGAATAAGAGTCCAATGGCAAAAAAGCAAAACTATCCATCCCTGAATTTGTACAAGAAAGCCAATCCTGTTGACAGTGATCTGAAATATCTGCAAGTACCCCCAAGCAACAACACTTTGACTAACGCTGATTTAATGATTAATGCAAGAAACAGAGAGCTTTCTCCAAATGCACTGCCAACAAACACAGGGCTTTCACCAAGTACTTTAAATGTCATCAAAGATTATTCACCCATAATTTCACCCCACATACTGGAGAGAGGGGGGCCATCATCAGGGGAGAAAACGCAGCCAAATGTCCCAGAGAAAACTGAATGGCCAGTGAAAGACACAAAGGACTTTGCAGTTCAGCTGGCTTCCCAGGAAGACGACACAGGTGGCCAAACCATTAGTACAACAAATGTAATCAGAGCCGCAAAGGAAGCAATTAATGCAGCCAAAAATAAAGCTCGATCAGCAAGTCATTCAGACAGCAACAGCAAGCAGATACCAGACGCAGATGTAATGAGGCAGAAGGAAAGGGATCAGAGAGTTTCTAAAGAGGCCTTTGAAAGCAGGAGGGATAGTTTGGTAACAGAAAACAACTATGGGTTATTGCTAAATGAACCATCTGATACAACAACACTGGTTAGCACAAATAGAAACATAAGCAAAGAGCCTCCACCAGTACCAAAAAGAACTTTTTCTAAATCAGACCTGGAGCTCTGCTTGTCTCCTGACAAGCAGCGAAGGCGTTATGCTGACAAAGCCTCTAAAAGTGATTTGGTAGACGCAAAACCAGATTTACTAAATAAAGAACACGAACCCGTCCGTAAACAAGGCAAACCTAAGCATGTCTTCTCATCCAGACAGAACAATTTTATCAAACACCAGAGATGCACATTGGCAGATGATGAGCAAGCAAAGCAATGCAAGGAAAGCAACTTGAATGTGAATGCAAAAATGGAGGCGGATGTCGAAGTAAAGTCAGTAGGAGACATAAGAGAGAGCGAGCATATTTTTAACGATTTGCAGGCTTTGAAGGAGCTGGAAAGAGCACGACTTGGTGATCGCGTGCTTGAGAACGTGAAGAACAAGCAGGAGGTTTTTAACATTGACGAGGAGGCAAAGGTTAAAAACAACTTGATCTCCAGGGAGCTTCGTAACATTAAGAGAGGTATGCTGTCGATGAGAGGAAACACATCGGCTAAGAGAAAAATATTTGCAGAGAAGGAGCAGAGCAAGCAGGAGGTCTTCACAAAGGTAGACGGTAACGTCATTGTGAACAAAGCGCTTCTAAATGATAATTATGACAAAGCTAAAATGGCACTTGAGGAGATTATCTCAGAGCGGGAGAGAAGGAATACATTTACAGAGGCTGTTGGGGCATCTGAAAACGACATTCTAGACGAAGGTTGTGAAACACGGTTGCAGGATGGTAAAGCTCATAAAGACTGCATGACTAGAGAAGAAAGGAATAACAGCCCTTCTCCACTTCAGGAGAAAAACCGAAAACAGAGATTAGGGAACTTAAGAGTAACAAGCCAAAATAGACCTGCTGAGACCTTCGGATTGGGAAGTAGGGAAGCTCCACAGGACAAAGCAGGAAATGAGCAAAATCTACTTCTAAAAGTGAAAGATAAAGATGTTGGGGAAAAGTTAGTTGACAGCCATGCTCATAACCGCGATGTCGGTTTACCAGAAACAGCAGGGCAGGCGTGTAAAGACAGTAAGGACTACTTGATAAATGAAAGGAAAGACAAAGGTTTAAATGCTCCTCCTGTTCCACCAAGGAGCAAAAAAGGAGTTAGTAGAGGAGATGGGAGCGCAACAAGTGACAAAGATCTGGTGGGTGGCTACGGTAAAAATGAAAGGAGCGAAGAGCAATCATGTGACATCAGGACAGGCCCTAAAATATATGTAAGCACAGATACAGAGGAAGCTCTACCTAGTCAGAGAGAAACCTCTTTAAAAGAGAGGGAGGATGAGGTAAAAAACAGTGCAGCGGGGGCATTTACACATGGGTTAGTTAACAATTCAGTGATTAACGCTAGTCCAAAAAGAGAAGTCACGCCTGGAAGTCATGCTAACACTCAGGAGTCCTGCAAGGTGAAGCGGAAAGCCCCCTTGAAACCAGACTATTTAATTAAACAAGATGACGATCTGATCAAGAACTTCAAACCAGACGAACCTTTCAAAATAACTAGTGAGGATATAACTATAGATGCAGAAGAACTTGGTGAAATCCCCAGAAACATTGTATCGCCTTTGCTGCTGATAAAAGGCGCCAGCGTTGCACAGAGCCCACCCGATCAAGCGAGCTTGTCCTCCAAATCCTCCTACTTCTCTGTGGAAAGTACACTGCACAGAACCACAGAGACTGAGTCAAACGTCTTCCACTCTTTAGAGAACTCACCCGCTGAGGTGGTAGAACTGGGACAACCTGTTTCACGAAGCAATTCGAACGGAGGTGGGGTGGGGTACTGTTGCTTAAGCGATCACGAAAGCGAGCCGGAAGGCATGAACAAACGCTTGAATTCCCCACAAAACCAACCAGACCTGCAGCATATGGATAGCATGGATAAAAACATTGTCATCACAGATGAAAGACTTGTCCATGAAGAAAGCAATTCAACCACATCATCTTCCAGTACTTTTTCTCCAATTTTGGGAATCCCGGCCTTGTTCAAAGTCAAAGACAACAGTTTTAATAGTAAGACAAAGAAACCTGTACTACCCTGGTCACCAAGAGGTAGTAACAATGTATCAGACAAAATAGAGAAAGAGTTAAATCAGACAAGAGAAAACCCTGAGCTCTCACTGGCAAATGACACTTCTACCAACAATGTCATCATAACTCCACCTGAAGTGTTTAAACCTATAGAGTTTTCAGCAAGCAAATTACCACAGTTCTTGACGGTGTCCTCAAATATCCAAAATGAAGACCCCAAGACATCCCCAGTTGGGAATTCTCTATTAGTCCCACAGGAGGAAGAAAGGTTTCTCAGGGTGACTCCGTCATCTGAAGATATTGAGAGTTTACCAACTAGTACTGCTGACCCAACTGATGATGCAGTGACAAATGCTAAATTTCTTGAAGAGCTTGAAATGACAAAGGACATCAGTGAGCAATCAGGGTTAATTTCCAGTGGTAATGACAATCAAGCTGGACTGCCCAAACCTCCAGCGGTCTTACCAAAATCTGAAAAAGCAGTTCAAAAAGCCATTAAACTAACAAACAGAAGGATGAAGAAGGAAGAGTCCCAGAAATCATCACAAAAGTCATCTCAAAGCAACGGCAAACACAGAGCTGAAAAGGTGAGGAGTGATAAGCCGGAGCACAAAAGCAGTGGCAGTGCTAAAACTGGCAGGAGTGGTGAGAAAAAGCACAAAGATGGCAGTCGTCATAATTCAAATAACCACAGCAATGACCGCAATCCCCAGTGTGAATCCCACAGTCAAAACAAAGTAGAAACAAACAGGACTCGGAGGCAGAGTCGGGATTCAGTGGAAGGCAGCAGCCAAAGAAATGACGAACAACCCAAACCAGCATCGGAAAGACAAGGCCGGCGCACCGACAGACATCCTCGAGAGAAGCCAGAACACAGAGATTACAGCAGTGACAGCGTCATCAGTAACGTGCCAGTGTACAAAGCTCATGTCAGCGAGAGGCCCACGTCAGACAGACCTTTCAATCGTTCGCAGAGCACTGACAGGCACCTGGGAGGTAAAGTAGAGCGTAGGCTTAGTGCTGATATCCCAGCCAGCGAAAAGCTTGATCCTAGGACTCAGCGCATTGAGAAATCCATCATGCATGAGCTTCAACAGAGAGGCAGAGCCGCCGACAAGCAGAGCAGAGGTGCGCCCCTGAGGAGGAGTCAAAGTATTGATGCATACAGCACTGAGATTCCGCCTCTGTCCCGCCAGTCAAGCCAAACCAGCCAGTTTTCTCGTCAGTCTAGCGTGGAACACGGCATTCTCACGCAGTCCATCCCTATGACCCAACGAAAGCTCCTTCAGGATCCGAACTCAGGGCAGTACTTCTTCGTTGACCTGCCAGTACAAGTGAAGACGAAAACCTTCTTTGATCCAGACACAGGAAGCTATGTACAGCTGCCAGTGCAGCCACCAGATGGTGGTGTTCCTCAAGCGCCTCACGTAGAGGTCCTGACTTCGCCACTGGTGGTTTACCACAGCTTCGTGCCAGTTCCTCTGTCCCCCATGGCTCCGAAAGCCAAAATCCAAGCAACGCTTGTGGAACCAAATGGATTAGAGCAGAGGCATCAGGAAAGAGGAAGGAAAATGCATATTACAGAGGGACATCCATACCTAGAGTCAGCCTACGGTCAACAGGAACTGATGTTAGGGGAGTTCTTGGGGACAGAAGAGCTGGACTGTCCTTGCTGATGTGCCTGTTGTTTCACTTCTTGTGGTGTTTGTTGCATTCTTGTGATGTTCTGTCATGGTTTGACCTTTTTCAACGGATCTTAACTTCTTCTACTTTAGGTTTCATACAGTTTCCAGATGTTTTCTCCCCATTTTTAAAAAAAATTCAGTACTAATTTGCCTAAAAACACCACAAAATAAGACTTGAAATGCAAAGTACACCACCAATAACTGTCACAGTCAGTTATTCCCCTATGAATGTTCTTGGAGCATTCATGGAGGAGTAAGTGTTAATGAATTTTTCATGTCTTTGTTTTGTGACTTTGGTTGACCTGAATTTTTGTCGAGGCAGAGAAGAACGTGTCCGAGCCTCTGCAGCATCTGCATAGAGGAGTGAGTCTGAGTCAAGCACATATTTAGAAGAAATATAAATTGTCGGATGTAAAAATATAAATTCATGTTGAAATGAGCAGCATCTGATAAGAAAAAGAACTGACACATCGATGTAAATATATTGCCGTTTAAACAGCAAAGACATGCTTCAAAATGAGATGTTTATATTTTGTAAATGCTGAAAAGTTTGTAATACAGTACAGAAGTAGTAATAAATCGTCACTTATTTTCAGGTATAGTGGGCTTTGTTTTCTTACGTGGTAATTTTGTTGCCTTTCTATTTTCACCTGATAAGTTAAAACCCTTTGCCATTAAACATACTTGAATCCATACAACACTTAAAATAGCAATACAAAATGTTCATACTGCTGGTTGTTGACTGTTAACATCCACACAAAAAAACATTTTTAAGACATTTTGCATGTGTTTAATTAGCCGTCTGCTGAATGCGTTTTGAACGCTACAAATTCCAGTTGTTATTGGAGTTTGTGTTCACGGATTATTTTTCAGACGTGCAGAAGAATTGGTGCAGGTTTTTTTTTTTTTTTTTTTTTTTGCATTTGCATTTTTCTCAGCTAGAGTCGAGCAGAGCTGTCTTGTGTCTGTGATCCATTCCACTGAAATAAACAACTGTTTTTAACAGAGCTCAGCTGGACTCTTTATTTCACTGCAGATACTTTTCTTTATCATCAGAAATCAACTGAATGGCAAATGTTTTTGGTTTCCAGGTTTCAATGATGAGAAAATCAACAACTTTTCTTCTTTTTCTTAGGTTTTTGTTACTTTTTTTGCAATAGCATCAGTTAAATTTTGAATTTTTTCACCGTACAAGTGCCATATTTTTGACAAGGAGACAAATATAGGGTTTGTCTCCTTATTAAAGGCTTTTGCTTTTGCTCATGTGCAGGTGTTCCAGGTACGACTCTACAGTGCCACCTACTGTCCTCAATGTGTAAAGACTCCAACTCTCCTGGAAATTTACAAACTAAATACAAAACATGTTGGGAACTAAAACTACATAGTAGCCAATGTTTTTCCATGCAACATCAAATAAGATCTGTAACAACTGAAAGGCTGCACCATTAGTCTTTGATAGCTGATTTTTTTTCTTTTTTTAACTTAAAATGAACAAAAATACAAAAGGAAACAAACAGCCACTGCTTTAAAGTTATGCTGACAGGGAATTAGATCTATAAATGTTTAAGTGCATAACATGATAAACGTGAAACTATTGATGAAAATTTCTTCATCCTCCTATTGACTTCCTACAGGTGTAGGTGTTTATAATGTATAAACACCTTTACGTGCCTCGTAAAGTATCTAAAACTTTTATTTAAAAAATTTGCTTCCTTACTATTTTGCGTTGGTCAGTCAGATAAAATCTCAATAAATTACCATAATGTTTGTGGGCGTAACAATTAAATGCTTCTCAACAGTCAAACTAATTTCAATTTAAGATAACAGAACTATTATTTTATGTACATTAAATAATCTACGTTATTATTTAATCCCCCTTCTCTTTGCAAACACACCGACAATGCTAAAATAATATACTAAACATCAACTTGTCTTAAGTGTTTTTCTCCCTTGCATTGCCTCACTTCAATACTAGATATTGATTAGCGAATACAGCGTCATGCTGTTTGTGCTGCTTCTTACCTTCTAACATTAGTCGGCTCAGTTCTTGGTGTTTTACTGCTTCAGCAAAGCAAAGCTGGTGGACGCTTCCTTTGCTCTTCTCCAACTTTGAAAAACACTGATTTATCGAACCATTCTGAGTACCATAGTTTCGTCCCACACCCCAGTTTGCCCACTAACTGTTTCCCACAACACCAGAGAATGTTTGGGTTAATAGTTAAGGAATCTTTTATTTCTTAAAATAAACCAATATTTAAACATATACAAGTAAACATGTTCTAACCAGCTCTAATCATCAGTTCTAATCACGTCTCAGAGCCAAACTGGGTCAGTGACAGCCACAGCTGAGCGCCACCATGTCGTCATACTGCTTCAGAACCACGTTCTCCTCATCGTCAAAGTACAGCAAGCTGATGGACTGCAGTCTGTCGGGCACGCAGCAGGGGGCGCCCACGTCCTCCCCGGGCAGCTTGAGCGCGTGCATGATGGAGCGCACCGTGGCGTGGTTGGTGGCCCTCAGGCCCACGCCCAGCGGGAACGGGCAGGAGCCCTGGCAGTGGTAGGCGTTGTAGCCGCGCGGGGAGATGATCCAACCCGACCAGCCGATCTCGTCGAAGTCCACGTAGAGGGGGACGCGCCGGCAGGACTGGGGGCGGCCGCGGGGAAGGAAGTCTGAGGATGCGCGTCTCCTCCTGCTGAGGTGGTCCAGAGGCTCAGAGGCTGGAGGAGGATGGAGACCGTTAGCGTGGCAACGGAGGTGAACGGTCTCGGGCTGTTGCCCCGTACCGACTCACCCAGGTATGACCGGTTCGCTTCAGTCCTCCCGTCGTCTGAGAAGACAACCAGGTAGGCATTCGTGTCTGTCAACCGGAGCTGCTTGGATTCAGAGTTCATCCAGTCACCGGGGGGGAACGTCGTCACCACCAGGATGCCGTTGTTCTCCTGACTCTTCTGGATCCATTTAGACACCTGAGATTCACCAAAACACGATTGGACTAAGTGAAGCTGAATGGCTCCAAACTAGATCTGCTATAAATCATTTCATCATGACGACGCATCCTCAAAGCTGTGAACGAGAGACGCACCGAGCCATTTTTTTCACTTCCGATTCCGATATCGGAGGTTTAGTATCGTCCAATACTGAGCCGAGACAGAAAAACTGCACTGCACAGACTTGTGTTGTTTTTTTTTTTTTAAAGATATAAATGTACTGAATAACAAATATATTTGATAACTCTGCACCAGTACTGCACACTTAAATACACCAATAGCCTCAGAAGCAAACATGTAAAAACACCTTCAGTTGTTCAGTAAGGAGTAAAACAGCCAATATAAAATAAATAATAAAGAAACTGAAAATGACAAAAACAAGGGGTTGACTGTTGATTAAAAATAAACTGTGACAAACCTAACTCCAAAAGGTTTAGAAGTTACATTTAGAAATTCTAATTTGATTTGTCCTGTTGGATCGGACACGTCGTCACCGAAACCCGATCTAGAATTTTTTTGTCATTGTCGATGTTAATATCTGACCGGTGGATCTCTGCTGTGAACATTTTCTGTTACCAGCTGAGTGACATTGAAAACCTCCCATCCCTGTGTGTAGAGGGGCACCAGCCTGGACGTGACGAGGTTTCCTCTCTGGGGTTTCAGTCTGCTGTCTGGAACCTCGTATACGTCCACCTGGACCAGAAAACGCAGCAATGTTGAAGAAAAACTTATACCAACGCGTTTTTCTTGGCTGCTCTGGCATAAATTACTGCATTTGCTCAGTAATTGCAAATGCAATTTGCAAATACTGCAAATTTGCAATTTGTCACCTACCTACTCTCATAGGTAAGTGACAGTAGACATAGAAACAGTAGACACCTCTACTGTCTTGATGACAGTAGAGGTGCGGTAAAAAAAAAAAAAATTCTATTGATAACTGCAATTCCTAGGAATTCTGAATCGATTCAAATGTGTTTGATGAAGCTTCTTTTTCTTGTCTCACCTTTTCCTTCCACTTAACTTTCAATTATCAGCTATATTCAATAAACTATTAGTTCCGATGAGAGTTGTCAGATTAAAAGTTTGTTTTGAAAGTAAACTTTAAGCAGGTATTAAACATGATTTTCTTTAAGCTCACATGCTTTTGTAAAAGTCTTTTTAATTGCCTTGATGAAATATTCAGATTTTAAATGTCACGTTTTCATTACCTGTAAGCAAAAACAAATAACATTTCTTTAATCACGATCACCAGAAACATGATTTCTCTGCACTATCGCTGTGACAAAGCATCAAAAGTTGACTTTTTACATTACACGTGTTGCGTATTCAATAAAAGTTTGAAGTATGTTCTGCAAATTGAGCCATGTCAAATAAACTTTTAAGAATCACCTTGTAGAAGTGAGGCCCGTAGGAGTTCCCCAGGTAGAACTTGTGTTTCTTTCGGAACCAGCGGAACTCAGCTTTGATCATTTTCTCCTCTCTGCCCAGAGAGGATAAGTTGAAGAAGTGGATCCTCTGCCCGGTGTGTCCTGCAGGCCACGGAATACAGAAGAAACATGATTGGCTACTTTTGCCGAAGGAAACCCAGTCAAACAGACAAATGTCCGTGCGTAATTGTTCCTTTCCCCGAAGATTTTACGCACGGACATCTGCGCCTTTAGGTGCAAAAAAAAAAATCCTTATAAATAAACAAATGCACAATCTTTTTTTTCTGTAAATTTATAAAATGCAATAAAGTCGTAATAAACGTGTTTCCGCTCACCTTTATTCTGAAAACTGCGCACCGTGTTCCCCTCCAGAATCTCCTTCTGGCTCCTGTGCGCCCCGTCGGCCGCGGACACGGCGTCGAACAGATCCAGCATGAACTGCGGCGCCTTCTTATGCGGAGGGGACGCAGGGGCCCGGGGGAAATCCTTCAGCTCGAAGGGCGCCTCGTCCGGAGCCCCGCCGGGGACGCAGCTCAGGTGGAGGGCGCCGAGGAGGAGGCGGAGGGAGAGGCGCAGAGCTCCGGCTGGCATCGTCACGCAGAGTGGACTGAGGACCGGCACCTGCGCCTCCCGGGGGAGGACGGGTCAGGAGGAGAGGGGGAGAGAAGAGAGGGTGGGGATAAGGGGTGGACAGGCTGCCCCTGTATTCAGGATTGGGTCCTGATTAATGACGGAAGAGGAAAGACAAAGAGAAGGTGAAAACGAGCCGAGAGTCGACTAAGATAAAAAATTAATAAATAGACAAATGACTAATTTCCCGTTAATGTTTATGTAGTTTGACCTTTTCAGCCAGTTCCTACACTGCAAAACTCAATTTCGGAGGGAACTAAACATAAGCCATTAGAATTATTTAGACTTAATTCATGCTTATTTGTTTGAGTAACTGCAGCCAAACACAAAATGTTCCTGATTTGTCTGCCGTGTGCATTTTGTACACGACAACAATGAATTTTGAAACAATTCAATATAATTCATCTGAATTATTTCCTTCATTTATAGTGCGAAGGCTTATTCTCTTGGTTTTCACACGGCAAAAACACATTTCACAGGGCATTGCATAGTTTATATGCAATGATAAACTATAAACATGCCTTTTTGTTTGCATATTAATGTTCAGTCATAAATGTATTTCCTTAGTAATATACGCTGTTAGTGGGCTGGGTTAGGTCAACATAATTCCAGATAATCCAAATTTTTAAATCAGGCGCATTAGCTTCAAACATACTGCTGAACAGTTACATTTTTCCCTTTATTTTTATGTAGTTTGGAGTATTGCTCATTGAATTTGTATGTTGTTAAAATGATTTTGGAGGAAATTGAATATCAAACTTAAGCAATCTGATTTTAAAATGCAGCGTTCAGAACAGTTAGCATTCTAGCAATGCTAGCTAGCAGACCCTACGTAAACATTTAGATTAGTATTTAATTAAAGCTGTTCAGTTAGCTGTTGTATGCTTGTATATGTTGTGAATGGTTTTATGAATGAATACTTCAACATGTGGCCGAGGAAGATTCTGTGGAGAACTATGAAAGCCTGCATCTGGCTTTAGCTAGCTAGCATGCTGAATTTGCTAACGGCAAAATTAGCTAACAAGCTGAGCTTCGTAACCCGGAAGCTTTTACTGCTAGTGAATGTCACGTCATAGCTGCTGCTGTTAGGAAAATATTTTTTTCTGTATCTGTGTTGGAATAGATTTATTACCGTTTTTGAAAAAAAAAAAAGATTTAATTACAAACCAGTTTATATTTTTGTGGTTTCTCTTTATTGAATCAAGTATGAATGAGAAGATTTCATGAAAACTTTTCGTTTCATGTTGCTGAAGAACTGTTGATATGAAAGATGTTTTATCAATTAAACGTAAACAGACTGCATTTGCCTAGATTAAAACTTTGCCAAAGTTTAAGGCAGCATAGCGCGAGAATAGTAATAAATCTTCCATAAAATTATTAGGAATTAACAAATTTTGTTTAGAGCCTCAACAAAATTAAGGCTCTAAATTTTCCCCTTAAATACTATATATGTTGCAAACAGTGTAGAAGTCTTATCAGATTTAAAAACTGTCCATGTTCTGCAGACTTTCAGTCCACGTTGCAACAAATGGCACAGATTAGGCGTTACTACTTTAACGTGATGCATAAACTTGTCGCGTTGTGATGTTTTGTTGCCGTTCCTCCTCTTCGTGTGTTTCTCCGGCCAGTTTCCTGTTATCAGCATCAGGCCAGTCGCAAGAGAGCAAACGAACGGCGGAGCAGTGACGCACATGAGGCGCGTTTTCAAAAGCCACCTGTTAATGCTCACTTTTCCACAAAACCCAAGCCATGGTCAACATGGTCGCCCCTTCTCCCGTTACTATTTGAACAGGGACTTATCAGAATGACGTGTTTATTGCCTCCCCCCTCTTAAGTCGATTCCCAGATAATCTCTGATCAATCAGCGCAAACAAAAGGGATCAAATTCCCAAGATCGTCAGGCTGATCAGTCGTCAAATCCACGATGATCCCCTCATTTGGGGGCCATCACTCTTGTTTGAGGTCCCTCTCCTTTATCGCCTCAGAAGCAAGCGCGTGTCAGGTAGCTGAGCCGCAGGATAGATTATGGTCATAAACTCTGCAAACAAGGCGGCGGCCCAGAGGAGGCCAGGTGATGATTGGATTTGTCTGGAACAAAAGGAGTTTTTATGCAGCGTAAGATTCTTTTTGTTGTGGAAATGAGGTTGTAACTGCATACAAAGAGCCAAATGATGGAACTTTCGTAGAACGCATTAACAAGAAATGTTAGTGCGTTTATTAAGGGTTTGTGGACAGAATGGTGTTAAGATTGCAAGCAAAACAGCATGTTCGGTGGAACTTTATTCACCCTGAACGCACCGTGAGACACGGTGTTGGACGTATCATGTCAAAAATACATTAACAGCCACAATGGATCATATTGTTATGATAAAATGGCCTAATCCAAGTCCAGACATAAGTCCTATTTGGAACATTCGTGGATGCTGTGCACTCTGAGTGATCTGCTTTACCTTCCTCCCAAAGTTTCTAGAACTTTGTGTTTGTAAAATGGCAAAACGGGAAAAAGTTAATAAATACATTTTTATGTGGAAAATGAAACAACTCATAATAGCAATAAGGATTAAGTCACCTTTCATGTTGCTCTGGTACACAAATGAAGAAATTTATAAGTTATTTTTAATAATTGCTTGATAAATTTTATATTTGAAAAGTTTTTCCTTTTAAACTGAGGAACTTGAACGCAGCCTCAGTTCTTTTTGATACTGAACAGTTGCTGTATTTAGAGCAAAAATCCTGCTATGCAAAATTTTATTTGCATAGCAGCTTTTAGCAACAAAGCATTTCAAAATGCTTACATCTTTAAAAACACAAACTCATAGGACACACAGTCGTCAACATTACATTTTGCACATCAGATTGATTCGTGTTTCAGGACTAGGTGTCAAAAGCAACTCCAACAGAGTTATATTCCATGTAAACATGAATAAAACAGTGTAGATGTAGTCTTCAATCCAATTTCACACAGAAATCTATTTCAGAAAGTCCAGCTGAGTTATGAATCAGAGAGATGGTGGAGCTGCATAAACGTTTCTAGGTTTCTCCGTGTGAATGAAAATCACCTTGAAACTGGATCAATTCTAATAAAATTCCTCCTCACATGCATTATGTTCTCGACATAAGCTGAAAAATATTTTTGTTAAGCATCTCTTTACACTCCTTCAGCCATAAAATTGAACATTAATATTCTTGCCTTATTTGTAGATACTTTTCTTTTGCCACCACTAGATGATTGTAGTTCTACCTCTTCGCCACCAGGTGGAGCCATTTACTTGGGTATTAACACAGACCAAAATGTTTATTTCCTTTGAGTAATTTATTCAGTTTGCAGCTTATTATATTATGCCATTAATATGAATAATTTAGGAGTAGAGAATAAATATTTGCAAGGATTTTCACATTGTCTGTCCGGAACGCTTGACAAAAAGTTTCTCTTTACTCTGATGGATATAAACGTGTAAACTTCATCTTGCAATAAAAGAAATGTGCTGATAAGTCCAAGTCAGACGTAGGAGTAGATCACGTTACCGTCTGTGTGCTCTTCTCTCTGCTTTCACCCACGGCCGCCTGGCTCCCTATCTGACGGCGGTGCCCATGTGTTAATGACTTCACCTCGTGTTAAACACCTCCCCAGATGTAATTAGACACACATGGAAGGCATTCGCTGCAAACGCTGGAAGCTCCCGCAACTCTGCCCCGGTGAATAATGAAGAGGTTTACAGGCATGTCCAAAGTGGAAACACATGACCCTGAAGTCCGTCACAATGCAGCGCAGTTTCTTTTCTCCTAGCTTTACCTATCGCCTCCAACATCTAGCTGGAGGGGTGATCCGATTGTCGTTGTGTCTAAAATGATCTACTTAGCTTGGATTTTCCATCTTCCATTGATCTGATTATAATGGAACTAATTTAATAAATATACACTCGTAATGTCCTAACCATGTTTCCAAATATACTGAGTCCCATGTATATGGGCAGGTTATTGGTACCAAGGCGTGCCAAGGTTTAAGTCATTTTAATGACATACCACATAAAGTTCTGGGGTTTCCAGACTTTTACCTGACGCTAAGAAGCATAAAGCAACAATATTGCACATAAAGACAGACTGTGGAAGAACCACAGTGCTGGTTCTGTTGGACCTCAGCGCAGCATCTGACACTGACGACCATGACATATTGTTGAAGTGTCTGCTTTACGATACAGGCAGACTCGTTGCCATAGCCACTGACAACAACGCAACTTTTTGTATCAGGATTCAGCACCAAAAACACTCAAACACAGAACAATATTCAGTTACAGTTGGAGTTTTTACGCTTGATGTGTATTTTGCTTTTATTACTAAGTAATCATTGCAGTAGATTAGCCAAAATTAGCCACTGCTATTAGCCACGCTAACACAGCGATGGTTGATCAGCTAATTTAAACACCTGCTTTACTGATGATCTGTCCAAAACGCACCTTATTCCACAGCACATCTATTTGTTAAGTTTGTCAAAGTCAAGCATATGTAACCGGGTGGTGTATCAGTTGGACACTGTTTACATGAAGTGGTTGTAAATTCCCACCCGTTTCAGGCCCTTGAATGCAACATGTTGTCACTGCTGGTTAGCCGGGCTCATTAGCGTATATAGGCACCGGGTGTGAACGCCAAGCTAGGTGTGTCAGGTCAATTGTTGTGCGCAGTTGGATCATGGCTGGATGAGTGCTCTTCGGTCCAGGATTTGGATTACGGATAAGGTAAATGGATTTTTGTTGTCACCTGTTGCTGGTCCTGTGTAACGTCAGATCGTTTTTTAAAAAATATATATATATTGTTGCTACTAGTTTTCTCATGTCATTTCTAATTGCTCTTTAGGAAGCATTTCAGCGGTTGTTGACTGCAGCATCTGAATGTACTCTTGTGTGGCTGATTAAGGTACTAGTTTTTCATTTTACCTTGTGGCTTTATTATGGTCAACAGACAACTTATTGTTGTTTTTGGGTATTGCAGATTGCCGCTGTTGTATTTTATGCTCTCACCTACCTGCACATTCTTGGAGGCTCATTAAATGGCTAATGGGTTGTCCTAAAGAGCTGGAATTGTAGCACAAACGCCACAGAACCGGAACGATGGTTTTTATTTTAAATCAGCTGATTGGGCACCGCGTCATAAGGCGGGGCTGACGAAACTTGGTGTTTGTTTCTTTTTCTGTTTTTTTTTTTTTGTCTTAACAGTTCGCGTTAATTTGCGTGGTTAACTTGGTTTGCAGTTATTTTTGTTTAAATCTCAGATTGCTACTGTCCTTTTTTTTTTTGTGCTCTCAGGTTTTAGAATTAGAATGTATATTTTTAATATTGTAAAAGAATGAATAAATATATATTTGTACACGATTTCTGTTTCATCATTTTAAGCCAGACTTGAGTATTTTTAATTGGGAAACCCTAGACCATTTAGTATTTGAGAGGTCTACCAGTTGGCTTTAGGGCCACGTCCTCTTCCACAATCCGGGTTCCTTCCCCCATGTTGCACATAATTGACCTACTAACCTCTCCCCGCTCTTTTTTTTTTTTTTTTTTTTCCCCCTCAGTTAAAACTTATTTCTCACCTTGTTTTCTAGTCATAGAGTAGACGGTGCACAGCAAAACACTGAATCCCTTTTTATATGAGCTTACATTTAAGTCTAGCAGGGAAATGGGGGCGGGACGTGCCTGGGTGACATCATGCTGCAAGGGATCTATGGTTTAAAATAACATTGGAGCTCATTTAAGAATATCGTGATGTATATTGCATATCGTGACATAGCAAAAATATGTCAAGGATATGAGATTTTTCTCATATCCCCCAGCCTGAGTTGATGGTGTCAAAAACTGCACTGAGGTCCATCATTACACCCAGATATTAGACCTGATCATTAATTGCTATTTGTTATAATTGAAGCTCTGAACTGACTCTAGCTGTACAAGGTTACAAAACTTGATTTTTAAGGCACAAAAATGACTTGCTTTACTTAATATAAAGTAAAAAAGTGATTGATATACAGTAGTTTTGGTGAAACTGTATTAGTGGTGAAGTTCACAATATCAAAACCAAAAGTAACACATAATACACAATCCTGGGTTGTGAAGCTGGACAGTTCCTATCCATCTTGGATGACATGTTTAGGCCTTCACTCTTTCATTTTTCATCCAGGGTGGAGTTAATCTACAAAGACGAGGATATTTTTAAAACAAGAATGAGGTATTGAAGTTTAAAATAAACATAGACGTACACCACGCTGTCAGAAAGGAGCTAATCACTGATGCATTCCTCAGTAATCCATGAGTTAGTCCTTTTATTAATTTGAGCTCATAAATGGACTGTCCAAAATCATTGTATTTTTATAAGACATCTAGCCAGCACTCATCTAGAATTTGTTTTGACAGGTTTAAAACCAGGAGCAAGTCGTGAGGGCAGAAACGGAGAAAAAACACAAATCGTTTTGAAAAAAGTGATTTTTTTTTTTTGTTCACTTTTTGTTAGAAAATTTTGAACAAACAAGTCATGAAGAAATCACTTCATGCTTTAAATAGCAGTTTTGGAGACTTTACAATGGTAAACGTTATGTTTGAATTCAGCTGTTCAAAGTAAATGTGAGTTGTTACATCCTAGGTTAAACCCTGAAGCTCTTTTTAGGGAATCCCAAAGCCTGGTCCCTCCAAGGTCGGGGGTTATGTCCCAGGATCTCTTCCCGGTGGGACTTGCCTAAACGGAGGCATCAGGAACAAAGCCCAAGCTCTCACCATAGGAGAAACACAGCTCTTCATCAATCTCCAACTGATCAAGATGGAGCTCCTCAGCTTGTCTTTAAGGGTTATGCATGGCGCTCCAAGAAAAGATTATTTGAGCACCTTATTGTCAGTCTCGTTATATGAAGCCTGGGCATATATTCAAACTGGAAACTTTGTTTCACCTGCTCAACCTCATCTCCTCCAGTCATTCAGCGTAAACTGAAACTATGGTCAGTGAAAAATCAGAGACCATTTCAGTGTGAACCATTTCACTCTTCTGTTTATTGCAAAGTAATGAGAAGTTCAGGGGTTTTTTTTTTTGTGGTTTTTTTTAGGGCCAATTCTTTTTGATCCCAAACAGCTCTTAATTCATTATAATCTGTAGCCTCATATTTAAGCTTAACTTGGCAAATATGAATGTTTCATATACATTATCAGAAGCTATACTTACCTTTTTGCATGTATTTGTTCTGTTATAAAATCAAGCATTCTTTTGGGTAATATTTTAATCAAACCTTTAATTTTTTATTGAACGCCGAAACAAATGAACATAACCCTTGAGACAAATATAAAAAACAGGAGAGAGAAGCAAACTCGGTAAACAAATTGTCCTCAATGCAGGTCGGCATTCAAATGATGCCAACCTGATGGGCTGATTTAACTTCTCTTAGTATTTGCCCTGTTTTTGAAAGTACAATACTTTCACTAGGTTTTTACCATGTACGGATGTTTTGTGTAATTGTTAGCATTTTAAAATATGCTCCAAAGGAAGTTTTTAGTTTTAGTTCAACAGCTCTCGAGAAAAAAAAAGTCCACCAAAACCATCCAGAATAGACCTGAACGGGTTTTTAAATCGGGGTCTGCTACAGTTCCCTTAGCCATCTTGAAAAGAGTTCTTATTACTGTAAGTTAATAAGAGACCAAACCAATGCTGAGAGTCGTGGAAACTAACAAGCTAGTCAGAGTAGTCTAAATTGTTTGTGGCGTTCCCATCCTCCTGCAGATGCATGGTGCGCATACCTGACCTGACCTTCTCCTGAATCGGCCATTTGTCCCCGTCCTTTTGCTTCACGACCTTGGTTGTCATCTACCCATTTAATAATTTTATTTTATTTCGGTAACGGGTCGAGACTTTAAACACAAATGGTATGTGTGTGAGCGCACACAATGCACTCCTGGCATTAAAGGCTACGCTGGTGCCACCCACCACTCCCTTCAAAGCTGAACCTGCACCAACACCCCACGTAACCTATAGGATAGTCTTTAGGTGTTTCTCAGCTTAGTGCTGATGTCAATGTCCAGTCATTGTTCAAAGTCTTCCAGGTCATTCCTCATTTTAGTGAGTTCCTCATAGGTTTTCTCACTCTGTCTGGCTAACTGCGAGTAGAAACGTTTAGCTCTGTCATGTTCAGTCAGTTCATCCATTTCCTGCAGAAGGTCCAAATAGCTGTCAATTTCTGAAATAGTTTTATGTGCTTGAGGTCCAGTTGTTATCCTCAATGCAGTTGATCTTTCATCTATCTCCTTCAGCACATTCTTTATCTCCATCAAGGTGTTCTTTAGTTGTTTAATGATGATCTCAAATTCCTCGCAGAGTTCGTTTACGGGTTCCATCATTTCTCTCCCTCTCGCCAACATCTCTGAATTTGCATCAGAAGCAATTTTGAATCCAGCATAGGTTATAACATTTGATGCAAGTGAAGCTATAAGTCCGAAAGCTAGTTTTTCATTTTTTTCTCCTCCTCCCAATATTAATGCTCCAAATGCAGCTGCTCCCAGTCCAATTCCAAGCACTCCACTCGCTCCTCCTATTATGCTTTTTTTATTGGTGTTATTGTGCAGCTTTTTGACTCCATCAGCTTTCGTTCCCAGCTCCTGCACTATAGCCTTCAGTGTAGGCCTCCTTTGGTCATATAGCTCAGTGAATGACTTTGTAGCGTCCATCAGTTTGTTAATGAGGACAGGAATGTTTGCTGGCTGATTTCTCTGCATCACTCCCTGGTAAAGGAATTATGGGCCCCAGTAAGTTTGGATTTTGCAGTCCAAAGTTGTCTGAAATTTGAAAATAGACAGCTATTAGTCAAAAAATACTTGAGGACAAACAAGAATGCAATAAAAAAAAAAAAAATCCTTTGAGGTTTCACAGTGGTGTAACAACGGCAAAGTGACACACCTATCTGTGGACCTACATAAAGCCATGTATGTACACACAGATAAAAGTACAACATTATAATAAAATATGTAGCTGAAAAAAACTTGATATTGCAAATTCACTCTCCATCCCCCCACCCATCCATTTTAATCACTTTGGAGTTCTTTAACATTTAGAAATTCCAGTGTACCAGATGTACCTGAATGCAGCTGTTGGCAAATCCCAGTTGCTCAGAGAGACGGTCAAACATTACAAGTAATGTCAAAGCTGGTCAATGCGGTCAAAATGTAGTGCTTCTTAGTTTATCTCTTTGCTGTTTTTGTCTTGTTTTGGGGAAAAAAAAAACACACAGGAATGGGAACCCAATTGTTGTTAAGTGCATCCATTTTAAAACCCCTGATCAAAGCAAGTTTAAGCATATTTTGTTGGCTTTTTAATTGCTGTTCGAAAGCAAACGACAAAGTGAAAATAACCTTCAGATTTTAATAGAAAAGGAATTTTTCTTACCTCACCTTCGTCCGTCTCCACCGCACGCTACTGCTGTCATGAATACTTTCAAATGCTTCCAGCAGAGATGGGGAACTTCTCTTGTCAGTAAAATATGTACCCACCCAGAAAAATAATCCAACCTGTTTTGCTTTTTAGAGCTCATTGTTTTTCATTTGTAAAGGCCATCACTAATAATCTTGAGGGAGAGGCTTTCTGGCTGTCACTACATGAAAGTGATCTCACCTTCTGATTAGGTATGTCTCTCTAAGCAGATCCATACATTGACAAGCTGAATTATAATTTTTCCAATTCTGCTGGATTCCAATCCAGCAGAATTGGATATCATATCCAATTCTTATCAAAATATCAAATCCAATGGACTGGCTTTGTGACTAAGGAACAGAAAGCTGGTCGATCCAGAAAAGCGAGGTTATGAAGCGGCACAGTTCCTGTTCGAGTCCTACATCCATCCATCATGGAAGGACATATTTAAATCTTGACTCATTTATTTGAATCCATCATAATCCATAGTGGAGTGATCATACAATACACACATTTTTAAAAGAAGAATTGGGTGCTAAGTTTTAATTTAGCGCAGATTTTCTCTGCCCACGCAGTTGAAATGATTCTTGAACCCTGATATAGTATTGGCTTGAGTGTTCCTTAGGAAGTTTCACTTTCAGGTTTCTGGCAGGATTACCGATGGATATTGGGCCACTTCTCTTTGCAGAATTTGTTTCAATTGGTTCCTTTCCTGCTGACTAGAACTGGCATCAAAACATACCATAGAAAACATGATGCCGCCACCACCATGCTTGGCAGTTGGTGCACTGTTCATAGGTTTGAAAGCTGCTTCTTCACTTATACAAACAACCCTTTAAACCTCTTGCATTCTGGTCTTAAATCAAGTTTATTTGTGCAGCACATTTCAGTAACAAGGCAGTTCAAAGTGCTTGTAAGCCATAAAAAGGCATTAAAAACATCATACAGTCACTGACTTTTAACACAAATGCATCCAGAATCATCTGTTTCTACCCAACAGGAACAGGTGATTCTGGATGTATTTATAATTTAACTAAGCAGCAGTAAACATGGTCATAGCTCTGTCTGTAGATTAGAGGTCTTAAAATCCAATCTTGCAAGTCGGTATCCTGAAATGTTTCGATTTTGTCTCTGCTTCAACACACCTGAGTCAAACAACGATGTGATTAGCAGGACTCTGGATAACATGACTGCACTGAGGTGATTCAGCTAATTAATTGAAGTGTGTTGGACGAGGGACACATGTAAAAGTTGCATGCCACCTGTCCTTGTGATCCTCGTTGACCTTTGCTCCGTGTCCCATCCTGTCTAATAAACGCCACTACAGCCAAGAAAATCCTTTAAAAATCAGTTTGACTAAAAGACGTTTCATGAGAAGGCAGCAAGAGATGCTAAGCACACAGATCTGAGAGGATCAACAGGGTCACTCATTAGCTTAAAGATTAATGATGCGTCACAAAAATTGAATAAAGTTTTCAGTCTAACAATGTGTCCACTCTGAAGAAATGTCTCATCTAAAGGATCATTTGACTTTGTTTATAACATAAAAGGAGAATTTATTTCATGATGCACAGAACTATACGTTTCCAGATTCTTCTGAGACCACTCTATAGTAATGACCTGTCTTCAGGTGTTTCTCGATCCAGCGTTGATGTCATTGTTCAAAATCTCTTAGGACATCCCTCATTCTGGTGGGTTCCTCATAAGTTTTCTCGCACTGACCGACTAACTGTGTATAGAGGAGTGTCCCTCTGTTACGTACGGCCGATTCATCCATTTGCTGCACAAGGTCCAGAAAATTGTCAAATTCTGAGAGCGTTGCATCTGCTTGAGGTCCAGCTGTCGTCTTCAATTCGGCCGATTTCTCATTTATCTCCTCCATCATGTTCTTCAACTTCTTCAAAGTGTTCTGTTGAGGTTCAATGATGTCCTTGAACTCTTTAGTTAATCTAGCTGCAGTTGCCGTCATTTCTCTCTCTTTTGCCAACATCTCCGAGTTTGAATCATGAACAGTTTTGAGTCCAAAATAGGTTATAACATTTGCTGCCAGAATAGCTGGGACTCCTAAAGCTAGCTTCTGAGTGCTTTCAGCTTTTCCAAGTAATAATCTTCCAACTGCAGCCACTCCCAGTCCTACACCAAGTGCTCCAACTGCTCCTCCAATCAGGCGTCTTCTTTTGGTTTCACTGTGTAGCTCTTTGGCTCCGTCAGAAATCATTCTCAGCTCTTGCACAATAATTCTCATTCTTGGTTCATGTTCGTCCAGTAGACTGATGAATGATTGGGAGCATTCACTATGTTGTGTGAATAAAATTACACTGTCCATGGAATGACTTCTCTGTAGTCCTGGGTTACTTGCCATGTCCACAGTTACTTCTCTGAATTGCAAGTTATAGATTAGACTTCACAAGAACTTCTATGGACTGGCAGAGGTTTAGCAGCAAGGAGACGTTGTTGTACAACTCTGAAATTTGAAAAAGTGAACCCATCATGACCTTTAATATTGTGTACTTCAAATTCTTTAAAATCTTAAGAAAAAAACTATTTGATATACCTCCAGTACATTTCCTCAGTAAGTTCTGTCTGGTTGCAAAGTCCAGCGAGAAGAGAGGATTAACTGCCTGTGGAAGACAGAAATAAATAGTGTAAAGATGAACTAATTAATCTAAAACTGAATAACTGTATACAGTTTGCCAGACGGTAGCATCTCATACTGCGAGTTGAGGCTGTGAGCAAGTCTGGGGTAAGAACACTAGAAAGACTACAGAGTTCTGCAGGTGTTCCTCAGGCCGTGTCTAAGGTTAAGCCCAGCTACCCAATGGAAGAAGCTCGGTTAGTCATGATCCATGTCTCATGGCAAAACGTAAACATTTTTCTTTCTCTTCTTTTTTTCACCAATATTGCTTATTGGGATATAGCCGATCAATATCGTTTGCCCACATTCATCAGACCTGAGTGAAGTTGAAAATTGGTGTGAAACATTTGTTATGTTTGTTCTATACATTATATATATATATATGTTTGTGCAGCAAAATGTTTTGCTTGTGCTGCTTTGGCTTTGAAGATATTGACAGGTTAAAGGTCAAAAGGTCAACCAGCCACCCCCCCCCAACTTTTATGAAATCAGACAAAATTGGTATCAAACATTTGCACAAACATAGTTGAGTTAATTGACACCCATCTTGTTTGATTTGAAGAAGGTGTGGGGGGGCTGGTTGACCTTTGATGACCTCTAGAAACATTTCTTTATATCTTTAAAATGATAGCGGCACAAACTAAACATTTTGCTGCACAAACATTTGACACCAATTTTGTATGATTTGAAGAAGGTGGGTGAGGGGGGGGGGCAACTTCACTCAGGTATTCAACCGCATGTGAATGTGTGAATGGCTGAATGTAGTGTGCAGCGTTTTGAAGTCCTGTGGATTTGATAAAGCACTAAACAAGTACGGGCCGTTTGCCATATTTTGAATTTACCTGCTCAGTACTGGCTCACTAAATTACCACTGTGATTCACACATATACCTGTGCCACATTTGTGATAAATAATTATTAAAAAATAAAAAGCACACAGGATGCAAGTTGTTTAATTTTAGAAAATAGCTTCTGTCTCTTTGTATAACCCAAAAAAGGACAACCTGTGAAAAACCTCAGTGATAAGTAGAACAAACCAGATTGAACAGACACTGAATGTCTGCTTGCTGCTCTCATTCTTGTAAGAATTAAAGTGCAAGTGACTGAGTCACCGGTTACAAGGCAAACAAGTTTGAGTGAATGTTGCTGAGACCTTGATCTCAGCTTAGTAACTAAAACTGACAGTTCTTTGAGGGAAGCTAATTTTTTTCTTCAAAAAATCTTTTTCCCATTATTAGTTGTCACACAGACTGTACAAAAATGTCTAAAAAAATACTTTTAACACAGGCTATATCCAAAAATAAATGTAAAAGTAGCTGAGGCTTACCTGTAGGGAAGCTTTTTTCTACAGTGAACACCTGAGTCACCACTTTTTCCATGTATCACACCCACACACACAGAACAAAACAGCTTGACCTTAGCACTATTATGTACCACAAGGGACAAAATCCAGGAACAAAATGTCCCGTTGGACAAGCAGGAAACCACACCCACTGAAAACCTGTTATCATTAGCTCTACCCCTTGTAGGATCTGCAACTTGGTGCAAAAGAGTTTCTGCAAGAGTTACAATAAACATACTAACCTGATGCACAAATCAGAAGTGCTACAACTGTATGTTGTGAGAGCGAGACACACTTTAAGTCAGTAAAATAACATTTCATTTTGGTTTGTTTGTCTGAAAGCCAGGTGTAACAGAAAGGAAAGATTTTATCTCTGATTTTATGTCTGCAAAGGCAAATATGCCTTTGTCAAGGCATATTTGCATTGACAAAACAAAAAGTGAAACTAACACTCACTACAGGTCCGACTGGACGAGGGCTTAGCCACTTTTATAACTCAAAACACATTTCTGCTTTCAATGCTAAATAACATTTGTCTACAGGGCAGTTAACAATTTTGACATTTTAGCATTATAATGTTAGAAAATACCATTTACATTTTTTAATGATCCATGTGGACTATGTTACAGTTCGATTGTGTTTCTGAAGACCACTGTAAGTTTGACAGAAAGGCCTTTAATAGACCATTGTATGTGTTGAGATTAGACAAATGGCTGATAAAGAAACACGTAATCAAGTCATATTAGTTACATGCTATACTGATACATTTTAACTTAAAGTGAACATATCTTTTAAATCCTTCCCTTTCACATGTAAATCATTCAGTTATAGCCTACATAAAGTTGAACCACAATGTTTTGATCTGAATTCCTCATCATTGTTTACACCTGTACTGAGGCGCCTTTTAGAGCAGCTTGTTTTGACGTGTGTGTAAACACACACTAGAAATGAACATTTTGACTTGTCTACTTCCAACTCTGGAATAACTGAACCTGGACTACAAAATGACTGCAAGAAAAAAATGGCGGATTCAGTAAACTGATTAACTGGAAGCCATGACCTTGTTTAGCAAATGTGGCGACGTCATAGGAAACAGAAAAAACCAAACCGACAGAAAAATATAACCCAAAATCAATGCCAGGATATTTATTCAGCAATGGGAGAGAATACATTTTTGTGCACTTGTGTACTAATTATAGGTAAAACTAATAAAAGGTGATATAAGCAGGGATGTCCTTAGGATGTTCTCACAGGTAAGGTGTATTCAGACCAGATAGTCTGGTAAAGTCGGTTCGATTGGGGACTAAAATTAAAACATTTGTTACAATGTTTTAACAAACAATGTCTGTTACATTACTGTAGTCTGCTTTCAGGAAGCAATCCTTTCTCACTAATTTTCAGACCCTCTGTCTGAAGCAGAGCGGCTGGTTTACGCCACCAGGCTATTGTTGAAAGAAAGCCTGAAGTCATTTGAGTGAATTATTAACTTGAGTTAAATTGATTTACACCTGTGGGTGAAATGTAGAGCCACACCTTAGAGCACTTTCTTCGACACAATTCGAAAGTCATAATATTGTTTAATATTGGGTTGGATGTCTCTTAGTCGTGCAAGTAATATATCGCAATATTTACACCACCAGGTTTCTAGCAGAATTTCTGCTGGATGTTGGATCACTTCTCTTGGCAGGATTGGTTTAAACTGATTTGGTTTCCTGTTGACTGGCTGATTATTTGAGAAGAAAATGAAGACTTTGGAGGCGGTCCTCTATCACGCCACACTATTGGTGCAACGCTCTAGTACCTCTGGCGCTGGAACACGCCAACAAAAGCGTGATACTGCCTAACATCACCATGCTTGACAATTAGTTTTGAAAACCGCACCTTGAACCAAACAACCAACCTGCTAAACACAATCAGCAAATTATGAAAGATTAATGTACTGTACATCCAGCACCTTTTGCAAAATTATCCTTCAATGTCCTTTTAAAGCTAATAAGGCAAGCTTGTATTGCAGTGGAGAACTCTGAATTCCTCAGAGGCTACTAATTTTTATCTGTTTTCAGACAAATTTTGTCAACAAATACATCCACATATTTCTGGAAGTAAGGCAGGTATTTATTTTTGACCCAATTTGGTTCAATCTGTGAGAAGAGAAAAATCCAAAAAATCTTTAAAAACAGCGTAAACCATTACGTTCAGTCAAAAGCATCATTTTAAACATGTCTGTCTCAATTTTAAACCTGAATAAATTGGCTATTTTCTAACTTTTGTTCATTTATTCTTGCGCCTTCTGACAAGTCTCAGAAAGCTTAGAAATTCAAAGTGTATCCTGATGGCATTTTGGTGAAAGGTGAGCTGAAAATAAGAGGCTTTAGAAAAAAGGTGGCTAAGATAACTTATGAAAAATGGCAAAATTTGAAAAATCAGGGGGGAAAAAAAAAGACAGAGCAAGACAAAGAAAAGCGAAGGAGCCAAGTCCCTGTAAGCCCCATCACCGTTCCTGAGACAGGCAGATTACAGTAATACTCCGCGGAGCCATTAGGACGCCTAAAGGATATCCTCCTGATGTGAACATGAGCTTGTGTTCTGGGGAGATCTGAGAGATTTGCCATTCTGAAAAGAAAGATCTGACTTTTCCCTCTGTCCTGGTTCTGCACTACGACTAAGAACAACTTCTGTATGTGGCAGACAGCCGCGGTGACGTGTCATCAGAGAGGAACTAGCTTAAAAATGCATAAAAGGTGTAAAAAAACATCTTTTTTTAAAAGAGGTAATGCAAGTATTATTTTTGGTGGTACTGCACCAGAAAGCACTGAATGAAACATGGACGTAACTTTCTTTTTCACAAAATAGAAACAAAAATGGAGTGGGGTCAGATTTTAGCAGTTGAGGGATTTCTCTTTTGTCTTTGGTAAAAGATGACATCCTTTTCTCCCGCAAACACTAAACTCGCAGGTTTGTTTTGGTCGTGTTTACCCAGAATTTCTTGTGCTGTAGTCTGCTTCCTGCTTTTGGAGTAGTCTTCGCTCGACTTGGCATTTATTTATGCGTTCAAATCACGTCAGAGTCCCCATCAAATTAAACAAGACTTTGTAGGCCGCCAGAGTTTCCTTTTAGTGGAGTTCAGACCTCAACAAATAAACCAAATTTTCTAAAAAACAAACTCGAGTTTGCTTAAAGCGGACTAAACAGGGCTGGTGTGAATGCTTCTTTAGAGATGACGATTATTTTTCTCTTATTGGGTTTGTTTTACCTCTCACTGAGGTAAATCAGTCCCTCCTCAGACAGAGCAAATGGGCCTGAAGACGGTGTTTGGATTAGTTGGGTCACCATAAACGGATCAGTAGAAGAAGTTGATTTTGTCCATTGTTGGTCTCTGGGATCTTTAACAGCATTGTTCCTGAGCAGATCTTAGCTTTCTGCCCTCCTGTCTCGCTCATCCGAAAGCTGACTTCGATCTTCCATCTGTACATCACAGGAATACAGAAAACATTTATTCTTGGCTTGAGTTGCACAGACAGAGGTTTTGCAAGTGGCTCCAAAGCAGGTAATTTGTTTTATGACTTAAATATTTATGTATGTATATTACTTCTTTGGCGTACTTCATCTGGTGATTCGCTGTGATTTAGACGATATTACTAATTTCTAAAACATACTTGTTTATGTTCTTGTTTCTTGCTAGTTGCAGAAACCTCCTGATGACATTCACCTGTTCTTCGTTACGCCGTTACCACGGACTGGTTTTTTTTAGCGCACGTGTGTGAATATTAGTGTTGTAGGACTGTGTTAATATTGTGCAAGTGTGTCTAACTTGGTGCTTGTGTCGCTCTGCTCAGGTTGGTGTGTGACTTGAGAGACAGAGCTCGAGTTCTTCGTTTTCTATTTAGTCTATGTTTTCCGTGCTGCTTTTTATTTTCTTCTGAACCTGCAGGTCTGTCTTTGTGGTGTAGGAAGGGACATGCGACGCTCGCTTTCACTTCTGCCTCGCTTTGCTGAACTACTGCTTCTGCATTTCCGTCAGCGTCGACCAATATCGTTCATATTGGTCGCAGAAGTGCGGAAGCTTTAGCTGGACTATCAATCCGTGAAGCGGAGTTGCCAGCAGTTTTATGTTAGAACAAGTCATTAGGAGATAAAATTCTGAAGACTCATCCAGTGACTCATGTTCACCAACAAGCTTTTCACATTTGAAGAATGTTCGCTGCTGTGCTGGACAACGGGCACGAAAACAGGAAAAAATGAGACGTTCTGGTCATACAAAATTCATACAGCGACATAGGGACGTATTTTAGGAAATTATATCACAGTAATAATTAATAAACAGCAGTAATAATTCACAACTTTCTTCTATTTTGCCAAAGTTTAATAGGATAAATTTATCCTATGACTCCATCGTGAAGAAGTAATTTCATTGTTAATTCATGAATTAAATGTGATTAAACTACATCCTAAATCACGTCCTCAGATATAATTAAGAAGCTAAACAAACTTAACTTGGGTGGGAAGAGCTCAACTGTAAAAAGAGTCAGAACAAAACATAGGAAAACAAAGTAATTGGCGTCTCTGAGCTTGGAAAGGATTAGTAAGACATCACAGCGAACCCAAACGAGAGCCACACTCTACACCTGGAGAAACCACGCAGCCGCTGTGATCCTCCCAGGAGGGCCCGATCGGCCAAAATGATTCCACCTGGAGGTCACCACGCAACCCAGAAATAAAACATCTAAGACACTGCAGGTGTGGCTTCCCTCGGTTAAGGTCAGAATTTGTGATTCAACAACAAGAAACAGACGGGGGGAGAAAATGGCCGTGATGGGAGAGTTCAAGGATTAAAATCACAGAAAGAACATAAAGGCCCGTCACACATTTACCCAAAACACACAACCGGATGTCATAGGGAGTACAAACCTAAACAATATTTTATGTCTAAATATTTTTGGAACTACATATTTGGCGAAAGTAAATGCTAAATGCTTCCTAACTAAGCCTGTCGCAAAAAGCAGTTAATTAAACTGCATGATAAAAGAAATTGAGCTCAACAATTTCCATTCTGATTTTTGAAGCGGAGTTTTGTCTACAGTCTTCCTAATCCATTTATTTCTTGTTTTGGTTGTACAAATGTTTTATTTCCATTTTAATTAGTGTGGTTTTATTTTGGATATTTAAAATATCTTCCAGTTCCAGTGTTAAGTCTTAATCACAAAAGTACAGTTTATTGGTCTCTGACACAGTAAACCTTTTATTGTTACGCCAACATCAATATGTTACTTGAAAATCATCTCAAAACAACAATAATTACATCACAATAATAACTGTGGTAATTTATTGTCTAGCAGAATTTATTAAAGTCCTATTCATAACTAAATATGAAATTTGAAAGCTAAATATTCTGTTTCTAAATAAAATATTTAGTTTGGAACTCCAACATTTATAAATGTATGAAAATATGACTGGAAAGTGAGCAAACATTTTCACGTCTCTACGGCAAACCAAATAAAATAAAATATGACTCTTAATTTTTTTACTGTGCAAGTTCACAAATGGCACCCCATAACTCCTAAACACAACTTAATACTTTTTTTTCCAACGGATGCTAACCCTAGAAGTAAATCTGGAACGAAGTCCCGTTTTGAATGAAGTTACGTTCTCCCAAAAATGGAGCTAAATGGGAATCGACGTGTTTACAGTACATTCAGAGGGAGCGAAAAAAATTCCTGCTTTTCTGTTTCTCACTTTTCAATATCCTGTGGCTCCTGCTGCTCCGCTGATGTAGATTGAGGCGGACTGGCCAAATAGACTGAGGTAGCCCAGTTGTTGTAGCTCTGGCTCCAGCAGCTCCGGGGAGCCGGGCATGTCTACGAGCAAACTGGGAATGTTTGTTTGTTAATGCCACATGTGCTTTACCCGGCGCTTTTCTGAACACGTACGGCTGAATATTAAATACAGGTATGCAGTATATATGAGCGGGTTCGGGGCGGGTGTTTGCATGTATCGGGTTCCCAGATGAAGCGAGGGTTTATGCTATTTAAATTGACTCATACATCATGCTACCAGGCTGTTATTCCTGAGGCCTGCTATCTGAGCCACACATCTTTAGCCCTTTTTTTTTTTTTTTATATCGCGAGTTCCTTTATTTGCGTAAACTGGTCACCGGATAGAAAAATGTCCAGAACAAATGGTGCGAGGAAATTCTGGAACATTGCCTATCTGTTACAATGTGTTCTTCCTAATTTCCTTTGAACCACAATATCAAAGGAAAAGCAGAGAAAATGAGGCTCCTCCAAATGACCAAACCCAGAATGGAATTAATTCCCCTGCTGGATTTTTGTCCCCTATTAGAACCTGTAATAGATACTGAGTGAAATGTCATGTCAGTGTTGCACAGACCCGCCTAAGCAACACAATGTGGACAGTGTGTCATCGTAGCTTTTTCTGACGGAGAACCAGAAGGTCATTTCTACGGGAGCGTTTAACTGCCGGAGCTCGGAAACAAATTCAGGAGCAGAATCTTAAAACGACGCGCAAACGTTCTCGTTAAAACGAGACTTTAAGAAGTCGTAATGAGACTTGGATGCCATTAAACCAAAATATTCCTCTTTTGAATAAGAAAGGTCATAGTAGTAAAACAAGGCGAGCCTGTTTGAAGTCGCAATCTGTCAGAGGAGACGATTTTTTTTTTTTTAAATCTAATTAAGACGAGTTATAATGAGGTGCACTACTTGATTAATTTTATAACGCTAAAGTTCTTTGCTATAACAAATATAAAACTAGTCTCATTTTAACAAACAAGTCTAGTTTGAACTAGTTTTGTAGAACATGAAAGTTCATTGCTACAGCGAGATAAAATTAGTAATTTTGCACTTTGTGCATCTCATTATATCGTTACGATTTCTTGCTAGAAGTTAAACCTTATGATTTTAACTAGTTTTGCATTTTGTTATATAGTGAAATCCTCTTTTTGTTGCTGTTAGAAGTAAAACAGTTTTAAAGAGAAACGTTCTTGTTTCATCAAGTTAAACTTGTCTCGCTAAAATGAGGCAAGTCTTGTTTTCGTCATAGCAAGAAACCGCCGTTGTAACGAGACGCACATCTTGTTAAAATGAGGTTAAAAATAGGCTCCTCTGACATTTCTTCTCACCTTGTTTGGTCATCTAAAAATACGTTTTACTACTGTGACCTTTCTTATTCAATAGAGGAATATTTTTGGTTTAATGACATACAAATCTCACAATGACTTTTTAAAGTTTTTGTTTTAACGAGGACGTTTTCTCAATCTCAGCAAGATTCTGCTCCTAAGTTTTATTTCGGTTCAGCGCTCCCGTAGAAATGTTTTTCTCCTTTTAACAAGTTTTGCATTTCGACATAACGTGACGGTTTCTTGCTGGAGCGAGACATCAGAACTCGTCTCATTTCAACAAGAAACATTTTTCGTTTTAACAAGCTTTGCATCTGGTTATTGCAAATTCTTCTCCTGGATTTGTCTTCAAGCTCTGGCAGCCGAAGGCTTTTGTGCGTTTCAAATGGAGACGAATCAAATAAAAGAGGAATTTCTGACATCTGCTGACCCTGGAGACAATAATGAGGGGAGTTGACGTTGGTAAATAATAAATTGCGAAGGCAAAAAAAAAAAAAAAAAAAAAAGTACCATTAAAAAAAGCTGGTTTTGGTAACAAAAATATTTCTCAATCAGGGTTAAACTTCACTGCTGAAGGATTTTGAGGAGGGAATTCTCAAACAATACTATCTCCACCAACTTTATTACTTCGTTACATCCACCAGGTGGGAGCAATTTGCACCTATTTTATGTCTTTGGTTGAGGCTACCGGTAGCTCACTGCTAACACACGCCTGCTAGCTAGCAAACCTTTTTTTTTTATTTATTTTTTATCATGGGTAAGTACAAATTTATTGCCAGTTGGCACGATGAAGTTTGTGTATTTCTATAGAGATTCAGATCCCAAATGCGACTCTTAAGCTTCTTTCAAAGAGCTGTATTTGTGTTTGTGAAACCCTGGACAAAGCTAACGTATTAGCTAACATAAAGCTAACAGTATTGTCAGTTATGTCTGTGTATGGATATTACGTATTTAAATGTATTTAAAGCTATAGCCGTGTCATTTTCGTGCCTAATTAAGTTGTACTTCTTTATGGGCAAAAAAAAAAAAAAAAAAGTTTGAAGAGAAGCTGATATAAAAGCCCTCAAAGTTGTTTCTAAGCTTAAATTGATAGCAAATGAATCAGAAGCAAGAGGAATGTGGGATTTTCTTTGAGCATTTTGGCAATGTTTGTTGAGTTTAATGTTGAGTTTAATCTTTAGATCTGGAGCGCGATAAATCCTGCTAGCTGTTAGGCTCGTTTTAAAACTGGGATTTAATAGTGTGAGGAAAGATCAAATCGAAAACGCATAGAGCGAAATCACATTTCTGCTGTAAAAACAAAAGTTTTTCTGAGTGGGCCGTTAAACCTTGGGGTCTGAAAACGCATTAATCTGTGACTAATATCACATACGACGCTGCGTGTCACTGAGCCCTGATGATTAACAGTGAGCTGAGATCGTGGAGTCGAGGCGGCCGACTTTCATATTGTTCTTAAGCTAAATCCTGCCACATCGTAATGCTCTTTGGATGCATAAAAATACATAAAAGGCGTATAGAGAAACTCTAGCTTCTAGACTTGCGGTCAAGCCTCCCTACTTTCTTACCGATGGGTCCACAGCTTTGGGATTTGACTTGGGGAACAGGATCCGGGCCTGCTGCTCTTGTCGGCGAGGAAAGCGGCTCATGGACTCCGGCCAGCACATACATCCATTTGTCATCATCGCCCTCCTCTTCTTTCCCCATTGTAGTACTGAGTTTTTAATGGGGCTCCGGTGGGCCATTTATGAGCCAGACCCTCTGCATCTTATCCCCATACCTCCCTTCTTCCATCAGCCTGGGGTTCGCTCTTCTGAACCGTCTCTAAATGTGAAAAAAAGAGGACTCCAGTAGTTGTCTGATATTAATACAGCGCTGGACAGAAGAGCAGCAGTGTACTTGATCAACTTACGCATGTGAAATACTCTTAAGTGCCAGAGCGTAGAGCAGACTTTAGACGAAGTGCATCAGTTTAAATGTTTAAATCCCTCTGATCCAATCTGCCTGAATACCAAGCCAAAGCTCTTTAGCTCTCGCCTCTCGCTTTCACGCAGGCTGTGGTTTTCGTTGCAAACTCTCCACGAACAATCACAGGCGGGCCCTCATTTCTAAATAATTGCTTGGAGCTTGAAGATATTTTGGTGTTTGTGCGGGTTTTTCCTCGCAAATGAAAAGGATCTATAAAGTGTTTATATAAAGTGCGAGAGGGGCAGAGGAAGCCAGAATGCGGAGAGAGGGGCTTAAATTTCAACCCAAATGAGTGTTTGAGTTTGCTGATAACATTTTGGTTTAACTGTAATTTTGCTTAATTAATGAACAGAAAACCTATCGACTATGCCAGCCTTCATTTGTCAAAAACAACAACGAAAAACGACACACACGAATAGACACACACGCTTTAGGGCGAGGCGCTGGCTTCAAAACCGCTACTGCTACGTTGTTTCTCAAATGAGATAATTATTCTCTGAGAATATTTATCACCATTTAGATCTGCAGAGCAGAACATTTTAAAGACTGATGGTGGCCAAAGATTTTTGGCAGGAAAGCAGTGTTTCGTTGTTTGTTATTTCGGGAGAAAAAGCAAGAACGTTTACTATGAAATGAATTTTTACTTCACTTTGGAATGGAAGAAATCAAGAGTGTTTTTGGGTTTCAAAACACATTTGCCAATATCCACATTCAAAAACAGTTTCAGCCTGTTTGTTGTGTTTTTGTGTAGCATAGAACCCAAACGCAGCTTATGGAGTATTTCATACAAAACAAGTAAATTAAAAAAAATAAATAAAAAATTGAAGGTGACCCAGAGGGTGAAAACAGTGAGGAAGAACATTTTTGTTAAAACAGACACAAAAAGATGTTTAAAGCCACTTTTAACAATCTGATCTGTTTTCTAATGTGGCTTTCATCCCACACTCAAATAAGTCCGCATACATAAATCTTATATTACTAAATATGGGAGACCTTTCTCACATGTAGCATTTTTAAACTTTTATTCCTAAATTTTATTAGATTGATTTAAAAACAGTACCAGTTGTTGTGTTTTTGAGTAGCGTAAAACCCAGATGCAAACAGGAACGGTGGGAAAGTTTACGTAAAGCTTTTGTCTACATTTCACTTTTCTTTAAATTTGCCATTTCATTTCCAGTCTCATTATTTTATTGACACGTTTTCTTTTTTACATTGATAAAGTAGTTAAGGAAACAAACAATGTCGATAATGTTAATTTAATTCTGTTTCTAGCAATAAGTATTAATTTATGTTTACCTGCATTCAATAAACAAATTGGGAACATTTATGTTTCTTGAGTGCAATATTTGGCACGTTAATTATTTAATCAAGGCATTTATTTATTTCTATATTCATTACCAATTTTGGCAGGGTCAGTCCTCCGTATGCAGCTCAGTTGCTGCTGTAAAGGCTGTCTTCACTAGCTGAGTTTTCATTGGCCGTGTGATTTGTGCGATTTGACATTTTGAACACAAATTCACTTTATGGAAACCCAGCAATTTAGAAGAATGTAGGTTTTTTTTAATTAAAAAAAGTTTTGGCGCCATTGTTCTTTTGGCGCAAACCACAAAGAAGACAACAGGAAGTAGCTGTAGGATCATGAAGCGATGTGTTTTTTGACTAATTGTGTGAACAAACTTAATCACGTGTGATTTCAGTTGTTTTTTTTATTAATAGAAACACCGAAATTGCCTTTTTTGCATTTTTTTCGACGTCAGAGGTAATGATGTCAAGAACAAACTCATCAGCCTCTCATTTCATGTCATAATTATTTGTCAAATATAAACTGTTAGAATCACAGGACAGAGGGAGCACTCCTCTCAACGTCTGAACGAGATGCTGGATCTTAAACCAGAGCGTCAAGCATACATATGTGATGATGTTTCCTTTGGCACTTTTTGCCAAATCAAAAACAAGCACAGCGCAGGTCCTGTGATCTTCCGGCCAAGCTGCAAAGTTAAAGAAAAGCAGAACTAAGACATTATTTAGATAAATCCCGGCGGTTTGAACCTCCTGAAATAAATCAGATGCTGTTCCGGGGGGGGGATGGCGTCTTCATTAGATTGAAACTTACACAATTTGTCTTTCTTTCCCCAAATTTCAGGGTGAAAAACAACATGGGCCGATTAGATGTGACAGACGTAATCGTTTTTGTTTGAACGTCTTATCAACACTGATTCCATCAACGTTGAATAGGGGTAAAGTTTTCACTACTGGATATGGTCATTTAAAATAAACATTTAATTTCTTTTTTTTTTGTCAGCTGCATGATTTATTTTTTTCCGTTTAATGGTTACCATAGCAATAAGGTCTGATGCATTTAGGATTTTTGCCTAAAACAGATTTTCATCTAAACCTCGCAATACACTTTGCAATAAAGTATCTTTGGCATTCTTCATCAAGTCAGAGTAGAACAGTTAAAACCGAGCGTGTGGATGTTATTTTCAAAAGCTACTTTTTATCTAACAAATGGAAAAAAAAAAAAAAAGAATCAAAAGGCTCTAACTTCGCAAACGTGATTGTATTCAGATCACCTTTACCTCAATCAATGTTTGATTTACAAAGCAAATTGTGCTAATGGTGTTCTGGATGCATTCAAGTTTGGGAAGTTGCAGCATTTTGCTATTTTATTTATGGGTTTTTGTTTTTTTTTGGTTGTTTTTTTGTTTTTTGCACAAAACAGAGTTAAAACCCAGTCTGGATTTGTGTTTGCTTTTCTGTTTTGGTTTTTCAACAAAATTACATCCTGTCTCTCGTTATTTAACTGCCTCAGACATTTGGGCAACGGCGTAACATTTTAATAAATGCTTCATGTGATTGTAGAAAACTGTGTGCTGACAGTTCAGCGCTGGAAACTCTGAGCCGAGCAGCTCTGGGTTTAAACCTTTTGGTCGCTGATTCTCAGTGGATTCAGTCTTAGAAGCTGATTGAGTCTTAATGCGAAGCTCTTGGCTTTATCCAGATCACTGCTGACCTTCATAGTGTTGGCCGCCATGTAAGTCCAAAAGCCCCCACCCTGTTGGGAGCATGATGTAAAGTACGATATTAGGAATAAGGGATGCATTGAAAGAGGAAATGTTGTGTTTCGAGTTCTGAACGGTACATAAAAAATTTGGTAGTAAGAAAATGCAGTATATGTGATGGTAGATGTTGAACAAAACGACCAGATCTTACCGTTCTCCAGAAAAGAGGTTACACATTTGCTGTAGTAATAATAATGGATACCAATGTTTATAGATCAACTTCAACACTTAGATCAGCAATGGGACCTGGCGGCAATGTCACATTATCATAACCCAGCGCTTCTCAATTCCAGTCCTCAGGCCCCCTTGCTCTGCATGTTTTAGATGTACCTGTATTCCAGAACAGCTGATTCAAATGATTGCATGATCATCAAGCGCTACAGAAGCCTGTTAATCACCCACATATTCAATCCAGGTGTGTGGCATAAGGGAAACACCTAAAACATGTAGGGCAGGGGGGCGTGAGGATTGGAATTGAGAAACACTGTCATAACCCAACAAAGAAAGCACAACTGATTGCCACGCCCTTTTGTGGAGCATTGAATGCAACTTCTGTACATAAGTGTGATTGGATGCCTAGCCGAACCCAAAAGTGGTGGGGAACTGTGATGATTTTCAGTGACACAGATTACTTTTGTCATAAGTAGATTATAAGTTTCAGCCATTGTTTACATGTGGATTTACCACGTCTGGCTTCTTCTGGCGCAGAATTACGACGCACGTCTCACGTCAATGACGTAAACGTCAGAAAAAATGCCACATGACTGTTCTGGTGACAAAGGCTTTGAAAACAATCAGATGCATATCCAATCGAAGCGTCACCGGAAGGATTTTTGCTTTGGGTGAAAAAAACCCAAAGGGCTGTTCAGACTGTACAGTAATACAACTTGAAGACATCTATCTCACTTGGGAATAATTAGTTGTGGTCTGGTTAAATTTATACCTTTGCAAATTGAAAGATGCATTTATATGCCACTGTGTAAGCATGTAGGTTGTAAATTTATTTTTGGATGCAAATTTTGGTACTGCTTTATCAAAACCTTTATTTGATTTATTTATACATTTACTACCAATTTTGGCAGGATCACACCTCCATAGGCGAAGACGAGTATAAAAACAATGTCCGGACCAGTCGTACTTGGACTAATTCTTCATAACCTTTTTTTTTTTTAAGCAACGTTTGTTGTGTTTGTGAAAATCAAAATAAAATCTTTCCAAAAGGTATTGACAAAATCTCGTCTCTTTTCCCTTTAACCAAATATTCAAATATTTTGACTTAACTTCTAACTTCAGGTGTGCAGTAAGATCCAGTGTGGTGCTGATGAAAAACCCATTCAGCTCCTTCTCGGTTTGTTGTTTCCAGAAGCAGAAAGAGAAAAGAACATCCACATATCCATCGGTATGTAGATGATAGCTAATATAAAATATTTCCCCCAGCCACCAATAAGTTCTTTTCTCACCCCCCCCCTCCTTCCATTTGTCTGTCTCCTGTGCGGTGAACGAGCGAGGCGGGGAGCTGATGTATGAAACGAGCGTCGTGGGCCGAGAGCCTACGATCCGTCCGGGGGTCCAGCTGGCTCGCTACAGCGCGGCGAGCTCAGATAATGCCTTTTCCATCCCGGAAGATCGCACATGAATGCCTTCCCTCGCCGCATCAAAAATCAATCTTCACGTCAGCGCCGGTGCCTTGCGAAAATATTAAAGCACTTTCAACGTTTTGTCACGTTGTAACCTTAATCTTCTGTGGGTTTTATTAGGATTTGTACCTAATGCAATCGTGTGGGATGCATTTGCAGCAAACCACATTCAAAACTGATCAATGGATCCATTTAATAAATTAGAAGATTATTGGCAAACTCATTTATTTTGGTAGAACACGCTATTTGGCCGATATTTTAAGGTTCTTGTATCGTCTCTGATGCTGTTCTAATTGAGTTTTTATGTGAGGCACTTTTTAACACTTAAAAAGGCGACGTACAAATACAGTAAACTTATTAGTTACCAGGTTTCAATGACAGTTTTCTGCTTACAGTTAGTAAAACATTTATATTTAAGATTATAATATTACATCAAAACAACAGTAAAAATAATAATAAAAACATTTGTAAGATAGAAATGCAGGTTTTACAAAGTTATCTTCAAAGAGTACTTTTAAGCCGACAAACAAGGCTCACGGGGGGGGGGGGATATTCAAATTTGAGTATGTCTGCCAGTAAATGTTAAAACACGGTGGTGGTTGCCTCATGTTGTGGGACTACATATCTTTTGAAGCATAGGGAGAAATAGACACCATGTGGCACGAGGGAACGCACCCATTTTCCTCTGGACAAAAAAAAAAAAAGCCCTTCTGAAATTTTTTATTTAAATTTTTTACAATGTAGAGTGTGTGTAAAATCTCACACAAAGTGCCTTTTTAAAAAAAAATTTATACATAAGCACATGTAAATCTGCATGTGTCTAAATCCGGGCAACAATGGAATAAAAACTAAAAGCTGTTTGGTCTATATAGTGAACAACTGAGTTATATCAACAAATATTAATACTTTCAAAGCAGTGTACATGTTATGAAGACCACAAAAGACCTAAAAGTAGCGACAGTAATCATAAACAGTACTGTTAAGGCAGGAAAAAAAAACAAAACACATAACCATCAAGCTGTGAGGTCTAATATATGCAAATGTTCTATCCCACCTTTATCAGTTGGTGGCCATTTCAAAATTCGCTCAAAATGAAGCAATTACTTTGATTGTTTCCACCTTCAATCTGAGCTGCGGTGGCAGGAAATGAGGTCATGCAGCGGCACATGGCCTCCTTAATTTAACACAGCATGATCCGCGCGGCAAAATGGAAGAGACAAAACAGATGCGCCTCCTCGCCTCTCCACGCGCAGTTACCACATTGGACCCCATGAGGGCAGTAAAGCACCACGCTCCGGCTCCGGGGCAGCAGGAGAAGCGCCTTCAGCACGTCTTTTACGGGAACAAGCAGATAATTAGAAGCAGTAAATTATAAAAAAAAAAAACCCAGAGCATTAACACCACGTGCTCTCTATCTCTGTGCTGTGCAACCTCTGCCCAGGCTTGAGCAACAACTGCTGTGCTTCTTTGTCATGTTCTAGGAAAACGTGGCTCCAGAGAGACATGGGCTCAGCTGCTTCAGAAAGGGCTTCAGCTTCTGACCTTGGTCAACATTTAAGCCAAAAACTCACAGCGTGATCAACGGTTTCTCCAACTCGGGATTAAGTAGCTAAAGAAGCTCTGAAGGAAAAACGAGGTGAAAGTCAGCCAGTAGCAAAGAGATACGATAATCTGGCGTGCTCACGCTTCACACACACACACATTCAGACACACACATTAGCACATCAAATTGAGTTCAAAGCAGTTTTTATGTTCTTTTTTTCTCCACATTTTATCCTGTTTTAGCAGTAAACATTAATGTATGTGACAGGATACCACAAAGTAGTGTGTAAGTACGACAACGAATGAAAATTATACATATTTTTGTACGGCACTCGCATCCAGCAGCCCGGGGTCAGTGCTTTGTAGAAATGCACTTTTCTGCATGCCACGTCTCCGAGCTGTTTGGAGCTTTTTCACATCTAGAGACTCACCTTTTTTGCGCCTTCTTTGCAAAAATAGGTCATGCTAATTCAGATTGGGTTTCCATTGCCTGGTTTCACGTGTTTCACAGAGGGGCTGGTATGTTCAGGAGAATGGTGGGAATCAATGTTAGTTTTCCTCCACACACGCACGCACACACACACACACACACACACAGAGCGGTTTGCAACGGAGGCCAAAAAGTTCAGTTTGTTCTGAGCGGAAGAACTTGTTCCCATGCGTTCGTACGTGCTGTGTCCCCTACGTGATTTCTGATCCCTAAAGGCCAGGTTTGTGGAGTACATGACTAACATTGCAGATGATTAACTATCCAGAGTTCTGTGGGAAGCTTGGAATATATTGTCTTATAAGCAGACTTTATATTAAACATCCCAGGAACTTTCTCTGGAATCTTCATGATGCTGTTTGTTTCTCAAACTGAGAGCTTCCTAAACGTTTCCCTGTCGATCCGTAAACAGCATCAGCTACTGGTCATCAACATTTAGAATGTTTTGTTTTGTTTTCCTCACTTTTAGTCACTGCTTAGTGATTATTACATTCATCTAACATAAATATTGCCTCATACCTTCTGAGTTTAGTTGGCCAGGAGTTCTTAAGGTTCCTTCTGTTGAGGTTTTTACAAAAACTTCTGTTTCGTGGTCACTTTGTTAGCCTGAGGAGCAAAGCAGCTTGATCAATTTTGCAATCAGAAAGATGATCACCATAAACTTATACTTAATAATACTGATTAAAATAACAGATTGTATTTTATGATAAAATAGAAAAGTTTAAAACGCGTATTTAAAAACGTATGTATTTTATTTTTCTTATCTCTCCTCCAGCTTTCTGAGGCGCCCCCTGGTGGCACTCACTTTGCAAAACACTTCTCTGTTCCCTTTACAGGACAGGTTCAAATGGAGATCCACTTACATACACGCCTCGATTTACCACATTAATTAGTTATGCACCACTCTGCGTTGCGCTATCACATAAAATCCCCATAAAATATGCTGTAGTTAAGTGTGAAAAAACTAAAGGGGTGTGAAAACTTTTGTTAAGGAGAAATTCAGCCGCAACATTATCCTGCATCAGTGAAAAAGCAAGCTAGAACGTTACCGGAGAAAAAAAAAAGTCGCAGTCTGCTCCGTATGCAGAAAGCAGATGTGGGACACTCAATAAAAAGCTTCATATCAGGATGAAATAAATTTAGCATATTCTGAGGTTTTTTTTCCTCTTGGAAGGTCGGGTAAAGGTTCTGCTTGTCGTCACCTTGGGTTATCTCTTCAGGCAAAAATCTCCAGCTAAGAACTTAATAACTTTGATTTATACCTACATGTTTGCCTAACTAGGATTCTTTACAAAAGCAGATAACTTATACATATATGATGGTACGTACTGTGATCTCTCAGTCCCAGGCCAAAGTCGGGATCTTCTGTGGCGTTGTCGGCGGCCAGCACTCACCGCTTCTTAATGATGTCATCGTCATTGAGTCTCTGTGGGAATGTGGAGGTTGGCTGAGGGCTGATAAAGGACCTTTAGCTAAACACTAGAATCATGTTGTTAGTCCTCAAATTGGCAACACAAACAAGATTACTGTCTTTGGAGGAAGTCAGTCGACTGAAACTTTGGCTGTCGTGTTGCAAGCTGCTTCCAGCAGTCTGGGTTTCTGTGGGTGGGAAGACAACAATGGGCAGAAATAGAAGCTAAAAGGGGGGTGGGGGGGGGAAAACATGTCTGAGGAAAGAGAAGCATGCAACATGTGATACTATCAGAATGGAAGTAGAATAAATACAAATTCTACCAATTAACATGTAAAAGTATATCACCCAATCGCAACCACGAGTGCAGCAATAGCCTGTTGCACTCGTAATAATAATAATAATAATAATAATAATAATAATAATAATAATAATGGAGGAACTGGGTTCCGGTCTAAGAAAGGAATTCAAATGATTGACTTTTGAATCATTAAAATCATTAAGATAAAAAGAAAATCTACATTCAAGCTTGTTTACATGCAGTTTCCCCATTTCTGTTCATGCTGACTTGGAAAAGAGGAAAGTCCTCTTTTTTTTTTTTTTTTTTGATGTCAGCATTGCCCAGAAGTTTTATTTTAATTTTAAAATATCTGTGTGCATAATTCAGTTGTTGCAACATTTCAAGCAGAAACTCAAATGATTTCTGCCAGGGCTGAGGCTATTGTTGCATATGCTGCACCAGAAGTTAACGTAAATGAAATCAGGGTCTTAATCGTGATTCTTTATTTTCCTTATTTTAATAGCAATGGTAACCCCATTAGCTTAGCATGATGGATGTAAAATTTGATGGAAAAACAGCTTTCAGACACCTACAAAACCTCTTTACTCTTGTGTGCAAAAATTGTATAATAATAAAAAAGTATTCATTGTATTATTATACTCTGCCAGGCTAGCTTTTTTTTTTTTTTTTTTTTTTTACAGCATGCCAGGCTAAACTAATAGGAACATTCTTGTTTTATCAGAAGAGCTATGCACATTGCAGATTAGTTGACTACATCATACCATATATGGTCCTAAAACTATGATGCCAACTATTTCAAAAACCTAAACCTAAATTAAAGGACTGCTAGCAGTTTTTGGCTAGCATGCTTCTGGAGTGGGAGGAGTTTATTGCCTAAAAGTTGATTTTTGACCTGAACCTGTAAATATTCATGTAAAATGGATTGGTGGATGTCCATGAGCTCGCTAGCAGTGCTTCCTCCAGCTGGCATCGAAGGAAACCGTAGAATTCCAAGACTGAGATCGAAGTCTTAACATTTCCAAAAAATGAGAAAGTAAGCAGAGCTGCACAGTGGCGCTCAGTCGCTACCACTGTTCCCTTGCAGGAAGAAGGATTTGGATTTTGTTTCAAGCGTTTAAGTTTGTCTTTCATAAAGCATTTTTATTGTGGATGGCAGCCTATGTCGAGTTAATGCAAAGTGGGAAACCCCCGGCTAAGCTACCGTTGAGCGGCTGTTTGCCTGAGTCGGCCTGTGATTTCTGATGAATGACACATCAGCACCTTACCGACGTAACCCCCCGTCGTCCAGCCCCTCTTACCTCCTCAGGTGTGCGTGGATAGAGAAGAGCAGCTGACATCAGCAGCGCGGCTTTCGGAAGACGTCTCTAATTAGTCCTGAGCTCCCTGTCATCACTTGCTTTTGTCAAACCTCAAACATCTGACTCACACAGAGCCAAACAGGGGACTCCCGTCTCACACGAGTGTGCTGGTATACAAAAAAAATGTCACTGAATACGTTTGGGAAACAGAAGAAGACGAAACTCCAGAGAGACTACGAGAAAAAACAAAACAAAAACTAAACATGGAATGAAAACTGCAAGCAGAATATGTTCCAAAAACACCCAAACCACACGATGAGTACACCAGGACTACAAAGCTGGGACGGCTTGCAGAAATCCCACTTTTCTCCTAAAAAGTTACATTTTTGTTTTATAAGACGATTTAAATCTTCAGAACTTTAGTCGGGCTTTTTATGTTGCTTTTGGAACACTCACTTCTTCCTTGCTGAAGAGCTTTTCAGCTCATCAGTGACACACTTATTTATTTCAGTCTATCACACAATTCTGCATTTTGGCCAAACCCCAGCTCTCCAGACAATCCCCGTCGAGGTCTTCCTGTTCTTTTTGTAAACAGAGGTCAATTTGTATCACTTTAAATTTGAGTTATTAAACACACATAATTAAATATTCTCTGCTGCGAATATTTTATTATTCTATCTTCTTTCCAAAGGAGATGTTACGAAATGAAATAAAATCTTTATTTCCAGCAAGTAAAATGTCAGAGAAAAGATAAAAATAATTATGAAAAAAACCCCGCAGAATAATAATAATCAAACATAAACATACAAAATCTAGTTCAAAAAGTAGTAGGACGACAAAGTTTATATATACACACAGCATTTTTTACTCTAAAATTATAGCTGCACAATTAATAAAATCATGTTATTATTACTCACACATACTTAAATTGACTCCATTGTCAAAAATCTGTTATTTTCATAAGTTGTGCCCTTGTCTTTTGCTTTTTTTTTAACCACCTGAAAAGTTCCAGCATTTGAAAAATACATAACCTAATTTCACTATCGTGGGCTGGACTATCTAAAACCTGGAGCAAAGCCGTGAGGAAAAAAAAGTTTGCCTTTGCAACCATGTTCTGAAAATGTATTCCAACAAACTCCCTTTCTTCAGCGGAAGGGGATCAAGAGTTTGAGAGCATTTTTAAGTGGAACCTCTCAGCTAATATCAAACTGAAACCCCATCAAACACCAACTTCGCCCACTTGCTTTCCTCCCCGTCTCAGCTCCTTGGCATGTCTACTGCGTCCGTCCCAGCGGGGACTACAAAAACAGCATTAGCATAATACGTGGGAGGGGGATTTTTTTTTTTTTTTTTAAACCATTACTCAGAATCAGATAGCACCCAGTTAGCCGTGACATAATGTTGTTTGTAATGGCTCGGGACCGAACGCTGCAACAGATGTCGTGTCCGTCTATGTGGGGATATGTGCATGTCTGGCCACAGAGGGTGTGGGTTATGGAGTATCGGACACTGGGACGCTGCTGGTCATAGTGTGGTGCCAGTTAGGCCATTTTAGCCAAAACGTTTGAGTAAGGAGTTAACTGTGGGAGATAGAAATGAGGGGTTTCAAGGAATACCGACTTATTCCTGTCGGTAGGTCATCTGTTTGTCAAGCTATCCAAAAATCCTCCCATTTGCCAATCAGTCCATCAATCCAACCGTCTGTCCGTCCGTCCGTCTGTCAGTCAATGCATCTGCCAATCATCTTTCCTTTATATCTGTTTCATGGTTTTATGTTTGATCCCTGATCTGTGGAAATGCCTCAAATTCAGCACATTTTTAAAGTTCCACTCACTTTTTGAAGTTGAAGGAATTAACATTCAAACATTTCTCTTTCGAACTGTGGAGTATTGTAAAGTAAGAAATTTCAGGGGTGTTCCATGGCGTAGTGGGTACACTGAGGCCACAGTCCTATAGTCGCGGTTGTCCCGGATTTGACTCCGGACTTGCGGCATGTCTTCCCCTTTTCTCTGTCTAACTACCGTCAGAAAATGGAGAAAAGGCCATTGACACAAGCCAAACAAACAAACAAACAAAAAAAAAAAAACAGCGTATAAATATATTTAAAAAAGTTACGAATTTCTGCTTTTTGCTGAAACCTCTGAATCCCCTTCCTTACCTTTGTTACCTTCCTTTCTGGATGTTTACCGTCCGCACTGGTCCAGCTTCAAGCGGGCCAGCTGAAACCTGGGCAGCCGAGGAGGTTCGATAGCATCACTGAAGTTACGGATCAAGCACTGGTCTGGGCTGCTTACGTAAAGCCATAACAAGGTCCATTTAGACCAACAGAACGGACCAAATTCTCCAAAGTCATTTTCTATTTATGTGTAATTAGACTAAATTTCTTTACATGCCCTAATGGGTTTATGGGTTTGAGTCAAATTTACAAATTTCCATGTGCTTGGTGTAGCTCAGTAGGACAGATTCAGCTACAGTACCAGCATAAAAGAGTCATGTTTCCATTTAAAACATATATATTCAATATTAGGAGAAAGGCACTAGCCTGGGTGGATATAGACCATAGATGGATGGCTGGATATTGACAATTTAAGACCAACTACAAAGGCATTATGTAAAATTAATACAGCCAAGGTCAATGCCTAAAGGGAATCAAAAATCACCACTATGTCTGACATTACTGCCTAAACATGTTTTCTCTGGACAGAGCGAGAGCGAGCAATCTGCCGCTCGAGTAAATGTAGCATAACTGCCTAAAAGAATAACTATGGAAGTTCATCTCGACTGCAATGGACGCAGGGAAAGCTTGCCACATCTGGACCCAAGCCCACATGCTCCATGAATAATATGAAAATGAACAACAGTGCGAGTGAGTGTCAATTTCCTTCCCCATATTTCCAAGCACTCGCATAGACATGTTAAATACACAGAGAACAAAGAACAGAATCTGTCTGAATGCCTGCGATGTGTGAGTACTGCGTTAAGACTAACCCAAAGGAGGACCTCTTACTGGGAACTCGTCTCAGGCTCTGGCTACTGCAGGTTAATGCAGGTCACAACTGGCTGCGTGTTGGACCAAGCAGTTCCAGATGGATGTCAAAAGGACGCCTCTCATTTTAACAGCTTTAGTCAACACAGCGGCAGGAGTAATGGAAACGGAGGGAGTGGGAGTAACGGAAAACTTCGGCTTGGAATCTCTTTAAATTGAATTTTGTCGCCTGAAGACGACAAGCTTTTACGTATTTTTATTTGTGTTTTATGGGGTACGCCAAATCAACGTGGCCCGCAAGTGATACAGATGCAAAGTTTTTTTTTAAAGACTGCTGAAACATTTTGGCAAAACAAACTCAGCTTAGTCAGATTTGATGGAGAACATCTGTGAATATCAAGTTTAAGTTTTGCTGCAGATTCTCAGTTGGACATATATCTAGACTTTGACTGGGCCTTTCTAACAGCTGATTATTTCTGGATGTAACCATTCCAGTACTGACCCTTTGCGTGTGATGTCACGTTCTTCAGACAGCGGCCAACTATGTGCGCCTTTGCTCCAGTGTAGCTCGTCAACAGTGGTTGATAGTTGGTACCTGAAGTCATTTCAAAATGGTAGTAAGATGCGTTTAATCATTAGTTACCATTAAGAAAATGCCTCATCACCATGTACAAGAAAACTAACAAGGATCTCGATTTTTGTACACTTAAGTCTGCTCTGCTGCGAGGGTTTGGACGGGTTTCTAAGCTAGCTCGTTCAAACTTTTATATGAGCTACTTCTACTGACAAATTAGCTCGACTTAAACAAGTGTTGTAGAGGCCATGGCTATGCTCGCAAAAGCAACTTGGGAAAACAATCGCGGTTCCGTTCAATAGGCCCATCGCTCATTTCCGACATCTGTCATGGCACCTCCACATGATTACGAAGGACCGATAGCTCAGGCTGGATGTGTGTCTTTGGGTCGCAGTCCTCCTGGATGGTGAATCTCCACCCTTCCCTCAAACCTTTTCCAGGGTTGCTCTGTTTTTAGCGCCATCAAGTTTTCCATCAACTCAAATAAGGTTGCCTGTCCAAACACAATTATGCATGGTGTTTGCAGTAACGTGATTCTTTCACATTGATGTGCATATTTAGCTGTTTTTTTTTTTCACCTTTTCTGCTGTGCCTCCTTCATGGCTTGCGGCAAATGACATGACTTCCTTTCAACAACGGCATTCATCTATTACACAGAGCCGCTCTTGGGGCTATTCCCCCATTTTTGCGGGTACCAAAGATTTAAAAGATTGGGATTTCTCAAAGCTGCTAAAGTCTTCAATTATACCAATACTTTCAGCTGCATTATAATGAGACAGAAGCTGTATTTTTACAGAGAAAAGGGAAACGCAAGAAAATACTTTAGATATTAATTTAATCTTAAACTGGTTTAAATCTTCCACTTTGTCGTTTCTCTTCCTTTAACATTCAGTCTTATTCAGTGGACTTCAACTGGGGAAATTCCCCTTTCTTTTTGAAACTATGACAGCAATGAATTGTGCTGTACAGGATAATCAACGAGTTCCAGAGTGCAGCCTAACCTGTAATTGGAAGGGAAATTAGTAATAGGCAGCAATTTGGGTCTGCATACAGCCGAACCTTTGACAGTGGTCGGTTCATTCATACATTTTTCTTACAGTCCAGTGAGCTACAAGAAAAAAAAAAAAAAAACTGGCCAGGATGTGGGACGTAACAGCTCCCATTCATTATAGTGGAGCAGGTATTTGTTTTGCAGTTATTGTGCGTATTGTGATGTTCATTTGAAACCTAATCCAGTTAGCGGCATGATTGCACACAGATCGCGGCGCCATTCCTTTCACTTCCCAATAAGTGACGTGAATCATGTTCGGTAACAACGCGGAGTTCCAGAACAAAGCAGGGTCAATTAATTACAAACGTTGCACTCCGACGCTCACAATGTTGAAGCCATTTTCGTCTCCGGAGAGCCGACTGCCCAGAACTGAGACGGTTTCTGCACACCCTGAGTCTCCCAACAGGATCTTTACAACGCCATGCTGCTGAATCACAAACATCTGCCACTGTTAGCACACAACCAGGTCATCCATTGATGTTAACCCAACTGGCTGCTACCCAAGCGCCTGCTACTGCTGCAGGACCTTCTGGTTGGTTGGAGAAAAAGGCAAGATGCATCAGCACAGAATATGGTGGTATTGATGCCAAAAACTGGCAGAAATAACCTTTATTGCCTTTATTCAGCTCTTCAACAAGGTTTAGAAGTTTCTGTACATAATTAGTGTGCGAGAAAGTCGTCCTGTCTACTTTTAAATGGGTGGTATCATGTAAAATGAACTTTTTTGAGCTTTACATCATCTTTTAATGTTATTTCCTCATTAAAAACATACTTTTTGTGTTGCCTTTTCATGCGTGTTTGGTTGCCATGGGAGATTCAAGGATTTCTCATTCAGCTGTGCAAATCGCACAGGTGGACCTAGCCCCACCTTTGAGGATGAAGCTCCCCCTCAGACCCACAGTTTCCAGGCTTCTGCCTCTCAGAGCAGCCACCTCTCCGCAACTTCCCCACTCAGCTCCCCCAGACTAGCCAGTAGCAATTAGCAAACACCTGGTTGAACTGCATCAGCTGAGCTCGTTATACCAGCTACGTCTCAGTGCGACGCTGGTAAAGGGTTAGTAGAGGACCCATGTTGTGATGACTTCCTGAAGGCGGAGTTTCAGAAAAAGCAGGAGTTTCTTAAAGAGACAGAGGCCTAATATTAAGGAGTTAACTTACAAAGTCAAATTTGTCTTAGGTGTCCTTGGTTATCCTAATGTACACTTGACCTTACTTGAATTATTTCAGTCCTTTTTCTGTTGTTTTGTTTTGTTTTTTTTAGAGAGATTTAAATTTTTTGGTTTATTCAGCTTTTTTTGATCGACAAGCTTTGTTCTTTTAACCTGGTTGTGGCTAAATATTAAACGTTGGCGCGTTGTTTTTGTTGTGACTCGTTATACATCTAATTCCTCATCGGGACATGAATAAGATCTGAAGTTGTGCATACAGCGCTTAACTTTCGTTTGCACTTCATTTCTGGAGTTTGCGTGGTTATTTTTTCCTTTAATTGTAGGGAGCCACAAGGAGTAGATGAGATGGAAGGAAGTAAATTACATTTCGGTATGAAAAATAACCCTGCCTAACGGTCTAAGAGAATCTGTGGGGGAGTTCTCCTCTGAGAGCAAGACTTAAGCAAAAGATCATACGAGGACAGAGAGAAGACAGAGTGCAGAGGCTGCTGATGCAACTTCATCTTTGTTTTGTAAAGCCTTAAGTCTGAGAATCGTCTGCAGCTGTTTTCAGTTAAAAAATGATAGGTACCATAGGACATTTAGTCTGTTACAAAGTCTGAGCAAATAAGCCCACAAGACCAACAATACTTGCTGTCCGGCTCCAGATATGGGCAAAAACTCCCAAAACAGACTCACAAAATTCAAATCCTTCTGGGATTGTTGCACCCTGAAGAACGGCCGAATTTGGTTCACATGTATACAGGTGATAGAACAAGATAGAAATGACTTATAATTTTTATTTCTTCATACAAGGAAGGCTAAACGAATAAACCTTTTTTTTTTTTGAGTTTTCAATACGTCTCATTAAACATGCTGGATTTAGAGCTAATCGCAGCCTTTAGAAGGACTCCATGGGCCTTCATTTTCCAGAGATGACGGCGACCCACGCTGAACTTAAATCACAAAAATAAGACATCAAAGGCTTGACTTTAACTCTCGGGCTGAGACTGGAGTAACAATTAATAGCCATTGATGTTGGCTAATAGATCACTGGCTAACAATTGAATTTCCCAGCAGATATTCAGGCCTACAACAACAACGTCTGTCCGGATATCAAACCATCCGTCCGTTTGATATCAAGTGTGAAATCAAACCACTAGGTTTGATATCAATACATGTTTTGGACTTTGGAGAGAAATAACGTAGAGTATGCATACAAGTTTACAGCTATGTTTGGTGAATTTGAATATTGTCAAAAAGTGAATTTATTTCAGTAGCTCGGTTCACTAAATTAAACACAGGCTGATGTTTTAGAGCCTTTATTTCTGTTAACTATTAAGATTTTCTGCTTCCAGCTAAAGAAAACATTTACCATAAGATTAGAATATCATTTTCCACAGGTACATTTAATCTGACAAGTTTCATTAGAATGCATATTCAAATTTATTTCATGTGTATGCAATATGCATATGTGTGGATTTGTGTTTGATTCACTGTTTTCTTCCTCACTTCATACTAAGTGTTCTCGAAATGTTCTCCATTGTATTGAGTTTCCGCTACAATCAAAAAAATCAGTGTGCTTAAGCCGCCTATTGCTCTGTTTGTTTATGACCTCTACATGTTCACAGTCCAAATGTTTGATCCCAAAGTCGTTGCAGAAAGCAAGTGGCACAAACACCACAGTTTCTAACTAAAGGAATCTGGGTCTTTCAGAGGCGCTAACTTGTAACTTCTACCAAATACACGCAAAAGTTAAATTGGAGAATTTACAGTTTCCTCTAACAGGGTAAGTCCCTTAGAAAAACTTTTCAGGAATCTAACTTCTTTCCGTTGTTTTTTTTTTTCTTTCTTTGGCAGAGTGATCTTGTCAGAGAAATGTTCATTTTCCAAGCCGACTGTGTCTCCAAAAAAGTGCCAGGGGTTGCCAATCATTCCGGCATGAAATCTGTGGGAAACAGAAAAACTTTACCTACCACAACCAGAGAACTTTTTAAGGAGCCTTCTTTTCCCAAAGGCCAAGTAACGTTTGCCCCTCTTGCACAAGGTTTTCTTGTCTGCTGTCAGGCTGGTGGTTTGGTTGAAAGGTTGACGTGAGGAGAATGTGAGCGTGTCTCTTCTCTGAAAAGCACTTCAAACTTCAGAGTTGACATTCGGCTCATTATTTGAAACTGGTAAGAAATAAACATAAAGTGAAAACATGAGCTAAGATCCCGTGGAAACGAAAACGTGCGGTTCTCTGTTTATGTGCCCTGTGACTCTAAAATTCATGATCTCCAGAGATCCATAATCTCTAATGAGTCTTCACAGTGATGTAAATTAGAGTTCTTGGTGAACAAAAAGAAACAATCCACTCCGGCCCTGAAGCACCGTGGCTGCATGGATCTAATTAATTTCATGCACAAGCATTGGATTAGCATTTCCCCAAAGCTGAATCTGGTTTGGAGTTTTGTTTGTCTCTCGCAAGGAAAAAACACAAACAAGAGTTTGGCAGAGTTTGTGCTTGTCCTTAAGGGAGGTGTGTCTGTGTGTGTCCCTGTAAACGCCCCAGTTACTTAAAACTCAGTGTTGTAGAAGAACCATGACGGGACCCTCGGAGAAGTGCGGGTCCCCGAGGAACTGACTTGGCTGTTCTCCAGCGCGCTTATGGAACACCGCCGGGGCCCGATAGATGAGTGAGCAGGAACACAGAGCCTGTGTTCTGGTGGCTAACGAGGAAGCTCAATGGAGAAAAACAGCGCTGAACTCAAGCTGCTCTCACTTTGTTTCCTTTCCTACCATCCAGGAGTGTTGGGGAAAAAAACGTCTCAATAAAGAAAAAAATCAAGCGTAATTGATTGAACATCAAGTTCTGTCAAGCTTTTGAACTTTGTGCTGCTTTCAACCCGATCTACTGCTTTTGTATCGTATCTGTGTAACGGATTATTTTCTTCCTTTTTGTAAGCATCTTGACATTAACCTCTGTGCTCCTATTATTATAGGTTATAGACATCATATTATTTAATATCTCTATGTCAGATGTCAAATAAATATTAGTTCAACATTCGTCAACTGAGCGTCTGCATGCCGTAGCATGAGAGAAGTAATGTTACTATTAAATCATTGCTTTGATTCAGAATCCCAATTCTTAGATTTAATTTTAGACCCAAGATTTAGTTGCTGATTGCTCAGAAGGTTTTTAAATTGGTTTTTAAGCAGGATTGGGTGATTTAATAGGTCTTGATATTTGTAAGATTAAACCGTCATTTACAGAAAAATCCACTGAAAACTTCCCCGCCGTTTCTTGGAAAATTGTTTGAAAACTTTGAAGAAAATAACTAACTGTGACTTGGATCTCGGTGGTCCTTACCTAAAACCTGGCATAATACAGCGGCGTCTGTCTCTCAGCGGCGCGAATATATTTTCTTGGTCTCAATTAATGTCTCCCAGGAATAGTAGGCGTTTTATAAGAACGAGCTAAAAGAGTCTCGGTCCACTGGACCAAAGATTTCAGTTATCCAACTGAGAATCTGTAGTTAGTCTTCTGGGGGATGGTACTAAATTAAGTAAAAGGGATATTACAAAAGATGTACTTTACGCATGGGGTGAAGATCATCCAGAACCTTTTGCTGGTTTCAACATGTCCTCGGAAGCCTTTTAAAGGTTCCAAGATTTACTCCGTGTTTACGTGACGTTCCAAATAACTTCTACTTTTCCAAACAAATTGTGACTGTAGTTCTTTCTTTGGCATTCCAGAGCCACATTTATTGGGATGTGAGAACATAATTCTGCCAAGACAAAAAAAAAAAAAAACATCCATCTAGAGATCTGACATATTTCTTAAAGGGGATGTTGTTTTTTTTTCCACTCAGGCATATGTATACACATCTTATAATGTAAATCTCCAACATCGTGTTTCTTGAGGACAAATGATAAAGAACAGCAGTAATGGTGAATTGAAAATGCATTCCTTGTAATTTAATATTTGTCAACAGCTGTTACATTTTTGGCCGTTTCATTGCCTACATTAAATGTCTCTTTATCTGTTGGGCCCTTCAGTATACAGTTCGGCATACGACTCCTGGACTTAATCTTAAAATATCGTGGGCTACTGCTGAAAATGCCAGTGATCTGAACTGGGAGGGCAAACTAAAACTTTAAAGTTCTCTAAAATAAATCAGACACGAGCTGAAAAGATGATAAAACGCATGCCCTGCAGTATCCAGAAAACTCTCTGTGCTTCCTAGTATGACTAACCATTTCTTCTGAAATAAGGACTAAGTTCAATTTAATTGAGTTCAATTAAAGAATTTTTTTTTTTAATCACGAAGGGAACATAAATGCCGTCATAACTCATATCATCCAAATACATTCTCCGGTGTTTGTCAGCCTCGCAACAACTCTGAGGGATGTTGACGTCGTTGCTATGACGGTCTAATAGTTCAATATCTGGGCAGCAGAGGCAGTATTCCACGGTGACACATCCTCGATGGCACTACCAGTTGTTGGCAAGCATGGCTAATCCGCCTCGTTTGCTTTTGCTGCTCCTCTTTAAATCTGTCTGATTGCGTGGTTTGGGATTTAGAGGTTTCATTTTATTGTTAAACCTCCTAACACACAAGCCAGGTAAATACGTTGCTTGTCGTCTTGTTCGAAGTGAAACAGCTCTGCAAACAGTGGCTGCTTGGAGCCGAAGAAAGCCTGTTGTTTAAAACGCTGAGTTGATGTTTTTTTTTTTTTTTTTTCCCTTCTTGTTTGTTTACTAGTTATTGCCAGAGACCGTTAAAAGTTTCATGATCCATCTTTAACTGTGTTTACTCAAGAGCTTAAAGTGTGTTTACAGATGCAAATTTAAGTGTGCGCGCGATTCGTGCCCCTTGAGAGGCTCCTTCCTGTTCTCTCCCAGGGGCTGAATCAGTGCGGCAGTATGAAGTGCAGTGGATGTTACATCACACATTACACAACTCATCACACTCTGAGGAGGCCGAGGACAGGAAGAAAGAGCGGGCTCACAAAACAGTCTGCTGCAGTTGTTTGTGTGACAGACATTTAGCAGAAAGTAAAAGCAAGCGGACCGGGCAAAAAGGGAAAAAAAAAAAAAAAATGCAACGTAAGCCTTTGCATAGGCTCTTGAGGTCTTTCACATTTTGCTACAAATAAACACTTCAATAGATTTTGGCTCGTAATCCCAACTGGAATGGAAATATAAATGGTTTTCAATCCATTTTACAAGGAAATGTCCCAAAACTGTGGAACCCATTTGTTTCTCGAGGTGTTTGCCCTTAAATTAAAGCCTTAAAACGTCTTAAATTAATTTTTAGAAAAGCAAGTTAGCCTTAAATATATTCATCTAAATTTAGTTGTTTTTTTTTTCTCTCCAGGGATTTCTCAGACAGGTAAAAGTTTGTCGCATGCAGACATCTTCACTGCGTTGTTTGTGTTACCAGGCTATTGGTAATCAGCTGCTAACATATGTCTGATATGTCGCTATAGCTAACTGTTTTCCCTCTAGCGTGGCCGATGGCGTAAGTGCAGATTTATTGCCAGTTGGCTGAATGACAACTGTTTTTGCCAGTGGCTGACTTCTGCTGCCAACTCATACAGGGCTACATTCAAAATCATTTTCAGGCTGTGCACTTAACATTTGTTTGAATTTGTTTGTTGTAGTTTGCTAATATTTTATTTATGAATTCAACTAATAGATCAGATCTGGAATAAAAAAGGGTTCTCCTTTCCATGTGTGCTTCACCAGATAAAAAGCCCCGATGTCTACTACGCTGCAAAAGAAGGAGAAGGGGAAAGTAAATGAATCATCCAGGGATTTTAGATTTAGTTACAGATTGAAAAGAGTGCATGACCTAGAAGTCCGAAACTACACCAGAAAACAGTGAAGCACATTACTCTGGGAGATTAGCCACTTTAAATCTAGCGACAGTCGCAGGGCAGCAAACCCATTTAGGCTCATTTGTCACCATAGTTGCTCCCTGAAGGCCCCTTCATTGTTGCTAGACGTGTCGGGGCCACGTAAAGTTTGAATTAGACCAGGCGCCCGATTAAAACCACTGGGGTAAAATTAGGCATGAGGCCTGGCTTTCTCTCACAGCCTGTTTTTTTTTTTTTTTTTTTTAGGGGATCAGACGACATTTTAAAGTTATTGGAGGGCTAATACGCATGATTAACACAGCTGATTATTGTGAAAATGGAGGTGCATTTTATTGGCCTCACCTTAAGGGGTCCGGGCTGAAGCTTGGGGGGAACAGTGTTCAGTAGTTTACTTGAACAAGCTCACTCAAGGTCCAGTGAGGAATCATAATGCCTTATTTAACGCTTGCTGTGTAGATAGCATGCAGTGAACTGTGGCTGAACTGTAAGAGCTCAGAGCTGGAAGCTAACAGCCTATAAAAGTTGTTTGAAATACAGTATTTGTGGGAGCTTTTTTTTTTTTTTTTTTTTTTTTAATTTAGTTTTACCCATGAGACAAAGCGTCCAAAGCAGATAATAAAACACATTAAATAAAGAATTCATTTGCAAACTTTTTGCTAATTTGGATTGTTTATAAAAGCAAAAATACAAAAATTCGTCATGAATTCATGGCAAACATTTCTACAATTTCCAAAGCTTCACATCTACAAATTTGGGGGAAAAAAAATGTATCTGAAGACCTGGATGGACATAGGGGGCTGCACAGTGGCGCAGTTGTTGCCTTGCACCAAGGAGGTCCTGGGTTCGATTCTTTCTGCACGGAGTTTGCATGTTCTCCCTGTGCGTGGTCCAAAAACATGACTGTCAGGTTAATTGGTCTTTCCAAATTCTCCCTAGGTGTGTGTGTGTGTGTGTGTGTGCATGGTTGTTTGTCCTGTTTGTTTCTGTGTTGCGTTTCTGTGTTGCCGTGCGACAGACTGGCGACCTGTCCATGGTGACCCCAGAGTGCAGCTGGAGATAGGCACCGGCAACTCCTGACCCCATCAGGGATAAGGGTGAACAGAAAATGGATGGATGGGATGGACACATATACAAAATGACTTTTTCCATTCCTAATTTTTCTTTTCCATTCTCAAAAAAATTATTTCATATTTCACACTTTTCCAAACGTTTCTGAAAACAGGCAGGACATGACGTGATTGATGTTCTGTTGGCCTTTTAAAGAGAAACAGGTTCAGAAAAAGACCTTCGTAAATAATAATAATAATAATAATAATAATAATAATAATAATAATAATAAAAAGGGGTCTGAAAACACTTGCGTTGACTAATTGGACCAGTAGCCGTGGTGATGGAGTGACATCACGCCGTCATAAATAGGTGATTCATCCGGTTGTTGCTCATGGGAACGTTTTAATTAAATGTCCACACCCATCCTGGCCTGCAATTAGTTACCAGTTGAGGGGCTGTTATCAGTGTTTACGATGTGTTGGAGGTACAGGAGGCAGGCCTGTTGTTAGCCCTCTGGGTCAAGGTCAGAGGTTAAGGAGGGGGGGAGGAGCTGACCAGAGCTGAATTGAACAACCTGGAGGAAATTATGGCAGCCAGTCTTTCTGCTGTGACTGTTTGTGTGCTACTTTCACCACAAAGGTCATGTTTCTGGTTGTGTTCATCTGGTAGTTTTCATTCCTGTCTGGATTTGACACACAGGAATGAAACAGACAGGAAGCCGCAATCCTTCAGCGGCAAAGTCCGGCAACTTCTGGACGTGTCCCCTGGTTTTGATCCCCTTCCCTCCATCCAACTCTGCTGTTGTGACCTTGGGAAAGATACTTTGCCCACCTTGACTACTGGTGGTGGTAGGGCTGAAGGCACTGGTGCAGTCTGTTGCTACAACCCAGTGGCTTGCCACCCTCAGTGTGTGAATGTGTGTGTGAATGACTGAATGAAGTGTGAAGTCTTCTGGACTTGATAAAGTGCCGTACAAGTAAAGTACGCAGGCAAGCTCTACGGAGCTAACATTGGACTCGGGTGTGCTAGAAGTTAGTCCCTGACGACTGCAGTTTGAGATCACTGCGTATCTCGATATGCATTGTGGAAAGTTGATCGGCCCGCATTCCACGACAGCTCAGGAGTTAAACTAACATACGTGTTTTTGGACTGTGAGCGGAAGCCGGCGTACCTGGAGAAAGGCCATAAAAGCCCCAGGAGAACATGCGATCTCTCTGCAGCAAGACCACTGTTGGTAAATCAAACTCAGGACATTCTTGCTGCAAGGCAACAGTAAGAACAACTGTAGTAGTTTTGAATAGTCAAGGAGGAAACAAACACAACACTTCCACGTTAGCTTAGCTTGTTAGAAACAACTTTCTCCTGACAAACCAAGGCAATAAAATAAGGGCTGTTCTGCTCAGATAAGAAAAATGCAAACACATGTTTACGCAACATGTGTGGCATATTTGGAAGACGCTCCCTGAGCATTTGCAATACCTGTTAATTCAAGGCAAAAGGCACCGGAGGTATCGCTCTGGATTAAACATCTTTCTGTCTCATCTGTCTTGGTCTGTTTTCAGTGTCTTTGCAGAGGTTCTGCGTATAGCCTGCCTTTCAGCGCTCTGATGTCAGATTTTATGGAGACGTATACATTTTCTTGATATGAGGCTGATGATTCCCTGTCCAGACTAGCGAATACAAAAGGACCTCATATTCATCAAAGGGACAAATGTTTGCTTGTTTTGTGTGAGCCGTAGCGGCGACGGTGTGATCGGCCAGCATTCCACAACAGCTCAGGAGAAGATGGAGTTGGACAGGAGTTTTCTCAGAGGGGGTCCAATCTATCAGTGCTGAGGGAGGACAGTTGACACAGCATCCATCAGAGCCACATCCTGCTTCAGCGGCCTTTTCAAGAGGGAGCTTGGAGTGTGTGTAAAACCTCACTGTGTCTGAAAAGCCAGCAAACCCATGACACAGGAAGGTCCTGAATCAAACGGACTTAAAAGAACAATCCATCCACCAAGAACTGTGTGCTTCACGAATTCATTGTACCAGTTTTCCAGTTTATGGTTTTAAACGAGGAAAACTTCTTGGACACGGGTTACTTCGAGATTTGACAAAAGCGATTGGTTTTATCAACTATCCAGTGGATGTTGTTGGTCTGATTCTACATTGAATGAATATGAATACTTCTCAATAATACCAGAACCCTGATGATACAATACAGGGCAAATAAGTAGGTGTGACTGGCCCCCTGGGTAACACTTGTCTGAGACACATAGAAGAGACCGCTGATCGTTCTGTCTGAACAACGTATAATCATGAAAAGATGTCGACATGGAGACGTCTACTGATCAATCAATCAATCAATCAATCAATCTAATTTTATTTGTACAGCACATTTCAGCAGCAAGGCATTTCAAAGTGCTTTACATAACAAACACAAAAACACAAAGTCATGCAACAGAGAATCAACAATCAAAACAACAATCAACATTAAGTCAAGTGCCATAACAATGCAAATAAAACATGTTTTATATTTAACCTACAAAACTCAGTTACTGATGGCTACGTCTGGCTGAAAGGTGGTTGGGGTTGATAAACTGGGAAAGTCAAACCTGATTTTTAGCGTCTTTGGATGGAACCCGTGGGCTAAAAAGATACATTTCACCACGTCCTTATGGGCTAAATAAAGACATGGAGTGTCAAACCCTAAAAATAAATTAAAATAACATTTTTTAGAGAATCAGTAGCCTGGCCATTTCTTTTCCACGCAGTTCCGCTTGATTCTCATCCCCCTTCAGGGATCCGTCTGGGATTTTGCCCTTTGAGAAACACAAACGGTTATGATCTTTTCTGTTGTGTAAGTAAATATCTGGCTTTAACTCTATATTAATGCACTGCAGAGGCTGACCTAGCTCAATCTGTAAGACAGAGTCCCTTTGAGTAAACCTTTTACTAACTGTCAACAGCGACTGTAACTTCCAGCTTCCCTTCAAACAAATTAACCGACTATCACTTGTTTCTGAAACAGCTGGAGGTCTATTTGTCCTCGTGTTTACTGGAGGCTTTTCTCGTTGCATTGACGCATGTAGTTGCACTGGCCTGTTACCAGGTGTGAAATTGGGTTAACGGTAAGGCAGGGCGCCGCCGAGGGCCAACATGTGCCTCGAATCTGCGCTCCGAAAGCGAAGTCCAGACGTACGCAGCGACTTGAAGGGGGAGCGAAGGGGGCAGGTGACGTCATGCAGTTGGTTTGGGACATTTTATCGCACATGGTTTCTATATCAGTCAGCTGCTGTTTAGCTGAGAGCATGGGAGTGGAGCGGGGCCGGGTTCTGAATGAGGCATGTGCAGGCACATCTGCAGATAACTACCGCCAGGCTCGACGTTGACTCCGCATGCAAACCTGTTGTTACTTCATCTCAACTCGACCCAACGAGCGACCCAACTCAAACAAACAGCGTTAAGAAGGCCAGAGAGCCACAGGGTTCCTGAGCGTTTACTGTGCTGCACCTCGCACCGCTGATCATTAGTTTAGGCGCAAAGGAGAGGAGCAAATTATGCATCGGCTTCAAAACACTTTCAAGGCACATATTTAATTTTGTCAGCAGATGCCTAGAATAAAGCAGGTCAACATTAGGTTCAAGCTATTTTTTTGTGGCTTGTTTAATATTCTCAGAAGACTTTTGTTAGGTATTTATATTTGAATATTAATAATTTTCTGAAAGGAATAACTCAGAATTCAGTCAAGTAGACGGCGTTCACTTTATGTTTTCATTTAAATTAAATCCAGGTGAGTTTGTCCCTAAATTTGAAAATAACATAAAGTCCAATACAATTAACCATTGTACTGGCTAAAATGAAAAAATGTTATCATTGAAAACAATTTTTCCTGAAACTTTTAAAGCGTTGAAATGTCTCCTTTGGGTTAGCATTTGTGAAGAAGGATATGATTATTTACACAGAAAGTATAGATCGGAGGCAGCGTGTCGTCAGCGACCTTCCCGAATCAAACGGAAACAGAACTGAATGTAAAACATTTCTAGTCGTAGTAACTGTTTGATGTAAAAGCGGGACTAGAAAATGAAATATTGTAGCGGTTCAGGATTTTATAGATGTTTTTTTTCTCTGTCTTATTTTCTATTTAGGAAGAACGGGTTGAATCTTCCATTCTCCTTTGGTTTCACAGGAACGTTCTCTGCGGCTCATGGGCTTCTAGCTCCATTTCCTGTCTAAATAATCATCCGTTTCTGTTTAAATAACTACCTAATACTAATGTGCTGATGGTTTAGAGGTTCATAAAACACCATCTGCATGGGCTGCTGCGAAATATTTCAGATTGGAGTTGTTTTAACAGCTAACTAGCCAACAGTTTCGACCTCTGGGACCAACTAATCTGCATTTATAGAATAAAAACACCAATGAGGAATGATGTGGAGGAAAGATATTAACTGTATATAACTAGAAGTACCAACTCTAACCTGTTGCTTCACACTGCCGATCGAAAAGCGTCAGCGCTTTTCTCGAGCTAGAGTTGGGCCCAAAACTATTCCTATTGCTGGTCGAGTCTAACAGAGTCTGCGGAGAGAAATTAAGATTCGGGACAAATCGAGGTCTGCAGCCGCTGTAAACCTCGATGCTTTGTAGAGCAAAATTAGCCGCTGATCTCACCGGTCTGAGTCTTCGCTCATCTTTTTACTCACCTTTACGGTTCTACAATGTACTGGTGAACATCGGAGCAACAGGTAGCAGACACCGAGGGATCAATCTGAAGACGTTTAGTTTTCTCCCTCAGAACAGCTCCTGTTTCTACCCGGCCTGTTTTTAACATCACATCATTTCACCACTTTTGCTCAACATCCACATTCCCAGATGCAGGCATGTGACCCGAAAACAGGACTCCAGCACCGCCACGGTATTTCAACCCCACTTTTAAAACAAATGCTGAAACTGACGGTATTTAGACACAGACAGAAAGAGACGTGTGCCACGTTATTATTTATTTATTTTTTTCCCCGCTTTTAATTTTACCAACCGAACTGGGCGACTTTGTCTCGTTAAAATTCACGGCACAGTTTCAGAGCTTTACCAGAAGCCGTAATTATGACTGGCTGCGTGGAGCGGGCCGTCCGAAGGCAGAGGTCGCTCTGGGTGAGTTCAACCAAAAGCGAATGGATTCAAAAGCCGCAAAAACACAGCTCCACAAACACATGGGTGCGCATACAAATGCTTCTCTCTCGTTCTGGTTTCGGGACAGGGGTTAAATTTGCTCTTCCATGTGACGAAAAGGTTCAGTACAACCAGCTGACCCTCGGTTTCCCCGGCTACCACCGTTTGCATACCTAACATGGCTACAGTCATGCGAGCGCAATCAGCAGGACCACCACGCTCCACAGGAAAAGATATCCACAGCACTACCAATGTGGATTATTGTGTCCGCTCTTGAAATATGGTCTATTGTGCCAAGTTGTTTGGCTATGAGCCCAAAACCTAGTTTTGTTCATAAAACTGATGTCATTGTTCACAACTTCTGCTTCTGTTTGGCGATTAACCCTGTTGAAATTCAACCAAAGAAATCGATCTGAATGGTAAAAAATCCCAGACAGATCACTGAAGGGAAATGAGAATCAACTGGAATTGCATAAAGGAAGACCCCGGCCATTATCAACCCTGAGAACAAATGCGCTTGTTGACCTTGAAGAGGAAGAACTCGGTGTGTATGGACAACCCTTTCTCCGACTGGTGCAACACCTCCGTCATCCTGTTTGGGTTTTACTGGAAGTTTCTCTGGCTGACAGCTGAATAAAGAAGGTAAGACAGATGTCTTCAGAAAGCAGAGACGTCTGTTTGTGGAGGTGGAGACGGATTGATGTATGGAGAGCGAGCGGGGGGAGAAGCTGAGTGCAGAACACCAGAGAATGTGATCAGTCGGACAGAAGAAGAAGCTCTGCATTTGATCACCAGTCAAAATGGACCCAGCAGATAAGAGCCGGCGCAGACATGTCCAACACACCGACACAGCCCTCTCTTTGAAATCTTTATTTCCCAGGGCTCTGCTTCCACACACACGCACGCTCAGAAACACGGACCGGGCTGAACTTTCTCCCCCCGGGTCAGTCAGTGAAAGAGGAACAAAGTGGTATCTATGTTCTGCCGTTCGTATTTGTGTTGGAGGCGCCACGCGTCCTGAGCTCCACGTTGGCTCGAGGTAATTACACCTATACCCCACCAATATCCCCTCCCATTACTGCTCTCTAATGAGTCTCACTGCTCGTACACACACACACACACACACAACACACACACACACACACTACTTTGTCGGGGCAGTGGAGCCCAGTGACAACATCGGTTAGCTTCATCCTGTCACGTCAGGCTTGCTTGTGTTATTCTGCGGTCAGATTCAAATCCCCTCCCCAGGTTTCATCGGCCGAGCGTCACTTGCTGTACGCCGGACAGCTAAACTCTGGTTGTGACACTATTCAGAAATTTTATTACAATGTTTGGACATATTTGTGAAGAATAATATACCTGAGAAGTAAGAGAAGTGAAGAGCAGAGAGCTGAGGGGCAACAGTGGAGGGCAGCAATTTTTTTTTTTTTTTTTTAAAGGAGCAGTGTTGTGTAAAAATCGACATTTTTTGTTATAATGTCATTCCCTCGTTATAAACATAAAGGGTTTGAGAAACCCTTTAATCTCCATGGCAACCCTTCGGTTGACCAAAGCACCTGAGTGGACCTAGCCCTGCGTTTGACGATGACATTGGTCCTCAGAACTGCAGTTTGTGAGCCTCTGCCTCACAGACCTCCCCTCCACACAGCTCCTTAAGACTAGCTAGTAGCATTTAGCAAACACCTGATGGAATTACACATCTGCTGAGCCCATTATGCAAGCTACGTCTCAGTGCAGAGCTGGTAAAAATGTTTTTCAGGAGCTTATAGAGGAGAGATGTTGAGATGGAGGAGTTTCAGAAAGCTGGAGTTTCTTGAAGAAAAAAATGACAAAGACAAGGTGAAAACTCACAAAGATATTTGATATAGATTTTTATAACTGAAAATAACTGTGACACGATTGTGCCATAAAACTATTTGAGGAGAACACATACTGAGCCTTTAACGCTTGCTAGTCTGACAGACTTGGTTCTTTTGTGGACGAAAACTGGAATGTTTGTTCCATTTCAAGCTGGTGTGGTTCACGTTCACACGGCACCGTATCAAACCAATGTTTGAGCGGCCTGTTCCCCTCCTGGCCTGTGGGAGCGCCGCACTGAAAGAAACGACAGAAGAACCTCTGAAGAAGACGGGGAGCACGACTTCCTTCTTCACGACACGGAAACTAAAATGCAGAAGCGTCATATTTTAGCGGTTGGAGGATTTTTTTTGGGCAAGAAACCATGGGCCACTTCTTCAGCGAGCGCTAGACTTGTTTGTTACCCAGAATGCTGTGCGCTACAGTGCTTGCTTTGGACAATTACCAGTGCACATGATTCTCAAAGTGATAAATGCTATTGCTAGCACCATGCTAGCATCCTTCTTGGGAATGCTGAATCACTTATTCATTTATTTTTGTCAGTTTATCAAATGGAATCCTGGTAAAACACACCGATTACCTTTTTTTTTTTGTGATAAAAGTCAAAAAGTTTAAGAGCTTTGAATTCTTCTGCACAGCACATACGTGCTCTGGTGAGTCTCAAGACATCCGTGGCTGCATGCGTCTCATTTTTGGATTCCTCCACCAAGCGCGCTCGTTTGATGACTTGATGTACTTTCTGTTCTGTGCTTTATGGCTTGGAAAGGTCCAATAAAGTAATAAATGACTGATGAAATATGCAGTCAGATTCCATCACCGCACTCCCGCGTCTCATCTGCGCAGCACGGATCAAAGCCCGGCTAACCGCCATCGGTTGCCGAACGAGCACAGTCTGTTTGTACCCGTCGGTCCCTGGGATCTGGAGTGATTTGTCCTGTTTAAGCCGTAGCAGTAGATCATAACGCCGCGATAGTCCCGCTGCGACTTCTGTCTGAGCGGCCGAGATCTGAGATTGGGAAATTTCAAAACACAGGAGGAGCTCATCCTGTAAATCTCAGAAACTGGAAGTTGCTAATCTAACTTCCCAAAGTTAATTTACTTTCCATCAAATCCAGACCTAAGACTTTACTTGAGTCTGTGTTACTTGTCTTAAACTTGTGAAGTATTTTTTATTTATTTTTTTACCTTTTCTGTTTAATGAGCTCAGGCGCAGAGAAACACATGTGGAGACGCCGCGCCAAAGATGGGAAAACAGTTCTGGTAGACAGCGGGGTCAGATTTTACATGCCGTCTAATAGCAAATCCAGCTGACTCAAGCAACCAATCCTCTTCTGTTAAACTACACAACACACACGCTCATTACCGGGCATGCTGCACGTTGTTACGTAAATCAGGATGCGTTTAAAAGCCGCGTTGAAGCTCTGCAGGGGAAATGTTCAAAGGCCGTATTTGCAACTGGCAAACACGGCTCTGATGTTGTCACTCAAGACTCACTGAAAGATCTGTGGCGTTGCATAACACAGTGAGGGAGCAGGACGGCCGGGAAGCAGAGTTTTGGTTCGACTCGCCTGTGAATTAGACACTGATCTCTGGTTGGTCCCTTGGATTCAGCTGCAAATTGGAAATATTCTAATAATGTTTGCCAGGAGTTTATTTTTGCAGTAACTGGTTTGTCTAGAGCTACTTTCCCGAAACCTTAAGATTAATCTCTTCTTCAACACACCTGGATGGAGTCATTGGTTCATTGCAAGGATACATCAATGCAGCAGATCATGATGTCAACAAGTACTTTTTTAAGGGTTTTTTTTTCTTTTTTTTGGCTCTAGCGGCTTTTTTTGGACTGTAGTTGCATTTCCTCTAACAAATATGCGCATTTTGCTAATGTTGAAAAAACAAAACAAAAAAAAACACAACTTTGCAATTGCAGTGCTTCCATTAAATACCTAATAAGATTAAAATCACAAGTCAATAAATTTGTTCATGCAAGAAGTCATTAAAAATCATGGCAGCCATGTTGGGGTCTTATTCAGGTCTTCAAGAGACACGACTCCATGTACTTGGGAGCAGCTAAAAATGTTTTCTTTAATAAATTTTCATCATTTCAATTTGCGCAACAGGTGATCTGACAGCCTGTGGCAATTAATCAACGAACTGCATGATTCTGTCTATAGAAACTTCACTTTCCATTTTAATTGTTGTTTTTGTTGTTTTGATTACTTATTGGACATTTAAAATGTCTTCCAGTTTCAGTGTTGAATGTTTTTTTATCTTTCAGAGGATTTTTTTTTTTTTGCGTCATCATGCCATCATATGAGTTGATATTATTGTTTATCGCAATAAGTTCTGGGGCAATTTATCAAAATTTGTTATCATGGCAAGTCTAAGCCATTTTCTCTAATAAATTTTAAAATAGGGCATTTCAAAAGTGTTTACCACCGTCTCAATAATCAGAGAGAAACTCCTAGTGGAGTATTTGTCATGTTCAGACAGGAGATCTAATCTTTAAAGCTCTTCGCTGTTTATTTGTCAGACTCATGTTGGGAGGTCAATATCGGTTCCAGGAAAAAAAAAGTAAAAAAAAAAAAAAAAAAAAAAGAATGGTATTTGCAAAACTAAAAGTTCATGTTAACCCTAAATCTACCAGGTGTGTGAATAATTTTGGCCTCAGCTTTCTGTGTTCCTTACAGTGTGATCAGTGTTGCATCTCATGCCCAGAGGAGGCAGTTCTCATTATAAGTGCTGACAGTTGAGATGCGTTTTTTTTCTTTTTCTGTAGCGAGCTAACTCACCACATGAATAAGTCGGGGTAAGCAGGGGGATAAAGGGCTCGTGTGTACTTTACACTAACTATAACTTGCTTCATTAAAGTCCACACGCACACATGCAACCTAATCTGGCTGGATAATACGGCGCATTAAAGAGGATCCAGACAAACGGCCACCCGTTGTGTAACCAGAAACCTGAGCAGATCGTTTAGGGTCTGCACTGGAATTTCCAACGAGAGCTCTACCTGAAAATACTTCAGGCTCATGTGTCTCATTCACACACACACACACACACACACCCACCTGCATGCACACAGTTTGAACAAAGGTATAAAGTTCAAGTTATCAAAAATGGATTTAATTGCATTCTTTTACACATTTTTATTGGAGCTTAAAAAAATGTAAGTTCCAAAAGTTTTTACTTTTAAGACCTTCTAAAACATTTGTTTTGTTTTTTTTAATATTATTGACACATGATTGTTGTGAAATCTGCGAAAACAAATATAAACATTTAAAGGGGCAGAATTATGTCAAATTAACATTTTTGAGCTTTACAACATGTTATAAAGTTATTCCCTCATCAAAAACATACACGAATTGCTGCCTTAACTCTGTCATGCATGTTTGAGAAATCCTTTAAGCGGCTCCTTCAGACTAGCAAACACCAATTAGCAAACACGGGGTGAAACCGCATATCATCACGAGCTACTTCTCAGTGCAACGCTGGTAAAAAAATATTGTTAAAGGGTTAATGTAGGAGCCATGTTATGATGACTTCCTGGAGGTGGAGTTTCAGAAAGAACAGGAGTTTCTTAAAGAGACAGAGGCCCAATTTCAAGTCATTAAACTACAAAATCTTCATTGTAAATCATATATATATATATATATATATATATATATATATATATATATATATATATATATTTTATAACAACAACTGGAGGTAGCACTTACTTGATTGTACTGAAAAAACTCATACATACAACCTAGCAAAACCAGACAAAACTTTCAACCAGTTGAAACAACACTAGATTTTGTCAAATTGCACATTTGGGAACTGGTGAGCATTTTGGAAGATACATGGTCCACTGGTGAAGTCCGCTGGTATTTAGGTGCCCTTTACTCTCACACTCTGACCTTTTCTCGCCGTTCTGACTGAGTGACTGAAGGATACCGGACAATCCCTGTTAGACCATCACATGTTGCTCTCTGTCAAGCCCTTCCAGTTCTGGCAAATTCTATCACCTACCTCCTCATGGCTGGTAGGCATGTGTATCACATTACACCAAAAGTCCTACTTGATTGCTTAACTTTCTTTGTCAATGAGTGGAAATTCTTTTTTGCGATGTTATAGGAATCATGTATGGCAAAAGACTTTGATATTGCCTTCTGACAGTAATGACATGAAGTCTTTAAGACTTTTGGGTAAAAAAACCCCCACTATATCATGTTCTCTGTAGTCCGTTGTCACTTCGCATTACAGCAGAAAATGCACAGAAGCTCTTAGTGTTGCCTCCAACCCTAACCTTGTTCTACTTCAACTGCCCAAGATTTAACCAACATCAGGTTACGTCTCTGCTTATGCTAATATAAGTGGATGTTCATTTGGGCTTTGACGTTAAAGAAGAACTTATGTTCGTCCCAGACATGGGAAAAGAAAAAAGAAAAAAAGAGCCCCGCCAGTGTTGACACTGGTAAACACCCTGGATGGATGAAACCGGTATGGAATGGAACCGCAGTGTGGGGTAATGATAGATAATCGCTATGTTAACATGGCGGATTACATGATTCAGCCAGTGGAAGATGGCAACGAAACCCTAAACCAGATGGAGAGGGGAAGCACACACGGCAAGTTTACCATATACAAAAAGCGAATGTTCAACCAAGGCTTGTCCACCGTAATGAATGGAACAAACACGTTGAATGCGTTTAACCTTCCACCTACTCGCTCATCCACCTCTACGCTTTCAATGAAGGGGCTCCTTTTTTTTTTTCTTTCCAGTAACCTCTTCTCTTTCCCTTCCCGTAAAGGCTACTTTGTGTATACTTAGCCTTTACACCAGAGAAGGACATGGAAACTGACAAAAAATAAAAAATAAAAATAAAGGAAGGAAACCTAGGGGAAAAAAGGAAGATGGAACAATTAGTCATGTATGAACTGGAACAAAACATGACAACACATTCAAAGCCGGGGCACAGTGGCTAGAAATAGTGGACATGCTGAATCCATTATCACCAACTGCAAAAAAAAAAAAAAAAAAATCTACGGTCCTTTCCGGCTGCCAGTTTGAATTTTATTTATTTAATTTACGGCCTAAAATGACCATGTCACACGTCGACCTACATAAAGGCTTTGAATGAAAAGGAATAGTTTGAAGAAAAAAAAAAAAAATCTTACAGACGCGTTGCAACGTGACGTCACATATGCAGCATGCTGCTTTAGCTGCTCGCCAACAGTAACTACCACTGGTACAAACTGTCCAGTCATCAATGTAAACGTATGATATATAAAAGGAAAGAGGCATCAGTGCTTTGCTAGCAATTGGTAATGCTATGACAACTGGATAAGGTTTTAATTAAGAAAAAGTAGTGAGGTAGAGTGAAGTAGGTCAGTTTTGCTAGCTTGACTTTGACAACCTTAACTCGTAGATGTGCTGCAGAATTCAGTATTTTGGTTCACTTATAAAAAAACTCAACCCACACACCAACTCTCTGGCAGGAGTTTAAATTAGCTGATCTACCACCGCTGTGTTCAGACGATCGCTTATTAATAATCGCAAAAATAAATATCGAGCCCGAAAACATGATACTCTAATGGACTGAATGTTCTGCTCTCTGCGTGTGAAATGTTTGTCTTTTCTGGTATTGAACTCTGATACACTTGTGGAGTTGTTGTCAGTCAGTTGCTATGACAATGGGTCTGCGTGTAGCGTAGCGGATAAAGAGGAAAAGGAAGACTGAGTGGCTCTTAGTTGTTCTTCAACTGCTATTCTGCTCTATTTGTTCCTTTTCGGTGGTGCACTGCACTAAATTAATGACACCAACATATCCGGGTTTTATTCAGGTAATGGAATAGTTCTACTGCTGCAGAGCGGCAATGGATGGCAGGTAAAAGAACTGTCATTAGGCCCGCCAACATTTTCTGATGTAAACATGCAGCGTTACTGTTTACCAGCCCTCCAATCATATCTTTTTCCAGTCTGCTGCTGTATAAATTCTTGTGATCAGGCAGCAACGTGACCTCACCAGCTGGGTCGTTAGCGAGCGGCGTGGCCATTGGCTGCTGGTCCCGGCGACGTTCGGGTTATGGCTCCTGCTAAATCTCCAAGGAGGGCTGTAACAGTGCAGAACAACAACAGGGCCGGTGCTGTGTTTAGTCTCCGTCTGTGGGGGCTTACAGCAGATTCCACGCTTTGAAACGAGACCCCACTTTTCCAGCAGAGACTTTAAGACTCTCTCGCAACTTAGCTTATTACGTCTCGGTTGACTTTCCGTCCGTTTTCCAAGACACGCCAACATTCGGCTGATTACGCCCTGGACGGCAAAGCAGCCGATATCCGCTGCCTCTCGTATCAGTCCGGCCCATCTCCCGCTGAGGCGTCGCACTCGTTTGGGCGTGTGCAGGAAAAAAAAAGTGATGGATGAAGAATGAGCTGAACCTCGTAGCTTTAATCTGAAAACAAAGACTCGCCCCAGGATTGTTGCTGTTTTCTTTGGACCGTTTCTTTGACTACAAACAATCCAAACGCTATGTATGAGTCCCATTGGACCCAAGGGTACATTTGCCACCGGAAGTAGTTACAAGATGTCTGCACATGAACTTTCAGAGTCTGCAGGTGATAGAGGCCGCTTGGCTGGAAGTTGTCTTAATTGACTTTTGCCTTAGAGGTATTTTGCAGCATCACACTCCCGGTTCTGTGACACAAAATGTCGTCAGTTCATGTCACTTTTGTTGCAGGTGCTTCTGAAAAGAAGGACAAATAAAACCTTAAAAAGGTCAAAATTTTGTTTTGTAAGAACACTTCTTACTGGTGTGACCCTACAGATCTGTGGGTTGCCATGGATATATTCAAAATTTTCTTCTGGCATTTTATTGTTGCTTTGGATGCATCCTCACACTTAATGGGATGCTAATGATGTAATGAAGTATTTGGAAATGTGAATAATTTCACGAATGCCGACAAACATGCCACTCTCATCTGAAGAAAAATAGCTCAAGACCATGATGGTCATGTTTCAGCGATTGCATGCTGTTCCATTTGATAACCTCTTGGTTTTATTTCCATGTACAACTTAACTTAAATGATGCATATGGTTAAAATGCTGAAAGGACGACTGAACTTTTTTTTCAGGTTAATCAGATTCACTACACTTGATGTCAGCTCAATAAGACTGAATATTTAGGTGTGATCAAAATGATGCTTTAAATAATTTTAGTTGGATGAAACTTATTATCTACATGTCTGGTCCTTAAACACTGGTTAGCTTGGCAGTTTATTTTCAAGTGATTTCACGCCACAAACACCAGACGAGGATTGTCCACATTGATTTTTATTGTACATTCCCAACCTGACTCACTGATGGGGTTCACGATCTTTCTGAATAGTAAAAAAAAAGCTCAGCTGTCTGTCAACCAAACACACACACACACTGAACATGTCGTTCTTGTCATGGCAGATATTTTCTGCTTTCCGTGGCTTCTCGACAGCCCGCAGCGCCGCGCCTAAATCGATGTGGAGCCGACGTTTTGGGAACTTCACAGCGATTTACGCAGGGAGAGTCATTCTTGTCAAATCACCTAAAGCGTCTGCGTGCCCTCGAGCTGCGGCAGCGGCTCTGGTGGTGCTGCTGCTCCGCCGTCTCCTCTGTCCTGTTACATAACAGTAGGAGAGACAGCGACCAGGAGCCAAACATCTACAGCAGCTGTGTGCTCTGGGGCCCCGTTTGTAAAGTGACACTGTAAAAAATTAACACCACAACTTTGGATTATTACTCGGGTTAGATGGTCATAAGAGGGAAAAAAATGGGGATTCACTTTTCAGCCATATTTGCATTATATTATTCATTCACTTAGAAATGTAACAGTTTCAAAGTAAATATTTAGTATAATCTTAATATTTATGCTCTGAACTAAATAGTTTGTTTACTAAATGTTTAGTTTGCTAAATTTTTAGTTAGCAAGCTAAATATTCAGTTTACAAAGGAAATATTAACTAAGAGCTAATCTAAATATTTATCTTGAATCTAAACATTTAGTTCAGATGAAGAATTTAGTCACTAACCTAAGTATTAAGTGTGAGCTAAATGGCTTGCTAACTTACTATTCGGCTTGCGCAGCGTTCACCGAGAGAAAGACGTTCTACGCTTTTAATGAGTCAACAACCCAAACACACTGAGCTGAAACGTCAGATCCGAGCAGCTAGGACCCAGTTGGTCTGAGTCTGGTTACCACTGCAATGAAACACAAAACCAGACCCGAGGTTTGATCGAGAAAGAATGAAGAAACGGGGTAAAGGGAAGGAGGGGGTTCAGGGGAAAAAACATGAGCAACGTGGGAAGAACTCAGCCTGGATGATAAAGGGAAAAAAACTGACAAAGCAAATGATGAAAAAAATGTTATAGTTTTAAATATATTGGGGCAATAAAGCCACCTCATTTAGACACAATGGAAACCAGAAGACATTTCAGAAAAATAACCTACTTTGAATCTTCTTTTTATTTTTTTTATTTTTTGTACATCAATGGAATCTGAAATTGTGAATTAAATTACACTGGGTGGCTTTGAAACAACAGCAGTGGGGAGCAGGGGGGAGTATTTGTACACATGTTCCTACTTTACGGTGAACTCTGCTGACGGCGCAGCGGTCCGTCCACAACCGGGGGACAAAGCTAAACTTAATCTACGAGGAGAAGAGGAGAGAATAACAGAACATGTGGCTCTGACAGAAAATCAGCAGGTAGCTCATCAAAAGCGCTCTCAGCGTTCGCCGGGACAGCGTCGGCGTCCGGCACGCTTCGCTTTATTAAAAGATCAGTGCTTTCATCTGCGCTGCTCTGTTTGCCAGCAGTCACCTGCTGGCGTCGTTCACGGTAGCGTCAGCGCGGAGGAGTTTCATCTCCAAGAATCCATGTCGTCTTCATGGACCGGTCCGTCCGAGAACAGCATTCTCTTTACGTACATTAAAAAGGAGAGCTTTGGAGGACGTTGTCTCTGTATGTTGGGTTTCTTTCAAAAGAAATGGTTTCAAACCATAACTGGGATTTATCCAGGTTCATGTTTCTGATCTGTCTCACATTTAGGAACAGGCAGCTGCTGGTACACATTAGAGTTTTCATGATGCTAACATTTCAAACTCGACACAGATACCAAGAAAAATGTAATACTTAATACAACTTTCAGAACTGAAGGAACATTATTTTTCTTTTTTTTTTCTTTTACAGTCTTTCTAATAAAAAGCAAAAATAAATAAAAATCAAGCATTAACTGCAATGTGTAGCTAGTCTTATTATGTGCTTCAGACAATATATTTATGTTTCTGTGCAAACTTGGTCTAATTATGCAATATTTAGTCTAAAAACAATCTCAGTGCTGCCCTCTTTTGGCTGAATGGTGGCCACTGCAGTTGAATGTTCCTATTGCTTCCAGTGGTACAGTTTGGATTCCCGGCTCACGTTTAAAACCTCACTCGGTTACGACCCCCCCCCCCCCCCCCCCGTGGCGAGTCCGGAGTGGGCATTGCGAGAGTGTCTGGCGTTGATTAACATCGTCTCTTGTGTGTGTGATTCATTCGCGATGTAGATGAGGAGCGATATAGATCTGCTCTGGCTGGTGGTAGTTTGAACTCTAAATCAGTTGGCGCTCATCAACAGTCATCAGAGGAGACCTTATCGTCTTACTGAGGCGTTGGGAGCGGCTATGAAGGCAACGTTTTGGCGATTTTACAGAAAGGCTGTGAATTCAACACTTTTGAATGACAAACTTCACTTTTGCTAAGTTTGTCCAGGCAACTGTACACAATTTTGCGGACAGTGGCTACAAACAAACACGTCGCTAATGCTGCCAACAAGCTGGTGTGACGCGTGTGATGTGAAAAATGTATTTTACGTTGTAGTTTTGTGAATTACACCGGTTTTAGAACATTTTAGAACAGAAACAACATATGAACCCCACGAATTCCTTGATTTTGACATGTGTACATTTTCTCGTGCGAAATCTGGAAAACAAGATGCAAAAGAGAAAACAAACAAACAAAAAAACAAAAATAAACACAAAGAAAGGACCTTCTCTTAAGGTCTGTGACCTTAAGAGAAGGTCAGAGAGAGAGAGAGCGAAGGGGAAGACCGTTAATGATGTCATTCTCCAAGGTAACACCTCTGGACCTGTTAAAGTTTCCACCCTACACACACACACACACACCTTCACATGCATGTTTGCTGAGCAGGTTCAGAGGTACGTGTTGTGAAAAAAAGGAGGCCCAGACATCCAGAGAGACTGTTTGTGGAACTGGGTGGGTCCCTGGGTGTGTGTGTGTCCTGCAGGCGCTGTGCAGCAGCCGTCCGTGGATGAAAACAGAAGCGTGTCACCGGTAGTCCAGTTGGTGAAGTCATGGCTGTTTTTCCATAAAGTCCTGCGTTTGTGTGGACGTGTGTTTTTGGGCCATATGAATCAGCAGTGTGTCGCTCCTGCTTTCTAACGTGTCCATAAAACTTGCTGTCAAAAGTTTTTTTTTTTTTCTCTTACATTGTAAAGATTTTGAGGAGTTGATGGGTACCAGTCGACCACCCTGGTGGTTTCAGGTAACAGTGAGACGAACTGTGTTTCCCTTACAAATGTGCACTAAATTATATCAATATTCTGCTAATGGAAAAAAAAATAAACAAATAAAAAATTTGCAATCAGTCTTTCCATTAAGTAAGAAACACAATTAAAATCACATGTCAATAAGTTTGTTCACACAGTAAGACCTTAAAAAGCCATACTTCCTGCCATCGTCTTCTTCGTGGTTTGTGCCAGTGGTAACTTTCGGTTGTTGATCATGTGACTCGTTTGATGCATAAAAAGTGTTTCCATTGCAATTTTGCTAAATAAACTACCGTATTTTTGGAATTATGAACCACTACTATTTTCTCATGCTTTGAACCAGGCGGTTTAAAGCCCGGTCCGCCTTATTTATGTACGTTTCCAGTTTTTAAAAAAAAACTTTGAGGTGCGCTCCATAGTCCAGAAAATATGCTAATTTCAAAATGGCCAAAAACATCCCCTCCTGGTGCTATTTTTTTTTAAATGGGGAAAAAAAAGTTTTTTAAAAACTGCTGCGTTTCCATTAAATGTATTTATTTTCTAAGTGTCAAATTGTGGATTTATATGGTCAATGGAAACGCAGCGAGTGAAGCTATCTAGAAAGAACTTTGCTTTGTGTCGACACTAAACGCAAAGTAGCAGCAAAAATACCTTTTAGAGCCAAGCGATGAAGGTTTAAGGTCCAGATTCTCCAGGGGAAAATAAACATTTATCCAAGGAATGTCATAAACGATCTAGTTCGTAACTCTAAAGAATGTAGTTTTCAGTGTGAGCTTAAAAAAACCATACATTTAGTAAAAACAATGATGGGGTATTTCGATCATCTTGTTTTATGCATCGAGTCTCTTCATTGGTGCTTCTGTGGTGGGAAATAGCTACAATAGGTAACCACAACGTAGTGGCATAAGGTATCGGCCAATGATCGTCAATCTTCAGCACATTGTTATTGACCAATCTCAAAATATACAGAATATGTAGAGTATTGACAAATATCAATTATAGGCTCTACAACAATATTAATATCGGATGTCGATATTGGCTGGTGTGTCCCTAAACTACACTGACCGTGTCTCCGGTTATATTTGGTGACATCATAAAGGCTTTTGTTTTATAGGATTTCTAATATCATATCTTGTTGTGTGGCCTAATACAGATAAATATCAAATCTCATAAATGTGTCAAATGTCTTTTTTTTTCTCCTTTTCCAATACACCAAAAATAAATCACGACTTTCCTTCTCGAAGTTACCTGGTTAGTCCATCTGTATCCATGTCGATCTCAGAGTCAGCCAAGAGTTTTCTGTGAAGGCCTCAGAGGGTAGTTAGAGAACTTTGGTAAACAAGCAACATCACGGAAACCAAGGAACACAGCAGACAGAGGAAGTTGTGCAGGTTTTTATAACAGGTTAGGTTATAAAACATTAAGTCTAACAAGACGGAGCTGTTCATCTGAACTGACAGGCTGGCCAAGAGGATCGTCAATCCTGGAAGTATACCTGTCAAAGAGACTGGGGCAAATAGTTCACCGTCCTCCAGGACGAGCATAAAGCATTCAGCGAGACGGACAATAGAAATGTTTGGATCAAAGCCTGTTCATGTCAAAGGGCAGACATAAATCCAGCCGTGCGTCTTTTTTTTTTTTTTTTTGCCAAGACTCGAAAAGTTTCTGATCTTTTTGTCTGAGCTGTTTTGCAAAGAAGAGACAAAAACATTGGTCTCCCCCGACATCGACAAATGGGAATCCAGCGGAAATCGTGAACTCGAGTGGCTGAATGCAAACGCCCACGATTTCTGCTTATAAAACCATTTCTTCTGCTACTGCAGTTGGTTCATTGTTAGTCATCAAGACTTACAGATCGCACATGATAACATTTCCATCCTCCACGATTTTTAGTCTGAAACAAATCTCTCCCCAAATGAATCGGACGTTCCAGACAAATGAACTCGAGTTGGATGTGGAGCTGGAGTTTTTTTTTCACGAGGCGCCCTAAAAGTATGTAATCGTGAGATTCAACACAGTATTTCTGATTATCTAATCAATGCCAGAACTATGGGGTCTACAAGTGTGTTTTCATTTGTGGCATGAAAATTAGAGGTGCAGAAAAAGAAATGATTGAAAAAGCACAAAAATGGATGTCGACACAAGTTTTTGTCGTACGTCTGAGCTTCTCCTGCTTGAACATAGAATGCACATCGTGATACGTATCCACTCGGTCACCAAAGAAGACCTTCTCGCCTCCTGTGTGGGTTTTGAATAATTATTTTCTACATATGAAAAAGCCAGGCGGCAAATTTTTGTTGTAATTAAATATTCCATTTGTTTACAGTAGCTGCATTTCTGAAGATAAATATGATTTCTGGAAATGCCAATTTTTTAAATTTTTTTTTTAAAAACCCAAAAAACCAGTTTTTCAGTAAAAAGCTTTGGTGCTGGGATGAGGTGGGTTTTCTGGACGTTTCATAATTGGTTTGTATCGCAAAACTGCAAAGTAAACACTTTTTGTGCACAACTGGAGCAAACTATGAGGAAAAGTATGGTTTGTTTACTTAGTTTCTAATGAGTAATTTTGTGTTTCTTCTTTAATGGAAATACCGAAATAGGTTTTTCAACAATAGTGGAATATAGAGAAAGTTTTGCAATGGAAACGCAGCTTCCATCCTTTCCTCCCTTCAGTCACACAATTCAAACAGAATCTCCAAACCGTTTGAAAAGAAAAGGCTGGTTTCTGAATTTAAAACGAGGACCCTAAAAAAAAAAACAGACGAAATCAAATCGCTAGACACTAAAAGATCAGCATCTCTAGTCAAAGTCTCACAACAACCCAGAACCAATAATAATATAAAACAACAAATTCTAGATGCGTAATTCACTTTTTCCCAGCAGGGAAATGAGGAATGATGTTTATTGAGTGCTGGATGTGTGAGCGTCTCAGCTGCTGCTGTGGGTGCGGGCCTCCGTTGTCGTGCTGGCATGGCACCTCCAGCAGGCCGCCCGTAAAACTGTCAGTGGAGACCACAGATCCCTGAGGGACGCACCCACCGAACTCACAAGACTGGAGGCACAGCATCGCCCTGCTGGGCGCGCTCTCCAAAAACGGCAAAAAAAAAAGAAGAAATTCTGGGTCTGTGTGCTGCAGGTAACGTTAAAGCCCCAGCAATCCTGTCAGTTTATCAGGAAGCAGAGCAGAAAGCCAGGATTATAGGGTCATTACCTTTAGTTTCTATCATGCACTCTGGCAGGTCATATTTCTCCCAGCATATAATTGTACCGCCTGCAGCTAATTATTTGCGTAAACCCAAACAGGCTACTGCTGCCGGGTTTTATAGGATGAATTAGTTATTTTAAATGACGTTGCGCACAGCAGGGAAAGAGTAGCGGGTTGTAAAAAAAAAAAAAAAAGAAAAAAAACCCCAAAACCACTCTTTGTGGGTGTTTGTGATGGTTTAGTGCCACACAGGCACTGGGACTCGTAAAAAAAAAAAAAAATCAAATAAACCAATAATGTTTACCTGGATGACACATCAAAACGCTGTTTTGTGTTTCAACAAAGGCAGATAAATGAGCAGGACTGCAACGATGCAGCCGATTACCCTATCAAACATTGACACAGTCTGCAGATCTTAGTCTGTGTCAACTTAAATATTTTCTTATACATCAGAAATATATTAAAAGATGCAGCAAATGAATAATACATTTCCTTTTTCAATAGGAAAAACTTTTTTTTTTTTTTTTTTTTGTTGCCTAAAAAACAATAACATTCCTTTAGAGAACAACTTAATGCAGCTAAAAAGAAGAAGGAGAAGAAGAAAAAAAAGCTCAGCTCTTTCTGCTCCAGTTTAGGGCTGATCTGTTGATAACAGGGTGGCAAAAGAGGCTTAATAAATTAGTTTTTAACAGAATTCAAACTGAAATTAAAACAATGCCAAATGATTCCTGGCTTAAGCATAATCAGATAAAAGTTGTTTTCTTTTTATCTCTATTTTATTATACAGCATGTTTTAGCTTCTGTTTACTCCAGTTAGCGATTAATCGATTACTAAATTTAAATGTTATTTTTCAAAGTCTTTTTAATTTGACGAGCCTCTTTGGAACAGATGTTAGCTTTTTTTTTTCAGTGAAATCGTATTTATTGTTTACGCTTTTTTTTTTTTTTTTTGTCAGTTTCAGCGTTTCAAAGGAAACAGAAATTTTCTAAACTTTTCAATGATTTTGTTGAGTTTTTTTTTTTACTTCAGCTGGATGACAGCGAACATGTGGACATTTTCTAAGACAAATTCTGCAACTTTTAATTTCCACCAAGTGGATTCTAGTGGAAAAAGAACAAAAAACTTTTAGTCCTAAATATAGGATTTTCTCTCTAGTGTTATGATTATGCTCTGTAAAAAATAAAAAAAAAAGGTGCATACTTTGTGTCTTGTCCAAATAAGATAATCCCCTTTATTTTCCCACCATTAATCATTTTGTCACTGCACCTTTTCCGCAAAGTGAACATCTCATTTGGCCCAGGCTGTGTGTGTATGTGCCCTGACATATAAAAACATTTACACGGATAAAATCGCTTTAGAAGAGGGCTGCGAATTGCAGGAAGGCTCTTGGTTTTCAGACTGCGGTTTTTTTTTTTTTTTTTTGCTCCGGAGCTGTGCTGAAAGTCAGATAGCCAGTCGTCAGGCCTGCGAGCAGAACCACCGCGGAGCGGCGTACCTCTGCCAACCAGACTGGACCCGCGGCTCGCTGCCCGGCGTCGGCCGCACGCACGGCGTTCTTTTCGCCGAACTTCACAGTGAGACGCTGGCGCTCTCTACCTCTAACCGTCTCGCAGTTCTGTTTGGACTCTCTGTGGTCCAGCATCAGGTGGACTTTTCCATTAAGTGTGACTTATTTGCTAAGTCATCAACATCAGCTGTTCACACACTGCAGGCAAACCCGCCTCTTCACTGAAGTCTTGGCCCATTTATGAAAATGCACCGTCGTCACAGATATGAGCACTTTTATTTTTTTACCTCCTACTGTGATGTACAAACGGAAAACTACTGGTTTCCAACATTTTCTACCCGACAGCACTCCCTTTGAAGGCCTCGTCTTAAAGATGAGCTGTTATATATTTTCCAGGTACATATTGACATTTTATAGGCACAATCATGTAACTATGTTACTTCTGATGTTATTTGACTTAAAAGAAATTTGACTTCCGAATTAAACATCTTGAAATTGGGTCTCTGTCTCTTTAAGGAACTCCTGCTATTTCAGAAACTCCGCCTTCAGGAAGTCATCACAACAGTGCTCCTCCATAACCTTTTAACAACGGTTTTTACCAGGGTTTCGCTGAGAAGCAGCGCTCGGCAGTTTGCTAATTGCTGCTGGCTAGTTTGAAGGAGCTGAGTTAAGGGTAATCCTTAAGGCAGAAACTCAGAACCTTGGAAACCGCACCTTTACGGAGGAGCTTTGTCCTGGAAGGCGGGGCTAGGGCTGCCGAGGTGTTTTGCACAGTCAAATGGTTTCAACGGAGATTGAGAAATTCTTTAAACTTGCATGAAAGAATGTATGCTTTGATGAAGAATTGACATTATGACAATGTAAAGCTCAAAAAAGTTGATTTTACTTAGTGCTGACACTTTAATATGAAACGGCATTCATCAAGCACCATCTTATTCTCTTACAATATCAATATCTATATTGGTACCGATTCCAGCGTGGTGTAAGATCCGTACCTGATGTTTCAGATTCCCTCTACAAATTTTAATCTTATTTTTCTCCACTCTACATCAAACAGAATTTTGTTTTGACTTTTTCTCAAATTTGTTCTTTTCACCTTATTTAGGAAGTGCACACAAACTGCCATGTTCATCTGGTTTTCAAGTATTCTGTAAACGCCAATAAGCTTTACAGACAAATTCTGTCTTTGGTTGGAACTAAATAATTCAAAGGAAAAAAACCACAGAAAGCATTTGTACTTTTTTCTTAAAGTCTGATACATCATCAAACATCTTAGAATCGGCATTAAGGGCCTTGTTCACTTGGTATTAGATCGATACCAAGGATGGTTGCACATCTCTACTAGCAACATTTTGTGACGCGAGACATTAGCATGCGGCTTGAAGTACCAACTTGAATTTTTACGTCCACAAACGTTGCTGGTTGCTTGGCAGAAGAAGGGCGAGAGATCGTTGCCTCGTCGCGCGAGTTTTGCTGTAAATCAAAGGAGGAGTTGGTAACTATGCACGCGTCAATTTCCTCAACTTTGGAAATCGTCAAAGCTTGTGAATATTGATCTGAAGCGAGGCAACATGACGTCGGTGGATCGAGTCCAGCGCTCCCTCATTGACTGGTTCACACCTGTTCAGTCTTGAGGAACATGGAGAACCTGTGACAGCTGTGGAGAAATGGATATCGAAAGGAAAGTTCTGCCTGCTAGCACGAACTGATTCTTAACCCATCGGCCAAAACAATCAGCTTCAGAAGGAAGCAATCTGGCTCGGTGTTGACACATTGTTGACATGCAGGACTGCTGTTGGACTTCTCTCCGCCTTCGTGACGCCATGCCCCGTCTGACCCGGAATAGATTGATGGTTTCAGGTCTGGGTTTTTTTCCTGGCATTTTGCTTCCACCTCGGTGATGCGTCTGTTTTATCATAATCAGATGTATTTGTGCCTCGGTTTGGTTATCCGCTCATTGTGACACATCCAGTTTGTCGGGACTAATTAGCTTCACTTTCTTCTATTGGCCAATAAGCTTTTATGGATGAATCTGTAAAAGCAGCAGTGTGGATTCAGGTCCTTCCCTCACTTTTTTTTGTTTTGTTTGCTTAAGAGCCATCCTCTGCTGTCGGTTTGGATTTAGGATTTTTTTTTTCCCGTTGCACAAAAAGTAGAGGTAGAGCTTTGTGTTGTCTGTCTGAAGGGGACGTGGAGGCACAGCAATTTTTATTTTTATTTTTCTCTGCAAAGAAACTCTGGCTACAGTTATCTGCTGCAACTCCTATGACTAATTTGAAACATGTCTCGGAGCTAAACACATGTAGTTGCCCAGATTAAATTGTGCATTTATTGGTAAGTGATTAGGTGATTCATATGCGTGTTCACTGCGGACGAAAAAGAACTCAATAAAAGACTTTGTACTCATTATGGAACTATGTACACTGGAAAAGGTGTTCCTTGGCAAGACGGCAGGAGGGAAGTGATGATGGATGGTAAGACGGTTTCAACCGAGTCTTTTTCCCCTGGAGGAGAGATAATCAGAACTCCTGGTCCTCAACTAAGGAGTACTGTGTATTCTTAATGTTTGAGAAAATCTGGGCCAACGCAAACAGCCTCAGACATCTAATTTGAGGGAGGAAGGAGAGCTGGATTTAAGATAGATATGTTTCTATAATTTCCTTTAAAGATGTCTAACATACAGACTACAGCCGAAACTTTAAAACAGGTGACACGTAAATGGCAAAGATGCCTCTGCATTGCTGAGTTTCCATTGCAAAACGTTTACCGATGTTACGCTCGATGTCAAAAAACCCTTAAATTTCGCATTTGTTTCCAATAAACACAATTAAAATCACACGTGAGAAAGTTTGCTCACGCAATAAGTCATAAAAAAACCCCCAAAAAACCATGCCATGCCATAATCTTCCAATGCCTACTTTTTGTCTTCTATATATATTCATTTTTATTTTTGTAACCAAACACAAGATATTTAAAATCATCCAATTTTTGTTGTTCTAATGCTATTATTGAAAATGCCTAGTCAATACGGTGATATTTGGAGACAAAAAAACCATATCCTGAGGTGGTAATTGGTATACAATTTTAATTACTACTTTATATCAGTCAAATGCACTAAGGATTAGAAACAGGAAGGAGGCCACCACTGGTGAACAGTAGTGCTGTTCATGTGGAGCTGGTGTTGTGCTTCCTGTGACCTCTGTGGAAATGTTTTGGTAGCAGGGCTCTGGGTTCGGTTGCTGATGGATGTGTTGAATTAATCCAGAGCAAAAGTTCTCCAGTGAGTCCCCGAAGTTGTGCACAGTGTCTTATTTAATTTGACTGGTTTTAAAAACTATATTCATGGTGACTGCAGTGTTTCAGTGCTTCAGCCTCTGAGGCTTGGAATGTTGAAATCTACTCACATATTTGAAGGATGTATTGATTACATTGATTAAGAATTTGGCTCATGCCGACGATGACGCTTTAGGGAGATACTGAGAAAAAGAACAAAAAGTCAAATTAAGAGAATAAAGTCCTAACTTTATGAGAATAAAACCGCATCATAATGAGAATAAAGCGCTAACATTTCAAAAATTGGTCACAATATTTGACTATTTTTGTAATACTTTATTTTCATAATTTTAGGATTTAATTTCTTAGCTCTTTTCTTCGCATGGCGGACAATTTCACAAACATCAAGCTGAAACTTTGAAGTTTCTGTTCATATCCTGTTATCCTTGTTGAAGCTTGTTGACGCCTTCACGTTAACACGCGTATAGACGGAGTAATTACTATGTGTGATGAGCAAAAGGAGTGAAGATGTTTGCATAAGTGGTGACACTTCTCCATTGACATGTGGTTATGTTGAGTGGCCACATAAACCACCTCCACCTTCAGCTGCGTTGCCTAGCAACCGTTCCAACTAAATGTATGCATTGAAAGCATGAGGACAGCGACATCTGACAACATTCGATACAGGGTAGCCCTACTAATGTGCACTAATGTGCTCCGCCCCTTCTTCGACAGTCGAAGAAGGGGCGGAGGGCACAACAGACCCGCGACACAACGCATTTTCTGCCAGGAACATGAAGGTCATTAACTACGATGAGCAATGGTTACATCAGACTGTGCGCATGTGAGATATTGAGCAACACGACAGAGCTCAATGAAATATAAGGTTACCACATCAATGAAGGAAATAAGGTGACTTTGTTTTTATGTTTTTACACTTTAAGGTTTGCTTTTCAGTGGTTAGCTGCAATAGCACTGCCAGATCTAACAGCAGTCGCCATTTATTATGTGGATTAATATCCCTGCTTTGTGTCAGTGACCTCAAGCGGCCTGCCAACATTTCCTAAACCCTTTATGCTCTCTGGGAGACGGAGATTAAAAGTCCAGTAACGAGCACAGCAGGAACAGAATGACCACTACTGTAAGGATATTGAAGGAGAATCTCACCACCAACCATTTCTGGGTAAAAGACGTTCCACCTTCTTTCACATCTTTGCTTTATTAGCCATAATTTCACCCCAGCTGTGAAGATGTGCTGCTCCAAGTTTCCTGCTTCAGCTGTAAACGTCTTTAAACCCAGAATGAAACACAGCGAGGTCTGGCCACACTAGATTTAAGCACTGACCTTTCTTCTTGTCAACATCTTTAGAAACTAAACCAATGACTTTTGTTGGCGTTAAGCTGTAGGATTTCATTGATTTAATGGACAAAGTGATTAAGTGATTGTAAAAACAGTTCTTGGAGACACAGATGTCAAGTTGTGTATCATCAGCATAGATTATTTTTGCTATAATCTCCACAAGAGGGACAAGAACGGAGCCTTGAGGAACCTCAACACTGATATGTAATTGTGAAACGAAACAATACCTGCAATTCCATTCACCACAAAACTGCGCTAAAGGAAATTACAAAAGTATATTTGCTTTATAGAAACACACCCGTTTAGAAAAAAACTCACGTCTTCCAAAAAAAAACAAAAAACAAAAGAACGTTTTTGCACTAGGATAAAGTGGTTTTTCAGCCATGTCAAAATGGACGTGTGTCACAAAACTGCAAAACAATCAAACGTTACTACAGAGGAAAACAGGAAGCAGTAGAAAGATGCTTTGGTTGGGTTTTGCTTTTTCAGCCCGTGTTCTCACAGCAGTTCATAAAACGTTCTGTGTTGAATCTGTTGCTCTCATGTAAAGTCACTAATTACAATCTTCCCAAAACGTATGTCGCCGTGGCATTTTGATCAGGAGCCATTGTCGTTCCTGAGTAAGACGACGGCGCCTCCAACGATGGCTGATGAATGATGAGCTGTAGTGAGATGGATGAGTTACGAATATATTTCATGTAGCTGTTTACATCTGCGACATGTAGTCCAAGTGTTGGTCTTTTCGACACGCGGTTTGTGTCTTTTCATACAATGAATGCAAACATACAGTTTCAACTGTACTGAAACATTACAAAACACTTTATGAGACTTAACCTTGCTGCGTTCTCGTCAGATTTGGTAAAAACCCAGATGAAGACCGTAGCTGTTGGTTCAGGATTTGTTCTGATTAATTCCACAAGCAAATCGGCAACAACCAGCAAACCAAAACGCAAAAACTTCCTCCCAGAATCATCATCTCAAACTTCTAAACATGTCCTCGCACATCAGAGCCTTCTTTTTTTTTTTCTCTTTCTGCCTCGCGTCCTGCTACACCTCAGCTATGGCTCATACAAACAAACACCCGTGTCCAGAGCGTCGAAGACGAGACCCACCTGCCAATCGCGCAGACAAGTCGGCTACTGTAACCGGAGCATAAACATAATTAATGAACGAGCCTATCGCCAAGAGCGCCTTCCGACACAGGGTTTCTCTCCTCGGTTTCCTCCGCGGTGAGCTGAAACAAACTCGCCTCTGCACAAGTTTGCTGAAGGAGCGCCACTATTTCTAATAAGGCAGAAAAATAAATATGGAAAGCCAAATTTCCATCTGAGTCATAACGCGTCGCGTGTTGAGTCCACGCACAATTACGAGCCGCTCGCACGTGCTACCGGGAGGCTTGATTAATGAAACGGGACGAAAACGCTCCTTCGGTACGGCAACTTGGATCCACTTTCAGACACACAGTAACGAAAATAAGGAAAATGAGAAAAGTGCTGAAGAACAAATACTTGTATTTGATGAGGAGGTGTGTGGATTCAGATGGCAGAGAGAGGAGGGGGGGGGCGGCTGTGTGTTTGGCAGGTCGGTCGAGTGAGAACCCCACAACAGCCTGCATTGAGGATGTGTCAAAGCTGGGTCTGCAGGAGTATCTGGCACCTCTGAGGCACACTGAAGGACAGAGTCGCAAGCACGAATGCACACAGACTTTTGCAGCTGGACGGCCAGGCATACTTCACTCCTGTTCCTCCTGTCCTGCCTCTCTGGCTCTGGCAAATTAGCAGGAATTTGTTGGGAAGGGACGATTGTTTTCCCTTTCAGCGGGGCTTGTTTTCACTGGGGAAGTCTTGCTCTGGCTGGAGGATAGTGCGAATGGAGGTGAATGGAAGCTTTCATGAACTGTGAGGTGGTTGTGGTCATTCACTGCCACAAAGCCAGCCAAGCATCCTCTTGCAACCCGATTAGTTAAAGAACACTTCAGGCAGGTTGGCTTCACTCGGTGCTCAAACGACCTTTTCTCCGTATTTAGCGATATGATCCTTAAAGTATTTCAAGTTCAGTCAGGTCGGACGGAAAGCTTTGATGAGGGACAAGTTTAAGGTCTTGTTAAATTGTCAAAGATCTTGGTTCTGGATTGTCTTGCTCATTGCCTTCCTGTGCAATCCTGCTTGACTCTCATATCCCTTCATTTCTCTGTCTGAAGGGACATATATGAATTATATGAAGTAATTCCTATTTCAGGATGAATTATTAAGGCCAATCAGTTCTGAACAATGACATTGATTCATGACTCCCTCCTGTATTTGGCTCCGTTCTTGGACATCCACTATGACCAAGAAAAGCATCCCCGTCATGTGATGCTACCATCGGTTGGGTAACGTTCAAATGTACAACTTCGTATATAGTTTTGAACATTTCTATTTTGGTCCCATCTGATCAGAGACAGTTCTTCTGTGCTGGGCTTTAGTCACCCTTCCCCCATAGTGGGTGACTTTGGGTTCAGAGGGTCTCCTCCTCCAGACGAGAGACTCTGGACTCTCCTCTGGTCCAGAGGGTTGTAGCGGTGGTTTCGAGGAAAGTGTCAGGTGGCAGTGACTGGCACAGCGGGACAATAGCGTACGAAAGTGTCGACAGGAGAGGTCAGGGAAGAGGTCACTTATGGGTAACAGACCGTTTCCTATTACTAACCAACACTTGTCATTCATGTAATTCATGGACATACATCGTCAAATTCTTTTAGCCTTAGCATTTGTAAGTTTGATGAGTTTTTCAGCTGGATGTTTCAGGCTTCATTTAACTTTACATCACACAACACCTGTTCACTTAGACTGCAGCCCAGCATCTGCACCTTTCAGCAGTGTAGGGGTGCCTTGCTGAGGGGTGACCCCAATACCTTCGGACATAGAGTACACCACACACCTCATGTGGCTGCCTTTTCTTTTAAGAGCTTTTCTTGGCATCTTTTTGTCGACATGTGAGCCCTGACTATTAATCACGTTCACATGTTAAATTCCATTTTAAATCTGCTATTCTTGCACTTTGTGAGAATTTTCCAAGAGAGCTGTGCGTCCTCTGTCATGTTTCTACATGCTAATCGTCCTACTTGACAGCTGTGTTTACATCGAGGCTCCTGAGGCAGCTAATGAGAAAAGACTCAGTGGAACATGACGAGAAACTTTTGGATATTTTCTTCGCAACGTGTTGCACTGATGGCTGTAACCTTTAAGCAGGTTGGACTGCGTTGAGACCTGAACGAATGGCGTATCGTGAAGACCGAGGGACAAAGCTTTTGAAGACGGTCAAATAAGGGTTTATGCCCAATAAACTCATTGGTCGGGCGAGGAGAGTAAGGATCAGACTAGCAATTAGGTGGCCCACGGTGACTTTGGAGGAACGACAGAGAAGCACAGTTAGTTATACGTACATGCCTCAAATCTGGCCAAAGATGTTTTTTTTAAAAGAAAATCATAAGAGGTGCCATTCATAGTTTTCACAGGCTATGTAGGGGCCACTGTAAACTTGTGTGATTTATGTCTATTGAAAACATAAATCAACTTATTGGGCCTGCTACCATATGAGGAGTTTGGCTAGAGCTGGAATGACCCAAAGTCCAGATTTCAAATTATTAAAACTTGAGCTGTTTGGCTAAATACAAATGCATGTAAACCTTATCAGATAGTATTTAAAAAAAAAAAAAAAAAAACAAGAAAAAACCCCCAAAACAAACAAAAGCCCAGTTTTAGTTAGTGTTTTTTTAAAGCGACAAAAATGTCAACATGTTCAAGAGGTCCGAATATGTCATGGCACTGTGTGTCGACCAGTCATAACACCAATCAAAAGCAAAATTAAACTTTTATTTTACCTGGACTGTCCTCACTGGGTAATGACAAACACAATCAAAGTGTGCACTTTAGCAGCTCAGACATATGTAAGGTGATCCACGTCTGTTACTCACCTCTCCGTCATTGTGCCTCCAGGTGTTTCTCCGTTAGCCGCCGAACGCGCCGCTCACCGCCGCAGCTGCCCCAGCTGCAGAAGCCCAGCTGTCTGTGTGGGTCATGGAGAGCGAGGGGTCCTTTCCACCGTAGTCAGCAGCACACGGGCCAGCTCGGTGCGGCACGGGCAGCCAGACCAGGCCACCCAGCTCATCCTGTGCCATATTAGCCCCAGACGGTACATTGTTGTTCTAAGGAAATAAATCCTTCTCGTGTGCTCTTGGGCTGCTCATCAATCTGCTGCGTTTGCTGCACTTTCCCACATTTTATTGGTGATGAACTGTTATAATTCATTGAGCTGGACTGACTCTCAACATGGCCTGCTTCTTTAGCGAGGGCACGTGTCTGAACACATGCGCCTTCCTTTTAAGAACAAGGTCGTCTTTAGCGCAGAAAGGAAAGGTTGTGATAATCGCAAAGAGATCGGATTCAAGTCTTGACTTAATTTAAGTTGCATCACTAATAGTGTGGAATAAATTCACAATGGACTCGATACAATTCGTCAAGTGTGAGCTGCAAAGAGAGAACATGCAGTCGGTTGTTGGAGGTGGAAGTAGGTTACTTGGTGAAGAGGTTTGCCAATATTTAAAAAAAAAAGTTTTTTAGTTTTTAGAAGCTGGAGGTTCGACTCTGAATCACGGTGAAAGACTTGAGACTTGACTTGGACACAGCAGAAATTTTTACCTTTCTATCAAAACTGATGGGGCAATAAAAAAATAAAAAAAATTCTACATAAGGTTGAATTTCCTGGAGAGTATATTGAGTACCCTGTATGCACAGCCTACAGACCTCAACACTGTTGTGTTTTTACTCCTTCTCTTCTCTCTCTGCCCTTCCTGTCAGATTACTGTTGAATAAAGGCCACTAGTGCTCAAAGAAGTCTTGAAGAAAGCGAATGGTGTCCAGTTCCTTCTCAAATCTCAGGGTAGCCGTTTAATGTCTTGTCGGGCTCCAACCAAGTCAGGCGTGTCTCAATTGGCAGTGCGCTCTTCACCATATGAGCAGGAACTTGGGCAGGAATGTGGGAACGAGGGTGGGCTGCGAGCTGATGATGTCGTTTTGCGTGTGTACCCTTGAGTGGTCAGTTTCTCCAAAACCTCTTGGTGTATTTGCTTGTTGCCCTGTCAAGTTGACGCCGGACGCACTCTCTCACAACTGTCATCGTCAATTATGGAAATCTACAGGCCCATCAATCAATCAATTCATTTTAACCCAATACCCGACTCAGTATAGTACCGCCTCAAAGGTGGCTCCAAAAAACGGGGAGGAACTGCACGGGATCTAAAAACGAAGATGAAAAGAAGTTAAAGCCAAAATCATGGAGGATGGGCCGTGGTAGTCTAAATGACTTGATAAGAGGATTCTGAGAATACTCCTGCTAACCACAGCTGAAACCTCCTGGCTTTGTCTCCCTTCTGGCGCAAAGTTGTTGTTAAACGTCATTCCTGCAAAGCTTCCTTTAAGCTCCAGAAGCGACAAGCCATTATAAAAAGCCTCAAGAACAGCTTCCTCGCACGATTTAAGCCGTTTTATACCTTCCTTCGCTCCGCCACCAGCTCCTCTCTTCATTTTACCTGGGATAAGCAGAACATAGCCTGCTATTCATGTCACATCTTGCCAGTAGCCGTCGCTTCGATGGGAGCCAGTGCTCCACGAACACTCCGGTGTTGAGTTCCACCATAGGGACAGGTTACCGGCTCCCGCTGCCAACAATGTCTGTTGAGCGCAAATGTTTATTTTAAAAGTTATGTTCGGGTATTGATTTTATTTCATTTTCCCTCCTCGCCGCCCGCCTGTTCCTGGCTCAGGTAAAGTGCCTGTCCATCATGAGGTTTTCCCGCTGGAGCTCGGCATGTTGTCTGTCTCATAAAAGCTGCTACTATAGTATAATGTAGCTCCGAAGCCTGAAATGTTCGACTTTCCTCTCCAAGAACACTCAGCGTCCACAGAGTGTGTGCATATGGGCGCAAACCAAGAAAAATATGTTCGAGACTAACTTCTTATGATAGTCTAGACATGGAATATCTCACCTACCAGGAGGAAAAATATAACTGTTAACATTAATTTGTTACATGCCTCTTTGCCCACTTTCCTTATTTTGTACCTCAAGTCTGTGTTTGTATTCAATTACTTTTAAACTGGTTTATGTTTAATTCGCATGAAGTCACACTCGAAGTTTTCGGCTCTCAAAACCGCTTTCTTTCTTTCTTCCTGTTAAAAGTGGGACTCACTTCCCACTGTTTATTTATCTCAAAGATCATAATGCAGGGAAAAAAAAAAAAAAGAGAAAAGGTTTTGGTAACTGCTGAAATTAGACGACTGAGCTTTTAATAAACTTTAAAAAAAAGAAAGAAAAAATGCGTTGACTTGAAACATGAGTGAGCATATACATATATTTTACATGTTGGGGAAAAACAACTACCATGCTGAGCTACACCTTATTACTGCTGACCATAGCATATTACTGAAGTGTCTGGAGAGCCAACAATATAGCCGACTCGATGAAAAACTGACTTCATGAGAGAAAAATTAAAGTTCTGGGAATGGCCTAGCCAAAGACCAGAGCCAAATATGGCCGACGATCTGTGCAGAGGACTGATATATTACACTGTGGAGCAGTCAACTAAACCCATGTCGACATGGGACATGCTAACACACTGATACCAAACACTAAAAGCTGAAACTGAATCATTAGGTGCGCTGGCCGTATAATTGCGCAATTTGACATTTCGAAAATAAATTTGCTTGCTGGAACCAAGTCAAATTAAAGAAAATTAAGATGTTTTATAAAACGTTTTGGATCTAGAATGAGCTCCAAAGCCTTTGGAGCTCATGGAAACATTTTATTTTTCCGTCACGAGTCACTTTATCAACAACTGGATGTCGGTGAACCACGAAGACGACGACAGGAAGTAGCTGCAGGATCGTGGCGCGCAGCGTGTTATCGACTTATCATGACAACAAATGTGTTCACCTGTGATTTTAGCTGCATTTCTTATTTAATGAAAACACTGTAATTGCGAAAGAGTACTCTTTTGACATTAGCAGAGGACTGACAAAGTTAGAAACGCAACTAGTGCCTCTCTATAAAGTCCTGGTAAAATGGCACTTACGCATGCAGGTTTTATTACTCTTGAAGATTTGTTTTTCATTCAGTGTGTTTTTAAAAAAAAAATTCAACTGTTTACCATGGCCTCCTTTTTAAATTCTCCTGCTACATTATGGCTGTTCGTGTATCAGGCGATGACCGAAAGTGTCTGTGTTTTTGTGTGTTATTGTTCTGCAGTTCATAATGGAGGCATTCAGGCCAAACAACTGTACAGGTTTGCAAACATGCATTTATTAAAAAACGACTCCAAGGAAGAGCGTGTAAATATTAAAAAATGCCTGCGATGAAAACAGAGACTGAGGCACTTAGTAGTAATTCAGCTGTTGCATTGTTTTTGTACAATGACAAAAATAAAAATAAAAATCCGTACGTATGGATAAATAATTTGAGATGAAAACTGTTTGCACTGCTTGTTAAATCTGATTAGTCTACTTGTTTTGGCATCGATGCCGAGTGCAAGAACCCTGATATCTAAGCACCGGGTAATTATTGTGGCTAAAATAACTGTTTGGTCTGCCATTGAAGCTTATAAACCTATCAGACAGGGTTTAAAAAATACATCTGAGTCCTCACGTTTTGCCCTTTTGGCTCCCATTTTCCCCAACATTTACAGCACAAACTTTATGACAATCCATCTGTAACAGTTCTGATGAGACTGCTGCTCAGATTTCGGTACAGTTAAAGAGGTTATGCTCAAAAAAAAGAAAAAAGAAGAAGAAAAAAAAAGGTATTTGAACTAATCCAGAGGACTTTGCTTCCAAAGAGCCCTGCTAATGTAGGAAACATACTCATGGACGGCAAAATTTATTAGAGCCATAACAAAATCTGTGAACGCTTACCATTCGCACGGGCGTCTTAAGCAGTTTCATTTTTAAACAGTATTTTTGTATTAGGTACGGTTTTAAAAAAGGTCTAGTAAATTAATTAACTTTGAAAATCTATATATATCTTAATAGATTTTGGAACGGTTTTGCATTTTCGTCACACTTGAATGCTTCAAATCTTAATATGTGCAAAATTTTTGTGGCATAAACATTTCCTCTATATATATATATATATATATATATATATATATATTCAGCTTCCAGGCCCTCTCCAGGGCCACAGTGGTGCCTGTGGTCATCGGGGCCCTCGGGGCAGTCACCCCCAAACTGGAGCAGTGGCTACAACAGATCCCAGGAACAACATCAGACATCTCAGTCCAGAAATGTGCAGTTCTAGGCACAGCAAAGATACTGTGCAGAACCCTCAAGCTCCCAGGCCTCTGGTAGAGGACCCGAGCTCAGAGGATAAGAACCACCCACGGTGGGTGAGAAGGGAATTTTTTTTTTTATGATCATGAATGTAATATTTCTATTTTGTGGGCGAAAGAAAAGGAAAGTTGTTTCTTTAGTGAAAAGGTTCATGTTACGTCCCTTTTTCAGTTTTCACACAAAGCGTTAATCAGTGAGTTATCTTTGTCCGTCTGCTGATTTAGGATCATGTGAGGCTTACCCGTCCTGTCAGGAAGTGTGACTTCGCTCTCTGTTTTTTTTTAAAATCTTTTTATTCCTAACTTCTGTTTATCCAATAAATCAGTCGCAGTAGTCTTCTTGAAAAGCGGCACTTCCTTTAAGTAAACCTAAAGCGGGTCTGGGAGAACTTCAATCTCGTCCGCGGTCGGGCAGCTTCGTGTATTAGAGTTGACAAACGTCATTAAAGTTCACTGCTCCAAATGACCAGTCACACATGCCAGCTTTCAGCCGTTCAGCTGAAACCGTGGATATGCTAACCTCCGCGGAGGAACGTCCGCTGGGACACGGAGGCCAGACTTGGGTTTCCCCCCTGGGACAGAATCCGGCTAGCACGCATGCTAATGGCTGGACGTCTCTACGGCCTGCGCCTCCGTCTCGGTAAGATATTCTCCTCCGAGCCGGCTTTTCATCACCTATTAGGTCTCAGACGCTCGAAAGTGACAAAAGAAGAGTTTTGACAAAGTGCCAAAACAGACTGTCACAACTCGCTGCTTTTCAAAGAAACACCTCGCTACGTCCTCCGAAAGGAAGAGCTGCTGATTGGCCGCCTCTTGTGGACAGAAAACAAGCGCCGGGGTCGGACGGGGGGAGCCGCGTGAAGGCCGTGGCTCCTCTAATCTTTAGACGGGCAACAGAAACGGCCGGAGCAGGACGGGTCCGCCTCAGCCTTTTGTGGCTGAACACAAGCTGTTCATGCGGCTGAGTTAAGCTAACCGCGAGCTTTTAAAGGCCGGCGGCAGGAGCGCCGGCTTCCAAGCAGGGTGGAAATTTGGCACTTTGAGTGGGTGCAAGATTTCGAGGTAAAAATAAAAGCCCCCGCAAGTAAAAAGCCGCTTACTTCTACGATTTCCTATAGGAGAGCTTTGTCATCACTGTACACTCAGCAAAAATGACTCCTAGAGTTAGCTAAAACTAACAGATTAGGTCAGTTTTAAACAAATACTGCACCCTCGTCTGGTATTTGCAATCAGCAAACTCTGACGCCCTGTGACCCATCTTACATAGTTTTTCATGTAAGAAAAAAAAAAAAAGAAAAGAAAAATCAATTGTCTAATGAAAATATTTGCTGTTTTGTGTGGACAGCAGCTTTCTTCAAAAACACCAGAAACGTTTCTGCTCAAATTCTGTTCAATAAAATTTATGGGGGATTTAGTTTTTTCACTGGAATACACAGACAGGACTTACTGGAAGGGCAGCTTTAACCATCAATTAAAAAAGTAAATATGGTATACCGCCTATATTCTTGAGCTGCCCCGGGAATACCTAAAACCCGCTAATACTAGAGACTCCCTAAAAAAACGCCCGACTTCACAAAATGTAGTTTTAAATAACAGATTGAGTACAAAGTGTTCAGTTCAGTCCTTTACAGAAAAAAAAAAACAACAAAAAAAAACTTTCCTGTCCAACTGGAGCTGCAGGTTGCAGAACGCAAGTTCAGGCGGTTGACCTCGTCTTGGAAGGTTTTAACTTGATCCATAACTTTATACCGAATTAAAAAAAAAAAAATGAAATTGTGAATCACAAACATCAGTTTGTTCAGATTTCATCTGTGTGAGCTGAATTTTAAGCTACTTGCAAAGGGTGAATTTGAATTGAACCTCCCTGGCCACCGTCATACATTTGTTGTTTTCAGTGGTGGTTTTTCATATGGGTGTTATGGGCAGTTGCCCAGGGTGGCACTAGAAAGGGGCAAGGTGCCCTAGAAAATAAAATACAACTCTTCTGTTAGTTTTGCCCTGAAGACGTTTGCCACTGCTTCTACTTCAGTTGCTTGTTGGTGAGTACAGGGAGGCTACCTTACCTCCTGCTGTCTGCATTTCAATTGGTTGAGAGGCACCAAAAGGAGTCCACTGGTTCTTTTGCCCATTTCCACGCACAAAAAACACGAATCGTTAATATGATTCAACATTTAAACAAACTCAGCTGCATATATCGCTGTTCTTGCACCTTTAAAAAGACTACAAACCACATAGTGTCGCCGAAACACATGGACGGAGGTGGACTGGAGCATGCTGGGGGGGTTTTCTGCGTGTGTCTTCCGCACACATGTGTTTCCAATGGGAAGAACAGAGTGCATGCCTGATTCCCGAGCTGCTATCAGCTACAGCTGACGCTCACGCACGCACGCTTTGGTCTGCTCTTGCACATATTACGGTCTGAGCTTTAAAGCGCGTCTGATTGGAGAGAGGCTGCCTGGTGGATACGTGGCGCGGGCTCGGGTTACTTTGTGGCTGCTGAATGTCTGACGAAGGAGGATGTCAGTCTTTTCTGAGAAGCGGCTGTGACAGCAATGAGATGCAGAGGCAAACGAAACCTCGGCAGGAAAAAAAAAAAGAAGTCAAAACATTAAACAGCAGTAGCATTTAAAAAAAACAACAAAAAAAAACCTGTGTGGTTCTTTTTCTTGGCTTCCACTGCCGTGATCCTTCTTTCTTTTTTTATTATTCTGGATGCATTTAAACTAAAAATCTAATTTATTGTAATTATTCAGTGACAGTGACACTGTCACGTGAAGAATGGGTGTTTTTCAAAGCAAAAGCAGAAGGTTTGTTGCGTGACAGAATAAAAATATGTTGTAATGCATATTAATAATGGGATGTGGGGTTTTTTTTGTTTTTCTTTTACAGTCACAGGAACTGAACACCTTAGCTCTATTAGCGCGTTAGCAGGAGTGTGCTCACTACAGCCAAGAATGTTTTTCTCCCTCTGTACAGAGAAGAGACAAAAACGGAGCGATGACCCAGTCAAAATTGACCTGGGACTTTAACAGGGCCGTACATATTGAGGAGGTAAATAAGGGACATCGTTCTGTAAAGATATCAGAAATACAGAAACGTTTTATATTACCTGATTATACAACAAATAAACAAGAAATCCTTAATTATTGTTAGTCCATAAATACATAAAGTCTAGTTATTTTTTTTAAAATGTTGTGATGGAAAATTTTATTGGAAGGTATTTTCGACTAAATAAATGATTTCTGTCACCATTATCCAAGAAACTTTCCATAGTTTAACTATAAACTTCTGCTTCGATGTCAAATATAGTTTGTTTTCTCTCTTGTCGTTGGACGCTTATAATTTGCTCAAACGATGTTTAACATAAATATATCAAAAATGTAATGAAATTGAAAAGTTTAGGTTCCGACATTGAGCCACATTTTACACAGTTTTCTGTTTACTAACTTCTCAACCCCTTATGAACAATATTTCTTAACTCGAATGCTTGTAATTCTGAAAGTAGCAAATTGCGCTATTAAATCGATACATAATTCCCTTTGCGTTGATTTATGTATACAATAAGCACTTTCTCTTCATAAACTCGCTCAATTATTTCATCAAGCTTCCAACTTTTTGAAAGTTGGAAGTGACAGTGGAAGTCTGAGCCGCCGCCACGTTTTCTGCTGATTTGCTGTCCTTTCAAAAATATCCACAAAAACAAAACGCTGGGCAACACACTGCGAATGAGTGGCAGGAGAAAGTAGGAATAACTCAGGCAGAGACCCACCATCACCCCGCCTGGGATATTTGGAGAAAAGCTTGCATTCTATTAACACATGGCTTACGAGAGTTTATATTTTCAGCAGCCAAAGGAAACAAACGGAAGAGAATATATGAACATGGGGCTCGAAGCTTTTATCCGAGCAGCGCGGACCGGGGGAAGTAGAAAACCGTGGAGCGACAACGGAACGGACCACAACTCTCTCATCGGCGAGAGACAATCTAGCTCCAAGTTCATTAGCAACGAGAGAACAACGTGAGGCCCAGCACAGCGTCGACGGCCGTCGATCAAGTTCACTCGATCAAGAGCAGTTTAAAAGCAAATTATTTTGGTCTGTATCGCCGGCGACGTCTGTATGAGCTCAGAAAGAGAAGGAGCTGCTAAAGATGTGAGAACGGAAGAGGTGTAAGGTCAATTTTATTGTGAGGTTATAAGGCGTATTTTTAATTAAATAAGAGAGGAACTTTTTTGAATCATTATCTAAGAAACGTTCCGTAGTTTGACTCCATGAACTGAAATACACATCTGCTTCAGTGTGGTTTTGCACAATTAAAGTGTTTTTTTTCCTCTTCTGAGCATCGCCGTTGGATGCTAGTAGCTTCTGCAAATGATCTGGCAAATAATTTCTTCAAAGCACTGAAATGAACTAAAATCGGTTTTTAATCAGTAAATATAAATTTTAACATATTTACTGATATGCTTAAATTTAAACAACAGCGTTTTCTTGTGAAACAGCAGTCAGTGTTTGTCACTTAAGTCTGGTTGAAAGCTCTTTTCGTATCCGAAATTAGGAAGAGAAAGGGAACAATACAAAACAGGAAGTGTTGATAAATGCTTGGTTTTTGTTTGTTTTTTTCCTCAAAAATATCAGTGCTTTTGCATGATTTAAATCTGTAGTCTGACATTTACTTTTGAGTTTTTATTTATCTGCAAACAGAAAGAGCGTAAATGTTTTCATTGACTGTTGTTCAAAACGAGATTCTGATGTATCTGGAGTCTAAACTGTCTGCTGAACCCAACTGAACCAGGCGGTAGAGACTGATCACAACAGTTTCACTGGGAGGATTCAGGTCAGACTTACTCGGTGCTTGCGAAAATGTTCGAGAGGACAAAAATATGCATTTCTGTTTTACTTGGGCGGGAAACTTTTTCAGCAAAACATTAAAGAGGGTTTTCGCCTCGGCTATGAAGAACTTCAAAGGAGTGACATCCCCAAGAGATCAAAACCAGATTTATATCACTGGCAGGTCCAGTCGTATTAAAGCAGTGCGTCATCGAACGTGCATTTGCTCCGGTTAAAAATATGAGGAAAAGCAGCGCCGGCCAAACAGGAGGCACTGGACGCCTTCACACACGAGGAATTCTGGTCTGCAAGTCACCCAGATAATGGTGCGTAACCTGTCCGTACAGCGGGAGGTGAGATCCGAGTCGCTCGCCCGGCCGACGGTGGTTCCGCCATCTGTCTCTGCGGGGGTCAGGCCCACACACAGCTTCGGCCCAGTCCGAGCAGAGAGAAGGTAAACACCCGCCTCCCCCCCACCCGCAGCAGCAGGTCGTCTCTGTACGCACAGAAAGAAAAACAAGAGGAACCAAGTGATGAACCGTGTGATGGTTTGGAACCGGCAGAAGGTCATGACAGGTAGCCAATAAAGTGCTGCGCAAGTTCCCAAGAATATTATATTCTGTCTGACGTGACCGCTTTGCAAGTAGTTCAACAGTGAGCGGACTGCGGATGCGGTAGGAAGACGACTAAAAGAAGGATTTAATAGTGATTACGACGACAGATTTTTGTCCCCAAAGAACAGAGATACACCAAGTAATCAGGGAATGACTGGAACGAGGTGATTTTCAGTTTGATGGGCCTTGATCATTGACCGGATTATCTTACTCTGGAAACTAAACACACCATATTAAGGAGTAACCAGACTGGTGTGGCATCAACACTCTTCGGCGTGGAAGTTCTTATAGTGTGAGAGGAAGACTCCTGGTTTGCTTTCAGTACCAATGAGGAGTTTCAAAATAAATTCAGACATAGGAATAAACCTGCAAGAAGCTTTATGAACAGGAAATGCTTGTGTGCAGATCCTTCAGCCGACGGCTACAAAGGGCAAGTTGCCATTTGCTCAATAAAGAGGAAATTGAACGGTTGGGTAAAAATAGTCAGTTCTCTTAAATAACTAATTGAGCGTACTGCACCGCTTGATAACTAGGATCAATTGGTATGTATGATTGAACAGAATCACACATAGAATAATTTTTTGGTAAAATGCCTTCAGACAAAATTGTTGAGAATTACAGTTAAACTGAACTGAATTTTATTGCTCTGTTTCCCATTTCAAATGGTACATTTTCACTATTCCTCGTCCTTCAGTGCAGATTTATGCCTGAATTGGAGACATTTTGGAGTACTGGCGAAACGGTCAAATGACCCAGAACCAAGTTGGGCTGCACACGAGAAAAGTTGCTTTGGTTTATCCGTTGGAATCTTCAGCATCTCTCAGTCAAAATAATAATAATAATAATAATAATAATAATAATAATAATAATAATAATAATAATTCAATTTTAGCAAGTAGTTTCAGCCTTTTGGAAGTCTCAAAGTTAAGGTAAACATGTACATTATTATTGTAGTGCACATGGAAACTTAAGACCACATATTTTACAGTTCCTCAAAAACATGCTAACTGCTGTTAGACCATTTGAATTGGCAACTGGAAATCCTTTGGGCTTTTAAATAGTTACACAAGTAAATATACATTTATTTAATCACTCAGTCAGTTCATCTAATGAGCTGCTCCTGTTCCCATAAAAGACAAAAGAAAGGTGAACTTTCCTGATCCAAAAGGCATATATGGTCCCTCTGGTATCCCCTGGGTTCTCTTCACAATGATGCGTCGCCAGAATTCACCAAAGATGATTTCGAGCTACCCCAGGTGACGATCAAATGATTTTTTTTTTTTTTTTACAGTGGTCATTTCAGCAGTTTGAATCTGGGATCCTGTCCTTCTTGCTATGATCTAGATAGACTTACAGATCGAGAATTTTCTAGACCATGAAAGACCAGAGCAGTGCCCACATTACAGCAGACGATGCCAAAATCTGTCCACCTATCTCCTGCACTATGTTACTGTCATGACAAAAAAAACAAACTGATCCAGTGAATGCTGAAGGCCATGGCCGGACGACGCCAGCAGAATAATATCTGCAAAAAAAAAAAAAAAAATGCAAAGATGAAAGCTTGAAGTTTTCAAAAATCCTGTCCATGAATGCCACAAAGGTGAAACGGGTTACAAGTCGGCAAACCTGGGAGAGTCCAGCCCACTCTGGGATCATACTTGACTTTGTGACCAGGTCTTGCTCTAAGCTGTACAGAGACCAGCAAGCACCTTGTAAAGTGGACTGATATAGCTTTCTGTTGATATATGGCACTCCATAAACTGACTGAATTGTTCCTGACACACCTTAGCTGCCCCAAGACAAGGGGTCAAGCAACAGTAGCAACTGAAACCCAGGAAGTTACCTCATCTCGGCAGCAGGAATGGCTCTGCTCCTTTAACACCTCCATAATTCTGCCTCATAAATTAAACTGTTCCTGACAGACGAGAGTTAATTTGGAGTTTAGGGTGTGTGGATATATGGACTGTGGAAGACAACACAAGATGAATGGAAGATTGCAGAGAGAGGGGTTACATGGGGATTTGTTTGCCCGTCTATGTCAGGACTAAAGAGGACCAAGGATGAGCATTAGTGGTCTTATCTGACTTGTCCAATAGCAGGAAAGGTCAAAGGTGAAACGTGGCCAGTTGATTGAATGAATGCTAAAGTTTCTCCGTGTTGTTTGAGTCGCCCTTTGAAAACAACCTGCCAAAAAACGAGCTGTGTTCTTCGTATCAGTGTCTTAAAAATTAGCCCTTAAAACTTGGCACATTTTGTTTTGTTTCAACCGCAAATTCAGAATTTTACATTTTGTGACACAGATTAAGTGCTACATAAACATGGAGTGGAAGGAAAATGATACACGATACGTATTTTGAATAGCATCTCCCCCAGTTTTAACGGAGTGGAACAGAAACATACCGTCTGAATTCTGAAAATATCTTCTATTACCAAACAATAAACTGGTACGTCTGTCCCAACTTCAAACTGTCGTCCTCGCGAGACTTTTCACAAGAGCTCGATGTGTTCAGCTGACCTTAGTTGGTCTGTTAAATTCTGCGATGAAATGTTCAATGGTACGCTTTAGGTCAACATATGTTGACGTATGAGAATGGCTTAGTCAAAGCCCTGACATAAATCCAACTTAGAATCTGTGTCAAGGATTAAAATAGACTGACATTGAATTACTTTGCACAGAAAATTTGGCAGAAATATTATTTTAAAAAATGTTTTGGAGACAAAGCTGTAGTTGCAGGTTGTTCAACAGAGTTCGAAGTGCCAGGTAAGGCTGGTGCAACTCCAGGCCTCGAGAGCCGGCCTCCTGCAACTTTTAGATGTGTCTCTACTTCAACACACCAGAGTCAAATAATGAGGTCATTAGCAGGATTCTGGAGAACTTGACTGCATTTCGGAGGCTATTCAGCTGTTTGGATTCAACCGTTTTGGACCAGGGAGACACCTAAGAGTTGCAGGACACCGGCTCTCGAGGACCAGGATTGCCCTCCCCTTGACATAAGAACATGTCAGACTTTTTGGATCTTTATTTGTAAAAGAAAAATGAAAACAAAGAATTGTCTTACTCCCACTTGATGTTCCGGTTTGTGTTTGGTGCGTCACGTAAAATCTGAAACACTAAAAACTTGTGATAGTAATGTGAATATTTTACTGAGAATGTCAGAGTGTAGGAGCTCCGCGGTGTTTAAAGGAAATTTGTGCAACTGTTAAATGACCTCATATGTATCTGCACATGTCTGCATGTGTGTGTGTGTATCGGAGGTCTCGGTTCAAATGAGAGTCAATCAAGCAAAGTTTGTGTGTTTAGGCAAAGCATGAAAAACCCAAGCAGACGCGCCTCTGCTTCCCACCGTACTTCCATATCTGTTTTTCTGTCTTTCGCTTATGGACACGGACCGAAGGTTTGCTCCTGTGATCTACGTTCAAGGGCAGACCCCGAAGTCTTAGCTTTGACCCCCAGGGTTCACACTTATCCCTTTAATCCTGTCCCAGCCGACCAACAGTCCAGTTTCCTCCCTCCGCGCAGTCCCGGCATTGATCCAAGGCTCAGACAAAAAAACATTCAAGTGTAATCTTCACACACACACACACACGCGCATACACACCATTTTCATTCTCAATCATCCCACACGCCCCTTTTCTTCAACCACCTCCACCCTTTCTCACCCTCCCTAATCTGACCTTCTTCCCGACCTGTGCTACACATTTTACCTCCTTCTGGAGGATCAATCAATATATCAGTCCGACAAGTGGTGTTGACGTGTAGACTATCAGTGTCTGATTTTACAACATCAGACATCCAAAATGGGTAGACTTCTTATTTCTGGCAACAAACGCTGGCGGTTCTTGAATGAATGCTACTTTGGAGCCCCCTCGATCATGGAATGAAACTGGAAGTCGTGATACATTTCTGGAGAAAACTAAAAATCAGTGGGAGGCTTTTTGGCAACGTTTTAGTTTTTATTTAAATATTTCACAAGTCAAAGCTGTTTTAAAGCTTATGTCCATTTGGTAAAGGTTTGAGTCGTGCTTTGATCACAATTTTCACCCAGTGTCAATCTAACATTATCATCATATGAAAGAAAAAAACATCAAATATACGCCTTGTATTTCCTCACAAATGGTTCCCTTATAAAACTTGATGTGTGTTTTGGATATTTCACTTTTTGATATAAAGCAGGGCTGCACAGTGGCACAGTTGGTTGTAGCAAGAAGGTCCTGGGTTTGATTCCCAGCGCGGGGTCTTCCTACACGGAGTTTCCATGTTCTCCCTGTGCATGGTGGGTTTTCTCTGAGTACTACAGCTTCCTCCCACTGTCCAAAAACATTGTTAATTGGTTTCTCTAAATTCTCCCTTGGTGTGTGTGTGCATGGTTGTTTGTCCTGCTTGTCTCTGTGTTGCCCTGCGACAGACTGGCGACCTGTCCAGGGTGACCCCGCCTCTCGCCCGGAGCGCAGCTGGAGATAGGAACCAGCACCTCCTAACCCCACTAGGGACAAGGGCGTTAGAAAATGGATGGAAGTTTTAAAAAATATTTAAAGTGTCCAAACGACACCTCTGAAAATGTTGTAGTTGGTATAAACAATGAGTGAACAATCATAAAAGTGTTAATGATTTTAACAGCCATCGATTTGCACTTTTATTTATGAACGGTCAGATTGTTCACTATAAAAACACTTAACTATAAAAATGATATCACGGCCAAGTTAAGCAGTAGAATGCCTCAGATTTGACATCCTCAATCAAAAGCAATGCGAAGATGGTACACGTCAGGTACAAACGTTTCAGCCTACATACAATGTGGCTTGTTAAGCGCTCCAACATTAGGAAGGACAGGAGGAAACAGTGGCAGTATAATCTGCCTTTCACTTTCCTTCTTAGCAATACACAACAAACACCAGAGCCTCAAAATGACCATTTTGTCTTCGCTGATGTTTTTCTTTTTGTGATTAGCAGAAAGTTTGGAGAGCTCGCCAGAAACTAAAAATACAGCCGCACTATCATAAACATACACCCAAAGTGTGACTGAATAAGGGCAAACATGCAACTGAATTCTCCCGGTTCGATTCTCGGATGCCTTAATTGATTTAACAAGTAAGAAACGGAGGGGAATGCCCAACTCTTTACAAGCCCAGCGCTCCTTTTAGCAGCAGGTAGCTTTCCGTCCTCGTCCATCGTCAGCTCCGTCTCCCAAAGCTGATGTTAGAGCTATGCGTATAAAAGTCTTGGTTTGGAGCTCCCTGCCAGAGTAAACTGGGTGGTATACGGTTTAGAGACATTTCCTTCTTCGAGAGTTAGGGTCCCAGCTCCTTGCTTATGATGGAACGGGCCGCTGTTTGCCAAGTGCCGGCCATTTCTTAGGCCTCATTGTGGCTCAGAGGAACACTTCAAAAACCACAAGTTATCATTGGAGCTGCAAACGCCCGCAGTAAGCAGGACGACCATCGGCGTCAACCTACACCCCATTATACTCTCCTCTACTGACCCTGCACACCTTGCACCAGCCTTACCTGGCACTCTCCATCAGTCAATCTGCCGCCAGCTCGCACACCTTTCTTCCTCCACCCGTCTGCCGGTGCCAAGCCCTGCGCCGTCCATCTTTCTTTCCTTCCTTCCCACCTACCCGCCGCACACACCCATCCATCCATCCATGCCGTCAGCACTCCATCATTCTTGTCCGGCGCGGGGTTTCGAAGGATGAATGGCAGCGCACAGCGCCAGGTCTGTGCCGCTTTCTAAACACGGCCGACGGTCTCTGGCCCCGCTGTGTGGCCTCTGCAATGGTTAAATGCACATGGAGAAAGCGGTTCTAATGCGCTGCAGCAGAAAACGTAAAGCACCCGCAGGGAAACCAGAAACTCTGACTTGGAGATCAGGTGTTGGGATTTGTTCGTCTGTGACGGGAGTCAGATTAATCGCCCTGAGAAGTTAAATACTGTAGCTGTCATGTGCATTTATTCAATGTTTTTCCAGGCACAAGAAGTCTATTTTGTGCCTGGATTGTCATTCCTCCGGTGAAGATGTTGCTTAGATGGCTTGGAAATGACATATAAACAATATTTTTGTTCTCCATATAAGAATATTTTATTTCCACCATCATGGAAATGCATCATGACGGTGGACGACTCTTTAGTTTTCAGTGAGGTTAATGATGTTTTCCATTCCATGTTTTTGCAGCGCTAGTTAATGCATACATGTAAGAAAAATACAAAATATTGGCATTTTCAGTTTGTGGCTGTTGCTCAGTGCAACAGGAGCGATATAGCTACTGGAGAGTAGACTATGAGCACGACGGCTGATGCTGTGAAATTTCAGCGGCGCTGGAATACATTTCCACCCGTGACTCGCGTAATCTGAGTCGGCAATCGGAATTCATGCTAATATAAAATATCATGGGGAAATATGGGAGGTGAAAGTGTTATGTCTAACTTAGCCGTGTCTCTCACCGTAATATTCCTTCCAGATAACATCTGCGTCTACCGTCGACAACGGCGCTCTCTGTTCCCCGCGCAGACGTCCAGAGCCTGGCCTCGGCTTCCACTTCTCCTCTCCTCCGTTTTCTCCATGCAACGCTTTCACTGGAAATGGCCTGACTTATTCTTAAAAAAATACCCTTTAAAATTCTTTTTGTCCATTTTTTTTTTCTTTCCTATGTCAACCAGTCACATGTATATGCAAATAACCTGAGAAAATATTATGATTTGGCTTTGCAGATATTTTTAGTTTCCCTTTCCCCGGCCTGCGTTTTTAAACATGTATGGCGCACCTTGTTAAGCTGAGTAAGTTTAGATTTTTATTTTTATTTTTCTGTCAATAATAAAATCAGACTTGAATTATATGTTTTTGTTTATTGCAGCCATCGGTTTTTATGTTTTAATGCAACATTATTTAGTGAGGCACGTACAAGCTGGACAGGAGAGCACAGAGCTCTCCAAAAATATTAATGTGCGCTGAACATTGTGTCACAATTAATTACTACCACAAACTTTAATAAAACTTTATTGGGATTTGGTGCCATAGCTCAACAGAAACTTGTTCATAACCGTGATTTGGAAACATTTTTTAAATAATTTCTTTCCTACGATTGTGGCAGCTACCGTCACCATTTCAGAGGACACTCCAAACCACATCCAAGTTAGCAAAAGATAAATTAAATGTTTTTGTGACCCATCTTCAAAGACTCATTGTGGACGGCGCAGTGAGAATGAAACATCTCCAGTAGCAGTCAGTCTTGCGATAGATCTGAACGAGGCTTCTGACTGAAGACTGTTTTAACGTCACAACACTCAGACGATTCAATGTCCGGACAACAGACGATATCCCACGTAGCTGTAACCTGTATGACATCAGTTATCGGCAAGCTCTGCTAATCCACCTCATTTGCTTTTGCTGCTCCTTTTTCAATCTCATTAGGCACAAGCAATATATTTTTTTTATATATAAAAAACATGTTTCATGTATGAACCTGGTTATGTTAGGATCTTTAGGACTTTGGTTTGGTATTTTGATTAATTTTGTGGTTTAGTCACTTTTGATATTCCGTATTTGTTTGGGATTTCAAGTTCTTGTTTTGCTTATTAGCATTTTATCTATTTAGATTCTGATCTGTGTTGTAGTTCTTTAGGTTGGACTTAGCAGACCCTTCTGTGTCTTGTTTAGTTTTAACTCTGAGCTTCTCCCTGCCGTTTAAGCACCTGCTCTTTATACTTGACCGTCCTTGTTGGATTCTTTTCTCCCATGAATTCCCAGTTCTTCGGATTTCTTCCCTCCGTGTCTCAGGTTTTCTTGTTTCTGTAGGTTCTGGACTTCTGCCATTAAAATACTCGAACCGAAGCGAAAAGGTGATGTCACACTCCAAAAGTCATGACGCCATGGAGGGGGTCTGAAAAGCAACAACTCTGGGTCACTAAGTATAAATGGATACCAAACTAATGCAGATATTTCCTAACAAAAAAATAGAAAATAATGTTGTTGTTTTTTTTATCTACGTTACTTTTTGCATTATTTTGTTCTGGCCGATGAAAGAAAATCTATCAAAACACAAAAAAGTTCAGATCACAAAAATACTTTCTCAGACCATGTACACACAATAATTTAAAATTCTGTGGTGCCACTAAAATAATCAACACACACCTAATGCTGATTAAACCAATAAAACAGGTGGATGCGAGACAAGTTTCAAGATCTTATTTACAGACCTAATTATGAGTTTGAAAGAACGTTTGCATGACTCCAAAGATGAACTTTTGGGATCCTTTAAAACAAATGGCTGCAATTATAGAAATTCAAATTTTCCTCATCAGGGACCGTGGAAGAAGAAACACCATGAGTCATGAAGGGATTCCTCAGATTAAACCTACCGTTCCCTGGACCGCTGACAGATGAAATATTAAAGTTAAGTGATCCAGAATATTCTCTCCTGATTAGACAGAGGTTGCTTTCACAGCAGATCCCTCGATGCTACTGCGAATCACGCAAATAGAACGGAGATCCGCCAAGGTTCACAGATTTTTATTGACAACTTTGTTCCGCTGGCAAGAAGAACTTGCAATTAATATTGCCGCTACGCCCAGTAGCTAATTCAGGAACACATAAACATGCCGAACCTTACCCAGAGTAAATATGCCGTGTTGACCTAATTAAAATGATTTGTGGTTTATTCTGGGTTTTAGATAGATGGCACAGGGGTTTTATTTGGTTGTTGAGGTATTGCGTCGAGATCAGGTTTGCTTGTGTCCTGAAACAGTGCTGAGATTCATGAGAGCTTATCACTGTAAAGATGAACTAATCACAAATTTTTGCCTAAAACAAACCGTTCAACTTCTTCTATGCCAGTTATCGGAGGGTTGTAGGAACATTTGGTCAAACTTGGGACTTTTCGTTTTGCCACAAAGAAAGTGAAGCAATAAAGGTTCTTGAAAACTTCTGAGGTTTGCCATTTACTTGGAGTCCTTCAGTAGAAAGTCAACCTGCCCCAACGGGATCAGAATAAGTTGGCAACAACAGCGGAGGAAGTGAACAAAGCCACGCAGATCGTGTTGGCCATGCCTCTAAACAATAAATTAACATTAACAGCCGCCTCGTTTAGTTCGGCACTTGCCGTTTTTGCTTTCAATGCAGGGAAGCTTCATAGTGCCAAAATGACGCAGTACATACGTCACCGACAAACGTTAGCAATGGGGTAAGATTTAAAACTTCAACAGAGTCCACAGCTCTTGCAAGCAATCGTTCCTCCATAGCCGAGAGCCTAGAGCCCCTGTACGAAGCAAAACAGTGTAGAAAAAGGGGCTGGTTTTACCTGACTACCCCGTTACTAATGTTTGTTCATGACATGTGTAATGTTCCAGTTCAATCATGAAGGAAGCTATGCTATGAAGCTTACTGGAAATTGCGCTGCTGCAAACAAACTCATGGGGAGTAGGAACGCAACATCTTCGATCCCAAGAAAATGTCTTAAAATGTTCCTCTTGCTCCAAATGTATTGCTTAATATTTAATGTTTGTTTACGTCTTCTGCTGCCATTGGCAAACTGCAACTTCAACTCACAAGAAACCAATGTCATCGTTCAGGAATTCTGTTCACTGTTTGGCAAGAATGAAATTCAACTGGAGCAATCAAACTCAACGGGACAAATCTCAAACAGAGCCCCGAAGAGATATGAGAATCAAGCTGAATTGAGCAGAAAGGCAATGGCCAGGCTACTGCCAACTCGTCTGGTTCTCTTTTGAACTGGCCTCTGATTGGTCACCACAGCCATATTAAGTCCCTGAACCATTTCCTGTGATTTGCGTGACCTCGCAAAGAATGTCTTTTCACCGATACCATCACTGCTACTCATTTTACAAACCTGTGGGGCCTCGCGGCAGTTACACTTCATCACCCTCTCTGAGCTCTTCTCTAAACCACCAGGATCGCGGCAGTCATGCAGGGAGATTCCTGAACTTGTTAAAGAGAGCAGCCGGGACCACTGTGGACGCCCGCCCCGCTCACCCCCAACAGTCACATTTGAAACTAGAGGTATGCTGTGAATTATGGGCAGAGCGTGACTGCTCTGGCAAATGAAAATGTAGGTTTTGGCCCGTGATTTCCAGTGATTTTATTATTAGGATTTTTTTTTAATCCCCTTTGCTTCCCTCCTCCATTTAGGTCCCCAAGGTGGATGGTGTTCGGATGCTATAAAAAGGCTTTGTGTGTTCAGTAATTGCTTAATAGTTATATAAAATGTCATTAACTGCTCTCACTGGTTAGGTTACATCCACTCTGGCTACCGGAGGGACCAAAAGCTCCTAAATGCTGTTCTTCTCTATCCTCATGCCTCTTTTTTTTTTGCGAAGCTTTCTTGACTCCTTGCATTGTTACTTTCACGTTCACCAACTTTTGTCTTTCTCTTGTCAAGATGTGACATCCCACATCATGACAGTTATGTTAACAAAATGCCTTTTGTGAGGATTAGTGTTGGGGCTTACAGGTAGGGATAGAGGTCAGAATTAAGGGTGGTGTTAGGAGTAGGTTTAGCGCTCAAGGTTGGCATTAGAATAATGTTTAGAGGAAGAATGAGGGTTTAGGTGCTACAGTTAGATTAGGGTAGTTTTTAGGGGTAGATTTAGGGGTAAGTCTTAGAGGATTTAGGGTTACATTCCCCTTGCGTTCTAATTTTCAGCAAATCAGTCCAACTGATAACAAAGTTGTAGCAGGTCCAGAGCGGCTCACATACCAACACAACCGTCACTCTTGAGCAAAAAAACAAAAAAGAAGTCCGCAGCCTCTTGGATGAGGTCATCGCGCTGTTTCTTTCCCCACCCGCAGGGAAATTTCTGCCTTCCGCTTACCCACCGGCCCCATGCGCCATTCTTTATTTCAGCTCCATTAAAAATAATTGGCAGATCGCTCCAGAATAAATGTTGAGGAGGAAACCACGTCTGGTCATTCACGCTTAGTTCAACATATAAAGAGGATGGAGAGTATCGTCACATGGCGGCGGAGTTCACAATGTATTTATTCTCCCCGCCCCTCCTCCCGTCCTATCACTTATCCAAATTGCCAGTCAATATTTGCTCTAGTGATGAGTGCTTCCAGTGGCTAATTTTTGTGAAAAAAAGGATTGTTTTACCCCGGTGTCCGTAGCTGCCAGCTCGCGCTGAAATAATCGCTCTCACCGCAGCTCAGCTTCCCGTCTTAATCCACCTCACTAATGACATTAATGAAAAATAATTCTAATCTAATTAGCTCTCTTCTCCAATCAGTCTCACTTCCCTTCTGGGTTTGACTAATCTGGAGAGCTGGCAACGGGCGACGGAATCCTCTCCAGCACTGCTGCTCACTTAGTGAGAACATTGTCGGGAAGAATGCGAGTCTGGAAACAGACAGAAGGATTTGCCCAATGTGGATGATTATGTGGCGAAGCCTCTGAGTTCTAGTGCTTGTCATTCTATTTTAAACTGAATCTAGTGAACGGTGGTTTATGTTTGTTTTATAGGTTAGTCTACTTTGGAAAACCACACAACTGTAGCATGACTATTATACTGAGAAGCCTTTCTTACTGTATTTTCTGGACTATAATTCGTAGTTTTTTTCATAGTTTTGCGGGGTTGCGACTTATACTCCGGAGCGACTTATGTGTGAAATCATTAACACATTATTATATCATATCACATGTTATTTTCACACCAAACCACCAGAGGGCGCTCTAGGCCTGTGTTGATAATGTGTGTGGTAGAAGCTACGTCCGGAGTTAGCCGAGTTGTTTACAAGCGACACCGAAGATGAAGATTTAGTGATTTGGAGCGACACAGATGGTTTGGTAAACTTGTTAGCATGTTATTTATGCTACAGTTATCTGAATAACTCTTAACATGTTATGTTAACATACCAGGCACGTTCTCAGTTCGTTGTTTATGCATCGTGTAACGTTAGCATACCGTACAATTATTCAGCCTGTTGTTTCCTCTATTCTATTTTTATTGCCTTTCAAGATGACATGTCTGTTCTTGGTGTTGGATTTGATCAAATAAATTTCCCCAAAAAATCCGACTTATACTCCGGAAAATACAGTAAATCTATAACACTTTTCTGATGATACCAGTGTAAATGTATGCTGGTACATCCTGCTAAAGGGTAGAGCAATATGGAGTGTAAGTTTTATGACAATATTTTGCGTACTATTGTGATAACGACAAAAACTATGATAAGGACAACTAACAATACCAACATTCATATCTTTACTTTACTTTAGGACACCAGTCACATAAAGAAAGTATGACTTCGATCACTAAACTGGAGAAAGCTGCATTTAAACAGACGTTCAAATTTGTTGAAACTCACACTCACATTGAACAAAGTGGAAGAAATTAGTAATACTATCAATACTGACAGTTGTATGCATTTAAAACAATTCACTGGTATTTAGTGTGACAACAATAAATCAAAATTTATACGATAAATTATAAAGTATATGATGAATGCCTGCCCCAAAGCTAATGTAAAAGCACAATTTCACAGTTGCGGAAATGCAGATGAAATCATACATGAGCGAGTTTGTTCATGCTGTGGCAGCGACGGATGTAAACATGATACATGCGTGTATCACATATATAGTGGCGCCAGGAGACGACGGTGTCTTGTAAGATTTTTTTAATTTCCTCGTCATAAGATTCACTGATCATTTTTATTGCGAGAAAACATAAAATGCACAGTTTACAAACACAATGAATAACTTACAATAAGTGTTGCAATGGAGCTCATTTGTCAGATTAGAGGCAGCTTTCGAAAACTGACAACCTTTAAGCAGATATTAAATTTACTTTTAATGAGGCTTCCTTTCTGCATAATTTTTTTTTTTTTTACTGGTTTTATGTAATATTCAAATTTTAAATGTCATGTTTACATGAAAATCAACCTTAACAGAAAACAGTCTTCTTTCAAACCTCCCTGTGTGTGTAATTAATTTCTATAAGTTTCACTTAAGTTCCTGAACTAAAAAAAAAAAAAAAGAGCAGGACTTTATTCCACAAATGATGTGCAGATTGGAGTGTGTAAGATGAGTGCACTGATGGGGTAAAGGCATCATTTTTCTCTCTTTTAAGCCTAATTTGCATAATTAGGCCTAATTTTTTTTCCCTCAACGTTGAAGCAATTCCATATTTTGTCCTTGATTAGAGATATTATTCTCAGTAGTTACAACAATGTAATTCGAGTTTTGAGGCACTTTTTACAAAAAAAAAAAAAAATTCAATGAAGTAATTTCCATGTGGGTTATTTATCTTTATGGATGAATTTCTCTATTGTGTTTCGTTTCTTGCTGGACGGTAACAGATCGTGCGGTAGGAGTGAGAGCAAGCCGTATCGAAGCCTCTTCAAGCCTGGCACGCTTTCTGATGACTCCACAGAACAATAGTGGAACAATTATCAACAATTATCTGCAGCTAAAGAACAAAATCCACTCGTTAAATGGTTCGGTCACATTGATTCAGGATCCAGGGCGAGTCTCTCTCACGGACACGTTGCCACGGACACGGAGAAACACAACGGAGAAGTGGACACTGAAAAAACAAATCGCGAGCAGCAGAGCTTTAGGACGTTTGGTGTTTTTAATTTGCGAAATGTAAAAACGCTGCACTTCTGTTTGCTTTTAAGTCCAGCCTGCACTGTTTTAACGTCCGCGCTGGGAACGGTCAGCCGCGTTTGACGCATGCAGCGATCACATTTTGTTTAACAGACTGCTGAGTTACCCTCCAGTTCTTCATTTCTTCATCCAGGTGTAAAGAGTTTGCGATATATATATTTTTTTATCACTAGAGTTCAAAGATTCAAAAATGCAACCTTCTCCATAAAGCAAATAACTATTCTGCAATAGGCATCGAACGTTTGCACATTTTACACTTGCTGTTCCAAATTCCAAAAAAAATCTAAAAAGATATTAGACTTGCTCACTTGTTTGCTGGAAATCCAGTGTTTGTCTGCAGATGTTGCTTTCAAGTTCTTAAACAAACTTGCCACGCTTAAATGTCACCCTAGCATTTTAAAATGCAAAACGGAGCGTGTTTGCTTGTTTAATGCAACTGTAAGACGGCCATAATAACACTGGAATGATGTATATTTAAAAAAAAAAAAAAAAAAAGTTTTGCCAAGTAGTTTTGGTCTAGTTAGACAAAACTAACTTATAAGTAACTTGTAAGCAAGATATAGGAGCTTGTTTTAAAGTCAATAATTCCTTAAAATTGACAAAAAAGTTCCGGTTCCACTGGCAGATTTATTTCATGACAATTTCCCGTGTTATAAGTGGAAAAACTCTGCCAGAGGAAACAGCACTTTTCCACCAAGCAAATTTATTTTTGTAATGTCAAATTGCACGTCTATATTGTCGATGGAAACGCATCTATAGAAGGATTGAGTATTACCTATTGGAAGTCTGATGTAGTTTCATGGAAAGATGTTACAAGTTCAGCACAGAATTTGACTCTTGTGAGTGTGTGTGTCACATGCTGTTCTGGACTGCCTGCACTTGCTGTCCCACCTTCGCAGCAGGATGAGCTGCTGGCTCCATTAATCACTGCTCTAATTTGTTTGCTCAGCACGGTGCTGACGGCCAGAGGTTCTTTATTGCGGCACAAAGGCTCAGGAACGCCGGGTGTGTATCCACACGCGTGGGACAGAGGGAAGAGATAAACCGGTCTCACAGTCTGCAAAACTTAGACCGCCGCAAACAGCAGATCCTCTGAGCATCGACAAATGTAGCATATTCTTGACTCTTGCAGATCTGACTGGACAGCTTTCACTTGTAGGATCAGAGTTAACGGCCATTCAGACCTGAAGCACTCTGGTAGTGGATTTCTGCTGTCTAGACTTTACAAACTCGAACCCTTTTTGTAGCTTAAGAACGCTTCCTCGTTATTTGGCACACAAAAGTGACCATCTATCTCCTTCAGCGACTCACTTTACGTTGTGGTTTTTGCTTAGGATTATTTCAAAGTGAGAGAAGATGTTAGATGACCTAAACGATTGTGAGGTTTGGCATGCTAAATAAAGAAGTCTTTGCTGCTTTCTGACGGCTTTTGGAAGAAAAACAAAAAAAAAACAGACCATCACAGGATCCAACACAGTTAGGATTGAAGTTTTCTCCCATGTATCCTTTACTCTTATATCAAGAGTTTCAGGTTCTGCTTTATCCTGTCATCTGTTTTTTTTTTTTTGTTGTGCATTGTGCTCCATGTACTTCGTTATGTGTACTCTCACTGTCTTTGTTGGACCTGGTGTTCGGCCTGTCACAATAACACATTTTACTGCACGATAAACTGCCCCAGTAAATATCGCGCTGAAAGATAATATGGATATATTGAGACCGTTTTCAACTGAAAACACGGTCGTGGCAGAATAATGCAAGTTCACCCTCTCAAAGACGACTCAGTTTTAATTTTGTAAAGTAGGGGCGCGCCAATTTACCAGCCTGTTGATTTATATGCGCCAATTTCCTTAATTTTGGGTGATCGATTGAAACTCACACGTGAAGCCCATCTTAACGACCTCGGCAAAGGACTGAGAATCATCCACAATCAAGAGGTTTGACCGATCGACCGGCTACATTTAGCAACATTTGAGACAAATTGCAATTGGCAGGTCAGGCCTTCTAAAGCTCGGTGATCGGCTGGAAAACTGCAACCGCTGCACCTCGACGGTCAAACAACACTTTCCACTGGAACTGGAAGACGTCTTAATTATCCAAAATGAGACAACAACCGAAAACAAAAACGGACATAAAAACCCCAAACAACTGAAACTATCAATAAAACAGATTGTGACGTAGCTGTGAACAGAACTGGATTTCAAAAAAATATTAATCAGAATAGAAATTATGGATCTTATTTATAATGTGATTTTTTGGATTATGACTTATTCTGCAAGGCGTACCTGGTGTTATTACATTGCTATAATCTTGCCTCTCTGCTGTGTTTGGGTTGTTCACATCGAAACGAGACAGTAAAAACCAGCAAGCCGTGATTTTTCATTTGAACGACATGTTCACATGCATTTCCAAAAGTAGAGAGAGCGGCTCGGACGTGCTTGCATGGTTTTGTGTCAAACGCGTTACACATGCTCTACATATAAAACATGAAACATAATATATCATGAGCTGAACGACTCTCCCTTCCTAAAGAGCAGCACTTTACGTTCCAAAAGGTTCTAGCTGTTCTTTCGACTTCCTGCATGTACAGAAACTCTGAACCAAACGGCTGCGGCCATCTTTATAAGCAACAGCAGAGACAATACGTTTTTCCAGGAAAGCCGCAGGCCAGACCACCCAGACGGGCCTGGCTCTCGGAAACCAGCGTCACCAATTCGCTTGAGGAGCTGCAAACCACTGAGCCAACACATTATGCATCCGGGCTAAAAATATAAAAACAACAACAACAACAAAAAAGGAAGCCCATTTTTGTCGCAGACTATGAAAGTGGGACAAAGGGAACAGATGAGGGTTTTACTTCACAGGAAACTGGGACACGGTGAAGTTGTGCTGTGGTGGTTTTTTTGTGCAGCAGGAAGGTTTGGCCTCTGTCACTTCTACTCTACCACAGTCTGAGCTCAGCAAGCTTCTGGGACATTTTTACACTGCAAAAACAAAACCACTGGTATATTTTCAGTGTACTCTTCACCACTTCTCCCTTTTATGATAGGAATAACATTCACATGGCAGTTAAACAAACAGCTCACTTTAAGTGATGCAAGCATATCTGCTAGATACTGCGACCAAAGGTAGTAAAAGTACTCATGTCTCTAACGTTTAGACATTTTGTCACATTAAAGCCACACTGGTGTTGCTTTGAGCTTCTAAGATTTCTGACCCTAACCCATAAAAAGAAACATCAATGTGTTTAATTGGATTTTTTTTTGTGTGTGTGTGTGTGAGAGAACAATAAAAATCATGCATAAATCAATTCAAATGAAATTCAAAAATACTTTATGTTTCCCAAAGGAAAATTGGAAAGTCGTAACTCAGATCCATCAAGTATATTCAAAAAGTTGTTGTGGAAAGGAAGGATCTCTGGTGGCAGCAAATCTCACCAATTAAAATGTTTTTCTAAAAAAAAAAAAAAGTTTAAGACCTGCATCACGACAGAAATGTACAAAAGTACAATTTTTTTTTTTTTTACACAGCAGTGGGTCCAGGCTTTATATTAGCAGCTAGTTAGCGCTAGCCTCAACCGCTTCAAGTCACAGAACAGACCGAAGATATATGTGTGTGACTCAAACGTTTGCCGTAAACGTCTCATGAGAAAAATAAACTACATAGACTTGAGATCTTAAATAGTTCTCCAACTACAAGATTTTATGTATTTAAGACAGTTTAAGGCTAAAATTTAAGACACATTAAGGATGTGCAGACACCCTGAAAGAGGACCTGGAGTGTAGGATATTACTGTAACAGCTAAATTTCCAGCCATCATAGTAACAAATCCTGGATGACATCATCAGTTGTTGGCTATTAGTGCTAATCCACCTCATTTGCTTTTGCTGCTTTTGATCCGTAATGGGAACATTAGTTCTGAGAACTGATTGAAGGGGACATTTTTACACTGCTAAAACAAAACCACTGGAATATGTTCAGTGTGCTCTTCACCACTTATCCCTTTTATGACTGGAATAAACAAACAGATAAACAGATAACATGGCAGATAAACAAACAGCTCGCTTTAAGTGATACAAGGCCAATCTGCTAGATATTGCTACCAAACTATACAGGTTTCTATTTGAAAGAGAAAAGTTGTGTTGCTCTATTAAAGACATTTGATAAATCATTTCGTCTCCCGTGGCAACCATTCAGATGAGCAAAACGCCTAGGTGGTTCTAGCTCCGCCTTCAAGGCGCAGCTCCTCCTCAGAGCTGCGGTTTCCAAGCGACGGAGCTTCAACGTCGTCCCCATCGACTGTGGCGGTTATTTTAAAATTAAAACATTTTGGGGAAAATCTGGTTTTCAAAAAAAAATTAGATAAGAGAGAGAAAAAGACAAGAGTGTCAATTTGTAACTCGATTTATTTATTTTATTTTTTACATATTTGTTAAAACTGCCATTATATGAGAGGTACGGTATGAGAGATGATCTGTGAAAAATCTATTTCCAGTGCTATCTAGAAACAACCAATCAGAGACAGGAGAGTTTTACTGCTGTCAATCACAATCTCATGTGGTGCTGCTCATCCCTATGCTGTAGCTGGCGCAGCCTGTTGTGAATGCTCAGTCTGGTTAGCATAGTTATCAATGAGGACAGATAAACAGTTTTCCTGTAATGACAAGTTGTTTCTCCCCCAGTAGCACATCATTCAGCAGTGAGTGAACGAGGATGATTGACAGCACTAAGACCGACCTACTGGCTCTGATTGGATGTTTTGGTCAGAACGTTGCATTACTTTAGCTAATAATAGTAGCTCAGGGTGGAGGAGATTGATTGTTTTCACAGATTACCTGTCTCATAACAAACTGTCACAACATGTTGCCAGTTTTAACAAATGTGGAGAATACTTATTTTTTTAATTAAAGTTATATACTGAAGCTTGACAAAAATGCAACTACATGGCATTTTTTGAGAAGCCTGGATTGCTTTATGTGTATTTTGCACTAAGAAAAAAATTGAAGCAACCTACTCGCATGCTGCATGTGAACTGTTGCATGTGAAATTCACTAGCTGTTAATATTGTTCCGATATCAGTAGTGGATCAAAGAAAGCAAGGCAGCTGCAAGCCTTTAAAATTGTGGCGCTCTTTGTGGGTCAAAAAGACTCGACAAATTATAACTGCAGCTGTGCGGAGGGGGGGGGGCCCAATCTAATTTTCTGTCATGGGGCCCAAGATTCCTGGTGGCGCCCCTGCTTGTAAATAATATTTGATATACACAGCATTCATATAAAAGCTTCAGGTGACAAAGTTACTTGATTGTCCTATAAAATAATACTATCAATATTTCTGGCAGCTTGGCTTTGTGAACTACATTAACGCTCCACTGTTTCCTGGTCTGGTTTGAGAATTGTTTTTAAAATGATATGTCGCAGTAGACATGCGCAGAAGGACGCAGAAATCGCATGAAAAACACCCAAATCATCTCATCCCACTTGATAACTGTTTTTAACCAGTCTTTTAAAGTTGTCTAGTTATCGGATCTGGGTCCAAAAGGTTGTTCTGAGAAGCTTCCTTCCACTTCCACTGGGGGCTGCCAGAGTGCAGAACTGCTCTCTGCTTTAACCTCTCGGCTTCAGCAGCCTTTTAAACAAGGTGTTTGGTTCGCACGGTGCCATGTACAGACAGAGCGAGGAACCTCAGGCGTCCTTTCCTCCCAGTCCGTTTGATTATGTCTTTGTCCGTCATCAGGGGGCTTTTAAGTGCAAAAGCAGAACCCCCCCGCCCCGCCTCCACCCTGCAGATCCCATGGTGACATAATGTTAGGAGCCAAACTCCACAGGTAATGTATGAGGCTGTGAAGCTTTTAAATAAGCAAGACTTAGATGGGAACAGAACCAAAGAAAACACCGTATTTCTGTGAGCCAGGGCAATAAATTTGTTAATGCCGTGGTGGAGAAAGAGAGAATGGGACTGGCTTAATTTGTGTATCGCTGAAGAAAAAGGCGGTCGGAGCAAGTTTTTCTTTTTTTATGTTCATAAATAATCAGCAGGAATAAAGCCAGTTTATTCACATAACGACATGTTTGAAAAGTCTTTTATTCCCCCAAGACACGATTACCAATTAATTCCAATCAACAGGAACTCCGCGGCTTTCATTCATTTGTTTTACTGATTTCAGTCTGTCTGAGGGAGAGCAGGGCTTATCCAAAGTATACAAATAGGCTGCAGGACATGAACCTGCGTCCGACTTGAGATTTTATCAACCTGGGCTAAGTCAGAAGTGAGGTGCAAATTAATTTCATTTCATTTAGCTGAGAAAGTGATTGAGAAAATAACTTTAGATGAATCCCCCAAAAGGTTTCGGCTTTGTCATGTAGGATAAAGCAGAGACAAAAACCGATTTTTCTTCTTTTTTTTTTGACTTCAGACAAGTATTCAGAGAAAGGCCTGAAAATAAAAAATATAAGAAGCAAATAATACACGAATGACTTTTTAAAATAATGACCAGGGCAAAGTATTTCTGGAACGTAAACAGAGATATTTAATGTACCTTGATGTTCCTTTAAAACGGAAACAAACGCTAAAACTCACAAGGTCGTGCTACGCTAACGGTTTTTGTTCTTCAGCGTTACACATCACCACACATTTTGATGTCAGATAAACATAACCCAAGTGAATTCAAAAGGCACTTTTCAAACGCTGATTGCCATTTATTAACTACAAAAACCCAACCCAATTCACCCATGCCTAAGCCAGCGTTGGGTTTACTTTGAGAGCAGCAACTTCCCTCCAAAGTTGTGCAAACCATTTTCCACTATTTCGGCTCACGTTTCGTTCCAGGATTTCCCAGAATGGCTTGTTTCCATCTGTGGCCTGAAGAGGGACTTTAAACAAGAGATGTCCTCCAAATCTAGAAGACCTGAAGAGCTTTTGCTGCGTTTTCCCATCCCCACTTCACCCGATTTCTTAAAGTTCAAACATCTAGTCACAGCTGAAACAACGGTACGTATTATACCGTGCATTGTAATGGTTTATTTGTTCATGGTTCACTCTTATTCCTTTAAAGTAACTTTTACCATCTGCCTGAGGACTGAAGATGAAAAATGGCATATTGGATCATTTTAGCATATTTACAGAAAAGTTCATATGCACTGTCCCTGTAATAAATACATAAGTTCCATTTTAAAAAATAAAAAAATGAATTCTAAAAAGGGTAATGTGTACAACTATTGTCAATCTAAGTGTGAGATGGTGACAGACCCCTTAAAGGAAAATAAAGTTTGTTTCTGAATAAAAAGAAACAAACCAAGTTACTTAACTGTTTTGTAGTTGAATTTTTAAGGAAAAAATGTAGAAAATATAGTTTCTCATATTTTTTTCCAGGCATTTTAACAAGAGGATGCACACCTTTGCGTCGCGGTTGAAGTTTAAGAACAGTATACTGAGCCAGTTAAAACCTGATGATGATGGACTATTGTTACTCTTACAATGAGAATCTATAGTTTTGGCTAAAGTTCTGGTTATGTACTAAAAAAGCCTCTGACTTAAGTGATTTAAATCCATACACAATGCCATTTCAGAGTGTGCAACTTAAACCAATTTACCTGTTTATGACTACAGAATGTTTACGTTCGAAATCTGGGTTCACTTTTCCTGTAGCTAAAAATACGAATAAAGTCATTTTCACCCTCCATTACCTTCCTGGCTTCTATGTTTCCGCCTCTAAACCCCACTCTATTTGACATGTTTAGCACACCTAAAAGTCACATGACAAGAACCACACGGGAAAAGCACAACGTCCAGATAAACAACAGGAACATGTGCGGACGCAGCGCTGCGCTCACTGTCGCTGCTTGTATTTACTTTATCCTAAACTTGTACGTTTTATACGGGGCCCCGCGTATTTATTGCTCCTGCTTGGGGAGCGCGGGGCGGACGGAAAGCTAAACAGAGGTGTTTACGTTCCTGTTGCAGGTTGAGGGGCAGATAAGAGAGGCAAGAAGCAGCCGCAGTAGGACATTTTATATGAAACAGGACAAATTACGAAGAGTGTAATTAAAAAAAAATCAAACAAAAAAAACCTCCCTTTTTCACGGACTATCATTTTATTTAGATGTTTTGTTTGTTTTTGTTTTTTTTTACAGAAATTAAAAATGCATGCTTTATTTTTATGAAAATGTTTGTCAGCAATTCTGCACACAAATTTATTTCACCTCTGTTTATGACAGAGGTAAAAAATGTAAGTATTTACAAAAATTGAAAAAATGTAAGCATTTACAAATATAAATAAATAAAAACCTGGAGTTTATTTTACAAAACTAAACATTTTAAATGTATGGTTTAACTTTAAGACGTACTGTTATGGGTACGGTGACTCGGACAGATAGCAAAAACCATCTAACCTGGCCCTTGTTTTTGTGCCTCAAGGGCACTTTTACATTGACTATACATTTTTTATTTTATTTTCAAATGGTCCAGCTTAGAAAAATGTAATAAAAACTCAATATTCTTTTATTTTTTCCACTTTCACTGCATTTAATCTTTTCAACATCCACAGGTAGATCCCATGACGTAGTCTATTTTTGATGACTATTTTCCCTCTTCTGTATACAAAGTCTTAAAACAATTGAGGCGTAAGCCAATTAGACATGCAAAATGTGTCAGAACCACCTTGGAGGAGCATTTGAACCCACATTTTGGGTTCTGCAGGGCTCCGCGTTGATTTGGTTCTTTATTGTTGCTTGAGTGATGAAGTGGCAATCTCTCCAGGGTTCATCCCTACTTTGCTCTTACACAGTAACAACTGAGATAGATTCTAAAACCCACCAAGGCCTGAATCAAGATGAAAAGTGATATTTAAGAGAAATTATAAAACCTTCATTTTTTTTTTTAGTTATCGAATGTTAGAGCCTTTTAAAGTGGAAGTATATTGAAGGCAAACCCTTCCCCCGCCCACACACAGACACACACACACACACAAAAGAAAAACGCCTTTAGGAAAATATTTTCGCAAGAAAAGCAAGAGAAAAAAGTGCTGTTGGGACCAGAGAGACCCAGAGATAGAGGAAAAATGTCCATGAAAGGGTCTTAATCCTATATTGGCTATAGCAATCACCTCCATAAAAACAGAGGGTGAGCTGGGGAGAACACTCTTGGCTGTTAGATTTATAGACAGAAACGGGCACTGTATAACAAGAACATGTAGCTAGTGCAAGCAAATTCACAATCCTTAATCACCAAATTGGGACTTATAAATTTGCTCAATTTTTAATAGGCTGTCAGCACAGCAGAGCTCACCAGAGCAAGACATGCATATAATACCCGGAGCTCGTATTGTGTATGTGAGTGCATGTCCATGCAATGTATGCTGTGTCACTTTGCTTTATCCCTACATCTGCAACTTCATACGTCTTTGTGTGTGTTTGTGTGTGTGTGTGTGTGAGCAGGAGCCTTCGTTCATCTGTGTGTGGCCCCAGAGTCAATAGTCCGATGCAGGTTCCCTCGATGGCCGTGAACGGAGCGGTATGACCTTTTAGCATGCCCAACGTTCTCCCTCAGTCCGTATTAATGTTAATCTATCAGACATCGAGTCTCCCTCGCCATACAGCGCTGGCAATGTTCCCAGCTCCTCGGAGCGCAATCAGCGGTGTTGAAACAAGCCACGCTTAATGTGACGTTGGTTAAAAAAATAAATAAATAAAAATAGACCGGTCCAGTAGAATATCCTACTGATTTCTTCAAACGCTGCACCAAAGGTTTATATCAACAATAATAAAGGGTTCTGCTGTTCGTAGCAGAGGAAGCAGAGCAGAAAATATGGGAATTAGAGGTGTGTTTAAGACTAAACTTGGTTTACAAGAATAGGTGGGTATTTATTGTATGGCTTATTTATCATGATAAATTTGGTTCTTCATTGTCATAATAAACTCCAATGACTGATGCTTAAAATCTCCCCAACCTTTCCGTATTGTAGGGCTTGTTAATTTTTACTGTATTTTCCCCCATTGTTTTTTATTGAAAGAATCAATAAATACTAAGAAACTTGGAAATATGATTAAATGCAGTGACTGTGTGCAGGTCAGTTATACAGATAACACTTTTTCATGTGTGTGTTCTTAAAAAAGTGCATTACAAGTTTTTTCGAGAGCAGTGTTTGTGTTTGTGGATCTATGAGGAACTAATAACTCCTGTCGTCGCTTTTATTGCCATCACAATAAGCGGCACAAAAAATTGTAATGAAACTTGAAGTCCATATTGCCGCACTCCTATTTACTAGCAAAGACCATCTTAGGAGGGCAGCTTAACTACATTAGATCAGTCAGAGTTACAAAAATTATTTCTATAGGGTAAGAATCACAAAAATGAGAGAAATAATATGCCAGAGATTTAGTTCTGTCTTCAAAATCAGAAGTTTACATAGATTTACTCAATATTTGGCAGGATTGCCTTCGGTCAGATATGCAGGGTGTCTGTTAATGGGCATTGCTCCACAACAATTTGTATTTTTTCTTTTTGGAGAATTTATGAAATAAAAAGATCAAAATTTATCTTGCAATATCATCGGGACGTTTATATCGTAATGCTGGAGTGAAATTTCCATGAAAACTGAATAATAGTTTCATTGTTGCTAGATCTGTGGGGTGTCTTGTGGCACTATGGTCCTGCTGTCCAACTCGAACGCAGAACTAGGCTGGCGGTGGGTGAAGAGCGAGTCTGATTTAACTCATTGGCTCAGGTTACATACACAAGGTTCTGTTGGAGTTAGTAAAACAAATCAACCCATGAATGACAGAAATCCTTAAGGCAGGGTGGAACCAGGGCCACAAAGTTAGGTAGGTATTGACAAAAATTTGGCAGGGTAAGGAAACGTGGAAAGCGTAAACAGAGAATAAAAAGGCAAAATGTACAACAGACTTATTCTACACTTTGGTTCCTAAAGAGGATCTGGACCCTCGACTAGTGAGAAACGATTGCTTGCTGGTGGTACGGACCCTATTGAAGTCTCAAATTTTACGTAATTGCTAGTGTTTGGTTGTGACGTATATAACACACCAGTTCGATGCTGTGACGCTTACCTGAAACTGCCTGAACAACCATCCTCCACTGAGAAGAGCGAAGGTGCTTAACGTAAATATTAATATGTCAAGGCGTGACCAACATGGATTGAAGGACTTCGTGCAGTTGCTCTGATGCCATTGCAGGCAGGCTACAATGTCAATGTGATGGTTCACAACTTCTTCTGTTCACTGATTGGCTGGGTTGAATTTCTGCAGGTCAAGGGGAGAAATCCCAGATAGAACACTGAAGGGAGATGAGAATCAAGCGCAATTGCGTATTAAAGCAAAGGCCAGTAGTCCAATTGTGCATCAACAACACTTGTATACAAAGGCAGTAGCTCTTGATGCAGACCTCCTAATTTCATGTCCATTAACTTTCACTAAAAGCAAATGGCGCTGAGTAAAAATGGTATCTATGGGAGAGTCCATAAGCGTGTCATTATAAAAACAGAAAAAAAGTAGCATGGCAAAAATTATTCCAAGGAACATCTCGCTACTAACGAATAGTTACCAAAACAAACTGATTAATGCGACTTCTGCAATCTACTGGAAGGTGCAAACACAACTGTGTGCAAGGCAACCTCACGAGGGACAAAGTGGGCCGCAAGCCTCCCCTAACTCATTCACTACTTTTCTATTGAAAGAGACAGAGACATTAAATGTTTCCATGTGTTTCAAATTATATACCGACTTTTTGGTTTTGTAATAAACCTCCATAGCCACTAATATGTGATTGAGACAAGTCACTGGTCATTGAAAAGTATCCGTGAGAAATAATAGTTTCAAAGGAACTGCTCAGCTGTTAGAGACCTGAACAGTTCTTCAAATCGGTGCCTGACTTTGTGCTTTGTTTTCAAAAATGTTATTTCGCAGCATGTAAATATAAAAAGCTGAACACGACTTAATGTTTGACTAGCTTTAGCCTTGACACATCCTGACTCATACCTTACCACATGTGCCTCCTATTGCAGCCAAACGGCACTATTGCTTCACCTTTTGTTTCATTATTTCACTGCGCAGCATCCAATATCAGCCTTCCCTGTTATTTTTCAAAACCGAAGTAGACATCCGACCTCAAGTTTTTACTGCTGGCTTCCACGTCGAGCCGTGCAGCCAGGTGGTTTGAGTACTTCAGCTTCCATCTGCTGTCACTCGGCACCTCTCGGCGGCTGATTGTTGATGCTCGGTTGCCTGGGAAACGATGGAACGACAGGTCCTGCTTGGTCGCTGTAGCGGGACAGCGTGCCTGAATGCGACAGCCAGGAGCCGGTGGTTTGTTATGGCGTGTCGCCACCTTTGGCGAAGCACAAGGCCTCTTGTTTGTTTGAACAACCCCACCGACCCCCTGCTCTCCAGCGCCCCCCTGATTCTTGCTCTATTGGGAAGCAAGAAGCTATCATCTAATGCTCAAAGAAAATCTGACAGAGGGAAGAAGGAGCAAAAAATTTCAGCCAAGACACAGAAATGACAAGCGATGAGAAACAAAGAAAGAAATCTAAATAATGACTTAAGACATGAACGAACTGATAGCTGTTCATGTCTGAATTAGATAGGGGAAGTGGCCTGTAGTTTAAAATGTGAGGATTTAGAATAAGAATGTATGTCAGGAGGCTGGGGCCTGTTTTTATGACTAATTAAAATTTTCCACTGGACTCTTGAGGACAGAGCTCTTTGCGAAAGTATTCATAGCATTAAAATTATTTGCAGATTTCAAAACCCAGCAGATCATCACTTACGGGTCAGGGTTGGCCAGAGAAATTAATAAAAAATGGAAGTCAATACAAAATTCTTGTGAAGATATAAAGGTGTGTATGTGTGTGTGTGTGTGCGTGTTTATATGTAGTTTTGAGGACAAAAATTGGCATGACTGGTGTTATGTGGACATGTTGCTGGTTCACACAATGAATAAAGAATTTGTGAGTTAAGGGTCAAGTTTAGGTGTAAATTGTGTTTAGGTGGCGATGTTTAAGGTATAGAAAATAATAGAAGTCAATGCAAGCCCACAAAAGTACAGGGAGATATGCTATGTGTGTCTGTGTTCTGGTTTTTGCAATGTCATGGGGACGTCTTCCCTTATGAGGACCAAACAGCAGGGCCCAAGAGGAAATGTCGTTTTAAATGACTATACAAGTAATTTTAAAAGTTCTGCAGAAGATTTAGTCACTGGCTCATAGCATCCTGTTTTTCATATCATGTTTTTCTGACTACCACAACAAATGTCACTGCATTTTATTCAGGTATCATGTGATACACTAGCACCAAGTAGTGCATAACTGTGGAGTGGAAAGAATTAAACATATAGTTTTCAACAATTGTTATACTAAATGGGTACAACCAACTGTTTAGACATTACCTAACTAGTAAATAGAGTTCATCATTGTGTAGAAGGAAACCTTGAACATTCCCCAATCACCCCCAACTTAACTGCTTAAGTATATATGCCTACGTCACAACAATGGGTAGATTTCACAACGGTTACCGTCTCGTCCACTGGTATTTATTTATAAATCAAGGCATATTTCCTAAGATGTCTAAGCCGATCTTCAGGATGAATGATGTGTGTTTCCACAGCATCCACACCATTGGAAGATACTTTACATGCAGGTCTGGGCTGTGGTGCAGGGCTCCCAATCAACAGCAGACCAAATAAAATCCACGCTAATATCATTTTACACCTAAAACTGACCATAAACTTTAACAAGATGTCGCGTCTGAGCGAGGGGGCCACACATATACACACGTCAGTGAGTTGAGCGTTTTGTCAACTCTGGAGCACCGTGTTGCTGTGCGTCAGCAGGCCGGCAACGGGTCAGCAGCCGATGCAGACACCCAGGGGTCTATGTAACAGACACCCTGTGGAGCACGGCTCTGCTGGGGCCGGCTTGATCCTCAGACTGCCTGCTTGAGCGGGGCCGAATGAGCCGTATATTTATCACTTAACTTTATGTGACCGTGGCAGTTGCACCAAACATGCCAACCTAGAGTGATTCATATTAGATGTGTAGACTTTGTGCAAATCAGTGATTAATAACTTTTAATGAAAGCCATGAGAGGAATCCTGCTTTCTGAGTTTATATATGCTTTGGAGCCAGAGAGTGAACCAGCTTGAGTTTCTCCAGCTAAAAAAAAAAAAATCTGCTCCTAATTTTTTTTTTTCTTATTGAGTTCAGTGGAGTACGCCGATGTTAAAACCGAAACATGCATGATCTGAGAAAAGGTACATGAGCATAAAATATAATTAGAATTCAATATCCTGCAAGTAAACCACCTTGTTATGCTGCCTGATCAAATTCACAAATTAAATTAGTTTCAGCTAATTTAGACAGCCAATGATCAGGACGGGATGTGCTAATGGTCCTGTATGTTGCAGTGGATACGTCTGCTAGTTGTTTAGTAGCAGAATAAAGTATTAGTTGGTATCTACAGTATATTGGAAAAAGTAATGAGTAAATCAATGATGGTTCAGTAAGAAGCAACTTGGGTCAGTTGTGTGGAAAGAGTGGAAGGCAAAAACAACTGAGGGAAACTGGATAAAAAAAAAGGTTAATTCAGATTATTTGGATATTTTCCTAATCTGTACTTACTCTGAGTTTAGTAGTCTACCAGCTCAAACAATTCAAGCTACCACACTTGTGTAATGTCAGCGTAGTCTGCCGACTTATCAATAAGCTGCATCTCGTAGGTCTGCCATAAGTTGGCAAAACGTAATTTTATGTCAGGCTGTTAGTTGGTCTATGAGATCAAAGAAGTTCCTCTTCATAGTTGTTTGGAAATTATCATCCATCCATTCATCAATCCATCCATCCGTCCGTCCGTCATTCGGCGAGAGGTGGGATACACCCTGGGCAGGTCGTCAGTCCATCACAGTGCAACAGAGACAGACAAACAGACAACTCTGCTCGACTTAGAGAGACTAATAAGCCTCACAGTCTTGTTTTGGACTGCAGAAGGAATCTGGACTAGTCAGAGAAAACCCACGTAGGAAAACATGCATCTCAATGCAGGAAGACCAAAGTCCAGGATTAAAACCCAGTACCCTGTTGCTGGAAGACAATGGTGTTACCGACTACACAACCATACAGCCGTGTTTGGATAACATCCTGTCTATACAAGCTCATGTCTGCCATACAGACATTAACCATTTCAATTTGAGTGTTGCTGAAATTCAGGCAAAATGAGAAGTCCCTCTGAATAGCTATGAGCCTTTCCATTACTCTGACGATTTCTTTTCCTTCTTTGCAGACTTAATGCAGTTGACATCTTTCTGCAACAGAGAAGTTAACTGTGACTGACACCAAAGTCACAGAATCTCACTAAGGGTGCATTCACACCAACAATGTTTAATTTATTTCAGTTGAACTCCAGTTTGTTTGCCTAGAAGATGATATGTTTTGGGGAGGTGTTAATAGAACCCTTTTCGAAAGAACTCGTGAAAACCAGGAAGTGGGCTAAAGCACAAGGCATTTCGGGTTAGTTCAACCAAAACAAATGCGTAAATCTAGAGCTAGCATGAGTTATGGTGAGTGGTCTTTTTGTCAAAGACAGAAGAGAAAATATATAATGGCTAAAATCTGGTATCACTCAATATTTGTTTACATTTGGTGAAGAAGGAAGTTGCGCTTATTTCTTCCTCAGAGGTTTTTGTGTCATTTCCTTCAGTGGTTGTTGGTGCAGCGGCACCACAGGCAAGAATGTAAAACGGGTCTGCAGAGATTTGGGTTTGAAGGTGTTAAAACAGTAAAAAGTCAGATTTAATTAACTGACACTTATCTAACTTCTAGTCTCAGCTAGTTTGCTGCATGTCTTCCCTCTTTGCTCCCTTTCCTATTAGGGACAGTATTAAGCCACTGTCAAGTTAAGGCCCCAAGTGCTTTAAAATCATGCAAAAATACTCAAAAAACATATACAGCAAATGTTTACCATCACTGAGCAACTGGAAAAAGGCAAACACTTGATTCCTTTGGCAAAACAACAACAACAAAAAAAACAAAGAAAACATTCTCTTTACAAGCTATGTGGCGAGGATACAGATGTGCGGATGCAGGAGGGTATGCTCTGAAACACACATGGTGAGGACAATTCACAAAATACAAACCCACACCCCCTTTTCAGTCCTTTGAGGGACCTCGCTGGCCTTTCTGAACTCTCATTGGTCAGCCACACCAGGGCTCTAGCAAGTAGACATACGCGAATTGTCATGACGTGGTTTGCAGAGCTCACTGCACACGTACTAAACTGTACTTGGCACGTTATAAATCTTCAGGGAGAAGGCCAGAAAATGTAAACACAAAGGTGAAATACGCCGAACCTGACATGGAGCGAGGGCATGCGAGCGTTATTATGGGCGGCATCGGTTTTTGTCCAGAGGTGTATCATATCGTTGAATTATCTCACAGCAGACAGGTGGAAGCTGGGCGACGTAGAGGGTTTTTTTTTTTTTGCAGAGACTGTCAAAGTGAGACAGACTGTCACACATTGTTGTTTCTGTGCGTTTGATTTTCCTGCTACTCGCTGGAAAGAACTCCTGCATGTACCTGCCTCGCCTGCGGTGCAGCGAGGTTAAATTATTCTGTGACCTGACTCTCTTTAGCCATTCAGTCAGCGTTGGGCATCTGGCGCCGTGCCTGCGAGACGCACAACCTCCGACGGCCTAACGACTCAGTCTGTGTTTTCACTCAAAATATAAAATAAGGAAGAAAAAAAAAAAAAAAAAAAACCCAGAACGGGCCTCTCCAGTTAATTACCATTTCCATATTCCTGGCCTCAACTTTTCAGAGGAGTTGAGTTTAGGGCGGGTGCTCTGGCGAGGAAATGAGACGCCATCCCAGTCGTTGAATTAATTGTTTGCTTAGGTTATTAATAATTCCCATAGGTAGTGCGATTAATAAAAAAAAAATGAGGCGAGAGAGAGGAACCAGAAGGGAGTTGTAAGGATCAGGAGCCTCACATAGACACATCTATTTCTGCCATAAGGCCAGTTATGGGTAAACACTCCCAGGTTAGATGCTTTCTGTTTTTAGATGAATTCTGCCACAACGTGACCACGACTTCCTGGATGTCGGATCTTACCTGTTGTGAGGCGACTTGGAAAAGATGGGGAAACATCGGAAGGTAAAAGAGACAAAAAGTAAAGAGCTTTAAGGGGGGAGTTCAATCTTCGATCTTGGTATCTTCATTTAGTATGAATTCTGAATTTTTTGGTCGTAGATTCCAGAACTACTGAGAAGTTCAAGGGGCACAAAGCCGAAGTTGATGATACAATCTTCAAAAAGTCAGTTTTTCTAAACTTTAGCATCTATCCGTTTATTGACTTTTGCTTTTTCTCAAATAACCAGGAGAGCAACAGTTCCAGGAGCAAACTCCAATTCGCAGCTCATCTTTGTAACAGGGATCTCATACTCTTGGTCGTAGTCACAAGATTTTGACCACCAAGCGCAGCGCTGCCGCACGACCGTCGGTCAAATTTAGAATCGATTCTAATTTCCCAAAAAGGGAAATGCAGGATTGTAGTGAGTGTAGTGATAGAAACTTCAAAGACACATAAGGGCATTTTCAAAGTCTGTCTTCTATCACCCAAATAACATTTTCAAGTCTCAAAATAGATCTGGAGAAACTCATCTATGTGTTTATCTTTAGGTATGGTTCTTCAAGCTCTCCACATCAGAAAACTGTTTTGTTTTTTGTTTTTTTTTGCAGAATCTGACTCTCAGATTTTGATGTGTACTTTGACTAGGCCTCTCCAACACATGAACATGCTCTTCTCTGACCAGCTTTCCTGTCCCTGCTGAAGAAAAGCGTTCCCAAAACATGATGCCATCACCACCATGTTTTAGTGTGGGGATGATGTTTTTAAAGGTACATTGAATATACAATGTTACATTTTATCTTCTACTTGTGTAAAGTGTTGACAATATTTAAAATGCTCATAAGAGTGTTAGCATAAACACTGATTACATTTCTTTTAATTAGTTAGCTTATTTGAATTCAGACGAAAAGATACCAAAAAACTGCATTTAACCTTTTAAAAGGACTTCAAAACTCGAAACTACATAGTTTTAACTGCCCCTTTAACATACTTATGCCCAGCATTATATTTTGTGCCATAGTGACTCAGTTTGTAACATGAGACAGTACATCGGTTTTGCGTTAAACACCCTGGCAAGCACAAACTATCTCCTTCGGGGATCAATGTGCCCCTGCCTTGTGGTAACCTCCTACTTTATTAATATGGGAGGTGACAGCAGCTGCTTTTCCAAACACTTCCTTGGCAAACGTTTCTATCTGTGATTTATTTATTTATGGCAACAGAGTTGCATTCGGTTCCCTGGATATCAGCAGAGACCATAATCTGAAGTATGTCCAACAACCGGCTTGCTTGGTGCACGTAGACCCGATTGATGTCGTCATGCAGTGCACAGACTCAATAAGAACCAGAACTTGGGGAGGAGGTGGGCACAAACATGAAGTCATTGCTCCTCACAGTGCGATCCCAGTGCCTCGGCTCCAGGTTTTTGATTCGGTGGGTGGGGGCGGGGGGCGCAGAAGACGGCGACTCTCCGGCTCCACGGCTGACTACCGTTCGGTGACTGTGATGTTCCACATGTGGCCGCGGGCCTGGTCTCCCGGCGGCCGCCGACGCCGTCACCGTCGCTCAGTGACAGGCGCTCTTACAAGGCAGACATGCAGGGGACAGTCTCGACAGCCAAGAGAAGCAACCGCAAAAGGTGTTGACAAGCAAAATGATAGTTTTCATTTGGGCCTCGTCATTGTGAGGTGTGATTGCATTTTATTGGCAGGGTTAGTGTTTGAGGAGCTACCCTGGTGTGAGCATTTTCCAACAAGTTTGCCTCACAGAGCATTTTCTGCTCGACAAAACCCATCTGGGAAGATGAACACAGTTGTAATTATACTTCGATTTGGACAAAGTATTTGCACTTCTTTCACTTATTTACATCAGTAGGACAAACTCCAGTGAATTTTATTGATATTTTATGTGAGCCGATACTTTAATCTGAGTTTAAATTGAGATCCACAACTCGGGTGGAAGAATCTCTTGAAAGGCTGAATCTGGACTTTATTGAAGAGTTCCTCACCGAAAAATGTAGTTCAAAGAAAGCCATAAACGGTTCCGTTTGTCGTTTCCCACAAGCTATGTACAGACACAAACATGAGACCAAAACTTAATATTTCGCTTGCAAGAAAAACACCATAAGTAATAGAAACCCAATGCTGCATTACACTGAACAGTCCCACTGTGAAACACATTTGTTGTAGTATCAAGCTGTGGGAAACCTTTTCTTCATCAGGGATAAGGAAGCTGGTCAGATTAGATGTGAAGATGGATATATCCATCTTTTTATGGCCCGCTGTGGAGGTCACAGGTCTTACATGTTACTACTGGCAGAAACCATGAAGCAGATGACAGGAAGTGGTAGGAGAACGATGGTTTGCTTTTGTTTTGTTTTTTTTGACAATGTTCAGCTGGCTCCACCTGAGCTCTCACAGCATCACACACTTGATGAAAGGTTTTGTAGTTTTACTGTGTTGAATCTACAACTTCCCTAAAACTCTACATACATGACCCGCTCCCAAGTAGGAGGGGTTTGTTCCTCCAATGGCTGAATGAGACGTCGACATCTTCTCCGATTGGCTGATAGCACCATGCCTGAATTTTACCTCCATCACTCCCATGATTTTTAATAACTGGTCATGTGAACAAGCTTATTCACCTGATTTTAATTCCATTTCTTATCGAATGGAATCAAAATGATTTTTTGGTTTTTTTTTTGTTTTTTTTTACAGTAGCAGACTATAAACAAATATTTGCATATATTTGTGATGGAAACACATCCACTCTGAGGAAATAATAATAGTAGCAAGGGGAACTTACGGGTGGAGGCATCAGGACTTCAAACCTCCACCGGCCCACTCAGGATCAGGAGTCTGTTTAAGCTGAATTGAGGTGAATGTGTGTTTAGAGCAGGATGTATGTAGCCAGCGCACAGAAACACACACACACACACACACACCCACACACACAATGAGTCATCTGCCTCTCTGGTCTCCGACCCCCTCTCAGGGGCCGTGCCAACGTGCTCGGCCGACCACCGGGAAAGCATGCTGGGTTAGAGCCACAAGACCCTAACAGCTCTGCCGTGAACCTTAAAAAACGCAGGGCTCCATCTGCGCTTAGACCCGAGTGTGGGAGATCAGGCCCCTACAACGGCCCATTTAGGTGACTGATAGCTCCGCAGATTTTCTTAAAAACAGCCTCTAATTATAAGATGCAATTAAGTACCCCCAGAACAATTACAACAGACCTCTGCACACGTGTGCGACTGAGGGTGTTTCGCACGTCCTTTAGCCTAACGACTCTCAGATGATGAAGAGTGATTTTTTGAAAATCCATCATGATGAAATAATGTCGGGCCAGCTCTAATTTAGGATTACATTTTGAAACAGTTCAGTGACTGTATGGTTTAGGTTTGGTACAAAAACTGTACTCTTGGCTGGAGCAAGGTCCAGGAAAACCACAAAACACGGATGGTACGTTGCACAAGGCAAAGGTTTACTTTACTTTCACCATGTATTTATTTTACCAGGACAACCGCTGTTCTAAAAAAAAAAAAAAAAAAACTCACACGTGCATTCCAGTCAAATGTGTTCTAACATAGTCATAGACTATTTCTGACCTATAAAAGAAGTGTGTAGTCTAACTTCCTGAGATATCTACCTTATGATTACTGCTGCTATTTGCATTGACTTATTATCTACCAGGATTAATGCCATAAAAAATATTACAGCACAGGTCATACATTTTAGGACAATTCAACAGGATATTAGAGGATTCTAATTATTTCATACACTTAGAAAAGTATAAAATAGACGAACCTTGCATTTTCTAATTTATCAGATTAAATGTACGTTTTGAAAACTGACAACCTTAAAGCAGTTTTCATTAAGGCTAAGTTTCTGCATTTGATGATCTAATGTAACATTCTAATTTAAAAAATGTACTTAAACTTTTTGAGAAAGCGGAAAGTTGCAATTAATTGAAATGCAGTTTCATCCATCTGGAATTACAGAGAGCATATCGTTTACTTCACTTAGTGATAAAAGTTCCTAAAATAAACCGACATATTCTAATGCAAATCATTTTGATATTTATTGAACAGGTCTGTAAGATATACATGTTTTTTTTAACTTTTTACAATTTGTCATTACAAACCTTTTTATTTAACGGTAAGCTTCATCTAATAGGAAAGTTTTAGGCCTTTTAGCGTCGACAGTAGCCAGGGTGTCTGCCTCCTGGACTTTAACAGGAAGCTGGTTCCACGAGAGAGGAGCCTGACAACTAAAAAAGTCTTCTACTTTTAGAACCTTGAGTCCAAATGTGATTTTTCCTTTTGATTTTATCAGAACTCCTTGTACGGCGTAGATCAGCGAAAGGCTTTTAGCTGCATTCTGTGGACTTCCTGACAGGAAAGAACCACAGCAGCCCAGCTTTGAACTAAAAAAACCACCAAACTACTTTTTTTTTTTTTGACATCACATAATGCGCTTACCCACAATAGCTCGTTAGGGTGTGCTAGCAGCTAGTTAGCGCCTTGAGTTACAGAACGCAATGAGGATGTCTGTGTGACTCAAGCATTTGCCTGACAGACAATCCCACAAGAAAACCTACAAAGAATATGTGAGATGAAATCATTCTGAACAAGACCTGTAATTAACTTAATTAAATTTATGTTCTTCCTTTTACATACTTGTATCTAATACTTTTTAAGGCGGCACAAATACCTTGTGACTGGTTTGCCACAACGACATCATCCAGAAAAAATTTCGGCTGTTTTTTGAAAAAAAAAAAACCAGGTTCTATTAACTACTGAATCCAAGCCTCTGGAAAACAAACCAGCGTCTAGTTAACACTAGTCTGAACCGCCTCGAGTCACAGAATACAGGGATGTTAGCGTGTGAATCAAACTTTTGCCTGACAGAAAAGCCCTGCCATGACTCAATTTAAGACCAACGATTAACAAACTTCATGCCACGTTTTAAAAAAAAAATGGATTTAAGGCCAGAAGTTTAGCTGCTTGAATTTAAGACTTTAAGGATGCACAAATACTCTGTGACAGGTTGACCGCAACTGGGTAATCCAGAAAAAAATAAAATAAAATATGAAGATATCTCTGCTGAAGCATTTCAGCTATTTGCTGTTTAATTATAGACTCCAGAGTCACAGTGATATCTGCAAACGTCTATATATAAAGATGGAGATCCACTGGTGATCTGAGACTCGTCAGACAGACCTGAAGTCTAAACTTTAGTCAACAGCTTCAGTGGGTGGCCAGCTCTTCAACAGGCGACGGCGTGTTTTTTTTCCTCCAACCGTCCTATTAGCTGCAAGCGAGCTGTCTGGTCACATGCTGATTCGATTCAAATTCCCTCTCTGCCAGCACGTTCCCAGAAGTGTTTGAACTTCTTAGCAGTTTTAGTGCAACAGGGTCCATTCAGTTCTTTTCCTCTCATTGCCTCACAAACTCCGTAAAGTTTCACTGTTACTGACCATCGTTTCCCCAGACTGTCATATCATTTCATTGCCCGTTCAGCCCACTCCTCCAATATGTGATACATCTACACCGTTGGCAAACCTTTGACTTTTTGATGTGGCGTATGACAACGCTGGCCCCGTTCTGGTTCAGGTAAACAGAGGAGACACAAACAGCTGTGTCAGACTCTCCCGGTTCCAACTCCATCAGAGATGCTTTTTCATTTCTTTCCAAGGATGTGAAAACCAACTGGGTTGGTGATCTCTGGTGAGTCAGTTCTGATCGGAAAGAAGTCTCTGTGCATAGCTATGAATATCGCTTAGTATCACATGATGTTACTCGAACCTTTTGGGATCGTTTACAAGGATAAGTTGAACCCCTTTTTAGACCCCATCTGAGGACTATTTGCGGTTCAGTATTCGCAGATTTTTCTGTGGACTGTAACTCCTAATCATCCACATAAAGTTACCATATTTGCATTTTTTATTTATTTTTTTTTCAAAAAAAGAAAATTCCATTCAGGAAGTTGAACTATTTAGTCGTAATGCCGATTGACGTGCTATTGGCTCGAATTTACGAGCGTCATTCATCTTCCATGGTGGTGATTAGTGGTAACCACAAGGGCATATTTAGCCACGACTCTTTCCACTGTTCGTATTAGGGAATATGTGGCGTTTGAATTGGGGCTGAACAATAAATCAAAAGTATACATCGCGATCGATGTGATAGATGATACATTTGATAGATTTTTCAATAATTTCACTGAGCTTTGATCCAGAACCGCACAGCATGTTGTGTATGAAGTAAGTTGCGCTTTCAGTTTTACTGTATCCACTCGAAGCTGCGGGAGTGTGCATTTGTGTTATGAGTCAACAAACTTCTGTTTGCTTTTTCTCCCAACATCCTTCTTCTTCATATCTTTACCATCAGCATCCCCTCCCTGCACCGGCTGGAGTGCGTTTCATCCAATTTTCCCAGATTAGCCTCATTTCACTGTCAGGAGTCTAATGATGCTAATTAATTAGCCTGTCCACCCGAGGTGGAGAGACGTCCATCACTCAGATACAGTATTCCCATAAGGGTAGTATATGTACAGTCCAGGAAAGTTGGTATTTAGATGACTTGTCTTTCAGACTATTCAAAAAGTGACCAACAAAATAGTACAAACTTAAAACAAAGTATAACAGGAAAAACTCTGAAAGGGGGAAAATGCTGCAGCAAAGCAGACGATACACACGCACAAATCAACAATAAAGCAAATGAAAACAAGTCAAAACATCGCAGAAATTTCAACATTAAGATTGAAGAAACAAACAAAAGGAAAAAAGTTAGATATAGAAGCTCTTTAATGTGGAAGAAACTTGAATAATTTGGCCATGAAATGTGAATTTACACAAAAGCAGGAAGTGGACTACAGCACAGGGCATTGTGGGTAAATACAACCAAAGCAAACATGTGATTTTAGCACCAGTGCGAGAAACGGCTCACGGTCCTTAGCCAAAGACGAAAAATAAAAATCCTACGATCTCTGAAATTTTACTATACTCTATTTTTGTTGTTGTTGTTTTTTACATTTTGTTTAGAAAGACGTTGTTCCTGCTTCACAACTGGAAGAAGATGCCTCAGTATCTTCTACTGAGGTTTTTATGTTGTTTCCCATGGTGGTTTTTTTGGTGCAGCGCCACCACAGGCGAGGAGGTCAACAGGTTTTTCCAACTGGTTTGGATTGTTTGCCACGGTGCAGCGTGAAAGTGAACAGAAGCAGCTGAAAATGGTAACAAATGCCGCAGTTTTGGTCCGCAGTATGGTTTCAGTGAAACAGGTTACCTCCCCGACATGTTGCTATACACACTGCTGAAGCACCCAGCATAGAAAAGCCTCATATACGTTCTGGAAGCTCCTGGAAGTCAACATGATGCAGTGATGAACGAGTTAGACTCTGACTTCGCTTCTGTTTATTTTCTGGCAATCAGGGTAGAGCGGCCTTCCTCTGCGGGTTTTGATGTGACACATCTAAATACTGCCTGATGAAACACTTTGCTCTAGGACTGTTCTCAAGATTTATACACAATTTGCGAAATATCAAGAACAGAAAAGGTTAGCGCTAATACAAATGTACACAATGTTAGCTGGCTCACGCTTTTTGTAAATAAATGCGACTAAGTAAGAGTAGAAAGCGAATTAATGTGCGTGTGCATGCGTGTTTATGTGTGTGTGTGTAAGAAAGAGAGAGGTTGTATAAATCCTTCCACACATTGTTCTTGTTTGCACAGACCTTAGCAATTTGTTTGACTCTGCTGCTATTGAGGCGAGTTATGCTCGCAATCTCTGCATCTGTGCAGCCGAGTGCGTGCGCGTCGTGCACGTTCGGGCAGAGAGCGCGCATGTCAAACGTCCCCTTCCGTAAAGCCACAGGATCGTCTCATGTGGTTTGATCCGCCGGGTCTGGAGAGAGAGAGACCCCGAGTTATTCCCCCCCCTTCTGATTTCCTCCGCCTTCAGTCTTTATTTGGAACCCCGCTCCAATTTTTAATGGCTTTTTATTTGTTTTTAGCCTGGAAAAGGGGAGGCTGAGCTAAAATATCTGTAAACTTTGTGTCAGACTTTTGATTTATTTACAAGTACAGAAATGAAATGGCTTCTTTTCCCTCTAAACTATTTAGCTCATTTTGTCGTCTGGTGTGTTCTGGGAGTCTTGTCGCTGATTTTCTACCCAAGGTTTCCAAGACTCTTCTTGAACTTTCCCACGTTTTATCATGTTGCAACCACTAATTTTTATATATTTGATGGGAGCAAACACGCGCAAATCTTTGCGTAGTTGTGAGGTGAAAGGAAAAATATAAATAGCACACAAAGAAAAATCTAAGGTGGATAACACTAAATAAAATCCAATGCAACCAACTGCCTTCTGAAGTCACCTAATTAGTAAACAGACTCCATCTGTGTGTGATTTAGTGCCTTAGTATAAATCCAGCTGTTCTGTGTGGTTTGTTAGAGAACATTAGCGAACAAACGACATCGTAAAGACCAAGTAAAACAGCAGACAGGTCCTGGAGAACATTGCGGAGACATTTTATGCCTGGTTCACACGGCAAGATTTTGAAATTGTCAGACGATTTTCAAAACCCGAGAGACCACACGCACGGCGATAAAAGGTAGAACAGGTTTGGTTGTACAGTGTGCAACACAAGAACCGATTTCACTCACCGACATTCATCGGTGTAGTTTAGATAACTAGCCTTATTACCTGTTAAAACCTGAGCTAATGGGAGCATATGCACCTTGTTCCAACTTATTATGCAAGTGATATTTTCACAGATTTTCCTAAATGGACAATGCAAATGATGGTCAGTATAATTTTCAGGTTTACAGTACAAATTAAATTTTACTGAACAAAGCTCCCCATGAGAACAGTATTTTTTTTTTTTAAATATAAAACTCAAAATGCACTGTTCCAAATTATTATGCACAGCAGATTTTCTAAACATTTAACGGATTATAAAGAACTGCAAACGGTCATTCTTTGAATGTGCAGCATTAACTGGTCACATGTATTAAAATCAAAAGCTATTTCAATCAAAAACATCTTAACAGACGAGTTACATGTTAACAAATGACCTTCTGATATCACCTGCACAATTCTTGCATCCATTGAACTTGTAAGTTTGTGGATAGTTTCTGCTTGAATTTCCTTACAGGATGTCAGAAAACCTTCCCAGAGCTGCTGTTTTGATATGAACTGCATTCCACCCTCAGATTTTCTGCTTGAGGAATCTCCAAAGGTTCTCAATAGGGTCAGAGGTCAGAGGAGGATGGTGACCACACCATGAGTTTCTCCCCTTTTATGCCCATAGCACCCAATTATGCCCATAGCACCCAATGACACAGTGGTATTCCATGCAGCATGAGATGGTGCATTGTCATGCATGAAGATGATTTTGCTACTGAAGGTACGGCTCTTCGTTTTGAACCATGAAAGAAAGTGACCAGTCAGAAAGTCCATATACTTTGCTGAGGTCATTTTAACACATTCAGGGTCTCTGAAAGGGCCCGACCAATGATTCTCTCCCCATGATTTTGGCCCAAAAAAATGACTCCACCTCCTCCTTGCTGACGTCACAGCCGTGTTGGGACGATGCAATCCACTACTGCATCCATCTGGACCATCCAGGGTTGCACAGCAGTCATCAGTGAACAAGTCTGTTTGAAAATGAATCTTCATGTATGGCTGGACCTACTGAGACCGTTTCTGCTTGTGAGCTCTGGTTAGGGGCCCAATAGTAGGTTCATGCACCACAAGCCTCTGAAGGATCCTCCACCTTGAGTTTCCAGAGGCATCAGAAACCTTCCTCACTATACCTTCATCTGTACAAGCCATCTTTGTTCTGAATCGGCCACAAATCTCTTCACAGTTCGAAAAAAACGCATCAGTTTTTGTTAAATATCTAATGTTTCCATACCTTGTCATACGTCACTACACTATCTGATGATTTTCAGAGAAATCCTTTTTCTTTCCCATATTGCTCGAAACCTGTGGCCTGTTTAATAATATGGAACATCCTTCTTATGTAGATTTCCTATAATTGAGCTCACCAGACAAACTAATTGATCAATTATAGTGATTCAAAGAGTCGTGACACACAATACCATCTATAAATTTAATAGCACAACAAAAAATGGAATCTTTATGACACTTAAATCCAATTTGCATAAATGATTTGGAACAAGGTGCCGATATATTTAGGACTGTACCACAACAGTGCCATTGGAGTTCAGGGGAATGCAGGCCTGTGCATGTCAGTTTTCTCTCTGTTTTTACTTGAGGAAGAAGGCAAGATTCTATTTTTGAGAAAATGGCGGAAATACAGGACAATGTCGTTCATTACACCCGAGTAGTCAGAGAGAAAAAGTAAAACGGTGACAGTGTCCATTACAAATGAGCTTGGTACAAAAATGACATAATGTTGGTAGATAATGTCCAGTTCTCTCTCTAAGCCAATGTTAAGAGGTGCTGCTTACATCATGGACCCGTCAATCACTCAGGGAGCGTGCTTACATGCACAGACTGAAAAAAAAAGCTAGCGGACGGTGACATCACCGCAACTGGACTCCAGCCCTCTGGCCGCTGAGTGGATAAACAAGCCAGGTCAGCTTGTGAGGGTTCATTCTACACGTCTGCCACCTGAGGAAGACACCAAGGAAAACAAGCCGCCACCGGTACGGAGACCTGTTTTTCCCGCACGTCAGTCGCCGTGCCTCGTCAGCAAATACACATGTGATGAAACGCAGTTGGTTGGATAGCTGGCCAAGTGGCGCCATAGCGAGCAGGAGCCCAACATAAATACAGACAGGTTTAAAACCAACAGGGCATTTTGCTTTAACGCAGACTTCACAAGCAAACAAGCAAATAACTTCTGTCTTCATTACCACTGAGGCCGTTCCCATCATTTCTGCTGAATACGTCTTACAAAATGTAATCTCTCGTAGCAAATTTCCTACGAGGAATTGCTTACTCGTGTGCCTGCAGAATTTATTCACAGTTGTGTGAATGTTGACTTGAGCACCGTGTGTAGCACGACGAGGCAAGGACACTGTCATCTGTGATTGTGAAACAAAGATTGTTTTTAAACAATTTTCCATGCTTTCTGGCTCTGCAGCTGAACCGTCCTCTAAGCGAAACAATCTCGTCACAATTGTGGTCTGTGGCAGGAAATCAAACTTATCAAGGGTGGTTGCAAGTCTGAAGGTAGATTCATCTTGGAGTCGTTTTGGGGGGATTTTTAACGGATTAAAATGACAGAAAAAAAAAAAAACAAGATGTTTGTTGGAACGTTGCAAAGGATGGTTATACAGTTTGTGTCAAAAAGAGAATGTTTACTTCAACATTTGAAGTGTTTATTAAGTGGCATTTGTTCAAATGTTTTTACATTGCGAACACTTAAGATTCTGACAAAATTGTTTGACGAGTGAAATGCCTGAAAGCACATTTGATGAAGTTGTTTTAATTGCCCCATCTGTCAAATTGCTACCTTTGTCCAGCAATAGGCGGACACAGAATATGCACCTTCCCTTCATCTCCCCAGTGACTGGTTGAAGGAATAGCTCTATGGAGTTTTATTTGGCCTACAGCACAAATAAAACCCAATAATTGTGAACATAATACGCAAAATTATTTTTTGTTTAGCTTTATATTATGCTTTTTTAATGTTATTTCCTCATCAATAACATACCTGAAATTTTGCCTTGATTATTTTATTTAAGGGATTTTTAAGGGCTTTTTTATTTGAAAAAATTTGAAAAAAATCCCTTAATCTCCCATGGCAACCATTCAGCTGTGCAAAACACCTGAGCGGACCTAGTGACGCCTTCAAAGATGAAGCTCTTCCTCCGGTTTGCAGCTTCGAGCGTCCAAAGCTTCTGAAGCAGCCTTCCCCCGAGAAGCCCCACTCTGCTCCTTCAGACTAGCCAGCAGCAATTAGCAAACACCTGAAGGCACTGTGCATCTGCTGAGCTCGTTATGGGAATTGCTTCTCATTGCAACTCTGGTAAAAACGTTAAAAAGTTAGTAGTGGAGCCATGTTGTAATGACGGAGTTTCAGAAAGAGTGGGAGTTTCTTAAAGAGACAGAGGGCCAATTTCAAGGTATTAAACTACAAAGTCAAATTAATATACACAGCATTTTTCATAACAACTGAAGGTAACAACATACTGCCCCATTAAGAGGAAGTGTCTAGAATGTTCTAACAATGAGAAAGAAAAATCTAGAAGTTAAAGTATTTAGCAGTACGACACATTAAAATGGAAGGCTTGTAGGAAACTTGTGATGAAAATAAGAAGTGAGACTTTGCATTGCCCTGTGTTAGGCCTGAACTCAACGTTAAACCCTGGCAGTCCCTCGCACACGGCACTCAGTCATCCGGCTCTGGACGACGGTCAGCAACTTCCTGTAAGTCCTGTTGTTTCACCAATCTAGTAATCACAGCTGTCAAATGCTAGTCACCATATTCCCACTAGGGCAGTGTCTATTGTACAGCGTAGCGTTCTGTCCATCTCACTTTTTCCTTAGCAGAAATTCTAAGTTAATAGCCCCACTAAAGCATTCTGGGTTTGGGGGAGATCTGCTTTTTGTGAATCTGGAACTTGTGACGGAAGAGTTTGAGTGGGCAGAAGTATTAAATCCAAAACATACTGAGCAGAAGCATATGTATATATATGCATGCACAAAACATATTTGAGTGTAAAATGTTCACGTTGCACGTGTGAGGCCGTTAGCCCACATGATGAAGGACACACACCTCTCTGCACTCAGATCTGCAAATGGAAGCGTTTACATTTTATTGCCTGCTTACTTTGACAGCTTGGTAATTTCAGTGGCCTAAGAAAATAACTGACCAATTGCTGATAATTGTTGAGAAATGGCAGCCATGTTGGGCGAGGGGTTAAAGGTCGCTGGTGACGGGCTGCTAGCCAGCTGTGAGCGGGTCAAGATAGATTAGGTCTGAGGAACAGTGGCAGCATTTGTCAGAAGGCAGGGGCTTTTTTAAAAAAAGTTAGGTAAGACTTTTTTTTTTTTTTTTTGGATGGTTCATTGTTTAAAAAGTTTTAAAGCATTTTGCTTTATTTTAGTATCTTTCTCTTGGACACCCAGTTGTACTGTGACTAATCAAAAAATGTTGTCCCGGCTGAAGCCGGTTAACTATGAATATACCCAGTTCAATAATCAAAGGTAAATCAAAATCAAAAGCCATTAAAATCTTATATTTGCTAATCAGTTTTTTGCATGTTCCAATCTGATGGGCGTATTAATAATCTGGGGTTTAACTGATGTAACATAAGGTGATATCCGTGGCTGGTGAGGTACTGATACCCAAGGATAAAATGTACAACACTGCAAAATACAAAGGAAATCTAAATTTGAACACATTAATATTATTATTTTTTCAGATTCTGTTGTTATTGTGGCAATTGGCAAACTTTGATAATTCTAATGACTTAAAAGAAAAGACTGTGGCCCTAATTAACTTCAGACAGTGGAGAAAAGAGGTGTATGTGTCGTATTATTTGGTGGATATAAACTTCAGGATTCAACAGTACACCATGAATGTAACAGCAGTATCTCACCAGCTCAGTGAAATACTGAACATCCTGACAATCCCGATTATAGTGTGCAAGGAAATGAAAATGTACTTCCTTATAGCAGAAGAGAAAGAAATTGCAGAAGATCCATAATTGAACCTTGAAGAACCCCACAGGTGAGTGATGGGGTGGAGGGGGGGCTGCAGATCATTCCTCTTATTGGACCAAGATATTATGATCAATAATAAGAGAATTAGAACAACCTTTATTTGATTAATTGATTCGTGATTAATCCAATCAAAGTTCTCAGAATTAATAGGTAAAAAATCTTGTGCCTACTTCACAAGATTATTGTGCCATTTTTTTTTCTCTTCTGACGATCTTAAGGATGCCCCGTGATCGGGATGAGCCTAAACACAATCTTAGATGTTCCTGCAGTGTGTGGTGTGTTAAAAGCAATGCTGTCTGCTTGGAAGGACGTCGAGACCGCTCCAAAAGAAATCTGGGAATATTCAGCATGTTGGATTGTCTTGGCCCGATATCGAGGAGACCGCAGCCTGTTGAACGTGACATGTAGTGCATGCCATATAGTCGCGATTTCGTCTACTGAGTCGGCCAAGTTGGTTTAAGCTGAACTCCCACATTTGGTCTCGAGAGGACCAAATGTGGGAGTCCCAGCTGACATTTGAATGTTGGTGAGTGAAATCGCTTCACACGACCAAACCTGGTCGTATGACTGAACCGGTTGTGCCGGAGATTTTTTTTTTTTTGAAAATCGGCCAACAATTTTAAAAAATCTTGCAGTGTGAACCAAGCGTCAGCAAGCTCTAAAAGTGCTGTTTCGTGGCAGTGACCTGATTTAAAACCTTGCTCGAAATTCCTCATATGCTACTGGTGATGTGTAAAGTTGATCAAAGACCACTTTCTCCTGTTGACAGCACGGTTGATTGTTCTTATTGTCAGTCCAATTTTTGGTTTGTTAATAGTACCTCATTTTCTGGTACCCATCCACGTCTTTGCTGGTACGACGTGTTCTGCACAAACAGTTGGAAATTGTAAATATTAATGTGACAACCATCCTCTCTGGAAAAAAGAAAAAAAAAAAAGCTCTCACCCTTACTGTCTGAATTTTGGCAGCTACTGAAAACATGTGGTTAGGAGACCAGTCCAGCACTAAGCAACGCTGTAATCAATGTCTTCACCAATGCAGAGGCGGTGACCAGTGTGAAGAGAATTTTAATATCTCTTAACAAGTCCTCCATGGTTGAGAGGAGGCTGGAAAGAAGCTTGTATAAAGCAAAGTAGGAGGTCGTCCCGTCTTACGTCAGCAGTTCGAGCGATTCCCACAGTGAAATGTAAGCCTCCACTATCATTTTTGTGGATCAGCTTTACATTTAAAAAAAAGCACAACGTGCAAATTCTATCTGTTGCCGTTCGAGTGTCAGTCAACGCTGACCGCGCAGTCTGTGAGGCAGGGCCCAGAGAGCTGCAGAGTGTAATCAGGGCTTTGATTTTCCTCTGCCGGCGGAGCGTAATCACAGGCTGCAGCACCACAGTGCGGTCGCCTCTCCATCTCCTGCTGAAGGCCCTCTGACAGCTAAATGCTCAGGTCCGTGTATTCCCATTAGGCTCTCTCTGATTGGCTGGCCTGGTGCGGTTAAGCTGCTTAATTCCACATCATGTCTGCGCGGCTGGCCTCGCTCCCTGCCGTGGACTCGGCATTAGAAACAAGCAAACATGACAACACGGCTTCAGAGTACGAGCTGTTACACTTTTCATTACAAAATGCCCAACTTTCATTACTGGACCAAACCTCTGCGGTATTCTAAAATTAACCACCGTGCCTCTCAAAAGAGCAGAATTTGAAAACACTCTTCTTATTATTCCTACCAATGTTTGCTCGCTTCACGCTACGCTCCAGAAATTATTTGAACTAAGATTCAAATGTACGTACGCATATAAGTAGCAATGTAGCCGGTCAAAATGCAGCGGAACACTGTGAATACCTCTCCAGTCAACTACGTAGCTGCTATTAAAAAAACACACAGCAAATCAAACGTGACACATATTTTATAGTTGTCCAGTTTCACAAAATCCCCAAGATTTTCTTCACATTTTGACCCAAATAACATTGTTTTTCTTTTTTCCATAAATCTAAGGCATATTGCTTATAAAAGGCATCTTGAGGTAAATCTAAAATGAGCTAGTTTGTCTGCTGCCGCTTTACATTCCTGGCACCAAAGTCTCCGGTATTTGATCAGTATTTTTAATGCTGCAGTAAAAACAAGGAATTGCTCCCCCTCATGTTTCCAAACTGATTTTTGCAGCTCCACAATGTTTTAGGAATTTACTAATAAATCATACCTCCTCTTCATATGGCAAGTGTAATTGAGCAAGTCACACAAATTTTGACTATATGCTGCTATCAAATATTCAGACTTACTATGTTTCAACTGAGCCTGGGAATCCAAGGATTGGCGAGACAATCGGTCCAGGTGAAGCCGTCCCTTGGCACTCGTTTTTCAGGCTTATGTCAGGATTCGGTTTGTTGACCAGAAAGCGCCACACCCTGAAAAAAAAAAAAAGAAGTGTGGATTGTGTTGCTCAGTAAGCAGAGAACAGAAGGAATATGTATAGTGTCTCTAAACCTCTACATCTCTGCAGATGTAGAGGTTTAGACTCGCCGGTTAGTCACGGCTTGACTCACCTGCTGACAGGGAAATCAGAAGTCAGTTTGAACGCGACTGCCTGGTTGGGCTGGCAGCACCCACTGTCCACAATTTTGGCATCTTTGCTTTAAATTAGTCTCAATGGCCAAACACCAGGACTGAAAGACGGGGCAATCGGTAATCCAATGAATGTCTTGCACCATGCCGAAGCAAGTCGCAACCTGTTTGTCCTGCGTATGACGCGTGAGTCATATCTCCTGCGCATCAGCCAAAGGTACGGCAGTATCCATGGTTTTGTTATGAAAAGGCTTCCTACTTAACTGAACATTGACCATAGTTTGCATTTTATGTTGTGGAGACGAAGGAAGGAGCAATAATCTCTGAAGCAGCAGCGTTTGACGACATGTTCGCGGCTTTGCCAGCAGGCTTTAATTCAAGCGAATGGCAAAGGCTTCGGAGGAAAGATTCTCATGTTATACTGATCCCCCTTTCCCCACAGTGGTGCACCTCTATTACTCACCATACTTCAAAACCCATTTCCTCTTTGAAGGAAAATTAAATGTGTCCAAGTACTAAATACTCCAGTTTCTCTGACTTGTTTGCCATGGCAGTGTCTTTAATTTGTTCGGGCCCGGGGCTGCTTCTGTGTTCTCGGAGAGAAATCCAAATGAACAGATCGGGATGTACTCGAAAGATTTTGAAACGCAGGGTATCAATAAAAACACCTGAGACAGAGGAAGGAACAGAAAGGTGCAATAATCGAGAGCGAAGCCTTTAAAGGTTTTGTGCTAACTCCTACGTCTCAAGTACCTCGCACGGAGCCGGTCCAGCATTTCGGTTCACCTCGGGGCGCACACATGGCTCTCGGTGACGCGACTCGCTTCCAATCAGTTTGTCAAACCCAGCCGAGCTCCGGTTTACAGAAGTTAACTTAAAACAAAAGGCTCTGACTGACACGTATTTATACATGAATCATGTATGTTTATGATGGCAGGAGGTCTAGTCGAGTTTTAAATGACGTCAAGTTACTTTTTTTTGTTGTTGTTTTTGTTGCTTTTTTTGTGCTTTTTTTCAGATGCCACAGGCTCAAAATATTACATTATTAAAATGTTGCATTTGATCTAAATGGCTTGAGATCATTATCTGATATTTTAGAAGTTGTGGAGGTAAGAGTAATCTTAATTAGAGATGCACCGATGCAATATCTGTATCGGTGTCGATACTGGGGGAAAAAAAACCCAAGACCGGATATCGCCGACTACGTGCTGATCTGGTCAGTCTAATTCTACGTTTTGTCTTTATTACATTATATTTAGAATTCCTGATTTCACTTTCTAAACCATTTGAAAGAAGGTTTGTTGCAGATTATTTTTGCAGTTTTGACCAAACTTGGTGGATTTAAATGTCAAATAAATTCAAAATTTCCCTTCTGTGTTAAAAAAAAAAAAAAACCTAATTCAGCTGTTTTTATTCTGTGTTCCCACACCTAGTATTGACTAAGTGTGGCAAATTAACATCTGTCTCCTTCGAGGCGTAGTCAAAGGCCTCAGGGCTCAGACCTCTCAGGCTCCTTGAGCTGTTTCGGGAATGTTGGCATGACTGTCCCATGCTTCGTCAATCTGGCTAAAGGAATTAGATGTCGAGCGGTCTAAATGTTTATGTGCCCGCTTCGATTCAGATATCTTGTGTTGTCCCTCAGATTCTGCTCTTTAACGCGTTCTCCTTTACTTCTAATATTATACTCCCAGAGGCCTGTATTCAATATGCTGCGGTAAAGCGGTGCCCACTCCTCTTGTGAATTATACTGCCTTAATTGTAGCTCAATTTGGATTGTGGACCGTGTGGTCTCTGACGGTTGGGGTAGAAAGACTGCTGTATACCAAGTAATTGTACATTTAATTTTTTTTTTTAATACGTTTTTCCATTTTTCTCCAGTTGAGGTAAGATTTACTGGTAGTGGTGTTTGTTCAGCTTTGTTTGCTTAAGTTTAGTATTTCCCCTATTATCCCCGGCGCTTCTATGTTCATTGTTCTGTTTAAACTGGACCGGGCAGACCCTTCACACATTCTTGGCTTTTCACACTCAGGGAAAAAAGAAAAAAAAACTTTATTAACTATGTGTATTTGTTATAGAAAAAAAAAAATCCCAAATGAAATGTATCTACTTAGTCAGCAGCTCTTGTGCTTTAACAGCAAAACATGCATCGCAAAAAAAACTATTTTGTTATTTTCCTCATATATGAAAATGTGACTTGACTTTTGGGTTTTGCAAAAAAAACCAAAAGTCCTTACATGGAATTTCTTTTGCTGATTATGTATAAATGAAGGGCTGAAAGCCCCAAAATAAACTAAATCTGCATCTGAGCAGTGTCATGGTGATTCATGCCACTATGGACAAATAAACAAAACAACAACAACAAAAAAAAAGCAGGTTCCATTCTGACAAGTTATATCTCTAAAAATTGTTTTACAAACGCTCAACAACCAGCTAACCTGTTCATACTTGATGTAAGCTAAACCAAAGCACCAGAGTTTGGCGCATATATGTGTGATTGTTGGGGCATACTACAAATAATAATAATAAAAAAAAAACAAAAAAAAAACAGTTATGTCAAAATTGTAGTTCCCTACATTAATTAGCCAAATTTCCAATATCCACAAAGTTCAAGGAATAGCTAAACTCCATACTTCATACCAACTCTAAGCATTTTTATAACAGCATATTTTAGTAGTTTAAAAACCAATTAGTCTTAATGCGCACAGTGAAATACGTCTTCCCATTTCTGCACTCTCATCTCTGCTCTTGGGGTCGCAGTCAATCTGCGCTAAAAGGCAAACGAATGTAGCTACCAGGTTGCCTGCTTCACAAATGCCAACCAAACAAAATGTCAAGTAGCATCACGTTTAATTATATTTTCGAATATTGCCGATTTGCTTGATGCAAAATCCCACAAAAAATATTCGGAGTTGCGTTCCACGGAAAATTCAACAGACACTGAATCGTGAATGGACGGCGGTCCAGTCAAAGGCAGCCAGAGAACCACCAGGGGAAAGTCGGGTCTGGATCTTGTTGCCTCGTCAGCTCAACGCATTGCGACAACTACAATGTTCGTATATTATCCATAAAATCTGAAGCCACATATGCTGTTCCCAAACTGAAACCCAAACTGCAGTAAATTCACATTCGGCAGGCACTTGGCTTTGAACGGTTTCCTTGGCGACGACAGTGCCGTTTGACCCAAAGTGCAGATAAAGGAATAAATCCAGTGCATTTTAAGAAAATGCCAAACTCTTTTGTACTTTTACTACCACCTAAAAGATCAATTTACTGAACATTTGATTTGAACGAGTTTCTGTGTCAAAACCTACAGATGCTCTGGTTGACAGGATGCCTGAGGCAGCTGGAGGAAACATTTGGGAAGGTATAAAAATATATATATATCCCCACTTAAAGAGATCCCAGAGAGTCAGTGTGTTCCTAATCTAGGAGCAAACGGCTTTGATGTTTTCTTACTCATGACGGGCGCGAGAGAGAATCTATTTCCCAGAATGCAAGATGTGCCGGGACCTGGTGTTCCAGCTGGCGGACGCATCAGGATTTGTGGATCTTTGCATCTCGGCATTGTGAGCCCGTCTGTCTGCTGCTCTTGAACACACTCCCACCCTTTTGTGTTTCCTTCCCAGGTTTGTAATCGTTTTTGGGGGGTTTTTTCATTCGAGTGTGGTTTTATTCCACTGTGACTTTTTGTCTAATTCAATCAGGTTTGCTAGTTTGTATTAGTTAAATCATGTTTAGTTTTTAGGAGCGGGATTCGAAAGGGACAAAGCATGAGGCCTTCTGGTTCTACCGCATCCCCAGAACCAAACATGGAGAAGCAGCATTCAGCTTCTATGCACCACAGATCTGGAACAAACTTCCAGAAAACTGCAAAACAGCCGAAACTCTGTGTTCCTTTAAAACAAGACTAAAGCCCCACCTGTTTGGCTTTTGAACCATAAAAAAATGAAGCACTTTTGATGTGTGTGATTTTGATGATGGCATTCATCAAAATGTAATGCTTCTTCAGTTGTTAACTATATGGTATTTCCTTTATAACTTTGTTATTTTGTCTGTTTTATGATCTACATGACCCTGAAATGCCTTATTGCTGACCATAAACTCGACTGATAATGTATCGTGGTTATGGATACATGAATATTCAACCATTTTCAAACTATCTATTCTATGTTGAACAACCAACTGCCTCTGACGTTTTAGCCAAACCTTTGCTTGTAGTTTTCCCCTTTAATTACCCTTTTTATTTATTCCCCTCAGCAAAAAGTGTTTCCCTCATTTCAGTTTTCGTGATTTCGATCGTCCCGGTTAGCTATGACCTCGCTTCTTCCAGTTTCCACTAAATCCAACATGTCCGCCCTCTGCCTCCTCTCTGTTTTCATTCACTCGTTACCCATCAAGTATTCTCTCTTTTTTCACTCCCATCTCTCATCTGCTTCTCCGTCGTTAGTCCTCCTGAGCACCCTGCTCCATTTCCCACAGAGGTGAGGAAGAGGCCGCAGAGGAGGAGGAGGAAGGGGGCGGCGGGTGGAGGGCAGCCCAGCCGTACGCTTAATGCATTTACCATGGCAGCGGCTGGATCTGGGTGTCTGACCTATTAGCGATGTCTTTTTCATGACTCGTGTTTAGCGCAGCCATGGGACAGAGAAACATGTTTGGCTAAAATTTGGATTTTTGGGATGTGACAAATGTTACTCTGTAAAAAGAAGGAAACGATAAAGGAGTGATGATATGTAGCTACAGTACTGTCAACAAAATACCATTGAAAGTACTTTGTTAAAGTACAGCACCAACTTGTTCTTCAAGTAAAGAGAAAAAAATGACCACTGTGTTTATTTCCCCTTTCAGGGGTTGCAGTTTGCTTATTGCAGTGGATTTAGAGTCTAAACCGCTTTTACGCAGCTTCCTCAACAACCCCACTGTCAGAAGGCAAGAGACGCCGTGGTGATCTGTCTGATTTACTGCGGAAGACACACAGATGCCACAGTCAGAGGCTTCAAAAATCAGCCAGACCCATCACTATGTGATAAACACACCACTGTTCACAAGGGTGAAGGGTCGTGTGTCTAACCAGGCAGTCAGCAGCACCATAGGGGACTGTACTCTCACCATTTGTTTCCACTCTGTACACCTCGAACTTCCAGCATAAATCAAAGTCCCGTCAGCTGCAGAAACACTCGGATGACTCTGCAGCTGTCAGGTGTATCAAGGAGGGTCAAGAAGCTGAGTACAGAGGGCCGGTGGGAACAATAGTCTTATCTTGAATGTGAGCAAAACAAAAGAGACAATTGTAGATTTCAGGAGAAACGGGAATAGGTCAAAACTAGTTCCGTCATCAGGGGAAGAGATGGAAGAGGATAAATACCTCTGTGTTTACTTTAACGAGGACAGACATGGCAAACTTTATCTTTTTAAGAATCTCAGGTTGCTCAGTGTTTAGAAGCTATTCTTAGCTGAAAAAAAACAAAAAAAAACAGGTAATAAGATCGACTTCTTCAAGTAGTAATTGCTGGGAAGCGGGGCAGGACGACACAGCTGAAAAATGTACGACGCAAACATTTCATGTCAGTCAACATCAATAATTATTGATAACTTTGTTTTAGATATCTGGAGTACTGTCCAATTGGTGACATGACCCGTCCTGTTTACCCGCGGCTTTCGCGCTACACCACTGTTTTTGTTATTATTTTTAAGCAGTTACGAGGCATGTTGGCTGTGCGCATGTCACGCAACAGATTGTTGCTAGGTAACTAAAGAGGGAGCGAGTTAATTGATGCCACCAACCTCGCTCACATTGTTGTGAGAGGTTGAGCGACTAAACCCTTTCCTCTGCCTACATCACCCAGAATGCTGTGCAGTTTATGATCACAGTTCAACGAATACTCTGTATAGTGAAAATTCTATCAGACGTGTTAACTATTGGAGCTGATCATGTGTCTATTGTGATATATATCGTTCTAGATTTATTGCCCAGTTCTACTAGCAGGACTGCAGCTGGATGCTGCAAACATAGGAGATCCTCCACATCTTACTTTGACTTTTTTTTTTTTTTTTGCATACAAGAAAACATGAACTAAAATGTGCTATTCTTCAAATATTAGTGTCTCTTTTTTTTTAAGATTGCTGCATTAAAAGCGATTCTGAAGGTTGACTTAAGTTCCCATTTTGCTTCCCACGTCATATGAACGATACACCTCATGCTGACCTCTGATCACATCATGGGTTCTAGTCTAAAACTTTATGAAAAAGGAAGACAGGGAAGTCGAAGGCACCGTGTTACGGAGGGGTCGATCTCTGTTCTGCCTTCACGGGATCCCGGTTAATGTAACCGGGCTCTGACACAAGCTACATCGGCTACTAAGAAACTCTTCGTATCAAATTACATGACACCTAATAAACCTGCCACTTGATTGCCACCAAGAAATTCTGATTCACTACCGTCACCCTATAATATGCAGCCCGTTTGCCAAATGTGTTTCTGGGATTTTGGATTTCAGATATCAAATGCACAGTTGTCTGAAGGCCTGGGGATATTGTGTTGCGCAGAATGTCAAAATAAACTTATGTTACTCATTTTGTTGAATTATTTGGCCTCCTTTGCCAGAACAACTCCAAGCAGAGGGAATTGGATATGGATTGTGTACTCTCTGTTGAATTTCTAAGAGTTTTGGCCAAACGTATGAAGATGTCGTGACAGGCAGAGCTGCCATCTAAAGCCTGGGTCACTTTGGCTGGGACGCGTGTAGTTTTCAGAAGTGACATCACAGTCTTATATCAATCATTATACGAACACACAGGAGGCACAAACATTGATAAATTGCACATAAATGAAATGGTTAGAGGCCAACCTGATGTTAACCTTGACATTGGAGCGTTTGCCATCTTCTCAGTGGGATAAGTATGGTTTTGAGGTTAGTTTTTTAAAAGTAAAATCACTTTGATTACACTGACAACAAACCAACAAAGTTGAAAAGATGAGTATTTTGGGTTGCTATGCGAGTGTGTTGCTATGTTTTTTCTGGCTTTCTTTAATCATTCTGCTGGTGTCCCACATATAAAAACTGCGGTTTGATTTTTGAACCAAAAATTGCAACATTTGTTACATTTCTAGTCGGCGTGCACTGCGTTCAAACAAACCAGACCCTTTGGGAACCTGTTTACCCGTTCGAGTGTGGTGGCGCTGCACCAAGAACCATCAAATGAAACGACACAAAAAGCTCCGAAGAAGACACCAGATTCAACTTCCTTTAAAAAATAAAAATGGAGCAGCATCAGATTTTAGCATTCGTAGAATTTCTCTTTTTTTTGTCGTCGGCAAAAGACCATGAGCCATTTCTCTCACTGGTGTTTTGGTTGTAGTTACCCAGAATGCCCTGCGCTATAGCCGGTTTCCTGCTTTTGGGGCGGTCTCTGGTCTGCTTGGCGTTCACATTTGCATTTGAGCCACGCCAAGAGTTCACTTCAGCTGAACTGTAGACCTGGGTTTTTAGGTGGACCACAGTTTGCTTACGCATTTACACCTCCCCAAATGAACCGTAAGGCAAATAAACTGGTGCTGGTGTGAACGCACCCTAAAACTCTTACATGAGTCGATGATTATTTGTGCAAACAAATGACTTAACAATGACTCCTCACCTTAAACCTGCTGCTGATCAGTGGATCGCTCAAAATTAAATCCAAAACCTTGTTGCTTACAACATGTGATGCATAGAACATGTTTTTTTTTTGTTTTTTTCTTCTCAACAGCAACCGAACAAGATGGACAAAAAGGAGGGGAAGAACTCGCTGATGACATTATTACCGAATGCCCTGTCTAAACCACTTTAGTTGAACGGCTCAGGGGAATAATCCGGCTCTTTCCATCTGGTTGATGATGTTTTGATATAATACCTTGACACGTCCTTGGGCACCAGAAGTGATCTGGGCGAGTCTCTGAAGGGCCAAATCAGCATACACATACACACACACACACACACAAAAAAAAGAAATGAATCCAACATTTTTACTGGCATGAAGGCACCTGAAATGTAATATAGTGACTGAGTCCATAAGTCTGTCGGTGGGCTTAAGGAACTGTGCAAACATGCCTATGTGCCAAGACCGTTAGTATAGCAGTGAAGGCATGTGTAGTCTTTGGACAATCTTTGATAACAATCTGAAATGAAACCCTCCTTCCATCTATGTGCACGACGGCGTACCCACAGCAGACTCCGCTTACTGGTGCGTTTCGCGAGCGGGGGCCAGCTTTAATACCGAAGTTGCGTGAAATTGAATCTATGGGAACACGAGCACATCTGTCTTTGAATTATTGAGCAAATATTTTGACATAAAACAGCTTTTGGCACGTCAGACAAGACACCGGTCCGGTCCGGGAGGAAGGGAGATGGGGGGGTGCGGGGGGTGTTAGAGTGTGAAACTGAATTGAAGCACCAATTTGATCTTAGCCGAATACGGGGCTGTTTAAATTGGCCTTTCTGAACCAGCTGTGTCATGCTACACTGTGAGCTTGCTTTATGACGCTGATCTCACATCGTTCCAAGTAATGTTCTTGGGCTGGAACGGCTACTTCCTGCTGGAGAATGATGCGGGGGCGTGTGTGGCTGTCCTTTCAAAAGGATTAGAAGCAGATGATTGTAAATAGATAGTGACCCCATAAAGGCGTCTGTGTGCCGTGTCTCGGTCTGCTTCCTCCTCTCCACACAGATTCTGATGTAAATCTATAGGCTTATAAAGGAAGAGGAGGGGTAGAGGAAGCGGGCTGATCTGTAAATCAATATGCTCTGTTGGCCTCTCAGCTGCAGAGTCTGAATCTAAAGTGCAAACTCCCACTGAACCGGGGTTATAACAGTTTCGGTTTTAGCTTAGTTCTATTTCTATTGTGACTTTTCGTCTAATTCGGTTAGTTTTAATTAGATTTTAGAGTATCTTTGCTAGTTCTTATTAGTTATATGTTGTTTTGTTTTAATTTTTATTACTTATTTTCCCAGGTTTTTTCATACTTTGGTTCATTTTTAGTTGCAGAATTCCAAAAGTTCAAAGTATCATATTGTGATTACGTATATGTATACTGCTCAAAAAAATAAAGGGGAACACTCAAATAACACATCCTAGATGGACAGTTTGATTTCACAGAAGTTTGATTTACTTGGAGTTATATTGTGTTGTTTAAGTGTTCCCTTTATTTTTTTTAGCAGTATATGTCGAGCAACAATTTAGAAGACTGTATTTAATTATTATCCTCTCAGCTCTTCCCATCGCCATTTTGGAAACTAGCTTCCGCTTAAAGGAAACGCGCCAATTTAGAAAATTTGGACTACTTTGTGTCGATTTCCGGTTGTAACAGGACAAAATGCAAAAAAAAAAAAAAAAACTGTTCCAGGGGTTTGAATACTTTTGTTAGGTCCCTATATAATCCCTGCAGATGACAAACAAAAGTGACTTTCAGCAGTAGGGAGGAGGACCTCCCCCATTCCAAAGCCTTCTAATTACCAGCACCATTTTCACCCCGTGTTTGTAAAGAGATACGTTACAAACATACAGACACACACATGCCCGCCGCAAGATCTCAAGAAGGTCAAATTGGCCATGCAACCAATGCATTCAGGTTTCTCCACGGATGCCCGAACACACGCCTGCTGGAGATTCGAGTAAACACCCTCCACCACAAGTGTTTATCTAGCACCAAGATTCACTGAAGGACATACACAGGGCTGCTTTCCCCCCACTAACCATTAAACACTGGGGAAAATCTTTGCCTGGACATACAAATATTTGTTCACTGGGCTTTACCTACCACTAAGCTTTTGAAATATGCACTAAGTGACACTTAGCCAATATCAGGAAAATCCATATAAATGCGCATTTAATAATAGCCTTGCTGATAGAGACATTTTATCAGCAAAGTTTGAACCTCTGGGTTTCTATATTCAGTGAACGCAGCAAGAGTTTCATGCTCAAAAAAAGGAGGAAGTGGGAGATCTTCAGCACTGATTTTAGGATTTTTTAGGAAGCTAATGTCACACTGATGATTATCTTGACATGAATGTTGACATTTCTGAAATCTCATTTTTCACAGATCTTTCCATGAAAAAAAAATACACAAAATATGACAGGCATCAAGTTATGTAATGTAGTCGATTTTTTTTTTTTGTTATCAACTGTGTATCGGGACGGAGTGTGGAAAACGTAGGATGCTTTTGTGGGGCTTTTTCTAGTTTAATGTTGTTTTCGATGATTCTCTGTTGCATGACTTTGTGTTTTTGTGTTTATTATGTAAAGCGCTTTGAAATGCCTTGCTGCTGAAATGTGCTGTGCCAATAAAATTTGATTTGACTTTGATTTAGATATGGTGTTTTTTGTGTGTTTTCCATGGCAAATGTCTGACTAACCATTTGGAGATTTAATTTCAACGAACTACAAATGTTCTTAATGTTCCCAGTTAGAAATGTGACTCACTGGTACAGCAGACACAGCATACAATGAGGCTCAAGTCCTGGACCTTTAAAAGAAACCTTTACGTTTCTAAAAGAAGAAACGTAAAGGTGTCAAACACACTTTGACTTTAGGTGCGTTTATTTTTATGCTAATGCACGTTAGCCTAGTTTGAAACGTCTCTTGAGTGTATGTCTTCATTTCTCTGTGTATAGTTTTTTCAACTCTGAGTTTGGTCAGTCTGACTAATGTGAAAGAGATCTTAGAATCTAAAAAATAAATTTGGCACACATATGGGCCTGTCACGGTAACAAATTTTGCTGGATGATACATTGTTCCAGAGGTTATTGCAATAAATGATGATGTTGTTTTGAGACCATTTTCAAATAGCATCATGGTAATGGCCTAGTAATCCAAGAACACATTGTCAAAGATCAATAAACTTTAAATTCTAGTGAACATTTTACCTCGGATCTGGAAGACATTTTAAGTATCCAAAATAAATAAAGAAAACAACTAATAAAATGGATCATAAAGTCTCTGTAAAATAAATTCAACAAAAGGGCTGGTTGGAACCAAAGCGCCAGACTTAAGAATTTTGTAATCCAGTTTTTGGTAGAAAGAGGAAAACAATAAATCATGCAAATGGAAATTTTTGGGCTTGTTTTAATCTACCACACATTTAATTGATTTATTGCTTGTTGCAACAAGCCGAAACATAGAATTAATTAAACCAACACCAGTCAGAACACTAAATACTGACCCCAATTTGAGTTCTTGCATGACACTGAACAATTTTTTAAAACTAATTTGGCAAACTGATCATTCAAATTGATGTTCATCGAGTGTTGACATTTCTTTATGTTCTTGTAAAGGTTCATAACATTTCTTTTGTGTCATAAAAGGCACTCGGCAGAGAGTGAACAATCCGAAAGCTTGAAAACAGAAAGATTCCCAGGACCGCAGAAAGGAACCGTTCCAGGTCTTCTTGTTCACGATGCGTGCCGTGCCGAGGTCTGGGAACCGTGTCGCAAACTTATACGGACTGCCACCTAAACCCCGACCTCTGCGTGACACCGCAAAGCGATTTCTTCCCTGTCGTCTCCTAAAAATTTGACGGAATTATCTGGAGCCCGGCGCGAGTGCTGATGAGTTTACGTGCTAGCAGACGTGTTTACTTTAGCATATTTTCCCCTCATCGGGGCTCCTCGTGCCTGGCACACCACTCGGACAAATTGCCATTGACAGACACAGGAACAAGGCCTTCCTCCATGTCTGAGAGTGTCTTCCAGGGTGTAGGCGTGTGGGCGTGTGTGAGTGTGTGGGGAGAGCAAGAGAAAAAACAAGGCAGAGAAGGCTAGCGCTGCTAGCTAGCGAGAGCCACTGGGTAAGAGCCCAGGTTGTCCATCATGGCTGGACCAGATATAGAAGTGGTCATTCCTGACAGCTCTACAATCTTAGATTTTCCAGTCTATTTGAGATGAGGAGAGATCACAGGGGGGCGGTGAAGGCCCGCTTGGCCCGTTAATGGTGGCAGAAACCCAAAGTTATCTGCGCTGAAAGACTCATCTATCTTCTGGCAACTCCAGTGACGAAAAGCAAACACGCGGAACAAGACGGCCATACAACGACCAGCTCTCACTCTCTTAGGCAAACACATCTAACAGAGATAACAAGACACTTAAAGAGGTCAGGGAGGACTGGGAGTTGCCCGCAGGGCTCACGTGTAAATAAATCCTGCCTGTGAATAAAATAACTGGGAGCTGAGATACAGGAGCCCTCTATGGCCTAATATTATCTTAACATTGTTGGAAAAAAAAACACATTCAACTTTAGGTAATGAAAATGGACCAGCTTGAGAGTATTAGGTGGCGGATTCAATTCAAGAAAAAAAAAAAAAAGTTCAGTTTCTGTGAATGCGCGATGTGTTCCTTTGTTCTGATACCTAAGAATATGAGGCTTATGTTGACGCCTATGTGAAGCTCGATGTGGCTCTGGACACAAAAATACTCTGAGATGTAAAAGATGCTGATCCCTGCAATGAACAAATATTGAATATGCCAAGGTTTAAGGACTTGGTGTTCATTTTGCGGCTTTGGTTTGTACATTAGGTTTTTTGTTTTTTTTTGTGCATTGGTTTGGGATCCGAGTTTAACTTCTTGTTTTATTTTGCTATCTGGTTTTTGTTAGTCACTGCATACTATTTGCGTCTTTCTGTCTCCTCCAACGCCCGTCTTAGGACGGAGACGCAGCAGTCGGTGGAATCAGAAGTAAAACGATATTTCATCGCAAAATATTCTAGTGTTCCCTTATGTCTATGTCCTCCATCTATCTTTCCTTGAGGTCTTATCAGCTGTTTGTCCCTGTTGAAGAAAATCAGCCACTAACCATAAATTCACTTTTGGGTCTCATCTGAATGTGTCCACCAAAGCTACTATCCAGCAACTTTTAAGCCCAGTTTACATGAAAAAATGTCCAAAAAATTTTCCAATGAAAAAAAAAAAAATTGCATTCATGCAGCAGTGGAATGTAGTTTAAGGCCTGTAGGAGGCAGTGAGACTTTGTGACTGGAGGCGTGTTTTCGTAACACTTTGCTCACACAGAGATTCACATACAATCTGGCTTTCTACGCGTTTTCAGTGAAGGGACAAATGTTCCATCATGAGCAGATTCAGCTTCATCGTGAAAATAATCTGAAGAGTGGCAACAGCACAGACAGAACACGGAGATCCGCCGACATCGTTGTTGTTGCGATCGGGAGAGTACCAAGTCTGGCGACGCAAAATTTACATGGACGCCATCGGCAAAAAAGCTGTCACTGTGTAAACAAAACACCAAAATGCAAGAAAGCATTTGTTCTTTACTGTCCTGGCATTGTCATGTCAGTGGGGTTCTAGAGGCCACCCGTCTCCTTCTCCTATTTTGACTTTTTTCTGCATGTAGTTACTGACTTGCTTGGTGGACGGCAATATCTCGGCAAGTCAGCAGTAGTGCTTTATTTTTCTCGTAAAATTCCAGCGAAAATGCAAAAAGATCCTGAATGCTCCCTTATGGAACGCTATGGGTGAAAAATATATCAAGACTTGAGGATGAGCAGCAACTATTTCTCCATTGACCATAAACTTGTGAACTGAATTTATGAAAATCAATTTGACATATGGAAATATGCCAATTTAAATAAATAAATAAAATTAAGTTTTTGATTAATTACTTTTTGCGCTAAGATTATATGGTGTTGTTGGCGTATCAAAGTGATGTATTTTGCAAATTGATTTTGGTTGTTTCTTATAGAAACCCAACAATGGTAAAATTGTCTCTTTTTGACATTAGCAGGGTATCGATCAAGTTTTGTGCACATTTGCAATGGAAACGGAGCTGCAGACAGTTCTTTTGGCTTCATCCTAATAACATTAAAGTCCTTGACAATTCCCAGTTAAAGACGAGCAATTCGATACAAATCAACTCACTAAAAAGCCCCTGATGGGTTTGGTTTTTAATGATCGAACTCATTAAAAACTGGAGGAATTGCCTCTATCAGTGTTTTCCAAAGGTTTTCGGTTTGCCGCTCCAAACAGCCTCCCTCTATACCTTCACCTCCAGATCTGAAGCGATAGCTATTCCACTTGAAGGGGTGAAACAAACGAGTCGCTCTAGCAAACAGCCCCTCCTTGTATTCAGCGTCTCGGTCGTCAGCAGCCAATTAAACCTCTCTGAGCCGTATTCATAAAGCCGTAAGCTGATATCATCTGAGGTCGGATTTCTTCCAAACAGGCATTCCCCCCCCGCGCCATTGTTGTTGTTGCTATATTTAGCAGCACAGACAGTTTGGGGGCATTGGAGGGGGTGGGGGGTGCGGACACACTTGCCACTCACGACAGAGAATACAGGGCTTCTGTTTGACCGGGCCGAGCCACAACAGGCCACTGTGCTGCTGCCGCCGCCGCCGCACAGAGGACCCTGTGTCCCACCGGCACCGTTACCATGGAGGACAGCAGGTCACCGACCAGCAAACCGAACCACTGGGGGATTCCTGACTGTGACTGGCAGATTGTGAGAGCAACGTTGCCAAAAAGAAAATGTTACAAAAAGTGAAAGTACACCTGATAGTGCTGAATTTTGTGCAGGACCATTGATTGAAAGTGACAGTTATATAGCAGCTAATGAGCCTTGTAGCCTTTACATCTTTCACACAAATTGCAGTAAAGAAAATTGCAGTTTCTAGTGGCTGGATGTAAGTAAAACATGAAGCGACAAATACTCATGCAAAGTAAGTTTCTCAATCATACTTTTTTACACCAGATATTCTATTTAGCAGTGAGAGCTAATTTAATTAATCACAATTAATCTTGTTGTACATTAACAAAATAAGAAATATTTTCAATTCAAAACCCTTTCTGCTGGTCATATATTAGGACTTGAGCTCAACAGTAACTCTTTCTAGTTTTTAGTGTTAATTAGGTTTTCAATTATCAGATTGATGTGAAGTCCTGTTAAAATTTTCAGGAAAAAAACCCCAAAACAATTCCTTAGAAATACGGACCATAGACGCTAACATTAGCATCGGGGACGTCTATGCTGCAGTTAGCATTGAGATGTTTTTTTTTTTTTTTTAAACTTGAATATATTCACTGATAGACAAAAAAAAGATGTGATTAACTGCAGTAAAACTTTAAACATATTCACATGCATGTAATTTATTGCTCAAAATTGTATTATACACAATGGCACAGTGAGTAGCACTGTTTCTCTTACAGCAAGGAGGTTCTTATGTTCTGGATGTGTTGCGTTACACTGCATATTTTATTGGGGTTTTATGGGACAGATTAAGGAAGTTATGGTTAAAACTCTTTACCGATAAAATTCTAAAGACAGTGCGATGCGTTTGTAACCGTCTCTCTTTAACAACCAAACGCTCTTCACAAAAACCAAGGAGCTTGTTCTTTTACCTGGAGTAGCACGGACAGAAATTTCGTTCTTCACAAGAACCCCAAGAACGTTCTTCTTGGACCCTCCGATTACAGCTTTTGTCAGTGCTGGACAGACGCACTTCAGATTTCTGACCAGTCGAGCAACGATTGGTGCAGTTCCCCCAAAACAGACGGGTTCTGCCAAGAACCTTGTCTCGAACTAGCCGTAAGACGTCCCAAACGGGATCGAAGTACAGGATGCTGTCATTTTGCAAGGCTGGTAGAGAAAATACGTTTGTGTTTTCTCGTGGCATTTGTATTGGCCTTCAGCAAAATACCTCTAAAGCGTCTAGTAAAAGTAATTGCTGTCATAAGTCATTAAATTACTGGGAAAGGTCAACCTTTCAGCAGAATAACCTCTTTTCAAAGAATTAGGGGTACAATCAAACTCAAAGTCTTGAGTCTGGCTTGACTCTCAAAGTCTTGGAGTGTACTTGGTGGTGCAGCCAATCAGACTCCAGACTTAAAGCCTGGACTCTGATTGGCTTGCTTGTCCCTATGTCCTTTCTAGCAAGACAAGAGATAAGAACAACTGTAGATGTTAGCTGAGACGACAGTTTCCACAGTGTGTGTTAAGGCATATTGAGGTATATTTGGTGGTTGAACTATGAAAAGAGACAGTTATAAGCGTCCTTAGACGGGGTGTCAAGTATTCACAAATTTTAGCCATTTCCAGGCGGCTGTGCTCCCTGACCCCGGTAAATGTCATAGCTGAAGAAAATATTATAAAACATAAAGAAAATCTCGACTGAAATCCAGAATTGTAAGAGTTATACTGGCACCTTTCCTCGCTGAACCCGTACCAACTTGGACGCCTTGAGCTGAGCAAACAACATCACCTATTTTCTATACGGCCGGCGATGAAAAGGTCTGAGGCCTTAAAATGTTACAGCGCGGCTTTTAGTAGCTTACACCAATTTTCCAGCCCCTGTCTAAAAGTCTAAAAACGGTTCTCTGAATCCCTCACTCGCGCGCCTCTAAAATAGTCAATCTGCCATAAAAACGTCCCCTTATCTTTCCTGCGTGAATAAATCAGAACTCGTCTAATCCAAACCGCAGAGCCGGAGCAGAGAATGGCTGCGGTGAGACAGGAAGGATAAGTGTGCGGCGGGAGTGTTGGGGGAAGTTAAAGAAAACAAAAGGGAGCTAAAAATCCCATCATAGTAAAATTAGGGAAAAGAAGCAAATTGAGTACATGGTTCTGTATAAATAATATGAAATGTGGGAAGGCAGAAACCCACTGCTCTGAGTGCATTAGCTCACCCTGATTCATATGCAATCCCTTTGCTAGCCTCCCAAACTGCTGTCCGTTCTTTTATTCAGTTTTGCCTGCGTGTTCTGCTTTATTTTCCGGAATAAAACACGGGGATTTATATTCCTTTTTCTCTACGAGACGCTACATACAGTCACGATCTATAGCTCCAAACAGATTTAAACGAGCTTACTTTGCTTTCGACGTCTTTCGAGCTTTTAGATAGGATGAGGAGAAAAAGCAGGTTCCAGTTGACAAAGTACAAAAGTGGAAGAGTTAATGGCTAAAAGAGGAAATTGCTGCATCTGTCTCAGATTTTCTTTGGAACCTGTAATAATATTAGTGGAATTTCCAAAGGAATGGTTCATAGCATTATTTACCTTCGGCTTATTATCCCACTGCTGTGCATTTTTCATTATACATTAAGTACTGGTCGCCTCTTACGGTGAGTTAGTGCAAAAAGAAAAAAAAAAGAAAACACAATCAGATAATGACCTACAAACATATTATGTGTCCACGAGTAAATTTTGCACTCTGTTTCAAGAATTGGGCTGTTAGCAGGCCGTACAGGCTGAGCTTAATTTTCATCAACTCTCTATTTTCTGTCTGAGTCATCAAGGCCTTGGCGTTGTTTTTGGAGAGCTGCTCCCATACGAGCATCTGTCTTGTTCCAGATTAAACAACGATTTTTGGCCTCTTGGCTTTTCTCTTTTCTCCCTTCTCTTACCGTCTGGAACTGGATTCCTTCCATTCTTGATGCTATCGTGTGTCCCTCTCCCCTCTTCGGTTTCTTGGCATGAGGATCGCAGCATGAGGTCCTGGCCTGGGAGGCCTCAGGTTGTAGTTGTGACACTGTTTTCAATAAACCGCTTTCTAATGGCACACGCAGCTCATATCGGGTTTCATACAATGGTCTATTCAGGTGGTGACTCATCGCCGCTGCTCTGATTTGTTTAATGCTTTTCGGGGTAACCTTTTGGCAAAAAAAACAAAAAGAAAGAAACAGGACTGAGCAGCTTATCAAGGCAATAAAAAGACAGTAGTAAGTGCTTCTGTCAGGTTGGTGTCCACAGCGCTGGACAGACGTTTACACACACTTCACAGTGGCTCTCAGAATGTTTTCACACCCATGATGAATGACATTTTAGATAGAAAAAAGGAAGAGTAAGTCCCCCCCCCCAAAAAAAATGAGATCTCACAAAAAAATAAAATGATAATAATAATAATAATAAATCAAGAAAATTTCTGAGCTCCAAAAGTCAAAAATGTTGAGCTATTAAAAATTCCCGAAAGTCAAACTTTTTTGGCTTTTAAAACTCTCAAATTTCAAAAGAAAATTTCTACCAAAAATTTCAGGTTAATTAAAAAAATAATTCTAGGTTTATTATCACACATTTTAAACTTTTCAAGCTCAGATTTCCAATATTTTTTTTCAAGAAATTGTCTCAGATTAATCTACTGGCAGATATTTGCTCCTTCCCTCCTTCCTTTCTTTCGTTCTCTGTCTTCCATAGCCTTAATCCGGCGTCAAACCACTGCAAGTCATGGCCGAAACCTCCTCCGGCTTTAATGTTACATATATTTGGTTCAGTTCAACTCAAAAATAATCTTTGACAGGAGGAGGAATGTAAACTGTTCGAAGGTCTTGTTGAATTGCGGTTCTTTCGGGCGATTCCAACTTTTCAGAGAGTTAAAAAAAAAAAAAAAAAAAGCAATTAAACAGAAATTACATCAATGTTTGTTTGGCTTTTGCGATTGCTAATAACTTTGGTTATTAAACTGTTATTAATGAAATTATTAATAGAGTTGCCACCACCAGACTAGCTGGAAGCCAAACGTCTCTCATGTAGGACTGAACTGAACGCTACTGAACAGCAGGCACTCTTCATACAGATATTAGAATAATCACAGGCACTTCTCTGATAAAGTATAGGATACAAAATAGCTCAACCTTGCAGTCTGAATACTCAGCCAATCAGCTCTTTGCCTAAACTACCAATCATGAAACTTATCTACTCGTCCAAAGGTAATGAATAATCAAGAATCAAATCAACTAACCAATGAACTATGAAGAAGGGGATGGAACACTGAAAAATAACCTCAAGACTGATTGACTAATTAATAATAATAAAAAAGAAAAAAGCGATCAGCAGAACTAATTATACAATGATATCATCTCTCAGGAAGACGTATGAGGAGGAAGAGAAGGAGGAGGAAGAGGTGGGGTGACGAGTGCGAGTGTCAGAGCCGGAGATGATGTCCAGACCTGGACAAACGCGCCAAACTTCGGAACAACGAACCATAAAACTTGGACTCATGGCCAAGCACTAGCTTCAGAAGTTAGACAAGAGGAAAACGTGGCCTTGGGGTTCTCCACCATATGGAAGTGGAGTGAGTGGTGTGAGAGGAAAAGAGAGAGAAGAGGGAGAAGAAACCGATAAATCGCTTCGTGGCGTTATTGAAACGCATTAAAGTATTAAACGACGTCTAAGACGTAGTATTTGACCAGCTTATTTCCCCCGGTGTCTCGATTTGGCCATAATTTGTCGAAGCAGAAGTCAACCGCCAGTTGGCCAGGGGAAGCTGTTTGTGAATGTTGCTCGTGCGACAGACTTCCAGGCCCCGCCGCGGCCTGAAGTGACCCGAATCCAATCGTTTTTTTTTTTTGTGTTTACATGACCTTTTAACTGATCTTTTCACGACAGTGTGAATGCCACACGTTGGGTCTCTATAAATGCCACTTGGATATGTGTTGAGCCTCAGCACTTGACTTGGACATCCCTACAAATTTGTAAAGGCAAAATGCAAATCAGTGATACTTGTGTAAATGCTATAAAGCAATCAGGCTTGCACAAAAACTTTAAACGCTGCAAAGAAAAAAAAAAGGCATGAATATTTGACAAAGCAATATTTACAGAGGTTCTAGTGAAATGTTTGGAGGCTCGTTTCCCCACCGGGGGCAAAGTTTCCTGTTCCTGTTCTCAATGATTGCAGGTAATCAGCCAATTTTGTGACATTCAACCCATTAGGCCATAATTTCCACTGTGTAATTATTAAGCCTATGTATAGTGGTTCTACCAATGCTGAGAAAATAAAATGTTCCCCCAGCTTGGATTGATATGCAAAAGCACCATCAATATGCATCAGGAAGAAGCCTTTGTTTCTGATTAACGTGAACCGAATTAGTCGTCGTTCTTCAACTTGCAACAAGGCAGCAAATTTGATTCACCAGAATATATTTGGATAAATTCAGCCCACAATCACTGTTCTTCAGAATCGGGGCAAAACGCAGCGTGCGGTGAAAAGACGCTGCTACCACTGCAGGCCAGCGCGTCTCCCGAAGCGTCCCGCGCCACCTATCCAAACAGCGTCGGCGGATTCTGTTCAAGTTCACGAGATGACCTCGGTTAGAGCCTTGTCCAAGTCAAGCGGGCTGATATCAGAGCCAGGAGCGAATCAAAGGCGATGGAACGACGTGGCGATGAGAACAGCAGGGGAGAACATTCATCCCTGATGTCTTCAACATTTCAGAGCCTCAAAGAAAAACAGCAAAAAACGGCAGCAAAGGGAGACAGTTGTGCTGATTTATTTGGCCGCTATCGGCCTTCTATGTGAACATGAGAGCGCTCTCCTGCGGTCAGAGGTTGTTTTTGTTGGCGCTGCTTAATTGCATTTATTCCCCATCAGACTTCTTCTTGTGAAGTTTTCTCGCATAAGCAACAATGGTACCGATGCTAAGCAAAGTCACAAATATATATATATATATATAAAAGACAGAAAATCAATTATTAGCATCCAAGAATCTGACAATAACTGACATTGCTTCACTCTTTGGAAGGAAACTAAGTGGGAACATCCAAACAGCATGTTTGGTTTTAAAACTTCTCACAACAAGGCTCCTAACTTTGACTGTATCGTGACAAGAATCTCTTGGAACATGGCTATGCTTCAGCAATTTTGATAAAACCTCCTTCAGTAGGAACACAGTTGTGACGATGCCTCGCACAAGCCACGAAAGCCAGCGCTAAGAGACGTTCTTCTTTATTCCTAAGGGTGTTTTCTCGCCCGATGGTCCAGTCGACTCAGTTCGGCCGGGGACCAAAGTTGCAGCATTGGTCACGTTTTCAGCTGGTGCGGCTCCCTTTCACAACGCACTGCGTCTCTCTTATCCAGCGGCAGGCACTAAGATGCATGTGAAATGCAAAGTGATGCACGTCTGGCTCTGACTTGGTTTATTATTAGCGTTGCAGAAGTCTGCTTTGTTAAGAGAACAAGTCATAAAAAAAGTCTCAGTCACCTCGTTTCAGATTACCCCTGTTTCTCTTCAGCACCAGCACACTGTCCCGCAGTACATAGAAACCGCTCATTTATTTTGGCTAGTTGTGGTTTACAGAGTTTTTCTCTTTCTCCTGATTGGCTTGTGCCTGGCATTAATCCCCCCCCTTCTCTCTTTCTCTCTCTCTTTTTCATATATCCATACACAGACAGACGCAACTAGATACAGTTGGAGAGAACGCCAATTAGTGCTTGGAAAGAATAAAACAAAAAATAATAAAGGAAGAATATGTATGCCCAGACACCCCAGAGGGCAAAAAACTTGTTACACAATTTCTGCTTTGACATGTTATCTCAGCTCTGGCAAGATGGAGGACTTTAAGAGGCTGTCAACATGTGGAACTGGTCTTTTCTTTGAGTTGTGAAGTGTTGATCTGTTGATAGGTAGAACAATCCAGCTTGCGTTGGAGGATTTCCGTTCTTCCCCCTCCCCAATCTTTCACCATCCATTGTCAAGGTCTTCAATTTCATGGACCCACTGGCAAAGATTGCTTACTTTTTGCGAAACGCTGAGCTGCTAAACGCAGAGAACGTGGCACACAGTGTGAGTATGTTCAAAGAAATGTTTGTGGACTCAGAAACAACTTCTAATGACAGCTTGTGAAAGACTTGATGCTGAGTCATGTGACCTTATAAACCGTACGCCGACTTCCCAGCAGCTTTTATGCTGTTTTCAAAGCAGTAAATGCACCTATGGGGATTCCAGAGGCAGAACGAACTGGGGGAAAATGTGGCAAGGGAGAAGTGACAGTTAGGCGCTAATGACAGTTAGCATGGCAACATGTAAATAATCACAATAGATTGAGAAGGGCCCGGCGTTGAGGCATTTTTATGGCCTTTGATTCAGAAATATCGGATGTTACTTTAGCAGAACATTCATGAAAATGTTCAATGTCTTTGATGTGAATGCAGAAGGTAGTTTGTTATTCTCAACAAAACCAATATTTCCAACGTTTTATGATCTTTTGTCCTTCTGCTAGCGCTAGTGACGTGTCACTTGGTTCGCTGCGGTCGTTAACATGTTGCCTGATGAAGACAGAACATGGTTACGAAGTTCCGGTGAATGAAAACTGTTTGGTGTGGATAACTTTCCATCGATCAGACTCCTGTTCCTGCATCTCGTACCTCACTGGGTACATGCGTGCGGCAATCCGCGTGGAAATGGCACGGCGTTTTTTTTTTTGGCCAAAAAAATCACAGGCGACGGTTGGCGTGTTGTTATTCCTCTTGGTGCTGCTTCGTGTTGGGATCCGGAGTGGTTAGAGACGTGAGGGTTCCAGATTTCTCTCAGCTTCATCAATCACGCCGTGACATTGAATGGCAGGATAATATTGTTGCTGGTGTTTGATTGGGAAGCCCCCCCTACCCGCAATCCACCCCTCGCAACTCTGCAACGCATGCGAATCACACGGTGGTACAGTAATAAGTGCCTTCTCGGCTGAGCATGTGCAAAGATCGGCAATCTTTTGGGTGGGTTATAACTTTTAAGCATGTATGAAGGTACTCATATCGACTCAGCAGGTAGCAGTGCACGGTGTGTGTGTGTGCAGTTTGGTGGCGAAGCAGGTAACACACCGTACGTGCACGCGTTACACACACTTAATCACAGTAGGTGTACTTTAACTCCTTGGCGCCTGGGCCTTCCTGTAGAGCTGGACCTGGACTGTGCACCGCCGGACAGGCTCTTCCCGTTAAGAGTCCTGTGGTTACCGAGGCACCATGTGCCCATTCACTACTGTTTGTTTTCTATGTCATTATGAGTCCAGCGCTCCTTCACTGACCGGCCCCGTCGAAATAGTCTCCTTTGTTAGACGTGGTCTCTCCCCCGTCATAGAAGCATAGAAAAACATTTGGCTACATGCGCTAAGGTGTGCTTAGAGGTGCATATCCAAATCCTTCCCAGCTCCCCCCTCCGCCTCCCGACTGAGCCTCCTCTGATCCAAACATACGGATGTCGCGCACGCACACGCAGCTTTCCATTCGGCCCCCCTCTCATAATGTTTCTTTATTTAACATTTAAAGCTCCAGAAATGGGAATGTTCCAGAATCCAAACTGTTTCTTTGAGGCAGCAGTCCTTGAAAAACTGATACGGTCTCACGTCCTGCTGGGTATTTCTGGGGTTATTTTCGTTTTGGCGACCATGTGCCATCTGTTTCTGTAAACTGATCACACACACACACACACACAAACATAAATAAATAAATAAATAAATACTTGAGTTTTTTTTTTTTTCTTTAATTGCATCAATTGCAGGGTCTGTATCCAATCGTGCTTTAATCAAGAATTGTACATTGACAAAAAAAGCAGCATTTTCAATTCAAAAACTCCATTTTTTTCCTGCTACATTACTCAAGAAATAGTCACATGAGCTCAACAAAAAATATATTTATTCCAAAGTGTTATTATACATGTTCACTTTTCAAGTGTTTCAGAGGAAAAAATAAGAAATGTGGACTGTGGACACAGACATTCGCGCTCCGTCGAAAACATTATGAATTCTGTCAAATCCCTAATAGATGTTGCCTCTTACGAGATCCACCTCCCTTCTGACCAAATTCAGTGCATCCTCAAGCACAGTCAGGGAACATTAAAGGTGCAATATGTAACTTTTATTTTTTAAAAAAGTATATATTTTTTTACATATTTGTTCAAACTGTCACTATGTCATCACAATGTGGTATGAGACCGAATCTGGTGAAATAAATAAATAATAATCAAACTCATCTGCCTTCTCCCCTCGCGATCTAGAAACAACCAATCAGATCCGGGAGGCGGGTCTTAGCACTGCCAATCGGCCTCCATGTGACCCCCACTCTCTTGCTCTCTGCTGTCTACAACTAGCTCAGCATGTCATGCATGCTCCAGTTAGCTAGTCAGGGAGGAAATCGATCTTTACTCAGATTAACTGACTAACAACGTAGTGACAATTTAAATAAATATGTAAAAAAATTTAAAAAATAAAAAACATTTGTTCTTCAAATTACACACTGCAACTTTAAGGACTACTGGGAACACTGTGTGCAATCTGGAATTAGAACCGAAAAACAACAAAACCACATTAACGAAGTTAGATGATTTTCCTTGTCGTGTCTGTTTTAAGGTCAGCACAATGTGGTGTGGTGAGAGTGACATAAATGGCAAAAAAAAAAAAAAAAAAAAAAAAAAAGAAGAAGAAGAAATCCACAATGGGACTGCTGTCTGTAAATGAGATGAAGTCAAAAAAAATAAATAAATATTAAAAACAGTCTGTATGTATGCACTCCAGTTTGGGAGCAGCTTTTTCCAACAACAGCCACAGGCGCCCTGACCCGTCTGCCTGTCACCGTTTGATGATGTCAGCCGGAAGGTTCCAACTCGGTAGCCGCCCCGCGTCAGCAGGGCTGGGCGGAGGAGGGCAGGTGCTCCCCATCACATCCACTCCACAAACACACGCACACACACGCACACACCCAGGCACTTATGTAAATGTAAACACACCCTACCGGTAAGTGCACAAAAAAGCTTCTGGTGGTCAGCGAAACACGATGTGGACAAGGAGTACGCGCCGATCTGAATAAACATGCTCATACTGTACATGAAGAACACATACACAGTGGGTAAACCACAAGCGTGCTCATGTATCAAACCCCACCCGGGAATGCCTCATTGTCCCTGGCAGAGGTTCCGTTTTCAAAAGTAGAGCTTACTACCAGAGAGAGAAATAAAATAAAAAATCATATCTGTCAATTACAGAAGCCACATAATTGTAATAATCACAGACTCGTAGGGATAAATCAAGGGATGTGCAAATTAAAAAGCCAAAAGTCTCCGTCCCAATGACAAGAATCGACCGCATTTCTATAAGAAATCAATTAAAAGTCAATCAGGAGCAAAGAAGCGCGACAGGGATGCCGGCTCTGTCCACGTCACCAGCAGCTATAAACTCACCACAGCCTGCGGGACTCCAGCCTGTGGTTCCCACAGTGTTTATTGGTTGGCTTCAGCCTGTGTCACCAGTGTCACTTTGATTTGTCTCCTTCCAATAATCTCTTCATGTTTTTCCATAACAATTAGCTCGACGTATAATTACCCGAGGCCGTTCGATGATTGCTGACAAAATTGTTTGTAAGGAAAGAAAATGCACTTATGATTCTTGTTTTGTTTTGTTTTTTTCCCTCAAGATGAAAGATGCAGCTACTTTGGAAATCGTATGAGCTGATGTTTCATAATGCCGGTTTGAAAAGATGACGTTGCAACCACCACTAATTAAATTCACACTTTGGCCGGTCATCATAAATAATTATTATGATGAACATTAATGCTGTTTTGAGGGCATTTTCAAGTAATGTATTGATAATAACAATGCCTTAACAATGCAATCTTCACGTGAGACTTATGCATGACTTTTAAAGTTCACACGACATTAACATATTACTATTTAAGTAGAAACATTCAATGGTGATTCCCTCTTCTAAAACAATGTGTTGGAAAAACAGTTAGCAACAGGAATGTCAACGAAAACTGTCAACGTCTCGGTAACGTGTCATGCTAGTCGGCTCAGGGTGTTTTCACTCGAGATGGACTGGAAGACTTAGTTGGGGACCAAAGTTGCAACACCGTCACCTTTTCAGTTGGTTCAGCTCTGCACTGAGTCAAACAATCCAAAACCCTTTGAGAGACTTGTTCACCGTCTTGCCTGTGGTGGCGCCGCAGCAATAAACGCTACAGGAAACGACTCAAAAACCTCTGAAGAAGACACTGAAGTCAACTTCCTTCTGTATTGGAATACATCAGGTATTCCAGTGCGAGTTAACTGTAATGTTTTTTTTGGGGGGGTAAATGCCGCTGCATTTAACTTCTGAATGCAAAAACTAATGTTTTACAAATGTCCACAAAATTTTGTTGATATTCCGCTAATGTCATGATGTTCCCCTTAAATAAGAAGTGCAATTAAAATCCCACTCGAATAAGTTTGTCCACATGATGAGTCATTAAAAAACACGATCCTCCAGCTACTTCCTGTCTTTCTCTTCTTTGTGATTTGTGCCAGCGGCAACATCCGGTTATTGATCATGCGACTCACATTGCAACTTTGCGAAACAAACCGATTTCGATATGGCCAGTCCCCCCTCCCCCACTTCATTCTAGCTGCAAAGCTTTTTATAAACAAAACAAAATCAAAACAAAAATCAAAATTGACGTGTTTCCATTTGGCGAATTTATTTTCGAAGTATCAAATTGCGCAGTTATATGGTCAGTGGAAACACAGAGACAAATAGGCTGAGGAGTGACACAGCCAGTGTGTGAATTAAATATGCTTTAATATGTTCAGCTCATTACATGAGTTTACTGTGTTTTGAAATATCAGTGTTTACTTCTACAGTAATAATCCACACACATAAATAGAATAAGTCATTTTGCCGTTTATCCCCAGCTGCTCATCACTTCTGGTAAACAGTTTGTTCCTTTCTTTCTGTAACCGCTGTGATAAACCACTCAGCTCTGCTTTAGCAACAATAGCGAGGCTCACAGTCAGCTGGTTCACAGGTGTGCGCGAGCACACACAGGCATACACACACACATCATTAGAAATGTTCAGAAAGAAAATAAAAAACAAATTATGCACATTCGACGCTTTCTAATTTCTCCACCGGATAAATATTTGCACAGAGAAATCTTGCGGCCTCATCTTGTTTGCTCTGCCACCGGGGTGTTTACCCAGAAGGGGGCTGGTAATAATTTGATCATCCCAAGAAGCGATGCAAAATATAATTACTGTCATATCGTATTTCCGTGCGATGTGACACAACCGTTCGGATGCTGCGGCTGCAGTTCAGCGCTCGGTTTGGAGAGGAGAAACCAGACCGCGTGGAGTTCTGCCAGCCCTAAAACCAAAACGAACCATTTAACACATTAACGGCCTTTGACTGTTAATTTATGTCGGTGTTGTGTAATTAGGTTTTTTTTTTAGGTATAATATTGTTGTGAACTGATATGTCAAATTTTTTACTGCTCTAGGACCCTCTGTGCTGCACGCGGGACCCCATTTATGACCCACTTGTCGAACTGCAACTCTGCACCGTACGACACAATTCCACTTTAAAGCACATATAACAGCTCCACAAAACAGAACCGGGACACAATTTCAATAATCAAGATGTGTGGCAGGCTCTTTTCTACCACAAGACTACGAAAGGCTTAGATATTTCATAATAAACTCTGACTTTTATCCAATCACGCTCAAGTGCATGTGGTCAAAGAAAGTGCTTGACATTGTGAAGTGAATTACTTAATATAATCCATCAAGGCGTCTTTAGTCAGCCCAGCTACTGCTACAAATCTGGGTTGTGCAATAAAGAAGAGATTGCTGCAAAGTTGATTCGATGCAATCCACCATCCAGAGTCAACACGTGCTTGCTTAGTTTCGGAGATTGCTGCAAAGTCAACGACTCGGCGCGATCAACCACCCACTCCCACAAGGAGGGATTGCTGCAAAGTTGACTTTGCAGCAATCCATCTTTTATCCATCTTTTTCCCAAGCACGCAGTCAGGCTTGAGAACGAGAAGGAATTGCTGCAAAGTCAATGACTGAAATCCTCCAAGGTTTTCTCAGATGGACTAGCTATATTTACAAACTGATTAAATTAACTTTGTATTCCCATGTATGCACCGTAAAAGTGTCTTTAAATGACATTTGTAGTTGATTAGTGCAATATAAATAATCACAATTGAATTCACTTAAACTTGTGACTGAAAAAAACAAGACATTCAACAGTTGTTTTTGATTAAACTTATGGTTTATAGGAAGAGGCACATTTGGAATGCATGAATTAAAAGCCGCTGTTGTTCGTTTAGGACGGGTTCAAAAATGGGTTTTTAAGCACGTTCATTAACCAGCCGTCGGGTGTCTGACACGGTCTTTACTAATCAATCCAACACTTCCATCTTATTAAGTCAGGCAGTACAATAATAGCTTAGGCATGCCGAGGCCTCACACTGTGCAGCATCGCCCGTCTCAGCAGATTCAAGACTGAAACTGACACAAAGTCCACAGCTTCCCTGCACATTTTCAGAGGATTAGAAACGTCCGCTGCGGATTCCCCCCCAAAGCGATTAGATGTCAGCGTCACTGATTGGGCTTCAGAGATGTGGCTCTTGGCAGACTGGAATATTTGGGAACCACACTTCTCCCCCTCCCCCCAAGATGTTTTCTCACTCTTAATTATCGAGAGACAATTTAGGAGATTGGGTTCTCAAGAATTGGCAGGAAGCTTTTGGGCGTCTTATAGTCGATCGGGTTTTAGTTGGATTTTTATCTCTGTGAATCTGGTGTAAAATTTTGGTTTCCAAAAGTCTTTAAAAACGGCAAATTAGCTCCAAAGTTCTTTATGTTTAATTAATTTGAAGCGGGGATATTTTGATAACTCTGTGGAAAGTCAAAGTAGTTGATTCGACCGCCATGGTAACACCTTGCTGGAGCTTGTTCAGGCAGCCCGGTTGATACGCAGCGTTTTTAAACTAACAGTCAATACCTCCCACAGTTTGTTAACCTTTTTACACATGATTGACAGTATTTTTTAAAACAGTTAAAATTTTTTATTTTTTTTATGAACGATGTATTTATTTTAAAATCGTACTTTGTTTCCCGTGTTGTCTCTGCACTGGCAGCAGTGCCAGACATATTGTGATTAAATGGTCCCATTTGGCTCATAGTTTAGCCTGTGGTATTGGGTTTCACCTAAAATTATCCATCAGACTCAATTTATTACCCCAATTGAGAAGTTTGAAAAGTGGCCGCAGTAGCGGCCCTCGCTAACGCAGACCAACCTTGGGCAAACCGTCTAACGTTGCATTTTAATTCAGCTCCTAAAATTGCCAATGAGGCCGAGCCCGTTAAATTTCACCTTTTTTTCTTTCCCCCCCCCCCTTATGTCTGTGACCCTGAGCGGAGGAGAGCTCAGATATTAAACACTGAACTGTGTGATATAGTGAGAAAACGGCATTTTCGGTCAACGAAAGATCATGTAATTTTTTTTTTTTCGCCCCTTTTTAAAATTTCAGACATGAAAATATATTAAAAGGAACCAAACACGCACTGGGCTGTACTGATGAGTGTTATTTACCTCCTTGCTTGCTCCTGTTTTGTCACACCCATCAAACTTTATCATTTTTCTTTTTCGAAGGCGTTCATTGAAACAAGGGTAGGTTCACTCAAAGTAGAAAAAGTGTGAAATACTTGTCAGTAATTCCATTGGTTGTCCATGACAGTGGGCAATTATGGCAAAACAATATTTTCTAACCCAGAATATTTGAAACGCCCTCTAAAAACTATTATAACCATTATTATAAAATCTTGAAAGGCCAAGCAACACTTAAATTAAAAAAAATAACTTAAAAAAACCCCCCGCGATTTCGTTAGACACGCTGGTTTTCTTTGGCCGTCAGCCACCGATTCTGATCTGCTGGTTGACTAAAAATGAGTACTTTAGTTTTACGAGCCACTAGAGCCGCAAAAACTCTGAGAAAAAAAAAAAAAAAGTAAAGATTCACAGGAACTCCACCAAGGAATATGTGCACATCAGTCACTGTGGAATTTAAATGTCAAAAATCAGTGTTTAGAGTGAATGTCTTCTGATTCATCACAGAAAAAATTCAGACTTAATATTTTGTAACCAGCATCGAACGGTTATGGAACTTGCGTGGCTTTCCTAATATGTCCTCCTGTGTTGCATTGTGGGAATGTTTGGCCCTGTTCGATGCAGGGTACTTTGACGGCTGCTGGGTTGTGACATGCATTTCAGTAGTTAGCCTGAAAATATCAGCATTTGGTTATGATATATTTGGATCTGAGGAAATGCAACAGGCCTTATTTTTGCAACAACAGACAGAATGGCTTCCAGCGTTCTCACAGCAACTTCCTGTTTTGTCTGCATCTCTCCCTCCTATCGGTTTTCTCCCTTTCTATGAATTCTTCTTCTCTTTTACCTTCCCTGCATTATCTCCAGTGGGATCATCCAGTCGCTCGGCTTTCTGCGACCTATTCTTAGCCCGAGCTGCGGCCTCTGCAGTAATATTTTTAAAGATTATTACAGTATTCACTAACCCTTTTTCCCCTTAGGCTGGGCTCCAGACTGCTGGTTTCGCCCTCCCCTCTCACAGCCCTCCCCCCTTCTTTCTCGGTCCTCCCCTTCCACCTTTCTCTCGACAAGCGATCTTTGGTTGTAAAATAATAAGAGCATCAGCCAGCAATAATTTGCAGTCCAAACAGAGCCGACGCTGGCTGACGTTTATTGAAACCTCATCCCCCCATGAGCCAGTTTCCCTTTCCCTCCCAACTCCGGTCGCTGGGTGTTTGCGCAGACGAGGCCTGAATCCAGGCGTTTGCTTTTCGTGCCGGAGCCTCAGGCTGGCCTCAGACGCAGCCTCCATCAGGTGCTTAGCCCTCGCCAATCCTGACTAGCAGTCGTCAGTGGAGGAGTTACTGGCAGACAGACCGGTTCTGGTATCGAGGCTTGTAATCAGAGTGTAAAATAGGCAACATCTTGATTATTTTTGCTTTTTTTTTTTTTTTTTGCTTGCATCAATACAAATGGCAAACGATTTGGCATGGCTATGCGTCTTGGAACAAATCTTTTTTTAATTATTATTACTAAAGTTTTTTGACATACCTTTTAAACTAAACAGCAAAATGTGTGCATTTGTTGTGTTATTAACTCTTAATACAAAACATTTACAATCTGATTTTTGAGTTCCCTGTTGAAATACCTTAGATTTCCATTCACTTTCAACCATTTTCAACAAATTTTTGGGATTGTACTCTACATCTACAAATTTCCAAAAACATGGCAGACGCATCGGGGGGGGGATGGAAGAAAAATAAAAATAAATCATTATTTTGATGGCAATTTTTGGCTTTCCTAAGTCCACATTCATGAATTCAGAGCAGGACCAATTAGAGAAAGAAGGAGGAAGTGGGAAAGGCTTATATCCAATGTCTCTCTGCTTGGTTTTCTACCCATTAAGCCAGACAAAGATCTAAAGAGCAGTGGTTGAATATTGTTCCTGCTGTCCGGAAATTGAGCTGCATCTTCAGATTGAGTCAATACTTGGCTCTATAGCTCCGTTTTGTCAGACTTCTGTTCGCAGTCTTAGTGTCATCTTTGTTAGCTGTTGAAATTAGACAAAAAAATTCAGCTCAGTTGTTGAGTCAAAGTCTTTCCACCTGCATCATTTAGCAAAGTGAGCTCAGAAGACGCACTGCTCCACCAGGTGTTTGCTAATCACCGCTGGCTAGTCTGAAGGAGCTGAGGCTCGGGAACTGCTTCTCAGAGGAGGAGCTGTGTCTCGGAGGCGGGGCCAGGTCCACCCAGGCGTTTTGCAGAGCTGAATGGTTGCCATGGAAATGAAAGGGATTCTCAAACATGTGGGGAAGGAATGAACACAACAGTCCAGGAATGTTTAAGATGAGGGAATAACATTGTGACATTGTGTCAAACTCAAAAAAGTAGATTTTACATAACACTGCCCCCTTAATCATGATGATTTTCCACTTACAGTTAATAACAAAAAACATTTAAAACTCATGTAAGTACTCTCCTGCTCTTGTACATGAACTTGAATGTGTGGATCAATTTCTCGTCTGTCTGAACGCGAACGAGTCATTTAAGAAAAAAAATATCGGGGAAAAAAGCAACCTGAGCTTGCAGACATGTGTTCATGTAAAAAAAAAAAAAAAAACGCAGACAGTGCAGTCTTCAGTAGGAGGCAGGTTCCTGTACGGTTTGATCAGCGCTCTGCTAACTCAGGTCTCATTGGCAAAGCATGGAACAGGTAACAGCAGACTCTAAATTAAACTCCAATCCGGCTGCCCTGTGCTCTGAAACCTCACTTACTGGAACTCTTGCGGGTTCCTCTGCTCAGCGGTCAGAGAAGACAAACTAATCATCAGTTTCTATGGGCTGAGGTCTGACCGCAGCGCGGCCCAGGACCAGGCCTCGCCAGCTCCATTTTCCACAGTCGTCACGTCGCCGTAACCAGCTGCAGCCGAGCCAAAGCCGGGCTGAAAGCGCTCCGGGCTGTATCAGTTCGCTGCACCTCCTCGTCACAATCTGGCCTTAAGGAACCGCTGCCATGTGAAGTAAAAGTTTAATTAAATAATATTTGGCACGCACAGCAAGTTCAGCCGCAGACAGGAAGACAGAAGTGGGGAAAAAAAAGAAGAAAAATCCATACATCGGAGCAGACGGCAAAGGGGTGCAGACTAGAGGTGGGCTTGTGTTTCCTGCTACACAGCTTTCATGGCCAAGAACAATCTCCAGGAGCAACACTGAATGTTTTTATTGTGCTAAGCCGGGCACTGGAACTGCTCTTCGACTTGGTGCTGGACAAACTGGTTCTCAAAACTCAAACACTTGACTGAAGACATGGGAGCGATGCGCTGGATGTCAAACGTAGCATCAAGCCAGAATAAAAGTTTCAATATTTCGTTCTTAACCTGATTTTTATGCAGGAGAATGCAGTTTGTAGATGACGTTTTTGAATGTGATGATTGCCTTAAGCAAGAGAACACATTTACACAGAAATCGATAGCATGGGGTTCCAATTAAGGTTAAAAAAAAAAAAGATGGCAGATGGACCAGCGCTTGGATGAAATTAATTTCATCCAAGCGCTGGTTTTAGAGTCAGCGGGGTCTGCTGCCTGTCTGCCGCTCCTGTCCCGTCGCTGCTAAAACTTTAGCTCATAGCTGAGCTTGAGTTTGCAGTCGCATCGCTTGGTTTAGCACTAAAAAACAAAACGAGGATCTGTTCCACGGCGGAGCCTCCACCCGCGCATTCCTCGTCTTTCAATCTCGGATCACGGAGCCAAAGTTGTGAAAACGTACATCTTCCCAAAATGACTGGCTGGTCAACGTTGGAACACGTTACAGTTCCAACGCTGCAGCACGCGCACAGCAGCTCGGAGTCTATCAGTGACAGCTCAGGTCCTGCCAGTACAGCAGTTCTAATATTTTTTATACAAATTTTAATAAAACAAACTTAAAACAATAAGTGAGCATCGATGGAAAATTAAAAATATTTTGAAGGGATGATGAAAAATTTACCACCTTTAGTTACTTCTTAGTACCTTTTACTGCTCTTAATTTGAACTAATTTAATTTATTACCTTTTACCATCGCATGGTCGTACGGTAAACAGAATATTTCTGTACTTAACAGCCGTTTGTGAATGTGTGCATAATGTGATCAATATCACAGCTATAAATGGAGACAGAAAAAAAATTATAATTGAATTATAATAAAGATGTCTGTGTTCATACCTCTGCCAACAGCAACTGACCCTTAATCCTTCTGCCTTATCTTTCACTCGCCCGTCCCCCCTCAAACCCTTGCATGGAAAACAGATAAATGGAAACGTCATTATTTTGAGTTTATTTTCAACCAGCTTATTTCAAATCACCATTAGCAATCTGGATTTGAAAGCCCCTTTTCAGCAGTGAAAGAAGCACATTCAACAAGCTGCTAATCTGTCTATTAAGGAGCTTTCAGAGGGGTTATTACGTTGACTGACATATGCCCTAACTCATGACTTTCAGGCGTGTTGACCGCCACACACACACACACACACACACACACGCTTTCACCCCGACCAAACTGTATTCAGGTTTTATCAAGCAGGGGGGGCGTCAGCTTGTAAATGAAGTCTATGGAGTTTCACGCCGTCTTTTGCGAACCTCACCCTACGCACTTCCAGAGAAACGGCAACACGGAGTTACAAAACGACGGTGATCAAAACTGCTCTGGTGAGTGAGCGGGGTAAGGGAAGACTGGAGCAAAACAAGAGTACATGCGGGCACTATGATGCTGCCAGGAGGTGTGACGGCTTCTAAGAGCTGGAAAAGCACAGAAAGCAACAGGAGGTGTGAGTGGGGCGGAGGGCGGGGGCGGGTGGAGGGGCGAGAAAGATGGATGAACCTAATTATCCCGCTATTTTCCTTCACAGCGCTGAAGCTCAGTCAAAGCACAGAGCAGAAAAAGAGAAGGTAAATAATAGAAATGTGTCGAATGATGGAGGGAGATAATTAAAACGGCCTGCATTTCTGCACCCGGCCGATTGTGGTAATTAACCCATTACAGTTCCCACCCCCTTATTCCCCCCCCCTCCCCCCTTTTTCTCCTCTCTCTGTAATGATTACAATAAGTGTGAGGGTGAAGGCTTTTGGCGAGCGAGCGTTTACTTGCACACTCCATTTGGTTCACTCAGACATGTCACAGCGATCATTAATCATGGCTTGTTTTTTAAAGATTCCAAAAAGGCTTTTGGCCGTGCAAGGCAGGCAGACGCTTTAGCTTGTTAGCAGAAAGTAATAAAAAATGACCTGCCGTCTTCATGGTCATTTCTGCGGAGGAAGAATGGAAGTTTGAAACATGGCAGTGTTAAAAAAAAGAAAAAAGAAATTGTGGCATCGTTTTTTTGGGGGGCGGCCGGCGCACCGTGAGTCACCGCGGTTCGCTGGGTATTCATCATAAAACTATTCATCATTGCTAAAATACTGTTAGCTGTTGTACACAAATATGACTAATGGAGGCGCACAGAGGGGGCTCTGGAGCAGAATTACCGATGATTAGCTGCAGCTACAGTTACCGTCCTGGAGATTAAGAGCCTCTGAGAGCAAAAATATCAGAGAGCACTGATTAATCTGATAAAAAAATAAATAAATAAATAAAATTTAAAAAAATGCAACGATAGAAGATGGTCGAAAAAAAATCTTATGTCAAGGCAAATGAAGCCGAAGTATTGATGTACAGTTGGGAAAGAAGTGGATCATTCACAGTGTGTTCTGAGCTCTTAAAGGGGCAGTGTTTTGTATTTTCCAGGAATTTTTTTTTTTTTTTGTATAGCACAATCAAGTAACTGTTAAGATGTGTACGTCAAATATGACTTAAAAGAAAATAGATTTAGTAATTTAGTGCCTTGAATTGGGCCTCTGTCTCTTTAAGAAACGTTTTCTCTGCATAACTCCACCTTCAGGACGTCACTACAACATGGCTCCTCTATCAAGCCCAACGACGTTCTTAAGAGCCTTTCATTGAGAAGTAGTTTGTATGATGAGCTCAGCAGATGCGCAGCTCCAACAGGTGTTTGCTAATTGCTGCTGGCTAGTCTGAAGGAGCCGAGTGAGGCAAGGGTGCTCCGTGAGGCAGAACAGGAGCTGCGTCCACGAAGGCGGGGCTAGGTCCTCCCAGGTGTTTTGCACAGCTGAATGGTTGCCATGGAGATTAAAGAATTTCTCAAAGATGCATGAAAGAATCAAAGAAACGGTGTGTTTTTGATGAGGGAATAACGTTAGAACTTGATGTTGATTTTACATATTACTGCCCCTTTAAGAAATGTGATAAGTTACGAAGTTCCACGAAGACAGAAGATGATAAATATTTTGTAAACATTCGCTGCTAGAAGAAAAGAATACAACAAAACAACGTCCAAGAGCCAACAGATTGCAGTAAAGGAAGAAAGATTCATAGTTTCTTTTGGAAAAACATTTTGTACCAAAACATTTTTAGCTTGTAACTGTCATTAGGAAACCCTCCCAACGTATTTTCACTTTCGGCGCCTATCGTCCAAACGAAACTCAGAAGGAAATCTTTTACAGTTTCCTGCTCCGTCTTCTTGGAACCAGATGCGGAAATACTTTAACCTAAAGTTGCTTTTTGTAAATAAATGTTTTTGAGGCTGTTCTTTCCAACCTTAAGAAAGAATCATCCATCTGTGAATGTTTTCATTTTTTATTTATACATTTTATTTATGACGGCGTTAACTTTTTCTGTTATTGCTGCGGCGCTCCTGTAATCTCGGCGTGAATTCTCTTGCAAAATTGATTTTCGATCTCAGTGGGATTTTTCTTGTGAAATAAAGGTTGAAACAAAACAACAAAAACAACAAAAAAATTCCAAGAAAAGTGTGTTGATCCAAAGGGAAGAGGGGATGAAAGGGAACAAATCCCACAACATGGTAGAAATCGTTCTCCGGTGTCCTCGCTCATCTTGTCATCGCCAAGTGCCTTTTCTGTTTTGTGAGCATCCGTCTCTGCCATCCATAAGAGCCGACTGCGCAGCTTGAGCTCCCCACCTTCACGTGATAACATTATTTTTCTCCATTAAAGCGAGCCGCGCCGCTGTACCTGCAACCCAACACCAACCTTTCGCCCCCAATCACCCGTCAGACGCTAACGCGGCCGCCGCGAAGGCGGGGCCAGCTGTAAGCTTTATGCGAAGAGACTAAAATTTAAACACCGTTCTGACACGAACAAGCACTGCGTGATTTATTCCAGCCATTATAAACGTTCGCCAATCTTCTCCCCGCCGACACGTTGAGGAAGTATGTTGTCTTTGCGCCTTTAATTTGTTTTCCCTCATATTCCCTTTCTCCCGCTTTTGTCACGGAGGACAATTGTTCTTGGAAAAGGGGAGAGAGACTGGAAAAAGGAGTGAGACCGAAAATATTATTTAAGCAAATCCCCTTTTTCTTAATAACGCCGCGACCCCGCCGGGTTAAGAAAAGAGGATAAATATTCCTGAGAGCTGAGAAGTTTTTTTCTTTTTTTTTGTGTGTCTATTTTAACTTTTGAAATTTCTGCTGTGTGAAAGACATAACAGAAGTGAAAATGGGACAAAGCGCTCAGAAAATGATGTCATGTCGGTTTTAGGAAGGATAACTCAAGCACATCTCCTCAGTTTGAAAAGCACTATGGCGTGGTGAAGGTTGAGGTTTTTATAGAAATATCAAGATTTTAACCTCAAAGCAATATCCAAACAATTTCACAACATCGATCATCTGACTGCCGTTAGATGAGCTGCAATCGCTATCAGCACTGCTAAAGAGACGTCCTGATCGATGCAAACATTCAACTTCTATGCGGCACACGTCTGGAACAAACTTCCAGAAAACTGCAGAACAGTCGAAACACTGAGGCCCTTTAAGTCAATACTAAAATCCCACCTGTTCAGAGCTGCTTTTGATTCGTGATAAATGGAACATTAACCAAAGTATTCCATGTGCATCCATGATTTTGACAAAACGTTATATCTATTACTGGCTTTCCCAACTGTTGACTGGATGATGCGTTTATGTTTTTATGATGTAAAGAGCTTTCGACCGCCTTGTCGCTGAGACGTGTTACAGAAATAAACTTGATTGACTTAAATGTTAAGAGTTTTATTATTAAGTTTAGGCAGGACAAAAAAAACAGACAAAAAAAAAAACACAATCTTATTCAATAAATAGAAATGTGTGTTCTGACGTTGGGAAATTTCATTCTCAGTGTCTTTCCAGAAAAACTAAATTACTGATACTACTAAAAAGTTTTGAAAATGCAGCTTATAGATACTCTGTGTTGAAAAATCTCAAATGTGAAAATACATTTTTCAAGCAAAATGCATTACAAAAACTTCTCTAAGCAGTCATAGGCTTTAAAAGCCGTATTGCCTAAAACAAAGATGTCTGTCAAAATCTGAATGAGATGTTCTGAAGTTCATATCAGCTGTTTTAAGGCGTCCTTCGATAAAAAAACATCGTGTTGACTTTTCCTCAGCTGTCTTATTGAAGCCGTGCTGTTGGCTCCGTATTGAGGGAGACAACTTCCCCGGGACAACAGTCACATGTGATTTCGCAGATCAAACCTGGTCTTGAATGCTGCTGTCGCCATTAGCTGGACAGCTGTGATTAATGCCTGTGAACCTGCGACCTCAACCCCAGAGCTGTTTGCATGACTTGATCCCACTTTTTATCAGTCAGTCTAAGGTTTGACTGCCGCCACAGAAACTCTGCTGCTTTCTGAAGGCGGTTTGCGCCATGGAGTGTGCTTTACGCAAAAAAACGTTGCTTTTCCTATGACAGTGCATGACGGTCATTGTAGGTGACTCAGAAAATGTTTGACTTTTGAGGCTCCAAAGTTTCTAGGTTTTTTCATAGGAAATCTCAGATTAATATCAAAATTTCAGGGTTTTTTTCTTGCCAATTTTTGACTTTTAACGCTAAAATTTTCAAGTTTGTTTTTCAAGAAAATTTCAGAAAAAAAAATCTCAATTTCAGTTCTTTGTAGTAAATTAAAAAAAATTTGAAACTTAGAAATTTTCAAGTTTTTTTTTCGAGAATATTCCAGATTAATCTCAAACTTTGCACAAAAAAACACCCTGAAATTTTGATTAATCTCAGTTTTCTAAAACGAAACAAAAAACGCAAAAAGTTCTGAGACTAAACACCAAATCTTTCACTTTTTAAGCTCCTAAATTTCAATGTTTTTGACTAGAACATTTCTGTGATTGAACTAGAAATTTGTGCGTTTTTTAATTTTATTTGAAATTTACTTCTCATTTTTTGTCTTTTTCTTTCTATAATGGGGCTAATAAGTAACTGTAGCCTCCTGTGTGAACTAGATCAGTAAAACTCTGTCCTAAATTCACGTATCTATAATTAAAAGTTTGACATTTTGTCCTATCTGGATTACTTAAACTAATTTTCTCATAGTTGTGGTTTCTCTGTCAGAAAACATTTTGAGTTGTTCTTGACTGTGTTCTGTGACTATATATTCAGCACAGACAGAACAACTTCTTTATTTGTCTGCACATTTTACAGCTTTGTGAACGTCAAGACTTCTGTTCGGAATAAAATCAATTTTGTGCCCATAGAAGGAATATATGTGGAACAATTACCTGATCACATTCAAATCCTATTAAGGAGTTTTGCACATGTGAACATGGTGTCGCTAACCGTTTGCAGCAGATGCAAGGATAAGGCTTGTAATCTTCCATTGTTAACTATACACAATGATCTAATATAGATCATCAACTTGAAAAAACTGAGCTTGATTTAGCTTTTCCACTAGTTAGGGTTTTTTTTCAGTTAAAAGAAAAAACACCGCAGGGCACAGCAGTTCAATTTACAACATTCCTCTGTTGCAATGGACTAGTCAAAGTTTAGTCGTACATCCAGTTGAGGAACTACTGAAAGTTTGATGGATTCTCCACAGAAATGCACTTTTTCACATATTATCCCAACAAGTCACAAGTTTGTTAAGGTTTTCCAGAAAAGTCCAAGGGTCATGATTACTTTTGTAAAGAGCCGCACGCAAACCGACTGGCTGATTTTCAACACACAAACTAGGTAATAATTTTCAGATGTCAAATCTTTTGAAATGATCTCCGTCTCTCTCTCCACTCGGCTCTGACGTGGGTCTTTTTCTTCCACTGAGGCGGGATTATTTCAATGCCGTGTGCACCCCTAAAACCTGTGTTTGTTTTACTACACGGCAGCTCACTTGGAAAAATATTATCCCCTCTGCCCCCATCTCCAAAAACGGCTCAAAATGGTACCTGCGTTGCCATGGATGGGAGGGCAGGGCCCAAGCAGGGTAAACATCAACATCCAAACCCGGGGGGCCTCGCTTGGTTGGTTTAGTGAGTCTTTCTGAGGTTGAGAGAGGGGTGGTAACCTGCGGCGCCGCATCGAATGAACGACGATTAAAACGGAGGCAATTGTCTGTTGTTGTCAGAAAGCGGGTAAAGTGTTTACCCAACACTCGAGGGCAAGTAAGAGAAAGTTACTGCACGGCACATGCGTATAAGTTGTAGTAAATTTTTATTTTTTAGTTCTTGGGCACCGCACCCTTCCCGATGCGGTCCTGGTTAACGGCCCATATCAAAACCCAGCCCCGCGTGCACATTTCCAAAACACGATTTAGACAATGTTTTACTGTCTCGGACCAAACATGTCTGGAAAAGATCCGTTTTGCAGGTTTTTACACTTGTTTTGAGCGTTCATTTAGAAACGTTCCTCTCCATTCATTTCCTGTGGAACTCGTGCGACGAGGCGACGTTCGCTCGTCCGCATCCGGCCGACCGACCGACCGCCGTAATTTGGGCATGTGAAATTTCGAGCTCACACACGTAGATGTGAGCAGGTGGGCCATGTGACGCAGCACAAGAAAGTTGAAAAATGTTCTTACGATCATGGAAAACCTTCACCTTTCCCCGTAATTTCGGGGAAAGGTGAAGGTTTCAGTTAACTCGGAAACCGGTTAGAGCGGCTTTTCGGTCAACGTGGGGAGTTGGATACCGTCTAGATTTATGCCTCCTTTTGTCCCTATCAGTCAAAAAGAGGGAAGTATATGAAAGCAAGATGGCCAAATTAAAATGCTATGGAGTGGAAGGTGACCTCTGTTGTGCCTGAATCCCACACCCACACGTTCCGAGGGGACAGACTCTCGGGCTCGGTGCCCAGCGAGAACCGTGAAAAGTCTCTTTTATCGCCGTGTTTGGCATCTTCCACCACATTCGACAATCCTCCTTTTCACCATGTGGTGCTCGACACTCACAGGCCCACGTACAGTCACACACAGGCACAGTTGGAGTGCAATTTAAAAGCCAGTCAGGAGCCAGTTCAATGAACTAATTCCCCCGAGAAGAGGCAATATCAAAATGTTTGCACGCAAATAAAGAGTTTGTTGTTTTGCTTTGATCGCTCATGCTCTGCAGCCACGGGGCCTTTAATGGGATGATGCAAACCACTTTAATGAGTCTGTTTGGGTAATATTTAAAAGAAGCATACCTGCTCGCTAATAAGCGTTGCTGTATTTTGTGGCGGCATAGTAGCGTAAAAGCATTCCACGTGTCCATCCCAGCAGTTCACCTTTGTTGCTCGATGACGACCTTTCGGCTTGATATAAACCACCGTTTTTAATTTCACTGACCTCATCTCCTTCCCTCCATCCGTTTCCACTTGCTACTTTGAAGCGGCCTGTTTTTTATCAGTGAGCTCTCCGGACCGGTTATGAATGGGAGTTGTTGTGCGGCTCCTTGGCGCTCGCACTCACCGGGCTTTTAAAAGGTTGCATTTCCGAACTCTCTGTTTACAGTCTCGGAAAATACTGTGACCTCAAACACATCATGATTCTATCTTAAAGCTGCAGTATGCAAATAATAATAATAATAAAAAAAAAGCTTTTCTTTTTTCTGTTTTTTTTACATATTTGATTAAACAGACACTATGTTGTGACAGGTAATCTGTTGGAGGATTGAGCTAATCCCAGAGCTACTATTGTTTCTGGCAAAAAAAACAAACAGTCAAGAGTCAGGAGGAGGGTCTTAGCGATGTCAATCACACCCATGTACACGCTGTTCAATATGTAAATGGAGCAGAAACTACTTACAGTTAAAGGAAAACGGTTTATCTGCTATCGCCAATGGCTATGCTAACTAGCCTCTGTTGTTTTGAATTAGACATAGTGCATCACAGAGCAACGGGGGGAGGGAGGGTGATTGACAGCACTAAGAGCCTCCAGCCTGACTCTGATTGGTTGTTTCTGAATAAGCAGTGTGTTTCTGTAAATGACAGAAAACTTACATACTGCAGCTTTAAAATGTAGAGCTAAGAGATTACATATTATGGTAAAAGTGGAGTCCATTAAATTAATATTAGTGGCAGGACACGATTACAAATTTTTACCTACAGTGTCTGTAATTGTAAATAGGATTTTTTTGTTGTTTTTTTTTTTGGCATTTTAACAGAAAAGTTAACAATTAGAAAAACCTTTTGGCGGCTGAATTCTTCAGTTTTGTTTCTTGAAACAAAACCTAACCCAAGAAAAGCAGCTTTGTCACACAGCGCTTTTTGTAATGTGTCAAAATCGAGGTAATTATCTAAAATCAACGTGTCAAAGTCCCTGCCCGAAAGAACGTCGGAGATTTACATTAAAATATTGACAAATTACAGCAAAATGTTGTAACTGTTGGGTCTTTTCCCCCCTTCTTTAGTCGTCCAAAGTCTAAGAAAGTGGTCGTGCTTACATAAAAAAATCATTCCAAGTCACCAATTTAACCTGCTTTTGATTGCGTTAATTGGAAATGCCTTGTTTCTGAAAATGTGCAATATAAATAAAATTACCTTAATCACCTCTGATGTCTAATAATTATTAGTGTAAGATATTCTAGTCTTCCTGCTTTCTTTCCATTACAAAACTACCTGCGAACAACTTCAAAGTGCCAAACTTACTTTCGTAATTCAAAATTGTCTTCAGATTGGGTTTTGATTATTACAAGCATCAAAACAAAATTAATAATAATAATAATAATAATAATAATAATAAAAAACATTTAAAATACTGCCCTGTAATTAATGTCCATCAGAGACAGACTAATAAACATCTCCTCCTGTAATGATCTATGTTTCATTAAAACATTAGCGTTGAAAGAGACAAAGTAAAACTTCTTTTGTGCTGCAGATAAATCAAGTTTAAAACATGGCATGTTAAACAAGGCAAATATAAAACGAGACGGTTTCAAATGGCTTTTAAAGGAAGCCACAGAATCCGCTTATCTCGGCTCCCGCGGAATAGAAGTCAGGACTCTTGGACAAACCGAACAAAAGCCTCTTTCTGCTTTTGTTTTCGGCTTAGTATGGGAAACTACTAACAGACCCGAGACCATAGAACCTCAGGCACCTGTTACGTATGGATGCAATAATAGTCTTCTGATATAACCTGGTATCTCTCCCAGTCAGAACGAGGCTCCTGAAATGCACTCTGAAAGTACACCGAGAGCTAGTTGCATTAGCGGCGGACAATTGTCAGAGGCCTGGCAGCGGCATTTTAAACAAAATACCACCGGCAGATCTAGCCAGGCTATTGGTTAGACATGTGGAAAGTATATTTTAATCACTTGGGCACGATGAAAGAAAAGCATGAATCATCATTTCCCAGTTCAAGGTATGACACAATTCCTCAAATGATAAAGAATCATCTCGACATGATTCTTAAAAGGAAAATCTGAGTCAAAGTTGTTTTTTTTTAAGGTTTCTAATGGAGCAGTTTGCTAAAGCACCAAGACGCCCAAGAACACCATTCATCCTTTTCTGGCACATTTCAGTTTATTTTGTTAATTGAAGAAAACTCATCCACCTTCTGAAGAATTACACATTTAGTAAAATGCATAAAAACACAAAAGTGTTTATACACAGCTGCACACAAGTGAGCCGTGTATAAATGTTAACAGAAAACGTATAAAAACTCAAGGAACGACATGTAGGTTCGCCAAATTGGACTGGACCAGGATTAAAAAAAATGTATCTGTCAGAAAAGCAGGATGAGATGCACAGCGAAACAGAACAAACTCAAACATAGAACTTCATCCTTTTGGATAAAATCTTATGGTTGCCTGGATCAAAACAAAACTTATTGAAATAAGGTGAAATTTCCATGATGTCAGTCTAATATTTAAAAGCCTGAATGGAAGCGTTAGAACGTGTGATCGCTCCTTTGGCCTCTATCTAGTTTGGGTGGATGAATGAAATGTCGGATTTCTTCAAATGTTTCACAGTTTTTTCTCCTCTCTGTGATTTTTGAATTTTCCTGCAATGCAATACACATGGAGCTACTTGGAGCCATAATTGGGGAAAAAAAAAAAAAATGGCAAAAGCTAAAATAAAAATTGGCAAGCAACCTATTCCAAATCAGACAGCAACGTCAACCGTTTAGGTTCGGGGTTTTCTCGCGGTATTGGGATAAGAGATTCCCAGTTGGGTAAAAAGAAAATCTGCATGTGAAAAAATTTTAATCGCTCACCGACTCCTTCGAACTATTGATTTATGTTTTCACCCACACATTTCTTTCTTCCTGTCTCATACGGCAGCTATTTAAAGCCTGCAGGACGAACCGTCCAAAGACAACCCGTGACTCCGCTAATGAATGGTGGCATCGGAAAAAAACAGAGAAGGCCTGTCCCATTGTCCGCTTCAATTAATCTTCCCGCCAGACAGGGCCTCTTTCATCAGCTTTTCCCCCCACCAGCGTTTTATTAGAGTTTCGCTTAAAGGAGCGGGTGATAATGGTCCCACAACTCAACATGAGACTTGAAGGGGTCAGAGGTCGAATGTGTAGGATGGCATGAAGACGAAAAGAGAAGGAACAGGAAGTGTCGGGGTCAGGACAAGAAAGCAAGAGGGCTGGGTGGATAAATGGTGGAGGACACAGGACACAAAATTCCAGCTTAAACAGTCTGAACTTGAGTTCAGCAATAAAAGAGGAGGGCATAACTCAAGCTGCAAAACACCTGCAGATTCTTTAGTCAGAGGGGTGAGTGCATGGTTCCATCATGCTGCACAAGAGAGCTACGACTTTGGAGAATATTTATTTTCAAGCCAGGCAATGACCCGAAGCATCCAGCGAAAGCCACAGGGAAATTTTTTTTGAAGACAGCATATTTAAATGCAACTGCTTCTTTTATGTTAAACCTTTTTGTTTTGTGAAAATACAGTTCTTTCATTTTCAGGGGATTTCTGCGGGGTTTTGTTGTCAATAAAATAAAAAAAAATCAATGTCTGATAATCATGATTGACTTGGAAAAGAGACAAAAAGGGGAAAACTTCAAAGAGGATGAATACGTTTTTGTGACTGCCTCCACAGATTTCCTACTGTATATTCAAGGTCCACACTTTGAGATGGACAGATTCAAAATAGTTACATTTTGGTAAAATAATTCACCAAAGAAAAACTTTACACTCTGTTTCAGTCTCCATATTTTTAGGGTGGAGTGACTTCTCTCCAAGTGGACTCCTGCTTTTTGTAAAATCTGACCGTCGCTCTGCTCTTCAAACGAATTGCTCCACTAGCTGTTGTGCAGTTTGTCCAACTGAAGTTGATTTGAAATTCAAAGACGCATAGCAGTGATCCAACTAATGCAAATAACCAGATTTTGCCAATTTATTTGTTCCTAACATTTAATCTACCTCAGAAAATGAAATTAGTGCACCAATTGCAAATTTCTAGGCGATCGCGGCTCTTTAAAAAGCCTGACCTGCTGATTCCGGTTTTGGCCGGTTTACTTTGAGAAGTTGGTAGCAATAAAGTCAGTCAAAGCCGGCGTGGACAGTGGCTGGTTTTCAGACGTTTGCGGAGGTGGACGAGTAACTATCAGGCAATTGCCCATTTCCCCAAAATTAAGAAAATCAGGGATGAATTATCCATACATAAATTCATTAGGTTAGTGTATTTTTAAATCAATCAATCAAATTTTATTTGTATAGCACATTTCAGCAGCAAGGCATTTCAAAGTGCTTTACATAATAAACACAAAGTCATGCAACAGAGAATCAACAATCAAAAACTACATTCAGTCAAGTGCCATCACAATGTAAATAAAACATTTTTAATATTTAACCCTCAAAACTCAGTTAAATGTTTTAAAGGTGCTGGATAGGAATTAATGCTCCCAGAGCATCCTAATGGGTAACCTGCAGAAAACAGAGTAAATGAGAGGATCTATACGGTCTATAGGAAATGTCAGATCCTTCCATCTGTGTCTCACAAAGTTGGTCTTCTCAAAGGAGACAACAAAGAAGAATCAAATGACCAACAGGCACCATCACGGTTGGGTTTTACAAAATGGTTGTTACATTACATGGAGCATCAGAAAAGTATACATTTTTCCCTTCAAGACACAAAAGAAATCTGTAAACATCACAGCGTTCCTGAATGAGACATTCAGAGCGTGGAGCTACAGAATCTGAGAAACTGCTTCGCTTGCAGTTCCTAATTAATTACTCCACTTGTAAAAAAATTGGTTCCAGCAAATGGTGAGTGAAATTTGACGACCGTAGGAGCAGTTGCGAGGGAAGGGTGATGAAGATTAAAATTATTGGAATGATTAAGCGCTCGCAGCAGCTTCCCGTTGCCATGAATTAGTGAATCATGGGGATGGTTCCACTCCAATGCTACATTTCCCACACTTTCCCATTTTCCTTCCAGCTTCAGCGAGGCACAAGCCAAGCCGCTATGGCGGTGGAGAGCCATCGTTTCCCATCACCACCACATGTATGGCCGTCTATTTCCACAGCATGTGACTGAAGCACATGTATTCATTTCACCAGAGCTCATGTATCTCCTATAAGATCTTTAAGTATCCTGCTTGGAGGATCCCAACCACTGAGTCTGTTTGTAGATTTTTATTTTTTTAGTTCTGCAGTGTCGACAAGCAAAACGTTTGGGTTGTTAGACAGCAGGCCCAGATTAAAGAGCGTGGCAGGAACTTTTGAAGAAGCACAATTGACACGTAAATTATTGGTTCCAGGTTGACAAACTCAACTGGATCCAATAGGCAAGAAAAAAAAATTGAACTATAACACAGGGGCGCAGCGGTAGCACGGGGGGTAGAGTGTGCGACCCGTTTGCAGAAGCCTCAGTTCTTCGTCCATTCATCTGATTATGCTGGTAAAATATATTTCTGACAGAGGTATCTTCAACGGACGAATACCGCCTCAACATCCCCCTACAGCGAAGTCGGACCTCGGAGGAGGCAGCCAAAGCAGACCAGAGAGAGTCCCAACAAACTCTGGCGCATTTCATTTTTCACCGGACATGCAAATGCAGAGGTTTTTGAACGGTGCACTCTTCGCACGATACACTGCTTGGCAGAAAGCAGCGTTCACATCGAACCGTTTTGCATGAGCTGATAACATGAGAGTCGGGGCGGCCAGTCGCGAGGATGTAAACGGCGACTGGCCACCCCCACTGATGGGTGTGCTCCAACGGAGAAGATAACGAGGCTAGGCGGCCAAGTTTTATCGAACTTGTTACTCTCTATTAGGATTATGAAAAATTACGAAATTTGTCCTGAGAAATGTAGGTCCACTCGACAATGAAATCCCAATCATATGCATGCACAAACTTGCGCATTCTATGTGAAGAATTAGCAACTCTTCTCTGAGCCCCTCATGGATGACCAAACTTCTCACTCCATCTCCAAGGGAGACAGTCAGCACCCAACAGAAGAAACTCATTTTGAACGCGATCTCGTTCTTTCGGGCATTAACCAAAACTCATGACTCGAGATGACGGTAGGAATAAGATCGACCGGTAAATCGAGAGCGTCACCTTTCGGCTCAAAGACGTGGCCATCTACCTAAACCAGGGTGTCGAACTCAGTCACAGCAGTGTCCGAAAACTTGAAACGCGGCCTAACAGGTTAAGTAATAAAATGGTGAAAGCCTGCTTAAATCTAGCACAGTTTGTTCTTGGAGAGAATGTGCAAAAAACCACAGAACTCAAAACAAAATTTGTTGGAGATATTTAGTTTTTTTCCTCGCTTTGCCCTTTTCTCTTCGGAGAATGCTCGATATTATTTAATTGACAGCAAGTTCCATTGCGCTAAATGTTACATTCCGAGTTGTGAACTTCAGACGTCTTCTCAATGTCAAGTGATTGCATCATGAAAAGGTTTAGAGAGACTCTCAGTTTTCAGCGAAGAGCCATGACAACGCGCAGAAAACGTGCAGACGGGAAGACATTCGGGTCGAGTTTGTTTATTGCTACATGGCTAGTCAGACACTGGCATTGCTGAATTGGACACTAGAAGAAGCACAGCTTGACCCTGAACTTGCATCACGAGAAGTGGGAGTTGTGCATTATGGGATGTTTAGTGTGACTCGTCCCGAGGCCTTTAACTTCAAATGTTTGGTCAAAACTGTTAGGGCAGACAAGAAGAGCATTATTCAGAGAAGCAGTCAAGAGGCTCATGGTAATTCAGGAGGAGCTGCAGAAATCTACAGCTCAGGTGGGCAAGCCAGCTGCAGAGACAGGTACTCCACAAATCTGGAGTACACTGTTGTCGTAACAGAAGAGAAAAGTGGCGAGAAGAAAAAAAGCCTGGTAGTTGAGGGCTTTTTCTTAGTGGAGACGGGAAATCAATTAGAATGGCAGACAAATGGCACTAAATAAAAGAAAAAAGGAAGTAGGAAAAAAGACTTGAGACGAGGCAAAGGTTCACATTCCAACAGGACAGTGAACCTAAACATACAGCTGGAGCTACAATTGAACAGTTTAGATCAAAGCATATTTATGTGCCAGATCTAAATCTATCCATTCATTAACCGTGCAGGTTCCTGTTGTGGGGAGACCCTACTTTATGTTGATCTATGACATAAACTGAATAAAACACAAAGTTTGGGATTTCTGACATGTAAAAAAGTGAAAAAGTGGCATTAAATATTCCTCCAGCGGTGCCAGCAGTGTGGACAATGCTGTTTGTCGAGTCTTCCTACAGGGCTGCTTTATGGCGGCTGAAGACCACCAGGTCTGTGGAGTTACTAACCACCTTGCGAATCGGGCCCGATCAACTCCAGAAAGTTAGTAAAGAACGGCAGCGGCGGAAAGAAGAGCAACAATGACTCGCCATACATGCTGTGCCTAGTGGAAGTGCAGCGGGACGAAGCAGACATGGGTGCATAAACATTGCCTCTGTTTAAAGAAAGACCTTCCAATACACACACACACACACACATACAGACGCGCGCACACACCTGCTCTCTTGTGCGACTCACTGCCTTCTGTGGCCTGTAGTGGTCTGCTGAGGAATGCTGAACAGAACCACAAATGGACCAAACACCCAGCCAGATGACATAAAACTCAATTGGCTGGTTCCTGTGCTCTCTGCTTCTCTTCCTCCTCCAGAGGTTCTTTAACTCGCCGTTCTTTTGTCACCCACTCTGATTTGCTGCATTGCCTCCGTCTGCTTAGCTTCCAGTTTGCACTTTGGTGTGTTGCTTGGTCTTAATGAGGCTGTTTTTCTATGATGCTGTCTACCAAACCGTCAAGTCTGTGTCTTATCTATTAAACAAATCCTGGACCTCTGGGTGGTAATTGATTACACAAGATATCTGAGTTGAAGCAAAGAAAGGCACACTTTTCTGATTTTTTTAGTCTGTTAAGACCTTTGGTGTCCTGACACGTGAAATCAAGAAAGTGGAAGAAGACAAGCTTAGTATTTACTGCAAAGAAAGCAAAAGTTACAAACTTCAGGTTCAGGATAAGTGAGTGAAACGCAGGACCAAAACGCTGGCCGACATCCACGTGTTTGTGGAAAACTTGATGGCGAGCTGAAGGAAACGTCATTGGCAGACACAGTTCGGTAAATGAGGGGAGAGAGACGTAAAAGAAAGAATAACCTGGTAAGAACAAAAAAAGGTCTCAGGGATGCAGTTTTTGAAGAAGACGGTCATTTGGCGTTGAAGTGTTTCCAAAATCCAAATTCTGCCAGCCGTGATTATACCCTCACTGCAGCAGTTACTTTAGATGAACATGCTGCCTGAGACACTTGACATGGATTATAGGACAGACTGTTACTCGATGAAAAAGCCAGGAATGATTAAAAAGCATCGGGCTATGTGGTTAGGTTTGTTTACCCTGTAATTCATACAGTAAATAGAGTTGCCAGGAGGTAAGTTTGTCTTTAGAAAGTAGATCGATGAACAAGAATGGCGTACGTACTCTTGGAAGTTTGGGTGTGAAGCCTTGGTACGGAAATATTGGTCTTCAGGAGATATAAATTAGTTGTGTTAACCATTTTTCTCAGCAGGTTCTTCTCAGAGATAGGTGGAGGTGGAAAAAGTCTACTTTTTTTTATTTTATTTTATTTTTATTTTTTATGAAATTAGCCTGAGAATGATCTGAACCGAACAGGCGCCAAATGTGGTTTCCAGAGCATTTTGTTTGGTTTTGTGATTGACGGTCGAGTTGATTGACCAAGTTTTTCCAGTTTTCCCAGCCCTTGCTAAATAACCTTCCATAATAGGACCAAAATACATAAATGAAGCCATTTTTGCCATCAATCTCGAGGTTTGAACTTTGTTTTTCTAAAATTGACTTTGACACTTTTCATGTCCGAGCTTGGCAAATTTCGAGGGAAAGTTGGCGAATCGCATCGTATCTACTAAGGTAGGAATTTGTATTCAGACCTCATGTACACAAGTACCGACGACGGCCTGCCTTGTCCAAAACCTGGCGACCCTGAAAGGACAAGAACGCGATAATAAAATAATGAACACAAACCGGCTAAAGGGTTTAAAACCTTTCATTACGTCTTATGACGAAACATCGCAATCATCCTGCTGCGTTCTGCGCCAACGGTTTGTGACTACAAAGCACAGAAGAGGAACATAGACGTCAAACAGCAGCGCAATATTTACAAAAAATATTAATGGATGCTTCTGCCTGTGGATCAGTTTAAAAAATATTCAGCGACGGAAGCCGAAAGTGTTGCCACAAAATCATAAAACGAGGGAAGCTAATAGATAAAATAAAACTTAGGCCTACAATAAAACCCCATAAATGGTTGTGTTTCCACTATAAATGCTCTAACTAAGTACATGGTACAAATATAGAAATATACTCACAAGAGTTCTTGCTCTGTGGAATGTTCTTGGTTTCTTGTTTCTGTTTTCTTAGAAATGAAAGTCAGGTTGTTAACCTGAAACTAACGGTTCAGTTTTTTAAATGACCCCCCGGTTTTAGGCTAATTGTTGGCACTTAATCATTGTTCACACTGACCCAGACAAATAAACATGTAGATTATTGTTCAATGGCTTTGATTACACACCTCATAAACTCGTAATTATTATCGAGAGCCAGACAGTGGCTCTCAATGATTTGCTTTTAATTAAGACAAATATGTTTAGACTAATAGATTCAAGTGAGAAGCTTTGAACTGCATCACTCAGGTCAGCTAAGAGGAACTTGTCAGCTACTGCTTTTTCGGTGTTGCAATCAAATCTTTTAGAAATATCTATTATAGCATCTAATCCTATACAGTGGATCTGAAAAGTATTTACACAACTTAACCTTTTCTGTGTTTTGTTATGTTTTAGCCCTATTACAAATTGTATTAAGTTCATCTTTTTCCTCAACATTTTACACAATACCTCGTTACGACAATGCAGTTAGTTGTTTCTGAGTACTTTGTGAATTTATTAAAATTAGAAAACCAAGAAACTCATTTTGTTAATCCACCTATGGAGGCAACGACAGCCAACACTTGCACTGCTTACTCAAATGGTGGACTAAAAATGAAAACAGTCAAATTAAAATAATATATTGCGTTTACTTCAGACTTGGGCCTCCAATTAAAGTTGATGAGTCGGGTTGGATCAGGCTCGGACACAATGCTAACGGGCTCAGTCCGAGTCTGGTTGGATTTGTCAGAACTAGGGCTGTTGTAAACAAATATTTTAATTAATCAATTAATTAATCAAGTTATAGGATTAAAAAGAGAGAAAGTAAAACATTGGTAAATCTAACATAAGAGCAATGTTACTATCACATATCAACCAATTTTTTGCATTTTCCCTAACAATAACTTTTCTGTAGTTTCGAAAATTAACCTGTAACAATAACAGCTCACTTCCTAAGTTAACCTGCAGAAAAGTTAAACAAAACTATGAAATTATATTCAATTTAATATCAATGAGGAATGCTCACAAATACGCTTATTTAAAAAATGTCAATACATCCAGCTTTTTGTTTATGTTTAATTTAACAGATGAACTCTCACCTTCCCCGAACATTTATAGTTTTCGTGTTGATGTTAATGACGGGATTTGACACCTTTTGTTCATCACACCTACCAGCTACCAGCCCCCACCCATTTGTTGAGACCGGGATGATATAAAAAACATTTTCTGGTTCATCCGTAAAGCTACACTTACGTTAATCATCTAATGCGCAGCCGCCTGCAGTGTTCAGTTTATACTCTCACCTGTATAAACACACCTGCAGCGCTCGTCCCTGCCACCAGGCAGCAGCTCCGGGAGGAAAAAGACTACCGTACTCCAAGCACCGCGCCAGTCATTTTAAGGATGCTTACTGTACCCGGACATTATCACGAACCAATAAAATCCTCCAGGCCGAACTTGAGTAAGCAAATAATGTCCCGGCTGGAACACGGTTCGTTAAATAATAAAACAGAATTTAGCGAAGCTTCGAGGCAGATAAATTTTCCTTGAGGAATTTTAATAATCGAGGTACTGGAATCACTCTTTGAATCGTTTCAGCCCGAGTTCGAACAGATTTCTCCTCCAAATGCAGAGCAGGAGGAGGCTGTGAGGCGGAGCGCTCAGACCACAGCAGGTGAAATTGTTCAGGATTTCAGTGCGTTTGTTTCATTTCACCGTTCGCCGTCTGCAGTCATTCAAGCCACAGACAGGGATTTCTGTCACTGCAGAGAGAAACTTAGTGTTGATCTAATGTCATGTTGAATCATAATTTAATCAAATAAAAAATGTGATGCAACTGAATAGTCTATGTCATTATTTAATATTTGACGGGCAAAAAAAACTAGAACAGACTTTTTTTTTTTTACGGTCAAAATGATGGACAACAAAACCAATATTTTTGACACTAGTGAGCTCATCGACCTCTCTGGTGAGCATTCGCACGGCAGGAATGAAGGAATCAGCCACAAGAAACATGTGCAATGTTTATGCTCGACTGTGAAATCTCAACCGTCCACAGACAGTGTGAGCAGAGTTTGTATGACTCACAGAATACACGCGGTACACCCAAATCTGTTGGAGCTTTAACTCTAAAATCCATGACCGTCCAATGACAGGAATGAAGTTAGAAGGCCTAAAGTTTTAGATCCAGTCTGCTGAGCTTATTGGCCTGTAAATCGCCCTATAAACGGATGTCTGATGGAACAGCAGTCTTTGGGGGGGGGACATGTATTGTTACTAGGACGTTGACTGATTTTATCTCCCTTTATGCCGGAGGTTTTAACAACAAGCGCACCGTTTGCATTTGCTGAGATATTAGTGGAGATTTCAGCCACAGTTTGGTAAACCTGGGTGGAAACACGGAGATTGGCTTCATTGAACTTCAGTCAGGACGGGGAAACGCGAAACACATTTAGACCTAAGCCCATCATTTCTCAATAATCTCTGCGGCCGGGAGTGACCACACATGACTCCTTTACACTCTGAGCGTCTGCTTACCTTTAAAGTCACACTTCGGTGTGTAAAGAGGGAAAGCCCTGCCACACCGTGAGGTTTCTTGTTGACCCGATTTCATTCCAAACCTTATTAATACTCCTTGGTAGGTACGTGCTTCTGCTTTGGTAAATCTACTTAATGCGGATGCATTCTTTGTGGCGTGTTCTAGAAAAAAAAAAAAAAAAAAACCTGCTGCACATGTTACAAAGACCCGACTGAATGTACGGCTCAGCCCACACACTTTTTCCAGTGGTTTTTGGCCTCGGCGAGGCTTCGCCCACTATAGCTACGTGCCAATATCCAAACTCTAACTAATATGAGAAGGTGATGTGCATAATTTGTAATATATGCATTTCTTAAGAAGTGAAAAATAAACACAAAAAAGCAACAAGCCCATAACCATCAAAGCCACAAAAAAACAGTTCTGGCTGTTTGAATTTGATTGGAAAATCAAATTTACACTGGACCCTTTAACTATTTGTCTGATTTTTTTTTTTTTTTAATCAACATTTCCAAACATGTTAAGATATACAAGAATGAGGCACTGAGTGTGGGGGCAATCATAAATCAAAGCATTTCTTTTTCATCTCGTATTGATGGTGCTTTTGAAAATATTTATAAACCTTTAATGTGTGCGTTTTGCCAGATTTCTTTGACACGGGTGATGAAAATACACTACAGTATTTATTTAAGCATTATGTGTTTCAGTTAGTTCAGTATATTTCAGAAGCTTGGCATGTTGGAAAGAGACGTTGATGCTGCTCTCTGTTCATCAGCCAATGGGGGCCAAGAATGTTTTATAGTGCCCACAAAAAAAAAAAAAAAACTAATAACCGATACATGGAAATCCGTCTGCAACTTGGTGGCCGACCAGATGTCACTCTTTCGGTGTTCGGAGTTCGATTACGCGTTCCCAAACAAATCGGGAATTGAATGCTCCCTGAGTACACACGACTGCATCGTGATGCCAAACAGGTTCACAGCGACGCTTTTTTGATGCACTTTTGAGGTCGGACGCTTGACATTTTGCTCTGGACGCGAGTCGGACGTGTCAAAATCGCACTCGGCTGGCGTCGAGAACAGACTCCTTGGCGTACGCTTCCTTCAAAATCTTCCATCGCCTCCTCCTGATTATTTCATCTACATAAATACAACATTTATCACGGACGGATATTTATGAGGCCGATCTCTGCCGATTGCCTGGACTGACTGTTTATTTTTCGCGTTCGTGATAAATGATAGAAAGTGATTAACCGCCCGCTTGAAGACTTGAATTGTTTTTCGGGGTTATTTGTTTAGCTTTCTGAGTGTTGGTAGTAGCGCGCCGCTCCAGATGTCTTGTTTTCCTGCATTGAGACTCGACGTAGCCAAACTCCGTCAGGTGTTTGTTTTTTTTTAAATGTCACGTCAGATTTGTTGTGCTGATGCATTTTGACGTGCTTCACCTGTGTAACCATGAAGACAGCTGTCCTTTTGTCATCAAATTAGCCACATTTCAGCCCAGTTTTTGGGCCCGTAAAAAACACTTAACTCTGGAACATTCCCACGGCTCAACAAATCCTTCTCCTTATGCCCACATGTACCAGATTAGACAACGCGTAAATGATTCAGGCTCGTCATAAACATGAGGCATCTGATTGCCATTACCAGCAGAAAACAAACGAGAACGTAGAAAGCAGGAGAAAGCAGTAGCAGCGGCGAGCTCGCCGAGGCCGACACCCGGAGCCTTTCCCTCCACAGTGACCCTGATACGGAGCGCCACATGATGAAGTACTTTACAGCCTCTAATTAGCACACTCCGGCTCTTTGGTTTCTACTTCAGAAAATATACAAATTAGAAAAACATTTCCACTCATGCTCAACTGATGAGAACAGCCCCACTTTGAGCGGACCGAGAGCGGCAACCAGAATTTATGCGTTTACCGAGCTCGCAGACATCTGTGGATGCTGGGAAAAAAAAAAAAAAGTTCACCGGTCCCTTCGAGCCGGCCTCGCCATTCCCAAAGACAACCCTGGCAGAAACAAAGCAGACACGCAGCTCTGCACGCTCAATTTTTTTTTTTTTGCCCAGTCTCCGACACATCATTTGTTCTCTCTTTCAAGCTGGCCGAAGTGCCGGTGTTATGAGTAACGCCTCATAACGCCGGAGCTCCTGGCGATCCAAAATGGGGGGGAAAAAAAAAAAAGAAAAAAAATCCAACCACTGATTTGTTACATGAACAGATGACTAATTAAAAACACAACGAAGTGAGTGTAATTAATGAGTCCATTAAGCCTAGGTAATCTCACAGATCCAGTATTAACAAACTGCGAGTGGGCCTGGGATGGAGGTGATTAACAGTGCGGCCACATTGGTTCTAATTAACTACACAACCACAGTCACAACTGGATTTTGGAAACATATGTCAGGGTGTTTTATTTTCCTTTGAGGGTCTGAGAGTAGAATATGTTAGGGACTGCATGTATACGGCCTAAAATCCAACCACCATTAACCTGCAGAACTGCTGGATGATAAAAGAGAGCAACTATGTCACATTTTCAAACCTCTTACCAGTTAGTAATAGCTGAAAACAAAATTTTCCTACAACTTTTGGGAATCATCGAGAATATTTAAAGTGTCTTACAAAAGTCTGGTCAGGTTAAAACCACGTACTTCACGTCTTTGGTTTGGTTTTTGTGTGGTAGACAAAAACATAATCGCTCATGACTAATTTTTTTTTACAAATCTAGAATGTTAAGATGTGTTTTTTGTGATTGCTATGGCCTAAAATAACATGGCCATAAATAGAAAGTTGAAATTGCAGCACCTTCTTGAAATGGCATCCTAAAAAAGTGATCATACCCGTTGAATTGTGACTATAAGACGAGGAACTTTTGTTTCGGGAAGGAGAAGGTGAGTGAGGGTTGGGGTCGAGCGGCAGGTGGTGCAAGCTGGAGGAATGTGGTATTAGGGACGGGGGCTATGAAGGAAACTTATTTTACCGTTCGTCTGTAAAGCTGCACTTGCCCTGTGTCGACATCAGCTGTAAAGTTGAAGCATAATCCATTGCATTCAGATTCAGTCTTTCTGCACTCCTTCCCGCTCCACCGCACTTTGTCACGGTTCGCTCAGAGCCACTGGCGAGGCAGCAGTTCGGGGAGGACGACTAAGAGAGGCCGTCTTCTTCCATGCAGTCAATTTAGAAACCGGGACATTTTCATCAATCAACGAAATTACCTTGGACGCTACAGAGACATTGCAGCAACTCCCAGCTGGAACTCGCCTTTTGGGGTCTCAATGATTTTGAGAATGGTGAAAAATCAGCCTGGAATTAATTCAGCCCAAAATTAAAGGAGAGGACCTGGTTAACGACCTGAAGAGAGCTGGTGCCATAGTTACCAAGGTTATCAATAGTAACACACTGTGCCGTCATGGATTAAGATCCTGCCATGCTTGCAAGGTCAGCGCATGTTCATGACGACCTGAAGCTTGCCAACGATCATCTGGAGGATCCAGACGGGGCCTGGGAGAAGGCCTGGGACCAACGTAGAACTTTCTGGAACAAACTCATTACGTTTGGAGGAAGAAGTTCAGTCCCAAAAACACCATCCCAAAATAAAGGGCGAAAGTACTGGATGGACAAATGATGCTTTTCTGCAAAGAGAACAGGAAGACTGCACCGTATTGAGGACAAGATGGACAGGATGGAGTATTTTGAGATTTTGGACAACAACCTATTTCCCTCTGTAGGAAACACTAAAGATGGAACTTCCAGCATGACAACAACCTGAAACACACAGTCACAGGGACTCAGGCGCGACTCGGAAAGAAGCATGTCAGGGTCCCGAAGTGGTCTCGTCCCGCTCTAGACCAGAACCCAAAAGAAAATAGCTGGAGGGAGCTGGAAATCTGTCGCCCAGCAACAGCCCTGAAAATGCAAAGAAGAAGAACAGGAAATCTAACTGTAAAAGGTTTTGGTACCAAGTATTACATGAAATTTTTTATTGTATCAAATACTTGTGTGATGTAATAAAATGTGAGATGGTTATTAAAAATGAAAACCATACAATGTGGTTTTAGTGACATGTATGTTGATTCCGTGTCTCAATTGAAATGAACATACAACGCAATGAATATTACAAACGTCTCTATTCTGCTTAAGAAGGGAAACTTGGAAAATGACCGGGTTGTATCAAACACCTCTTTTCCCCATTGAAATCAACTCATTTGACAAACTTTAAATAGTTCTGAAACAGAGAAAAGAGAATCTTCTAGCGTCGCAATGATTTCTGGTAAACAACCATTCAACATGTGTTCCTGCGTTCGCTCCCTCCGGAGGAGGTTTTATCTTATCACTACCATCTGCTGTGTCCGCTCCTGTTTTGTCCTCAGAGATTTGGAATTAGATAGTCCCAGCCGCCCCCCAAAAAAAAGAAAAAGAAAGCTTCCCAGTGCAAAGAAGTGTACCTCCTGCTGCCTGGAGAGCTGCTTTCATCTCCGCTGCTCATTATGCAGCCACTTTCCTGGCTCAGGAGCCCGGTATGACCCAGAGACAGTAGGCAGGAAACCTAATGCATTCCCTTTGTGGGCTGTGTGTTTGCAGTTCTGTGCGCACATATGCATTTAGTTGTACTCCATATAAAAAGTTTGGAAGAGCATTAAATACACCCTTTAGGTCCGTCACTTAACATCTTCCGCTGGAAGCCTTCCACGATTAATGAGATATGACTGTGGACTAGGAATGTGCGATATACGAGGTACGCTGCAGAAACGGGAGACATTTGGCCGATGAGAGAGATTTGTATTTTACCGGCTAACTGCATTAATGCTTGTTCATAAAGCAACTTTTACAAATTTGTAAAAGTTTGATCTTAAAGTCAGACGGATGTTCGAGGCAAAATGTGGCAAAAATGTTGAGCAAGATTAATAAAAGGCTGACGATGTGAGCGACAACAAATCTTTACAGAAAACTGGATCTGAGTCACTGATGCTGGCGTCAAGACATAGAGCAAGAGGGAAGCGGAAATGGCAGAGCGCACAGGGGAAGAGCTCGTTAAAAATGCGGGTGTGAAAACATCAATTGCATGAATCTGGTTAGGATTTAACCTAATACCTATTTTTTAGGTATTGCGATGCCTAAAAAAATAAAAGGCTTCGGAAATTTTTATTTTTTTTTAGCCAAAAAGCCTCTCTTTGGAGGGGTATGTAAATATGAGTGAAGAGATGAACGAGGGGAGTCGGACTTTAAAAAACACAGACTGACATTTGACTTAATCGATCGGTATTTGGAAGCATGGCCAACGCAGACCGAACAGCTCCCTTCACTTTCTCCGCCGCCATAGTCAGGAGTAAAACCTGAGGGGAACTCCGATTCAAAAACAACACAGAAGCAAGTTTCGTAGGAAGGCGACGGCCAGGGGGACTGCGACGGCAAACCTACCAGGACTTGGAAGTCCACCAAGACTGGCAGATGAGGCAACGAGAGCATTAATCAGAGAAGCAGCCCACAGGTCCGCAGTTACGCTATTGGAGCTAAATCTGTTGACGACAATACGACAGTTCTGGGAGAAAACCAGAGAGAGGCTGCAAAATGCTTGAGACACACGAAGCGCTTTGCCTCATCCAGGCCTCCTAACATTTTTACCTGTAGAATACTTTATTTTCCTTCATACAAAATAAACACAGTCAATGCTTAATAGATAAAGGATAAATTATAGCAGGGCTTTCTCGTGTGCTAGACTAAATACCTACATTTTCTTGGGCACATACATGTGGCCGCGTGTATGTCTTCTACCCATTTCCCCCAAGGGAGATACACAGAGTGTCAGTCTACGAGGCTGTCAGTGCCTGCTCACAGACACGCTATAAGTTCCCCTGCTTCAGTTTTGGAATAACAGCCACCCCCTTATTGAGCAACCCCCGTTTAACCTAACCCATCAGTGTGCCCCTCGTCTGCCTGCTAAAAACCTCAAAATCAAAACTCAATAAGCTCAGTTATTGATAAATCCACGTTCTCCTACCCCAGCCGCTACAAATTACTGTATTATAAGGGCTTACAGGTATTAGTTTTGAAAGGCCCTGACCCAAATCAAACAAGGCATACTTGAATTACTTTAGTGCGTCTGGACGGGCAGTGATGGAGACACTGAATGCAGTCAGTGAATTAGATATGAGCAGGGGGAGGCGACATGAAGGACCAAACATATGAGCTGTTGGAGGGTGGTATGGAGGTGGCGTCATCTGTACTCAAAACAGATTAGTCTCAAAGTGCAGGCGAGGCGCACCGCTGTTCAAAACCTTACAGTGGTCTGAGCTACTGAAACGGTATCGGCACATGACGTTTGAAACGTTCACTCAGGAATATCGTATGGCGAGAAGAGACTGGACCGTTGTTAAAGATGTGCTCACACCGGCCCTGTCGCTTTAATCAGACTCTACTTCATTAGCCTAGAAAGTCTGGTTTGTTTTGGGAGGTGCGAATGCACTATCGAACTCTGGTGCAGATAAAAAAAAAAGTGAACTCTGGTCCATCTAAAACCGAGCTCTCGGTTCAGTTTAAGTGAACGCCGGTGCGTTTCGATGGAAGCAGAGGGGAAACCGCTCTGAAAACAGGAAGCAGAAATCTGAAACTGCTTGAGACCCAAACTAAACAAGCTTACAACCGACTGTTTTAATTGTTCGAGCACCAATTATATTTTAGCGTCCATTAATGTGGAGAGTGAAAAACATCGTAGCTCTCTAGAAATGTCAACATCTGCAGTCTTCCTTACTTGTGATAGTCGACTTATTGAACGGTGAGGGAGCCCTAAAAAAACACTAAAAACCACCCATTAGTTACAAGGTCTAAATAAGATAATATTAATAAACTTTATTGTGAGCTATATAAGGGGGTTTCCACCGCAGTGCCTCACCAGCACAAGAAAAGAAACTTAGAGAACCAATAGCTTTGATAAAATATACTCTCGCTTTTTGACAGCTACATGTTTTTCAGATGCTGCAGCCATGAGCCAATTAGATTAGACTACTAGGAAATTAAAAGAGCTAGCTTAGCTTCAGGCACAAGTAACATTTTTTTTTTTTTTTTACATCATCATGCTGAGCGTTAGAAAAAAGAGAAAAAGTTTGAAATTTGATCTCAATTTCATCCATATTTAAAATTAAAACAAGTTTTTCTTACTTTTTTTTCTTTGTGTCACCTCTGTCCTTGTGTCTTCTCTCTCCTGATTGGTCCAGTGCTGTTGTCTTGTCCCGGTGATGCTGGAGAATCGTCACATAATAAGACACACATTCCTTAATCTCTGTCTAAATAATAGATGATTGAAAGAGACTTTCTGATCAAGTCGTCATCATGTCCTCACCTTTTCCACAATCTGTTACAATCAGCAGGTGGAGCAGGTCTTGTAGCTGTTGGTCACCACAAGTCATGTGACATGACTTGATGTAGAAATGAAATAAAGAGAAAAGACAACAGTGTTAAAAAAAAAAAAAAAAAAAGGGGGGAATATACATAGTAAAATGCCAGTGTTAAAATCTTTGAAGCGCTAAATAAAAAGTGAGAGTTGTTTTAACATCACAGTTTTAAAATAACCTCGGCTCCGTCGTATTTGCGTTGTTGCATTCTAGTATTAATTGGTTGGTGTTGCTGAAGCCACGCCTTCAAACACAGGGGATATTTACAGATTAAGAAAAGCATTATTTATTTATCTTCAGAATACAAAATACCGTCAGTACACTGCATGTCGTTTTCTTTAGAGACGGTTAAGTCTTCATTTTCGTAACATGTCTATCTACAAGCTTTGACAAGAATAGCCATGCTGAGTTATAGAACAAAAAGAAAAACCATAGAGCCAAGCAGTTTTGATCTTAGTCTTTTTTTTTTCAGTTTCCCTAAACGTTAAACCTAATAGATAACTTCTAATGATGATGATGTATTGCTGACATTTTCAATAAGATTCTTATCCAGTTCAGTTTTTATGTTAAGCTAAGCTAACCCCCAACATCTTTCCATCGTTAGTACCTGTGGAAGGACCTGCTTAAACTCTGCATCCCGCCAGAAGTTCAACTCAGATAAATAATATTCAAAAAAAAAAAAACACATTCATTTAAAAGCACAGAAATATAATTGAATGGTCGTGAGTTTTCTTTCCTTCCTGTAGCCCAACCATCTGTCTCTCATCTTTTGAAAGCATTTACCGTTCACTTCCCGTCTCACTGCACTCTCTCTGTGGAAGACTTGAAGTGTTGATAGTGGAGAAATGATGGGTGTTACTGATTCCTTATTTTGCCAAACTCATCACCCCGACCTCAGTCTTTGGCCTGGGAGTCGGAGCCGTGGCCAGATTGGATGGACATACAGACGCAGGCCAGGAGGGAAATCTTCATTAGAAAGAAAATTACTTTTCTTAATCATCTCCAGGATTCAGTCTTGAACTTTTATGTTTTAATCAGAAAGCCACTAAAAAAAACAAAAAACAAACAGCATGGCACCTCTTAAGTTTATAAGGTGCCTTGCCATTTTTGGAGTTCCAGGGACCTCACTTAATCTGTCGCCCCTGCAGGGGGAGGTCTTGGCTTTCTGTTCTCTCCTTGCTATGCGCTGCATTTTACTCTGCTGGAAATCTCCTATACCTCCATCTACTTCACAATGGCTTAATACTGTAAGATCATGCTTAAGGATAGAAAAGACTTTGTTAACAGTGAAAGGTAGTTCAGCAAAATTTACTCACAAGTGGGCACCTTTTGTGACATACAAAAAATATCTGCCTTTATAATGCATAGGTTGATGTGACTGGCCCATCATGTCATGTGACTAAAATTTACAGAATAATTGAGTGAAATGTTGCCTTTTAGCTTCTCAATGCCATCCAGCCCCCCTTTACCCCCCCCCTTTTTTTGGGGGGGGGGGTGAAGGTGGGGGGTTGTTAATGTATTCTTTTTTATGTAATTATACTTATTTGGTCTCGTTTTTGTTATGTCAGTACGGGGATTTATTTTCTCTACGGTGAAAGGGGAAAAAAACTATGTGTAAAAAAAAAAAAGGAAAAAAATCAGAGCGGTCATGTAAGCTTTGCAAAATGTATGTAATATCAATGTATGTATGATCTCCTGATTATAAGGTGCCATATGAAGCATATCAATAGCATACTGTCAGAAACTCATACCATACATTAACATTGGCAAATACCTTAAAATAACTGTTGTTATCGTTTTGTGTCTTGATATTCTTTTTATGTATTTGTTCTTTGCCAATACTTCTTGTACCTCTTCAACTTTTTCATGTAAAAACCACAAGGGACTTCATGAGCGAGGCCATCTGTGAAAATACAGATTCCAGAATGTATGCAGAAAAGCTGCAAATGCGAATTGTTTAACAGAGCATACTTAAAATACTCAAAAGATTGCAGCTTTGGAAGATGAAATACCTCTGTGCAATGCTGCTTCACATCCGACTGGCTGGAGTTTGCAAGGCAGCTGATCTAGAACTGCCATTTATTTTTCCTTTGCACTGATTGACTGTATCCACGAGACCAGAGATACCGGAGAGATTACAAGGGTCATGGTGGGCTGGGCCGCTTTCTGAAGAGGGTGCACGGAGTCATTAAGCAAAGGGTCAAAGCCCCCTGCTGACCAACATGACTGTTAAAATGTGCATGAAGCATCACTTACCACCCCATCACACATGGGAAGGTATCAAATACAGATATTACCAGAATTATAAATCAAGATTGACCACCAAAACAAAATGCCAGCACAATGCAGAAGAGCAAACGACCGCTGAAGTCTTAAATAATAGCCCACCCCTCATGAGCCAGCTGGCCAGCATCAACCTGTTGACGAAAGTCGACAAAAAGCGAAGTATTTCCAACGCAAACACATTCATTTCACTGTTCTCCCAAGCTTGACAAAGGAAGGGCCAAGTCCATGCTCACGCAACGCCGCAGCGAAAACCTTGACCTGTACAGTGATGCACACATGGTAAGTGTCAGTCTCTGCACGGCTACTCAAATGGCCACTGACAGTTTATGGAGCAATCATTTCCTTTGTGGTGACGTCGCACCGACTCGGGCCTTTAGATGACTCAGCACCAGACGTGAAGCTTTCATTAATTTGGGCCACTTAAGGCGATTTTCCAGTTAGGCTTGTTTTGTAACGAGGCAGGGCAGGGCAATTAGGTGATTAGGGTTATGGCAGCACTGTGCTTTTTTAGGCATACAGAAATGGACAGAATCTACCTCTCTGTCTAAACTGTGAAGGAGTCATTAGATAAATAGATGACAAACTGGACGGAGTCACGGGCTCCACACTTTTAAGGAACCGTTAATGTTTTATTTCTCCCGAGTCTGTTTTACCAAAACGTGTGGTCGCAATCATCATTTTAATAACACTTCCAGCTAATAAGGAGGCTTGAAACTGTCAAATGTGAACAATTTCCTTGCCTAAACTGTGAAAAGGAGGCGAGGACTGACTACATACCCAGTCGGCCCCCGAGAAGCATGTGAAAGAATAGAGAAACGGCAATAACTTTCTTCTCGGTATCCCAGCAACCTGTATTTGTTAATTTTCCCAAGTATGCCTCAGTTCTGTGGTCTTTCCAGCCGTCCACCTCGTAACCCGCTTTCCTTTTTCACCACCTTGTGAGCACGTCTGGGCCTGAAAGGTGAAAGCAGTCTTCACTGTGTGTGTGTGTGTGTGTACATGGCGCTAGCCAGTGATTCATCTTAGGATTGTTGTACCGAATGGAAACATGGTGCTGGAGGGCAACGGCTGAGGCTATGCTGACAAGCTGACCCCAGGGTGGTGCAGTAGAGCAAACCAACCACTGTCTATGAATGCATACAAATCCCTAGTGATCAGCTGAGCAACGTGAGTATTTGTATTACATTTTCATGCGTAGAAATACACTGAGAATGAGGCAATCACATGGCAGAAATTCAATCTATACATGGTAAAACCAACTTGACGTTCACATCAAGGATCGGATTGGCATAAAAAGGTCAAGAAACGAGCAGTATTATGTAAAACTAACTTTTTTGAGCTCTACATTATGTTAGTCCCTCATCAAAACATACCTGGAGAGTTGCCTTGATTCTTTCATACATGTTTGAGACATCCTTTAATCTCCCGTGGCAACCGTTCAGCTGTGCAGAACGCCTGGATGGACTTAGTCCCGCCTCTGAGTCGGTGCAGTTTCCAAACTTCTGCTTCCCAGAGCAGCTTTTCCTCGCGACTCCCCCACTCAGCTCCTACAGACTAGCTCCAGCAATTAGCAGTCACTTGGCGGAACCCTTCTCAGTGCAACAATGACAAAAACGTTGTTGAAGGGTTAACAGAGGAACCATGTTGCGATGACTTCCTGAAGGCGGCGTTCCAGAAAGAGCGGGAGTTTTTAAAACAGCAGAGGCCCAAATTCATGGCATTAAATTACAAAGTAAAATTCTTTTTAATTCATATTTGATATATATAGCATATTTTTACCAATTGAAGTTAAAATAGTTACCTGGTTGTGCTGTACAATACGCCTGGAAAACCATAATACTGCCCCTTTCAGGTATTTTCACATTTGATAGTCTGGTAGATTTTATTTGACTGGGGAACAAAATTGCATCATTTGTCCCACTTTCAAATGGTGAAGTTAGCTTTCACACTGCAATGTGTCAAACGAACCAAACCTTGTGAAAAACCTGCTTGCTACTGAAGGAAACGACAAGAAAACTTCTGAAGACGACATTATACAAGCCATTTCTAACACTGGCACTTGACTTGCACATTTGTTTTGGTGGCATTTACCCAGAATGCCCTGCTCTACAAACAATCAGTTTCCTGCTTTTGGTTCAATTATGCATCTAGAGAGGCTAATCTCTAGCAATGAGGATACTTATTGTTTTTAATTCTTGGATCAGGGAGAGTTAGATTTGACAAATATGTACAATCAAATCACTAATAAAACTTCCTCCCGTTACGCCGGGGATATAAAAACAGCCATGTGACAAAGGCGACACATTCATGAACAGTTAAGTTCTAATACTTTCTTCACATTAAAACTCATGTAGCATAAGGAGAACAAGACACAACAGTTTGAAAAATGCAGCTGTCAAACAAAATAAATAAATCAATAAAGCAAAGGTGGCAATCAGAGAGCAGAAGACAAAACTAGACAAAAACAAAAGGTTGACTTTCTGGATAATTATTATTATTATTTTTTTTTAGGTCTTTTACTTTTAATCTCAAAACCTCTTTTGGTAGCACATCCACGTTCCCGGGCCTTGCAGGAGACCATTTTGGTAACGCAATTTGCAAACAGAACATAGAGCACTCAGGGCACTTTAGAGACTTAAACAGCAACCATGTCAAGTTTCACAAATAACAATCAGTCTCTCCATGCAGTCAAACCCACTAATGGACCCGTGTTGGTTTACTTACGCCAGGTTCACGTACCAACGATTTGATAAAAACTGCGTCACAAAACAAAAAAGACTAAATCCACATTCTATTTTAAGAATGAATTTTTAGGACGGTTACGGAACATGGAAATAAACCGTAGTCTTAACGCGGCCTCGACGGAGGCCTTTTCGCCTTTTTTTTTCAGCTGCTGCCGTCAGAGAAAAACTCAGGTAAGAGATTTACTAAACAAAACGGCGTCCAAATAGGAGAGCAGGGAAAATGAAAAGAGCGAGAGAAACATTACGAGACTTCTCCCTGTGTTTACCTTCGCAATTTTGTCCAATTTGTCTAAATTGCTTAGCTGACTTCTATGAAAAAATGTCCCCCCAAAAAAAAAGCAGCAAAATATGACTGATCACCTTAATTTTTGTCCATTTGGCTCGAGACTCTAAATTGTGTATTCTTTCCATGGCGCCAAACCACCCGCCCTGCATTTAATTAATTTCCTCTTCTTTTATAGGCCGTGGCTGCGACTCTACAGAAGCCTTTCTGCAGGTATCGTTGGCTTTCCTCGCACTGGAAAAGTCCAGACTGGCGGAGCTTCGGTTCATCGCTATTTACACCCTAAAATTACGTCATTATTATTTTTTGCCCGTCTCTCTCTTTTTTTGTCTCTCCGCAGCCGTTTTTAAAAAGGCATGAGAAGTAAAAAGAGAAATAAAAAAATGGATTAGTTGGAAGATGAAATTACTGCCATCAAAATCAATCAGAGCAATGTCTGAGAACGTCTCTTGTGGCACGGTAATGGCTTCTATAACTCATTCGAGGAGGGCAAAGATCTAGCCCAATTTCCTTGCTGATTTGGTTTCCCATAGATCACTGCTTAGTCATTCTGCCGAAGGCAAGAAGGAGATTTCAAATCACTTCCAGGTAGCGTTTTGGGTTTGAAGCGCCCCGTCGAGAGTGCACGTTTTTATATCTAATCTTTATGTAATCTGCTAATTTAGCAAACTCGCCGGAGCACGGATGACGAGGGCACGCTGACATTTAAGGATGGGGCCTAGCGTGAGTGAAGCGCTCTTGTTAACACACCCTGTCAGCTTCGGCTTTTAAAGCCTGCAGCGCCGACCGCATTCTGGCCTCGTTTCCGTCTCCCGTTAGCTAAAAGGTTGAACGTGTTTTCTTTCTCTGCTCCGTATTTATTATAATTCTGTGCTTGTTTATCTGAAGTTTTTTTTCTTCTAAAAAATGAGTCACCACTCCATCACGTCCGGGATGGAGCCAAAGCTTGTTTCCATGAGGGTAACAAGGCCTTCTCTGGAGGGAATGCAATTATCGACCAAGTTACATCTTTTCTCCAGAAGGTATTTGCAGCGACTCTGCAAGTATGTTCCATTTTGATTCAAAAAGGGATTAATCAAAAAATTAAAACTACTTTCTTGTTTTCTTTTTTTTCACAAAAAGGGCAGCATTATGTGCTTTCCAGACACATTCATACCACAATCAAGTAACAATGTTGACTTCAGTTGCCATAAAATACTAAATATACCAAATGTGACTTAGAAGAAACTTGACCGTGTAATTTAACGCCTTGAAATTTTGCCTCTGTCTTTTTAAAAACTCCTCTTTCTGAAACGCCGCCTTCGGGAAGTCGTCACAATGTCACTTCCTGATTAACGCCCGTTAACAACGCTTTCACCAAAGGGAAGCAGAGGAGGGCTGATCATTTTTGACTTGTCATTTTTCAGTTCATCACATCAATAAGACATAAAATGGATATGAGACTTTGCAGATATACAAGAAACGTGGTACAAACCTCCATGTTTTCATCTAAGACATACAAGTGCAATATTATCCCGAGAATATTACACTTAAATATTACATCCCTAACTAAATATAGGTAATTTTATATGGGTAATTTGTATTATATAAATACAAAAAAAAAAAGTCTATTATGATTGAGACTGCTATAGAAACTGTTACTATGTACAACATTTCAGCTGATTAGAAAATGAAAAACTAAGCTAACATAAAACGTGTCTGTTTCCTCTTCAGGTGACCAGAGGAGTGTGTAGTATTACTGTTCTGCTGACTCACACCTCCACTGGGCTTTCATCTGAAAAAGAAAGACTAAGACAGAGTGGAATAGTGAGACAAGTATCTGCTGGCAGAAACGGTTCAACCTTCCAGTGAAAGGAGGCAGAAACATGTTGGGGAACATCAGCGTGGCCCCCGCCGAGCCTCTGGCTCTGTGTGGCTCCAGAAATAGCACCGCAGAGGCACTCTGTTTGTTAAACTCAAACCTGATGTCTCTTTCTGTGCGTAGAGGACACAACACACACACGTACGCACACACACACACACACACTCAAGTATTACAAGAGTCAGGATTCCCTGCACTATTTTGGGCTTGGCACCGATTCAGCTGTTTGTGTTTGGTTTGAATATTTAACTATAACATATTGCCTCATGCCACGAGTTGTTTTTTTGTTGGTTTTTTTGGGGGGGGTTTTGCGTCATAAACTTCAATTTAACACCTCTGATTAGTTCCCAACACAAGTCTAGTTTGTTCCCGTTTGGATGTAAAACCTCCTGATAAAGAATTAAGCTTGTATTGATGAGGTGAAACTGTTCCCAAAACGCAAAAGGAGAGGAGTTTAACCAAATATACATCTTGTAAGGATTGTGTGTGTGTGCGTGTGTGTGTGTGTGTAGTGGTTAGCAAGTTGCAAAGTTACACGGTCAAAAATCAGAAGCAATTATTTGGGTTATTTATCTCATCATAAGAGGGAAAAATGTGGGGGTTAATTTTACAAATTCACATTTTCACCATGTTAATCATTTATAAATGCCACAGTTTAAAACTAAATATTTAATTTGCAAGTCAAATATTTGGTTAGCTATTCAAAAATGTTGTTCCAACCATTCAAGTAGCAAACCCAATATTTAGCTCCGAACTAAATCTAAAGCAAGAGAGCAAAAATATTTAGCTAAAAGCAAAAGTATTTAGCTTTGAGCCCATGCCATTGTTATAATTCATGCCGGATCTAATGTTACTATAGATCCATTGATAAACCTTGGCGTTGCCGTAGAAACGGCTCAGCCTACGTTTTAAGCTAAAATGTTGTTCATGTCAAGACGAAAAGAAACAAGGAGGACGTAAAACAAGCAACAACTGGAGCAAATCAGTCACACCAGCAGGAGTTTCTAAAAAGATTGGCTTTTATTTTGGTAGTTCACTTCCTGTTTCCGGCAAACGAATTAGCATATCGGGGGAAAAAATATCTAGCCGTGTCAATTAATTAGCTCCAAGCTAAGAATTTAGTTACGAAACTAAATATTTATCTGGACGCTATAAATTCCACTTACAAACTAAGCATTTAGCTCGGAGCTAAATATTTAGCTTAGAATCTAAACATTTGCTTTTTAGCTAAAACATTTGCGGCAAACTAAATATTTAGATTGGAGCTAAACATTGAGCTTACAAATTAAATGCTTAGCTCAAAGGCAAATATTTATCCTGAAGTTATATATTTGGCTTACAAACCTAAATTTTTAGTTTGGAGCTAAATACTTAGCTTAGAGATAAATGTTTAGTTTGAAATTGAATACTTAGCTTACAAACTAAATATTTAGTGATGATACACCGGTATATACTGTATATTTCTGTCTTTACTAAATGTTTTATACACACTACTTACATTGCACTTGTCGTTTTAAAGGAGATCTTCACTTATTTGCTCAAGAGTGTTTCATGAAGAGACAATCACCCGTCCACTCTTCTGCCGGCTGTGCCTAGTGGCTTCCACACGTCCGTTGGATCGAGTGGCTCGTGCTTGGTCTGGTTGCAGACACAGAGCGACACACGGGTCATGCTTGGGTTCATCTCAGGAAGGCCTGGACTGTGTGGCCCGTCGGCGCGGATAACAACCCCGTCTTTCCCAGCAAAAATATTTACAGCGCACCACCGCGTCCAAGTCACAGCGGACGCAATTACCCGCGCCGCCGCCAACGGCGACGCCATGCATCATGTCGGTGGCAACGCGGGTTTGTGCAACATCCAAAGCAGAAGAAAGAAAATAATTCAGAAGCGGAGCTGTTTGCTTTTCTGGCAGACGCCGACGCTGAACAGGAGAGGTTGCTCCGCCGTGTCGGCGTGTTTTCTCTTCGTCGCGATGTCCTTGTTCATGATTTCCACGCAGATGTGATAAATCACAGCGTCGGAGCCGGGATGGTTTTATGACGTCATTCACGCTACATTTCCAACCATGAGCCACTTTTTGATTGGGGCTGTAAATCTCTTTCACCACCTTGCGCCTCCAAACACAAACAGGCACACAAAGACAAATGTTTGGATCCATACTGGTTTTCCATGAGCCATAGAGAAGGGCATTTTCAAACGTCTCACCAAACTGTAATATGATAGACCTTTCACGTTGTTGCGTCAATCTAATGAATCCGAATTTCTTTTTAAATATGCATATTTTTCCACCTTTTTCTGTCTTTTTTTTTTTTTTTTTAATCTGCATTTACACTATCTGGGGGAATTCCAGTTAAAAATAAACACATCAGCAGGTGATGAAGATGTCGACATTACAGCAACAAGTACATTTTGCTCAAATTGTCTGCTGCAGGCTCTGATTCTGGTTTGACTCCAACTAAAACCTCACAGATGTAAATTTCCTATATTTACTAAACTCAATTATGATTTTTTTTTATTATTATTATCCTTAATTGTGTCACTTTCAGTTGTTAGAAAAATATATATGTACAAATATTTTTTTGTAAATATATCTGACATGTGCATAAAAATACTACATATATCAAAAAAATGCGAGTCAATAGAAACTTAACTTGGTCATTTAATGCTTTGGAATTGGGCCACTGTCTCTTTAAGAAACTCCTGCTCTTTCTGTGAATTGCAAAAAGGGTTGTACATACTAGTAAAAAATAAAATAAATAAAAGCAAAGCAAAACATAGACATCCAACAAAGACTAACAAAACATAAGTGACAACTCACAATTAGTCAGTAACAACAAAAGAAGGGAAGCAATAAATGCAACCTCTTTTGAATCATTTTAAGTAAATATCTTTTTTCCTCCCCCTTTCTAATCATATGTAACGAAGTGTCCCCACTCAGCTCCTAATGACTAGCCAGCAGTAATTAGCAACCGCTCAGCGGAACCTCGCATGTGTTGAGCTCATCATACGAGCCGCTGCTCAGAGCAACTGCCGGTAAAAATGTTTCGCACATTTTCACATGGTTTTGAAATAGCATGTTTAAAAACAGCATAAACGCGCCGTACGGTTCATGAAAGGAAAGAGAAAATGCTGTTTTGGTAAAGTTTGATTAATTGTTTGAAATTCTGTGATCAACACACAGAAGTACTTCATAAAGATGTTTATATTTATCCGAGCTCTGTGTGTTAAATATTTAGGTGAATGTGGATCTTTCAGATCAGTTTCAGTGATTTTGATCACGTTTCACATGTTATTGTCACATACTGGTGCCGGTCCTGATCTTGACTTGGTGTCGGGTTTGGTGGTCTTGACTACAACACTGATGTAAGTGCAAGCGTGCGATTTAATGGAAGTAATTTTTTTTTTTAAAAAGAGAGAAATTGCATTAACCCTGCTTTTTTGCATCTAATTTAATTTGATAGTAAATAGGACTTTGACTGAAAAGCAAACTTGGGCTCGCGCGTTTATTGAACTTGGCTAAATAAAACAAGAATGAAACATTCTGTTCTCGGTGCTGAAAAAGTACGCACACAAGGAAACTACAAAACATTGAGGATATGGTAGGATATATTTTTTTTAACAGGCAAACCTCTGGACAGCCTTGCGTCGTTTCAGATCTGCAATCATTTTACAAATCAATCTCCTACATAGAGGCTTGTTTTAACAGAATATTGTTGGTTTCGCTTGTTACTGAAGAAAAGGAAAACATTTAAACGCAATTAGAATTTTAACATTTGCATGTGATCTAACATCTTGACCCGGATCATTAGTTATTTTCCAAATGTATCACATTGAGAAATCAGAATAAGCTTGAACCTGAATATTACCGTTTCCTTCCAATCCGGAGTCACAAGATGCTTAAATACTTTTTTATTTTAAGCTTAATAACCAAATCAATATTTCCGCTGAGCGGAGCTCAGTGCTAAATGTTGCTCAGCGGTCCTATTAGCCATAATGAGTGAGGTGTAGACGTTGACAGGTCGGTGTTACAGGATACGAGTCCATTGAACTCATTTCATCATTACACTGTCAGGGTGTGGAAATTTTCCCCGTCTCTTTCATGTAGGTGCAGAACAGGAGAGGAACTGTGGTGAGAGAAAAACTACTATCAGTCCGACGCGAGCCAAGCCAAAACGCAGCTTCGCTCCAAGGCTGCGTGTTGGAGTACGTTTGCATGTTTCTTGTCGTGGGAGACATTGAAAGTTTCCACCCAATTACAGCTATGCCATCCTTCATTACAGTTAGAAAAACAGAAATCAGAGAAGCACACCCAGAATCCCGGCGACACAAAGCACTTTTTGGGGGGAATAACCCCTAAACGGTCCCGACGCGTCTTGAATTCAAATTCCTACAGGGATTCCCGTTTCTCCTCATCTCTCGGCTTTGGGTGTCAGGAGATGAGCAGCGTTATTCTGGGAACGGAGGGTAAACACAATGAGGAGCAGGTGGTTCAGGGGGGATTTCTGCGCAGACAAATACGGTGATGTCTGGTGGCAATTAGGTGCCATACAGGATGTCAAAGCCCGCAGCCGCTGGCTTCGCATATCTGCTGCTCAGTGTTAGCTTTACAGATTCGCTGTGGCGTTCGGTTTCGACCGCTCAGCCCAGGGCCAAATTAGTGCAAGCTATTACCTCCTTCCCCCTTTGTGGCAAAGGGCTCAGCCAGGACAGAAACTACTGGAGAACACAGAGGAACTTCAACCACAGTCAGAACAGATTTTTGACTCGCTTATGTTGAGCCTGATGTGAACAGAAAGTGTTCACATCAGAAGGAACTGGATTTGTTACCTCATCCAAAAAGCACTGAGGTAATATTAGGGCCAGGCCCAGACAAAATATAGCATAGATAGAATAATAGAGTCGCAATAACACAAAAATAGTTGGAATAGTTTGGAATTTTACTAGAAAAAGGTTGTAATAAAACGAGAATAAAGTTGCAATATGAAAAAGTAGCAATAACACAAAATTAAGTTGACATTACAAGAGTAAAACTGTACTAATGTGAAAACAGTCGTAATTTTACAATAGTCACAACGTCACTAGAACAAGGTTGTAATAAAACAAGAATAAAGTCATGATAATATGAGGGAAAATAAATTATATGGGAATAAAGTCATAATACACCAGAAAAGTTACGTAACTAAAAAGGGTAACAAATTAGGAGTATGACGTAATTTTATGAATATTCCTCCAAGAATAAATATCTTAAAATTAAGAGGAATGTGAAACATCTTGTGATGACACTTTCGTATCAGCTTTATAAGGAAGGAAATCGTCTGATCTTGATAATAATAGAAGCTTTACTGTTATTAAAAGGACTTTGCTTGTAATTGTACGACATCCTTCAGTTCGTATTGCTTATAGGTTTTTCAAAAAGTACGCAAAAAACCCCCCCCAAAAAAACCCACTGTCCACTTTATCTTCTTTTCCCCAAATCTACCCAGGCCTCAAACGCCATTGAAGAACTTTGCGTAATATTTATTTTACAGTATCGACTACATTTTAAGAAATATGCTGAAGAATGAAGAAAGTCTTAACGTGGATTGAAATGATAAATTGTTTAATCCACCAGACATTTTTTATTTTTTACACTTTATTATTATTGTCACGTTTTTTTTCATTACTCAAAGTCCTGAAGGCTTCATACAAGATGCACTAAAATCCAGAATTTGCTTCTCTAAAATTGGATTTGGTCAACTTATTCTTCTTTTATAATACAACAAGCATATATTTTTTCTGATTTGGACAGTTGCGTATATATACAATTGGCAAAGATGACTGAAAGATCTTTAACGTTCACAACAAACTGTAAAACTCTCGGTGATAAAAGGGCCTCTTGAGGCTTTAAATCTCAAACATTTGTCAAAATGATGATTATCCAAAAATTTTATACATATGTTTCTGAAAAACTGAGATCTTCTTGACGTAAAGCTGCATTAGTCACAGTGTAAGAAAGTACACGCATTCACCAAGGCCTGCTTGAGTAAATAAAGGATTTCAAGAAAAATCACCTCCGCTGTGTAGGCAGTGAATCATTTCTAAAGTCTCCATTCGCTCCCCGACATAAATAGTCAGACCGCAGAACTCATCAATTTCCAAAGACCCTCATAAACGATTGGTTGGAGGAAAACAGTCATCATAGGAGCTTCTGTGGTTCAGGAAGTGTTGTTGCATTAAAGGTGACAGCCAATCAGGAGTTAGGCTGGGCGTCCACACCCTCACCTTCATCCATACCTCCTCCATCACAAAGGTGACACGGCAAGCTATTTGGTTTGGTCTAAGTGAAATTATTTCGCTGCACGTGACGAAATCTGAAAATTTCACAAAAACTTTTACGTTTCATCAACAATAGTCTGCGATGGGTTTTATTGGGACTCTGTCAAATAGACTAAGACAAAGAAAGAAAATCAAATCCAAATAAAAGTGTGACAAGTGTAGCACTTGTCACTTTTTTGTACACTTTTTATGCGCGTTTTGATGTGTCGCGTAAGAAAACGACAAAATTTGAAACAACTTGAATTTTGCAACAAAAAAAAAAAGAAGAAGAAGAAAAAAGTTCTGACTTCCACTTAAAGCCGTTTTTGGCTTTTCCAAAAACAGTAAATGCGCCGTTAACAGTTAACAGGAAAATGGAAACGCATTTGTCAAACATGTACGTGCCAGCTAGTTTCCAACCTCTACATGTTGTTCGTTGCAGCTACGCTTCATGTCAACATCTGGCAAAATTAGCCTGGTTGACAGAAAGTCAAATCGATATGAACGTACACCTTTACTTTTATACGGAGGCCTGTCGCGAAAAACAACAAATCAATTAATCGAAGTTAAAACTATCGATTGTCGGCTTTATCGTTTCTTCCGGCCTTTTTCTCTTTCTGATGACGACACTGAATGAAAAAAGGCTCAACTTCCACTGACCCTTCCTTCCTCAGTTACTTAGTGTAAGTCCCAGCGCAAGTACACGATCTTAGAGCTGTCCCCATTTTCAAAACCTGAGAGACACATTAGCCGACAGAAATCCGAGGTATAACGTTCAATCGGGTTTCGTGCCATGTGGCGTCCAACAATGGGCGCAAAATAATGGCTCCAAGTCCAGTTAACTCATTTTAAAACCAGGCATAAATCAATGCTTTACTACAAACTGCCCATCTTCTCTATTTAAATCTAATGATTACTGAAGGGCGATATAGTATAGACTTCATAATCTGCACAGTATTTATTTCCACTTTGGATTCATTTGGTTTCGTTTTTATTCAAGTGCACTTTTTGTTAATGGAGACTGAGACTCCATTTTATTTTTGGTTGTTTTGTTCATTTTGTTTATCAGTCCCAGTGTTGAGTGTTCTTTTGTAAATAAAGTGCATCTATCTTTGGCTGCATTATTATCTCATTAAATCAGTGTAAAAAAGGTCTTCGAACAATGTTATTGTTTGTCACAATAATTTCTGAGACAATTAATCGCTCAGTAATATTTGTAACCGCGACAGGCCTAGATATACGTCTCAATCTTTTATCAAACATTCCAGATACTGAGACTCAGTTTTGTCACTTGATCTCCAATCACAGCAAGAATCAGTTGAATTCTGTGAACATGGCAGCTGGATGTGCTAATTATTATTATTTTTGCCTGTCATATGATGAACTGCATTGCAGTTTGTAACAATTTGTGTAAAAGTTAGAGAAAAAAAAATAAAAACCAAACAAGTCCCAAGGCACAGTAATCATGCTGATCTCCACTAGATGCATGGAAGGTAATTGAGATACGTTTCAACCACAGAAGGAAGTCGGGAGTCGACGTCCTCCTAAACGTGAAAATGCCAGAACGCCTGTAAGGTGTCGGCCCCAATCCATATGAATGCAGTGTAACGAGCGTGCCTCGGCGAGGTCTCACATGATCCGCCACGCCCCTGACTGAGCCGTGTGAAAGTGATTTGACACGCCACCAGGTACGGTGGGAGGGCCTCTACGCAGCCTGATGAAGGAGGCCGCTGACCAGGCCCTCAAATGTTTGGCAGGACCGCTTTATAACCATCTCAGAGCGATAAACTCAGGTTACAGGTCACCTGCTCTCCATTGGATACAATCAAGTGGCATTTAGTCTGAACAGACATGGGCTGTTATTGCAAACATATGTGCGACAGAGAGGGGAGTGTACGTGTGTGTGTTTGGCCTTGGATTGGATCTAATGCGCAACAAGGACCATTTTCCCAGCACATGCGCTGTGGGGACCTACTGCTCCTCACGAGGTCCAAAGCCTGGGCCCTGTAAGAAGAAGTGCTGTTTTTGGGTAAGGTTTAGGACTATGAACTGAGTTTGGGTTAAGTTTAGGGTTTAAACCTCTGCCCTAAACCCTAAACTCTTATTTTATTTAAGTGTTCATCAGGTTTTTTTTTTTTGTTTTTTTTACTGATATCTGAAACAACAGTCAAAATATAAATTATAGCAAAACAGGATCGTGCGATCCGCTTTGGTGGCCCCAACATCCAAACTGTGAATTACGACAACACTGCGTCCGACAAAAATATCCAATTGGATTGGCTCCTTGACATGTTTCACATTGACAAAATGCGAAACATGTCAAGGGGAATGTACGCCTTTGCAGGAAACTTCGACTTTGGGTTTTTCTTTTGTTTCAGCAAGTCCAGGTCTGGTATTCAGTTTGACTCACAAATGTCTGTAGCCAACCCCATAACCACAACAATTATTGTGCTAAAACTGCCAAGTAATTATCAAGATCTGGAAGCAAGAAACTCTAGCTGTTAAGATGATGAGATATGCTTGATATAGTCCAAGATTTGGAAGGAAAAAGAGCAAACTGGAGCGATAATTCTCAAACTAGGAGCTTTAAATATCAATTTTGCCGACTTGATTCATCAGTGAACTGTTTCTCTGGGGTTTGGATTGGACAACAATTTTGTAAGGAATATAACCAAAGCTCCATGAAACGCTATCCAAAAGGAAAGCTAGAAAAAGGTTCAACCAAACCACAGTCATTTTATCATTCAATCCAACTGTGAATCTTGACAAATCGGGACGTCTCAAATTTGTTTAAAATGAACCAAGATTTTCTCAAACATAAGCAGAATTTGTGCAGAAAAGCAGGAAGTAAAAAACAGACAAAAGGCAAATTAGGCAAGAGTCTAATTAGACAGTGCACACATGAATCATTTTGTTTCCTTTATTTGTCTTAGCACTAAAAGAAGATTTCATGATTTCTTTCTGCCAAGTTGCATTTTGACTGGAGATGCAGGTAGAAGTCAGCTGATGACCAAAATTATCATTATCAACTGTTTCAACCAGTAGAAAACTAAAAAATGCTACCTTTTATCAATTGGAGACCACACTGTACCTAAGTGCTCAGAAATATACAGTTTGTAAATTTATATGATTCAAACCAGAAATAAATATGGCTGAATGCAACAACCCTTCTCTGAAATAGCTTTTGATGGGAAAATAGTATTCCTATTTAGGTTACATGAAGTTTACAGTTACAGACTAATCTATCCTAATTAAGCGATTAGTTAAAATCTTTGTCCTGCATTTGAACATTATCATATTCAACTACCTGAAGTCAAGTCACCAAATTACTTGGTATTTGTGTTTTTATTACAAATTTGCTCAAAACCTTGTCAATATTCTGCTAATGCTGAAAAAGAAAACAAAAAAAAACTATTTTGCACTTGCAGTGTGCGTTTTGTAGGTGACAGTTTGACTGTGTAAAGAATCCAGAAAAGAAACATAACCAGTAAACTATTAGATTAGCTAGTAGCAGCGGTAGCTAACCTACCACAGCGATCAATTATTAATAAAACATGCTTCTTCAACAGATTCAATGATGTTCTGTTCTTTACGCAAAATATTTGAGTGTTTTTTGGTGTCGAGTCCTGAAACACAGACTGGCGTCGTTGCCAGCTGCTATGGTAACGAGTCTGTGTGCGTTGCTTGGCCAACACAAAGGGCGGGGAAAGAAGTGGTTTTGAGTTGCACTTCAGTTTTTTTCCCTTTGTTATGGAGCGTAGCACCAAATTAATAATAGCTACATTTCCAAGTTTCATTGTGTTAACGGAGTTATTCTGTCATGGCAGCGCTGGTTTTTTTGTTGAAATCACATCCAGCTGCCATGTTCATGGAATTCAGGTGATGGCGACGGGTGGCGAGTAAAAGAATCGTCTTTTTGTCCTCCAGCACAAAATGTCCGCACGTGAATGACGACGTGCGGTGTCTGTATTTATAAATCGGACCTGCCTCACCAGCTATGAATCTCACCGCACGTCACCGCTGGTTAGGCGTCATATCTATACCAAAATTAATCCGTTTCAGCCAGTCAGAGCCTTACAAGAGCAGAAATGAAGCTGGCCTAAATACTCTGATCGATGCATGTCCGATTGTGTTACAACAGTTGTAAAAATGAGTACAACTCTCCTCTAAACACACCCAAACGGTCTTACACTTGCTATTTATTTAAAGCCGTGGGCACATGGTAGGCACATTATATGCGAAACCCAGCAACCTCACAAGACTGTAGATAGATTTAGATTTAATGCACCTTTTACTGTACACCTCTGTCGTAACACTAAGACAAATTGTGTATCTTAACCTAAAAATGGAAACAAATTGTGGGGCTTTTTGTAGGTAAAAGTTTATACAAATTGAGTAAAGGCAGAGCAGGGCAGCTTTTACAGTTTTATTTTTGAAAACACATGGAGAGTGCCGCTAATGTGAGACCGCATCATGAAAATGGATTGAGTAGAAAAGGGTTTCTATGCCCACTTGCCCACGTGTGTGTTACGAGACCAGACAGAGGGTATTTTAAATAAATACAGGATGCCACAGAAATGTACACTTCCCTCTGGAGGATTGGGAGCCAGGACTGGATCTGCACACCTAAACACTATATTCATTATACCTTGGCCTCATAAAGTGATTACAGTAGAGCTTGATGATTGGGGGTGAATTCGCTGCCAGGGAGAACTTTCCAAACAGAAAACGGTCACCCTTAATGGATTGCTCGCCAGGTTTTCCTGTTTTATCACTCTCAAACACCCAATTTCATTGTCAGTGTTGCTCTTTCGCTAATATACTCGCTCTCTGTAAAAGTGTCAAAAACGCACCTAAGACGTTTTAAAGCTAAAAAAAAAAAAAAAAAAGGGCTATTCAGAGGAAAAATCGCAGTGTAGATTTGCTTATAATGTTAGTTCTTGTTAATCTGTGACATTTTAGAGTGGCTCAGCAATTACTCTGTGATGAAGTGGCGTAATTTTGCTTTTTAGTGTAGACGCTTTCCATCCACCCGCCTCGTATGTTCCTGTTTAACTTTCATGCATCTGGATGACGGGGCGCCATTCGTTCAGTGTCAAATGAATGGAGGGCCTGCAGGGAAGTTGCACTTATTGCAGTCCTGTGGACAAACCTCCAACATGACTGGGCTTTTACCTCCCTAAACACAAATGTGATATTTTACTGTTAACCCTTGGTTGTAAAAACAATAATTTTGCTCCAGGCTAAAGCAATTTGGCTTTTGTCTGAGTACCTTTCAAGAAAAGCAGTCTGGAGTCGCAAAGGCTTGATGGGCAGCTTCACCAATGTTTAATGGAGGCAGTGACGTCATAGCAACGCTGGGGTACGGACAAAAGTACGGACTAAGACGTTTACAAAGACAGCTGGACTTTTGTGTTCATTAATGGGAAAGAAATATTAAACTCATCATGTCAAATAGAGGTTGGCATTAGAACCTCTTTGGTATGGAATATAAATGTGAATACAGAAAACACCGTTAGTTAGAAATCATACTTATATTTGGTAGTCTTTAATCCTGAATGCAAATGAGCCCTCGACCCTATCCATCTCCCGCCCCATCCGACTATCACTCAAGAACAATATACCGAACTATAAGTCGTAGTTTTTTTCATAGTTTTGCCCGGGGTGCAACTTATACTTCGGAGCGACTTATGTGTGAAATTATTAACAAATTATTATATCATATAACATGTTATTTTCACACCAAACGGCCAGAGGGCGCTCTAGGCCTGTGTTGATAATGTGTGCGGTAGAAGCTACGTCCGGAGTTAGCCGAGTTGTTTACAAGCGACACCGAAGATGAAGATTTAGTGATTTGGAGCGACACGGATGGTTTGGTAAACTTGTTAGCATGTTATTTATGCTACAGTTATCTGAATAACTCTTAATATGTTATGTTAACATAGCAGGCACGTTCTCAGTTCGTTGTTTATGTGTCATGTAATGTTAGCATACCGTACAATTATTCAGCCTGTTGTTGCCTCTATTCTATTTTTATTGCCTTTCAAGATGACATGTCTGTTCTTGGTGTTGGATTTTATAACATAAATTTCCCTCATAAATGCGACTTATACTCCGGTGCGACTTATAGTCCGGAAAATACGATACTTTCTTCAAGTTGAAAAACCATTGCCTCAAAGTTACATGAGTGAACTCCTCTTGCGTCTTTAATCTAAACCAGGAGTGCCCAACCACAATCCTGGAGAGTAACTATCCTTTTAGTTGCATCTCTTCTTCAACACCAGAACCTAAACTGTGAGCCACTGAAGTGTAAGCTGTAGGTCATGGCTTCAAAATGTCAAAAGAACTATGTAATGCTTGAGATCCTGAAACTCAAGCATTTTTACAGCAGAATTAGTAAAAAAAAAAAAAAAAGAAAGAAAAGAGGTCAACCTTTATGAGCCCACATAGGGAGAAAGCTTGACTTTGTGTCACTGGTGACTAAAAAGTTAGTTGCATTAATCCTTAAGCACTAATTACACACACCATTTCTGCTACCTATATGAAGCACTACACCGGCACTGTACTTATCGGGAAATAGCCACTTCAAAATAAGAGCATGAACATAAAGGTGTATCCTAACAGTCAATAACCAAAAATGTTGGCCTTTAAACTTTCAGTTGAAGATACAGCCAAGCAAGTTAGCACTTTAGACATATATATATATATATATATATATATATATATATATATATTAGTTAAGAATTCCAGGCGTTTTCAAAGTCAGCAAACGCAAAGCAAACAAGTTAGCTCTGCTAATGTAACATTAGCATATTAGCGAAAATGTACCAACCACTGAATTTGATTGTAGAAAATGACTAAATTGTTTGTTTTCAAGGCAGGCATGCCTGCAATACCAGGGGTCATTTTCAAAGTTAGCAAAAGGGTTAAATAAAAAGTCAGAAGAAGAGTCCAGTCCCCGCCACTAGACTCCATTATGGCAATTTGCTTTATATCGTTTCTTGTCATTAGACTCATACAGCAACTGTCTTGTGGCAAACGGCTAAATGTCGAGCTTAAAAAAGAGTCAGGTCTCAAAGGACCAAAATGTCAAAGGTGTGAAACAGCAAATAAGTTAAATGAGAAGCAGCCTGACATAACTTTTATTCCTCCTATCAGTTCCAGATGTGAGCTATAAAAGGTTTGCATGCGAGTCTTGCTTACAAACTCCTTGCAGAATCTTCAAAATCCTCGCAAAGTTCTGGCAGTGACAAGTTCGTTTGTGGTCTCCCAAAGAAAAAAAGTAAAGTTCTGTTCCAAAAAATAACAAATAAAAAAAAAAATTTTTTTAATTAATTAATTAAAAATCAAACTCAACTGACAGCCTCCCACTACACAGACCTGCCGCCACTCAGCTGTTACTCACGACCTAATCTTTCATGCACACACTAACACACCACCAAATGTGCAGCTGTTTACTGTCTTGTGACAACAAAGAGCTTGTTGAGGTGGAAACTTGTGATGGAGTGAAGAGGAGTATTCTGGCCTGATGCGCTCCTTTCTTTTCGCTTCACCTGTGTCAGGACTGGCTGGGATAAAGAGTCGCAGGAGGAGATGGAAGTTAAGCTTCACAATTTCATTTAGTTCTGGACTTTGACTGGGTCACCCTCGCACACAAATATGCTCTCTTTGTAGAGCAGGATGTATATATTTCTAGATGTTGTCCTACTGGCAGGGGAGCTACCAGCTGGTTTTCTTCTTCTGGGATTATCAAATAATCAGCTCAAAAAATCCAGTCCTGCCGAATAAAAGTTTCTCCGGGGCATGATGCGGCCGTCACCATGACAATGGTGCGTTCTGGGAGTGCAGTTTTCCTCCACATATACTAGTTTTGAAGCCCGACTCTGTTGGTAGGTGCTTCTTTTGTTGCCATGACAGCCGTTCATCTTGTGCAATAGATGCTGCACTTACATTGCAGCTGGGCGTTTGCAGCTGTGTTATAAGGCGGCGATTGACTTCCACAGGTGTCTCCTTCATAAAAAAAAATTGCATCAATGTCCACGCCTACTCACAAACGCACACACACGCCTTTCCTCTGTCCACGGTCAAAATTATGAATAGACTCATTTGCGTGAAGGAGGAAGCAAACCATTAAGATTCCGTTTTTATTCATTGTAGATTATAAGTAGTTTTATGTGGAATTTGCACATTTCAGCCAATGGGACTGAACGCTGCTGCCTCAGCCTTTTGCAAAAACCCATCCGCCCCCGTTGCTCTCGATTTTTCTAGAAAGAAACAAAAATTGTTTGCTGAAAAACTTCTTCAGCTTCCCTGTTTTTGCTCTGCGGTCTTCAAATCAAGCGTCTTTTTCTCTTTTTTTTTTTTTTTTTTCCCCCTTTCTTATTTTTATTTTATTTTCCTCGAGCCGCGTGCCAGACCTGTCGCCACCCGCCGGCCTGAATGCCTTCTTTCATGGGCCAAGTGAGCTGACCGGGGGAGACTCCTTTTCACTGTTTAATACACTTTACCTTCTTCAATTTACCTTTCTTACATTAAAAAAATAAATAAAGGCATCTGCTGAACATTGCAAAGTATTCATAGCCTTTAAACTTTTTTTTTTTGTCCAATTTTATGACATTAGAACCAGAAAGAGATTTAAAGTACCGGGATTGAATGGGATAGAGCGATACAAGCTAATGATCATAAAATGTTGATGGAATATTATTTTCTATTTAGCTCCCAACAATCCGACACCCTATGAAATCCAGCGCAACCAAATGTGTTCAGAGGCCTATTTGTGTGATTTATTCTCAATTCTTTGACGGTCTCAGAGGTTTATTAGAGAACATTAGTGAACAATCACCAATTTGTTCACCAATATTAGTGAACAAATTATACACCAGCTTCGGTGTATAATTTCTCACTGACTTTTTTTTTTTTTAGAGAAACACAAAATTTTCGATAAACATCCGTCAGATTTTTCAAGAATCCTTCGACAGAAACTTGTTGAGTTTCAGACATTAACACTGAAACTGTAGCATCTTTAATAATGCAAACAAAACAAATTATATGCATTTTTAGTCTTTATAGTTGCACTTCTAGAGGTTTGCACTCGAGTGAGTGCAACTGGTGAGGCTTTTGTACTTGATACACGCCCCTTCACGGAGGGGTCATATATATATATATATATCTATATATATATATATTATATATATATCTATATATATATATATATATCTATATATATATAGATATATATATATATATGTATAAGTACAGCTGGATCTGGAGTTTTTGGAGTATAATTTAAAATAAAACTATTTAAAAAAAAAAAGAACTTAGCCTGGTGGAAGGGGCAAGTAAAGCCTGGCAGCCTAATACACTGTGGGAAATCCTGTAACAATATGCTGGAAAAAGCGATAAAAAAAAACATCTGTCATTTCCGATTTTCATGCTTCCCCTATTACTATGTGTTGGCTGATCACATGCTTTCCAGTACATCACTGTTCCGATACAATGTGACAATGTGAAAACGTTGAAGAGGTGTGAATATCGTTTGATCTTAATTTGACCAACTTTTAAACTTTCAGCTTTTCTTTGCGTTTAAAATACTCCACATGTCTGGTGTGCAGAAACTTGCAGACTCTTACGGCTCTTGCATCTCCTTTTCCTTTTCCCCCCTCGTCTGACGTTCCTTCCTCCTCTCCGTTTGTCGACCTCCGGTCAGGAGCCAAATTTATGGCTCCTGGTCTGTGGCCAGGACCAGAAAAAAAAAAAAAAAGGGCGTAGTATTCCTCCTCTCAAACCAGGTTTGGATTTCAAACACATGCCAGCTCGGTCCAGTTGTAGGGAATGGCTGGAGTCGGACCACCTTGCCCCCCTATCTAAAAGCTCCGTCTGTTTACCGGATGAGGTTGGAGCGTGTGCGCGTCTCGTGGGTGGTGAGTCCACCCACCACTTGACTTTTATATTTAATTTGGTTCTTGACGCTGGATGCTATTTCGATCATGGCCAATGAAGGGTGCTCTCCTGTTCTCTGACTTTTTAAGGTTTTCTTGACACCCAAGGGTGACATGCAGAGTCTAACCGTCCAGAGGTTTGCGGTGGGAAATGAAATGCGTTGCAGGACGGCAGAAGACAGGCACCGGTTCTGTCTTCAAAAGCTTCGTCATGGGAGAGGTGGACTCGGGTTGGGAGGGTGAGGGGGTTCTCCGCCTAGGTGGCCTGCGGATGGAAGCGTTGTGGTCAGTTGATTTGTCGTCCCAAATGTTTGCTGAAGTTTGCTGAAGGTGGAAGCAAAATTATTGCAATTTTTCATCGGGAAACATCAGTAATTGGCACAGCCGTGCTGCCAAATACCACAGAGGTTCCTTCAGATCCAGGCCTGGTGAGACTGTCGCCTTTGGAGTCCATAATTATGCAAATCCTACTTAGAAGAGAGTCTCCGGGGGCGGCGGTTTAAATCCGAGTTTAAATCAGTGACGCCCCATAAAAAGAAAGCATTCACGGCACCGATACTCCCCGTCAAAAGCACGAGGTGTCTTGGAAAGTATTCATACCTCTTGGTTTTTCAATATTCTTTCCGTTACATGAACAAACTCTAAAGTATTGTGTGGGGATGGTTTATGGCGGAACAAGAAAAGGCAAAGTGTGACATTCTTTTTATTTATTTATTTAGTACAAAAATGTAAAAGAATCTTAGAAGAGTGGCTTGAATTCCCTAGATTACAGCAAGATGATATTTTGGATTTTTCTCCACCGGTTTTACATGTCAAAAATCTGGAAACTAGATGTAAATCAGATAGACCAAATCTAAATCCAAATTTGATTTAGATTTGGACTTTGACTGAACCATTGTAATGGTACATTTAAACCTTTATTGAAAAAAACACTGCAATAATAAAAAAAAAAAAAAGTTTTTTTTTTTTTTTTTTTACATTAGTATGTAATGTATGCTCCTACTTTGTAATGTCTCATCTGATGTGTGGTAAAGTTTGAGTTTTTGGAGTTTTAGGAAAAATTTCTGGTCACTTATGTATTAAGCTGGAGGGTTTAAGGATTTTAATGGGCTGGTAGCCTCTATTTGCAGTATACTGGACAGGAAATGGGCAGAGAGATAGAAGGGGGGGGGGGCAAGACATGCAGCAACAGTCCCAGGTTCAGAAATTAAACCCTGGATGTCAGACTAGGACTAACAGCCTGTCTATAAATTGCACCAGCTCCACAACTACGCCGTGCGCCGATTGTCACAGTTCAAAGAATAATAGTTTTTGCAAACCTCTGTGCATGCCTTTCCTTCCTTTCCCCTCCTCCAACATCTCCATCTCTCCACTCTTCCCCTTTCCGTCTCCTGAACAGGGCCGTAGCTGGCTAACATCTTAGGCTAAAGTCCTCCAGTCGCTGGGGAAGTCTGCTAGAAACAGTGCCGGCTCTAAGCCATACATCTCTGCCTGGTCGCCAGGCCAGGAAGAGTCACAGACCATTTAACTCGCGTATTAATGACCAACAAGAACCCAGTGCCTCCAGAATGAGAGTATAGGAACCTAGCAAAGTGTGTACAGAGGCCAAGCCAGAGGAGGCGCAGAGGTGCCAAGGCAAAGAGAAATGAGGTGTGGGGGGTGGGTGGGAGGGAGAATAAAAACAAAACACTGAAAACTGAAAAAAACAGATAAAGACTGAATGATTTTTTTTCTCTCTCTCTCTCTTAAAAAAAGTCATGTTTGGAGTAGAGTTTTGAGTTAAGGAAATAAACAAATGTCAGAAATTACATTCAGCAGTGATTCTCTGTCCAAATGGCCCAAGAAAAAGCAAAATAAAGACAACTCAAGATACTTTTCAAGTATGCAATATTCATGACTCGCAACTGATGTGCGAATGCCTCAGAAAATAAGCAAACAGCAGCTCATGCGAAGCCTCCGAGCTTAACGACAGGTTGTTCACAGTTCATCCATCGTATTAGTCGACCGTAACAATCACATTGTTTTAACTGAAATGAAAGCAGATTTGCACTTCGGCGCAAAACAACATAAAATGTTCCCTCAATACCAACTTTAACATAGTAAAAAGCAAATAAGGTACGAGTACAGGAAAAGTTTTTCATGGCTTCAAATCGATAAAGTTCTCAGAATCTTCATACAGTTTAAAGACGAGTGGAACACAAGGTAAGAGTCACTTTCTCCCTCTGTTCCTGCATACCGTTATATTCATAGTTAAGCCAAGGTGCTACACGCTAATCATCTATTAGCCGTCAAAGGAGACGTCAGCATCGTACTCAGGTGCTGGAGGGATTTCACAGAAAACATTTGAAAGACAGAACTGTGTAGTGATGGGCAGATGAGGCGTCATGAAGCGTTTTGACCCACTGTGTCGATACTGCGTCACGGAATACTGACACCTACTGGACATTAAAAATCCCTACAGGCAACGTAGTCAGACTGATTTGTTGCGCTCGTCTAAACAATAAGATTTAAGTCATTGTGTTTTATTGTATTATTTTATATCTTAATTTAAATTCATAATGTGTTTGATATTTTTAGTTATAGTCAACAAATCATGTGAACATGGACCATAAAGTGAAAATTTAAGTGAACATGTCTGGGATGAAGATGCTTGTGGACTGGGTTCTTTTTGGTTTTTTCCCCACAAATTTTCATTCAAAAAATAAGTTTTTCCAACATTTTTGAAATTTAGTCTGTTACACCTTTTTTGACACAACTTCTCCTGCTGTAAAAAAAGAAAATGAAGTAAACAATATATTTATATGAAATGATTTATAAAAAGCAACTAAGTAATTTGTGGAATGCCTGAGTTTATCCTAGGTTATCCGGGATTCATTCTGATGCCCTATAATGCCTCAGCATTGAGGAGGTGGATTTATTTAAATAAGACAGTTCTGTCAAACCTATGCAACACTTAACCTGCAGAACATAATATGAAAGTAAACTAAGAGTCAATTTCAGCTGAATTAGGATTCAGATAGAGCGAGTAGAAACTGAAAAGAACCGGATGAAACAACAACCAAGTGATAACGAACACCTTATTTTCTGATGTCAAAATTGTCCCAAACTACAAAACCTTTTGTTTGCCTTGAGGCTCCATATTGACGCCGTACCGTTAAAGATCAAGAATCCAGATTCCTTTTTAGCGAATCTGTCAACGGAATCTGTCTTTCCGTTGACAGATTCGCTTCCTTACATACACAGTTTGGTGTCATTTCGAAACAGTTCTTGCGTCGGCCACGTGACTCGCTGAAAGCAACATGCTCACCGGTTTCGTCCATGGGCTTGACGCATGCGCCGACGCGTCGGTGTTGCCGGACCCATCACTAGAACTGTGTGATGATTTGCATTTCAAATTGCGCAATTTTGCCGTCACTGGACGGCAACAAAAAAATTGGAGGTTTGTTAAAAGTTTGGTGGATCAGCTCCTCTCTCACCCACCAGCCCTCCTCTCTTTGTGTCCAGCTGAGACACTGGGATCAGAGACGGAGAGATGAAGGCGCATTTTAATCAGCCTCTCTCTGCTGGAACACTGACCTCTGACCTCTAGGCCAGACCACAAGCCTCCTTCCCCCTGAGCAGTTCCACTGCTCAACAACAGACATAAAGGGCTGCTGGTTTGGCAGTGTGAAGGGGTCACTGGGACCACTGGGGGACATCAGAGGCCTGACAGCTCCCCACCGGACCGGGACCGTCCCCTCAGGTGAATCCCAAACAAAGTAACTCCTTAAACCTCAAGACATTTTGTCAGATTACAACTGCAAACGTTAATCTGTTTGCCTGGGATGTGACAGAGCGACACAAAGTAGAGCATAATTGTAAAGTGGACAGGAAGACGATCCAAGGCTTTCACGAGTTTTTGCAAATCAAAAGGAAGGAATAAATTGGTATTCACTTGTAAGTCTTTGGCTGTACATTTCTACCATCTTTACAAATCTGCAGGATGAAATTTGTTGACTCTATGTAACATAACTTGCGCTTGGACATATTGCATGAAGAGCGTCCGTCAACGTCAATTTTCAAGTCTTGCATCGTCTTCTCAGGTGGATTAAGGTCTGGCTATACTAACACATGATTATACCTTTTTCGTAAACACTTTTCTCTTTGAGTCTTAGGATACATTCACGGCAGGTGAATGCCACCCAAATGCAAATGCTTTTGCCCATGTGACTTTTTCATGGCCCAATTCTCATCTATTCACCCCCTCAAAAAAATCTGATCTACCAACTAAATTGCACGCGTGCCCGAAAGTTTTCGAAGCGTCTGCAGTGAGAACTGTCATGTCGTGATGCGATTTATGTTTCCTGACTGCACATCCAAACAAACGTCTCTGCAGAAGTGGGAGTCAATGCTCTCCAAAAGGCCATTGCTATTAGTTGTGCTGTTTTTTTTATTAGCTTCCTTTGTGTTATGGTCATGTAACAATGCTGTTGGCTCTGAATAACTGAAATCGATCGGTAGGCGGGGGCCTTCATAGTTACTTTGGTAAACAGTGCTCTGCCGTGCGACTTAAAACGCTTCGAGGTCGCACAGAAGCCTGATGGCAGTCGCATTCAATTTGTAGCGCGAATGCGGCACTTTGACCGGCGGAGGCAAGGCAACGCAATGTAGTGGAGGTAGATTTATTTGGAGCTGCAGGTCACAGTTACCCGACTCGTTTATACTTTGGGCAATTCCAACACTCATACCAGGTAAAAGGGTGACGAAGCAAAACAAAAAATAACTCACACAAACCTAACACAAAACAATAAATGGTACCAATAAATATTTACATGCATGCAAATTATTAGAACTAAACGAATCTAAGGTCAATCAAAGATTAAATTTAACTTAATATAACTCTTCAAAGCATTACCCTCTTAATTGAAAATGGTGCTTTTTAACAGCACTTGTCTCCCTTTGATGCTCCACCCTGCTGAGGAGACACACCCAAAAGGTAAAACTCAACAATTAACCTCAAATTGTAACAAACTGACATCCTCCCACATTCCCCTTGTCCAGGAAGGATGGCCAGTCCCTCTGCCTGAAAGAATGTTTAAATAAATGTCAATGTAACTGAAATAAAGAACTGAAACAAAAAGCATTTGTTCTGTCAATAAATACAATATCAGTAATCATTTATTACTGATGGGGTCCCTGGCCTCTATCACAGAATGATTGTGCTAAAGAAGAAAGATTGGAATTGAGCGTCGAGAGCCGCGATGTGAATGTGCCCTTTGGGTCCCTTTGTGTTCATTGGTTTCCATGGTTTCCTCCTGCCACATCTCATCAGGTTTCTCTATCATTTTCTCAGTATTTCTCAGCTTCTCATTGTTTCTTTGTCTGTTACACTTGATGCCAGTACCATTTTCTGTACTTCCTGTGCAGTACTTTTTACTGTTAAATCTCAACTTCACCTTTCCGACCAAACGATTGAGCTGGTCTCTTTGGTTCAAGGATTTACTGTAATTGTCCTTCAATTTATTGATCAACACAGAAATAGATTGAATCTACAATGTGACGACCGACTCCTGTCGGGCCATTTCTCAATGTTGTTGGAGCTGCTGCTGTGTCAGCGCAAACAGTGACATCAGGGTGCCGCACATGACCCAGACGGTTTAAATATGCGTACACACACCTATGTGAATATGAATGTCGGCCCACACACAGAAGCAAAGTTTCCTCCACGTATACGCTCTCACAGCTTCCTGTTTCACCATCTGAGCCATGATGTCACTGATGAGGTCACTGCTTAGGTCACCAGCAGCAGCAGCAGCAGCAGCGCTTTGAGATCGCCCTCATGCTCCCAGACAGCGATTATGACTTTGTGGATCAACGCGCATTTGCAGCCACACATGAGATTGCACAGCTGCTTTCTGGGTCATCTTACAGAGCTCTCTCCATGAGTCTGAGAAATCTTCGCACCAGGTATCCAGCCGGGTCAGAACGCTTTGGGTGGAGAGTCAGGGGGAAGACAGGGGCATGCAAATCCACATGGCTTTAGTGGAAAAACTTGACAAACAATACAATTATGGTACACACACATTTTTTCTTTGCTTCAGAGTTCAAATTATTCAATGCATTTTTATTAAAGCAGGTACTTAAACGCATTAATTCAAATTAATTTCCAAAATCTTTTAACACAATTAAATTTTTTTATTTATTTTTTATTTTTTTACATGCAAAACGCCAGAGTAGGAACCTTTGTTGCGTGTTTCCGGTGTGCCTGCAACTCTGATGCACACGTGGACATCTGCAAACAGCAGCGGAGAATGAAGCTGCTTCTCGTGGTACACTGGGGGTTAATTTCTGCATCAAGAAATGATGTGATGGGATGCTGAAAAAGGCCACTGTTGAGTTCAAGTTGTGCCAAAAGGAGTTAAGTCTATCAGCGAAGCTATTCAAACCTAAAATAGCATCTCAATGCTGAACACTCGTGTTGCAGCAGCACTGGCGTTCCCCATTGCTAATGTTAGCATCTACAGTTTTTCAAAAGTAGTTTTTTCAAGGACCTTTTCAAGTCCTTCCTCCTTTGGTTTTGCCATTTTTTCTATCTTTGTGTCCATCTTTCTTCCCTTATATCCTTTACTTCTTGTTTTCTACCTTCCTTCTGTTTTTTGGTCCATCCTTTTACCTTCCTTGTGTTCATTTCCTCCGTCCTTCCTTTCTTCCTTCATTCTGCCTTCCTCTTCATTTTCCTTCTCCCTTCCTTGTTCTCTTTTCCTGTGTCTTTTTCCTTCCTTCCTTCCTTCCTTCCTTCCGCTCTTCCTTCCCTGCTCTTTTTTTCTCTCCTTCCTTATATACTTGCCTCCTCGTGTTTTTTCTTCCTCGTTTCCGCCTTTGCATAACCCCATACCGAAAATCTGACGACTCTGGAAATATCTGCCATAAACTCACCATAAACTCTGTTATTTAATATGTGAAAAACACCCATAAAGGTTTTTCTTACCCCAAGCACCGGCTTTAGCTCCAGCGGACCACCAGTACGCAAATATGTGGACTTCACATAACCCATTTGCTCTCTCTATGGAGGCAGCTGGGTTGTGTGCGTGTGTCTGTGTGTAATGTGGGGGTGGGGGTGGGGGGGGTGACATGTCCTCTGTGTGGCCGCGCGTTCCCAGCGGGGCCTCAAATGAAAATGACCTCTGAATGCAATCAGGCTCCGATCTGCAGTAATGGACTTTGTATTAGGCTGCCCCCTCGCCGTACCCTAATTACACACAGGAGGCCGCACGCTCCCACTCTATGCCGCCCCTACTGTACAAGCATCCGTACGCGCGCGCGTGTGTGTGTGTGTGTGCGTATGACATCATGCTCGATCGCAGATTAAACGTCTCAGGGAGCATAATGCGCTGTGGAAGCGGAACATGTTCACATGCACACAACGCAACCATAGAGTTCATTTATTTGCCTTCATGCAGGTTCTGCAAACACAGCCAGTCATTTTCATGTATCAGTTATCTGATCGTCTCTCTGCTTGTTCTATAAGGTTTCTTAGACGCTCTTCAGTATTTGTGTCCAATAATTGTTTTTTTTTTTTTTTTTTTGCATGTTTTCCGTTATACGCTTATAGAAAAAGGATTTTGATTACGTTTTCTGGTTCTAACCAAGTGAGGAAAATGGTTATAGTGTCAATCTGGCAGCAGTCCCACTCAGGACATTTGACCTTGGGGAAAGTTTTTTTTTTTTTTCCCCTCCACTTTTTTTTGTTTTTTTTCGGCCCCTCTTTCCTTTTCCCCTCTCGCAGAGGCTAAAAGGCTCAAAAGGGTGGAAAGCAAAATATTTTCTTTAGTCTCCTGGACGCCAGGTTGCCTAAAAGGTTCCAAAGCCGTTTGCATCAAACCTCGACCGTCGAAACCACAAATTCTGTTTTTGTAGCCATAAAACTCCCCCCACCAAAAAGAGGAGGCAAAAAAAAAAAAAGAAAGAAAAAACAGATTTCAATTCAGTCGATTCTTATAAATTCAATAAAAAGCAAAACTGGTGTACACCCCAATCGGAAAACACGATGTTACATACATGTTTCAGTGGCTCTGCTTGTGAATCCTTACTGTATCATTTGTGAAGCATCACTTGGAAAGATTTGGAGTTGCAGTTTTAACCAGTTTCTCAGAAGTCAAAGCTTTTGAATGGGCCAGTAGATAATTAGAGCCAGAGTTGGGTTTTGCGTTTTTTTTTTTTTTTTTTTTTAAATAGAATAAATTATCATTTTAGATCTGCCTCAGAAAATCGATAACAGAATATCAAAACATGCATGTCAAGAACCGTGCAGTTCTGGCCGACTATACGCCAACCCGTGTATAGTCGGATCATATTCACAAAAAAACTGCAAACGCTAAACGGTGGATGAATTGTACGTTTAAGATTTCCTCCTAAAAGCTTCTAAAAGGTGTTCATTTGCACTACTCTTAAACTGCAGTTGAGGCTAGGTCTGTAACTTTAAATTCTGATGGACGTCTAATTATTGAGATGGACGTTTTTTTAAGAAATAGTGGCATAATAACAGCAGCTAGTTTTTCCTTTCAAACACTAAAACTTTAATTTTGTAAAGAACACTCCACGCTGGAACTGGAAGACATTTTAAATATCTTAAATAAAACCACCAAAAACAATAAAACAGGAATAAAAAAATAAATAAAAATACAAACAAAAAACAAAATTTTTTCGACACCGGATAAAGCGGGACCATAAAAACTTCTGGATGATTCTAGCATTTCCTGATTGATCAGCATTATGTACGACACCAGGCTTTGTGGACCTGTGCACACACCTGGGTGAAAAAGTAAAGCAAAAAGCACATATGATGCATTACGCATCATACACGCGTGTTTCCAGCAGTGACATGTTTACAGAAGGACCACACGTAAGTGAAGGACTCCTGCCAAACCTGTTAAATATCCAGCTACAAGTGTGTCAACAGGCGCACGCGCACACATTCGCACGCAGCACGGAAAGCCACAGAAATGTACCTGGCACTGTGCTATATTTTGCTGTAAGTGCCTCTCCCACCCATATAGTTTGTGTTTGTCAATACAAACTATTTGGGCAAACATTCGCTGAGGTCAGCCGAGCTGTCGCTGCCCTCGGACTCACGGCCTCCAGGTATGCGCTGTGGCCGTAACCGACGCTGCTCGCTGGAGGACTTCCACGGCCTTTCAAATAAGGTAAGTCCGGCAAAATAAACACTTTTTTGCACTTTAAACATTTCTGGAACAAGGATTTGGCTTTTTCCTTAAACGCGAGGCGGGATCGTGTTGCATTCAATTTATCATTATTTCCAAACACTCGAAATATCATACGTCGGGTTTGTTGAATTTATTTATTAAGGGCTCACTGAGGTGTGAAATTCAGAGCGGTTTCCCTCATAATAGTAGCAGCTGCGTGTTACAATGTCTTCCCTCAAACGTGATGTACATTTCTATACGTAGTGTGTTTAAAAAAAAAATCCATAAAGTGAAAACAAATAGGTAACGCTTAGTGATGATCTGCAGAGAGTAAGAGAGAGAATCGTCACCTTGCCTGTCATTTTTTGCCAAAAGTGATTTTGGAAACTATTACTGCAGTATTACAGGCTGGTCTCCAACGTTCCATTCATCAGGAAAATTATTGAAAAATCTGCGTTTCTAAAGTTAAATAGTGTCTCAACAATGACATGCTGTTTCGATGTCTTTCAGTCTGGTTTCTGTGCTCACCACAGTGCTGAGACTGGCCTAGTCAAAGTGTTCAATGACATCCACATAAATACAGACTGAGGAAGAACCACGAAGCTGGTTCTATTGGACCTCAGTGCAGCTTTTGACACTGTTGTCTTACTGAGAGTCGGGTCGGGCTCTCTGGTCCAGAACTCAACTAGTTCGAGTCTCACATGAAGAACAGGGATTTCTTTTTTCCAATAGGTAACTTGTCACCTGTGGAGTACCCCAAGGTTCAATCCTGGGACCCTTTCAGTCCATAAAGACTAATAAGATTAGATACCATAACTATGCAGATGATACACAGCTCCACATTACAATATTACCAAGTGACTCTGAACACATCCAATCACTGAACAGACGCTTAAAACAAATCGATGTGTGGAGGTGCTGCAATTTGCTTCAGCTGAACAGAAACAAAACTCAATTTAACATTTTTGTACCTAAAGAGGAACAAGCTATGGTCAACGCACAACTCCAGTTACTACCACTACAAACTAGAGGACAGGTCCAAAATCTAGGCGTAATGATGAACTTTCAGAGTTACATAAAGACGTTACAAAATCAGCCTTCTGTCACCTGAAGAACAGCTGCAGCTGATCCAGGAAGATAAGCACATCAACCCAGTTCTAACAGCCTTCCACTAGCTCAGATAATAGACTTCAAAATTCTCTGTTTATAACTCATTAAATGGCTTTGCGCCAAAATAAATTAAAGATACGTTACATCAACCTTTCAGACCACTCAGGTCTTTTGGTTCTAGTCTGTTACCAGAACCAGAACCAAACCCAGAGAAGCAGCGGCCCTTTAGTCAACCGAGGCTCGTTGGCGAATGTTTACGCACAGCTCTGTTAAGGGTTAGAAGCACCGCACTGCAATCAGGTCAAGGTCTAACCTTTTTTCCACTTGTGCGGTAGTTAACTACCACATGCCGCTGTCGTTCCTGGGAACACTTTGACCAAATCTCGGCTGGATTCAGCTGCTTGACAGACGGCTCCGGCCCTGACTTATGAACGTTTTGTTATACAGATATGTCGGTGGTTCGCTTTCTAAACGCAAGGCGTTGGTGCGGGACCAGAAAGCTTCACTTTAGTTTTGAGACGATCAAGTGTTGGAGAAGGGCTGTCAGTGGATAAGTTATGTTTCAGAAAGAAATTTCTTGGTTATTTCTTCTCGTTAAATGGACCAAAAAAGCCACAGAAGTCTATGGCACATTTATAGCATCTAGATGATCCTTGTGTTGAAGTAGAACAATTATCCAGAAGGGATACCTTCGGAAGGTATCGATTTTTCATCCATAAGTATCGCTGCATTAAACCATAAGGGTCCATAAGCTGACACCGTCTTCTTAACGTCTGGTTTCTGACGGCCTCCCCCAGTCTCACTTTCAACTTGTGCTTAAAGTGCACGTCATAAACGACATATCAGTTTTTACATTGTGTCAATAAGCCAAGTGAAATCGGAGTTATGCTAAATTAAGTAAACCATATTTTTCCGAATGTCAGAGAAATTTTCCAGTTATGTGAAAGGGAACAAGCTTCCAAATGTTAAAAAAAAAAAAAAAAGCGAAACGCAACATTAGATTCCTTTGTTTTTGGAAATCTCATACTTTCAATAAATAGTGATGGGCTGCATTTTGTTGCTAAGAAACAAAGTGAAGTTGTGCAAGCAACCGTGAAAGAGAAGCGGAAGGGAGCAGCGGCAAAAGCAGTGAGATCACAAAATTAATGCAAAGTTTGGGGCGGCGAGTGGCATCCACTTCGTAATTTGTTTTTCGCTTGGTGGTTTCTGTTCTGTACATAAAGGATTACTGACAAATGAACGCGCAGCAGGCAGTGGTTCTGTTTTGAGCTGGAAAACGAAGAGAGGGAAGCCGCAGCCGCAGCCGCAGTCTGGATTTCTATGACGACGACGGCGGATCTGTCATTCTTATTATCAACTGACAAAGAGTATCAGAGACTGAGAGTACGATGAGATCCCGGCGGTTTTAGAAGCAGCTACTCAGAGATCCCAGCAGGGGAATGGTGGCGCTGCGCAGCTGCAAGGAGTCGATCACTACGGGGTGAGGCAGAGCCAATCCCCCAGCAGCTAGTAGTAAACAGCTTACAGCCACGGCTGACTCTGGGAGCCAAGGTAGAAAAGCCTTTTCCCTATAATCCATAAGACCTTTTTTTTAACTCCAAAATGTAACCACAGTATGTCTAAAAGAAAAACATAAGTGCAAGAGTCTACAGAGGCTGATAATCTCCCCACTCAGCTCCTGGGTCAAACTTTGAGTTTTATGTCAAATCCAGATGAATTAAATGACAGAAACAAATTTTCTCGCTGCATCTTTGATTCGTTTTGTCCAGCTGTAGACTGTCAGACTCTGTAGAATCAGTGTCGGGTGTTGTGTAGTAGTAGGTGCTTTTAATCAGTTTTCGGTTAATTAAATCAAAGTCTACGGAACACAAAATGTCACCAAAACCACTCTGTCGTAAAATCTATCAGGAAAATGGTAAAATGCATCAAATCGCATCGAATTGTATCGTTTACAAAATATTGTGATACATATTGTATTGCGTTCAGAATGTCGTATCGTTAGATTATTGTATCACTACACCTGTAATGAATACATTTCCAAGTGCCAATTTAATAGGACAGAACTTTGGCAGATAACTTGCCACATTATGTCTCCACCCTACATTAGCAGACGCAGAGAGAAGATGGCTCCCTTTGGGTATATTGTCCTTAACAATGCACAGACATTGTAAATTGATAGTGAAGTGTGTCAATGGAGGATTGATTTAAAACACCCACCAGTGATGTCATATGTGAATTATGCCATCTAAGTGGGTACCAACTATATGCGATGCAAAGGGGCGCCACGCCAAACTGTTGGCAAAAAAACGATTAATTGTAGTTATTTTCTGAATTTAAATCCTGTTTGTACAAGTGTAAATAGTGTGATTAGGCGCCCCTCCACTTCTTCCCCCCCTGCCGCGCCCTTAAACACACACACTGGAGGTGCTAAATCTGCGCGCCCCTTTGAGAGCTGCACCGGATCACAGTTTTTTTCATTTGAATGATGTCGTCATCTGATAACAAGTGGGTAGTATGCTGTCATATGATGCTCCTAATAAAAGTCCAGAAAGGAAACAAGTTGACGTTTGAGACGGGTAAATCGTTAAAAAACAGCTGTCACTATAAGACCAGCTGCATCGGAAACATTTACTGTGAATTCAACTATGAACCGTTGTCATCATGGCATTTAATATGCTAAGATCCACACTCTAATGTTTCCTGAGTCGCCATTGATGAAAGCATGCCTCCATGGCAGAGCACACCACGTCCTCTGTGACCCCTGACCTCTCTCTCTGTCTGTCTGTCTGTCTGTCTGTCGTCGCCCGACGGACTTCGAAATGAAGAGAAACGATGAGGGGCGGCGGGAGAGCAGGGTGGGTGTTATGCCCATGTGTGACAACCAGAAATAACGAGCCACTGCGTTAGTCCGATTTCTGAATAAAGCACCTTCTCGTTCTGGTGTTTGCATTCAAATGAAAAAGCCAAGAACAAAGGACGAGCATCGCAGTGTTATTACCAACAATAGATATTTTAAAAGAGATATCCTAAATATCCTACTTACATGACGAATCCTGTGGACATTAATAGCGTATGTACTAACACTGACTATCGGAAGGCATTCGTTCTATTAAAAAGATAGTTTATAAATATTCTAACAGCTCGTGATCCAACTTCTGAAAATTAATTTGAGAAGCGATTCTGAATGTAACAGCAAATTCTTGCCTCCAAATCAAGGCACGGCCATGGGGAAGAAATTTACTCCTGTTTTATGAGACAAAGAGGCACTAAATAAATGTATCGCAAAGCCTGTTTATTAAAACAGATTCCTGATGTGTCGAGACGAGAGTATTTGCTTCAACTAATGTTTTGGGAGTTTTTGTGGGGCGCTCATTTGAATCGTCAAACCTACTTAATATCACATAACATCAGCAAAAACAAAATGCGGTTTTCCAATCAGGAGTTATTTTAGTCGGGGGGGAAAAAAACATTTTGCAAATGTGTCTGAAAAACTAATTTTGCCCCCCAAAACATAAATAACTGGCAGAAGTTAAAGGTTTGCATTAACTTGCATGAACGAGTCCTCCACTTTCAAATTAGCTGCATATTTGACAGCAGTGCTTTCATTTCTAGTCTCGATATAAAGAATCCCCTTTTTCCTTTTGCCACTAGGATCGATGACTTTTTAATCGTGTGGCAGAATAAGTTGGTTTTTCCTTCACTTACCATCAGATCCATAAGAGAATTTTCACCTCTGTGGTGCAGATGATGACCTGCCCTCTGTCTCTACAGGGTTTAATCTAATTTAAAGCTTGTTTACTTTTGAGAGTCTGCTGTGAAGGATGAAAAAAAAAAAAAAAAGTCAAATATGCCAACTAAATGAGTAACGTAAATAGTCGAGACACTTTTTTAATAATCTTGTCTTGTGCAAAAAACATCAGCGGCATGCAAAGCCAAATAACCAAGCTGCATGATTCCTATTAGCACACGGAGCATCTTCATCTAACCAAACTACATGAGGAAAGCTAAACTCAACTAGTTGGATACGTTTTGTGTTTTCCATCCAAACTGTGATTACTTTCAGCGTATGCTTCAATTTCAAAGCCAGTCCTTAAAAGAAAATATTGTACATTGTGAATGTGAAATACTCAGTGTAATACTCAAGGTTTTTAAGCTGTCAAAATCCACTAATAAACTGTGCCCCGCGTCATTCTAGCGTTTTTCTTACCTACACAATAACATTCACAAATTTACCAATAACGGCAAACAAAAACACACGTAACTATACGTGTTTTCGTGCATCTCTGTGTGTGTGTGGACTCAGCTGGTTTCAAACTGCATGACCTTCCACTGCCCTGTTTCCTGCTGTAACCATCCCTCAACCTGAACCCAACCAGTCGCCCCCTCCCATTACCGTAAAGCAACACAGCAAGCACAATTAAAGATAATTTAAGACTTAAGCAATTAAGGTCACATCTTCCTGGGAAACGTGCACCCGGGGCGGTCCTGGTGTCTGTCTTGCACAGGATGAATTTGGACAGGTTTGCAAGTTTATGATTGTGTGTGTGTGTGTGTGTGTGTGCAATATGCCTCGGTAATTGCAGCTCAGGCGCACGGGGTCAGCCAGGGTCTGCACGGCTCTGTTTTTGGACGAATTGCCGAGGAGGATATTAGGACAAAACGGCTTGCTCTGTGCCCACTTGCGCTCCGGTTACAATGAGGCAAACACGAGTGCGCGCGGTGATAAAAGCACAGAAATCGACACATTCTTTAAAAATAAATAACAATAAGATCGTGCCGTTTTCCGAGCACACGTGGTATAAATAATCCCATCTTCGTGCAGACCACCAGCAGAACGGATTAACAACTACAGGCCTCAGAGCGGCTCAGTTTTAAAGGCCTGCACTACGGCTCCACTAGCTGATGTTATATCAACACGATTTTATTGAGTGGAAATCAAGTGGGATTTTCTGGAGGAGGAGGAGGAGGAGGACTGTTAGAACACCTTCGGTCTGTCGCTTGGAAACACTCTGTACTCCGGTGCCACTAAACTGGGTCCCTTACGCTGTCAGGAGCTTTTAACTTCCAACTGAGCGCTATCTAGTTTCCCTGTATCGTACAAACACGTGAAGCGCACCCCTTACTGCTGAGTCAGGATATCCAAGCAGCCATGAAGGATAGAGTCTCCCTGGCTCCTGTGGACGGTGTTCTTCCTGGGTGGTCCCTGCAGCCGTAGCACCAGGAGTGCTACCGTAAGCATTTTGGTCAAACGAGACATGTGATTTTATGTGCGAGTCGACATGGACCGATTTGAAAGGACACCAAGGCTTTTAAAAAATTTCACGGTTTCAGAAGAGACAAAAATTTTTCCACCATGCCATTCCTCCAGTTTAAAGCCATTTCAGCGAGATACGGGAAGGCGCCAGGGCATCCGGAAATTTCCTTGCAAACGTAAATCATCAGTACGTTTCTAGTGACGGAGGACACGAATGCTGGAGACACAAGATGCGCGCTGGAAAAGAGTGGAAGAGAGATTAGAATACACCAAGACAGAATCCATGTGTGCCAGTGAGAGGGGAACAAGTGGAACGGGGAGCGGAGGCAAAGAAGGTACAAGACGACGTACTTTGGGTCAACTGTCCAGAGCCACGGAAAGAGTGGAAAAGAAGTGAAGAAGCGTAGAGGCAAGTTGGAATTGGTGAAGAAACGTGCCTGGTGTGATAAAAGAGTCCCGGTAAGAATGAAAGGGCAGGTGTACAAGGCGGTGGTGAGACCAGCCATGTTGATTGATTCAGCGGCATTGAGGAAGAGACAGGAAACAGAACTGGAGGTCCCGTGGCTCAAGATGTTGAGGTTCTCTCTCGGAGTGACGAGCGTGTGTAGAATCATGAACAAGTACATCAGAGGCACGGCATACAAAACAGTTTGATTTGACTGCTGTTTGCTGCAGAGCAGTTTCCTGTGCGAGTCAAACGCCTAGAAATTGGCTTTTGTGGAAATGTTGTCCAACGGACACCAGCTTTGAGCTGGACCTCTGAGAAGTTGAAATACGCCTGAGTATATTCAGGGCAATATGAAACTCCTATCATGGACGTCATTTAGCAAGTTGAAGCTAGCTAACCGAAGAATGAGGAAGTTAGTTGATGCTACCAACGTTGCCTAGCGGGGCTGTGACAAGTTTAGCGACTAAAGCCTTTCCTCATCCTCCGTCCCTGAGAATACTCTTTGGATTGAAGGTCAGTGAAATCATCGTTTCATTGGATGTATTTTGCACTGATGTTGATCACGTGTCTATCTCGATAGGTGTCATTGTTTTATCACCCATCTTTAGTAGAGGATGCAGATGACTAAATGGAGACGAATGATTTGCCATGGCAAAATCTGACGGGAAAACTGATTGATAAGAAGGCATAAACAAAGCACACAAAACCAGAAGATGCACCACATTTTTAGCTATTAGAAGCCTCCCTGAATAAAAAAGGAATTGTAAGTAAACTTTGACTGTCTGACCACAACGACTTGGTGCAACTAGGGAAGCTCAACAACTCGGAGAGACACAAAGGCAACCTTAGTTGGAGAATCCCCAACACAGATTAAGGTTATGACAGCAGTTTTTATGACATAGCCTACAGTAGTTTTGAAATGCCGACAAACGCACATCGAAGTGTAATTTGAGGAGAACGCAATGCTTTGGAATTAAATATTTCGGGCAGCAAAGAAGCAGCAGTTTCTGATCATGCGGCAAAGAATTTGTAACTCAATACACGCGACTGGTTAAAACCTGTTATCCAGCTGGAATGTGCCGAGTCAGAAACGGAGAACAACACACCCAAAAACAGCACCGAGGTTATTTTAACTTTTGAGGAAACGCTGACAACCAAACACAAAAATGCCCAGCCGTCCTCTGACCGGACTAAAAAGAAAGGCTGTTGCTTTTCTACTAAATTTGGAAAAGTTATAAATCTATACACAGCAGTGACAACCTGTAAAAAAAGCATGATTAAAATTCTCAACACACACACAAACACGACAGCTGTGTTATCAGCAGCTTCAGGTGAGGACAGGGTTGCCACCGCGGAAACCAGAGTGATGAGATGCCACCCAGCAGTCAAAATGAGGCAAACTTTGCAAATGCCAAATTTAACTTCCTTTGGTTCTTAGTGCCACAATTACTGGAGAATGTTTTTTTTTTTTTCCTTTTTAGATATTTTTTGTAACAGTTGTCCCTGATAGTGACCAAACGTACGTAAACTTTTGAATTTGCGGAAAGTTTTGGGAAAAAAGTTCCAAAAAATATTCTCACCAAGCTATCTGGCATTTAGGAAATAGATATAATTTTGGTAATTCTAACAAAACCAATACAAAAAAAAAAAAAAAAAAAAAAAAGTGGTCTGATTTAACTTCAGTCAGTGAGCAAAAAATGTTTGCGTCTTTTTATTCAGTGTACGTGAATATCAGGTTTCAACTGTTTGCATTTAAGTAAAGTGGCAAAATCATTCAGAACTTCTATCTCAAATTTCAATTCATTATTGATTTTTTTTTTTTTTTCCTTCCTGTGTGGACAGAAAATCAAACTTTTTAAAAACAGAAAACTTTCTATTTTTGTCAAGCAAAATCCAAGTAAAAACCAAACACAGCACCTGTTTATTTTTTCAGACTGTTTGTTGATACCGGTCGCATCCTTGGAGGCCATACTGGAAGTCCCACAACAGGTGAGACCGTATCCGTCTGTCAGCACAATGCTTTTGGCCCCTTAAGGTCCTCTGTAGGTGGTTAGTTTTCGACATTTCAAACTCGGAAAAATTCAGAATTTGTTCCAGCAAATATTCGTCTTTTGAAACTTAGAAATGTGCTGCTTTTTCTAGAACATTTCTGAGATTATACTCAAAATTTCTGAAATTGTTCTAACAAAATTGTAGACTTTTCAAACTCAGAAATGTCTCTGTCCTTTCTAGGAAATTTCTGAAAAAAAAAAAAAGAAAAGATGTCAATCTAATGATGTCTTTTCCATCTACAAAGATCCCAAAAGGATCTGGAGGAACTGATCTCCATCTTGGCTGCGAGCTGCTCCAGTGAAACCTGGAGACGATGGTCTGGTGAAGCCAACAGGACAACATAACCTACAAAAAAAAAAAAAAAACACAAAAAAAACAGAGGAGGCCACTGAGGCCATTAAAAACAGACGCCCTAAACACTTCAGCTGCCCCTTGAAATTCTGTCCACAAAGGTAATAAACAGAATTGGTGACCACTGCTGGCCAGAGCAGGGCTGGCAAACCCTCTCTGTAAATATTACGGACGGAAACTTATTGCTTATTCCCGATACTCTGGCTGAGTCATTGTTAGGACTTGAAGTTCATCCAACTTGTTAGCCAGTGATCTCACGCCGCCCATTATGATCTCTGCTGCCGCTCTGAATCTACGACGCTTCCTTCTCAAACTCATCTGGGGCTTGTGGCTCCGGTTGAGTTATTATTTCAACTTTAGCGACGTTAATCAGCTGCTTCTGGTTGTAAACCACATTGTTGCTACGGCTACGCATCATAGCAAATGACCAAAAGTAAAAAAAAAAAAAAAAAGAAAAGAAAAGAAAAGAAAAACTCCTTCCATCTGCACAGCATCCAAAACCAGAGAGTATAATCGTCCAAAATTGTGTCGTTTCTGCCAGGAACGGTGGAGTTGAAGTTTTTTTTTTTTTTTTTAACTAAAGAGAAAATTGGAATATGAGAAACAGAGTTTACGTCAGCATTCTGCCACCTGGAGCGGCACAACTCTAGACACTAAAATCAATTTCTAGATTGAGACAACGGCGTATCTGTAGGACTTCCAACATGAGGTTCCACCCCTACGCCTTTAGGGCTAAAGCAATCGTTTTAATGAATATGAATCAAATATTGAAATAACCGTCAACTAATTTATTTACCAATTAATTAATTGGAGTACACAGACTTTAACAAAGGCCATTTGCTAAAAAAAAAAAACGCAGTCACAGCAGTAATCCAGTCAAAAATGTACAAAAATATATTCATTTTGCATCTCAGATTTTTAAAAAAATACCTTTTTTTAATCTGAAATGCAAAACGTCTCAATCTGTATAGTTTTGGCTTCACCCGGATCAAATTCTGTGAAAGTCTCCTGTTGGCACCTTTTGCTATCCAGTTATTAGTCAGGAAATAATAATTTTTAAAAAAGCCAACAACTCAGTTCCACAATGTACTGATGTTAATAAAACTGAACTTATGTCGCACGTTTCCAATCATTTTTGACCACTTGAAGATCTTTATCACGACATGTGGAATCGAACCGACAACCTTCTGATCGCAGGAAGACCACAGTCGCACAACGCAAGGCCTGAGATTTTCATATGTTGATGTTAGAAATATGTTTTGACCGCATATTCACCCTGGTGAAGCGCACTCTAAGAAAATGCTGCCATTTTAATGCATTTTAAGCGTTAAAAGTTTTACTTTTTAATTTTGGAAAAAGTACATTGTTTTTATTGGTAATGTTAATGTATTTTAAATATTGTACAAAAAAAGATGAAGCGGTTTAATGAAAAGTCTGGCAAAACGTGTCGTTTAAAAAAAAATAAAATAAAAAAATCACATCAATCACTTGATTATTTAGCCCTACTTCTTTCCATCAGTCCTCTGACTGCTTTTCCCCATCTGGCTGCTGACTCACACCCTTCTCCACGTTTCCTCCTCACCTCATTCATCACCCATTTGCCTTTTTTTTTGTATTCTTTTTCTGCTGAATCATGTCCACATAATCTGTCTTGAGCTTTCCTCTCCGTGGCCCTCTCAAGGTTCTTCGTGCGAAAACCGCTGACGCGCCTCCACCGTTTCCTCCCTCCTGCTCTCCTTGGCTTATCTCAACATCGTGACCTTTCTGCCCCGAACCGCTGCCGGGGGGCATCGTCGTGAAAGTCTCCTCGGCGGGTTCGACTTAAAACCGCTCGACTCGAGGCGGCCAGACGCCGGCGTTTAATCCGACAAAGCTAAAAATGGTGCCGAAAACACCAAGAGCCACGAAAGCGGGGCTGAGACACCTGCTTGGGCATCTCGCTGGAACGCCTCGATGGAAGGGAGAGTTCAGTCTCTCTCACACGTGGTGCAGATTAAACAAAAAAACAAAAAAAACCCTGAAAAACGGGAGGAGAAGAGAAAGAGCTGTAACTTAGGACTGCTGGAGCTGGAACTCATTAGCGCTTTTCCTTCAATCACCTGTTATTTTGTGAAAACAGGACGAATAAAAAAAAAAATAAAAAAAAAAGAAACGCAGACACATCTGGTACCGGAATCTGCTTCGGGCAGAATCTGCTTCGGGGCCCGTGTTTCCCTCTTTTTATTTATGGTACAGAAACAGAACCGCATAAATGGGCTGGAGGGAGCAGCTCCGTAACATATGCTCCTCGCCGCAGGAGAGGAAAAATAAATGTACGCCAAACCCTAAAAACCTAAACCAATATAGGAGCACTCTGAACACCAAACTGCACCATTGGGCTAAAGAGCAGATTTTTTTTTTTCCCCTTCTAATATGCCTTAAAAGTACAGTAAGATTTTTTAAATTTTTTTTATTTTTTTCCAACAACATAGCTCAAACAAACTGTGGGGTAGTGAAAGAAGCACTGCCAAAAAAACTAATTGTTTAAACCTCAGCAAGGATAAAAAGTTAGAGAAACGCCTTCGTTCACAATAACAGATAAGACGTAGAAGAAGAACGTTAGACGCTGCCAGAAATCAGGGGTCAAAATGAGAAAACTGAGAGTGCAGTGCAAAAGTGACAGTGACAGAAATGACTGTAATTTATTGCATAATGTGGAAACAATTACCCCTTAGCGGAGGAGGGGCTGGCACAGAGAAGCAGATGTGATGTCCAGGTTTGCTACCCGTGTGGACTTAAAGCACATGCTCCCGATGTGTGTGTGTGTGTGTGTAGCTCTACTCCACACACGCTGGCAGAAGGTGTTTAGCTGAGGCGGGACAGACTTGTGTGTTAAAAAGTAAGAGTGCGTTCACGCCAGCCCTGTTTAGTCCGCTTTAACCGAAACTCTTGTTGGTTTTGGTTTGACAGTCCGGTTCGTCTGATCCGCCTAAAAACCTAAATCTCGGTTCGAGTGAGGTAAATGAACTCTGCTTATGTGAACGCGGAGCTCTAAAAGCAGCAAGCAGACTGTAGCGCAGGGTATTTCTGGTAAATAGAACCAAAACAGACTTGTGACTCTGGCGCGAGAGGGAGAAATGGCTCTTAGTCTTTCACAAAAGAGAAATCCTGCAACCGCTAATGTCTCACACCGCTTCTCTTAAGGAGGAAGTTGTGTGTCGTGTTTAGAGGCTCCTGTGTCGCTGCTTTCAGAAGTAAAATGTGAAGAAAAAAACAACATCTAGTGGACCTCTAACCCTATATCGGTATAGTTTAGGTTCCCAATATGGCAAGGTTTTTATTTTCTTAAAGTACGTAGGAAAATGTATGCGCAAAAACATTCCAGGTCACGAACAACTGGTTTCTTTCTTAATGGTGTTAGCTCCCCATAGCTCCCTGTTTGGTTTCCATGTTTGACTCTGGTCCACATGCAAATCCAGCCTCTGGCTCATGGTGACGTTAGATTTTAACCACTAAAATCTGACATCACTCAATTTCTGTTCTTAAAAAGGAAATTGTGTTTCGTGTCGTCTTCTGGGGTTTCTTTGTTGTTTCCTTCAGTGGTTCTTAGTGCAAAGCAGTAAATCCATCCGCTCCATTCATTGTCCTTGCCACTGATTGGCTGAACCTGCAAGAGCAAAAGGTAAGAAAGGCAGATGTTAGCATCTGTGGTAGTGCTAAAATGATTATTAAAGTATATAAAGGTATGCCGTATGTTTAGACGAGTGGTGGAAAAGTTTTAATGGAGTTAATTTCAGGGACAGTCATATTTGCGTTTGGGACATCTGTGCTGCTAAACACGTTTAGCATTGAGATGCTACTTTAGGCTTTTCTTCGCCGATAGGCTAACTCCTCTTAGTACAACTTTAATACACTAATGGTCTCTTCCAGTGTCCCATCAGATCATTTTTGCCGTCAAAATAAACCCCCAGGGGATCAGAGAAACATCTTTGTCGTCCATCCCTGTTTGCGAATGGTGCTGTCAAATTTACCGGCGTACCAAAAACGTGTGAGTATAGAGGTTCCGGCCGGAAAGCCGGTATGTAAACTTTGAATGCATTAAAGTTTACTTTAATGCGTAAACTTAATGCATAATGTAACTAATTAATTAGCTAATTAATTAGTTACATTAATTAGTTAATGTAACCAATTAACACTAACTTGCTAGAATAGGTAGCCATAAGCCAGCAGCGTCTTAAGTATCTTTTCATTCATGCTATTCCATTGGCTGACCAGTTGATTTCCTGGCCTACACTAAACAGTAGAACAAATATCTTCACGGCAAACATGAAAAAATTATTATTATTTTTTTTTACCACAAACATCTTCAGGTCCATTTTGCTGAAACTTGCAGATTTCTATATATTTCGCTGCCACAGGCTTTTTCTCTGAATGAATCCTTACATAAGTTGGTGTCGTTGAGGAATATGGTAAACAGAAACGTACTTCCAAATCCAAAGTGCTTTTTTTTTTTTAATTTTTTTTTTACATGACTTGTGTGTTATTTCATTTCAACATGATTCAGGAGTTCTTGGCCTCTGCGCAGATATGACTCCTTAAAATTAATCACTTCACTAGAAGCTCGGACTCCACCCGACTCCAGTTGCCAGCACAACCAGAGCCACGCATGCCGGCGCACCAACAGCACCACTGCCGCCACCATTTCCTCTCCGGAAATGAACTCGGACTCCGATTGGCTTCAGTTGCAGTCTGGCTGGTGATAAGGGAAAAATCTGATTGGCACAGAAGCGACAGGCCTTAGCCAAAGAGGGGGGCTGCGACGCTCAAAATACAAAACAGTGCGCAAAACATCTTTGGCGCGCCGCCACGCATTCCGGGTCGTCCGGATTCTGATAAAGCCACCAGCTCAGGTGGCTTAAAGCAGCAGATTTATTTCATGAGAGCGACTTGGCCGGCGGACAGAGGCAAACATGCTCGGGGAGAGCAGAGCGTGACTAGTGTGCAGAATGCTGACTCATTTTCCTCTGAGGGGAACACAAACGTCCAATGTAAGAAGCTCTGAACTGGAAAGGAGGAATAAAATATCGTCGTGGTTAATATCTTATTTATAACTTCACTTTGACAACTTTTCAAAGGAATATATATGTATATATAAGGCTTACACAGTAGTAATGCTTAGATCACTTAATCGGCTAAACATTGTTGCCATGACAGTCAACAGTGTTGATGTGTCCGTCTGTTTGGCTTGTCTGGAGGAAATGCAGCAACTTTTAGAAAAAATAAATACATTTTTTTAAAAAGTTAAAAATACATACTAAATGGATGAAGTGAAAAAGTTTGGCAGCAGTGTGAATTTTTTGAGTTCAGTTGTTTTAATGGGAGTTTTATGTAATAAAGCGGTTTTCATTTGTATTTTAAGACAAAGTAGTGAATAACAGTTCAGGTGTTTGTCTCTGCCATGTTTGCACATTTAGAGTGTGTTCACACCAGCTCTGTTTAGTCCACTTTAACCGAACTCTAGTTTGTTTGCGTAGGTGAACTGGTCCTGAGCCTCAGTTCAGGTCGAAGTGAACTCTGGTTCGGTTCGGATGGGTATGCGAACGCCAAGCAGACCGGAGACCACTCCCAAAGCAGGAAGTGGACTGAAGAGCGGGGGATTGTGGGTAAATACAACCATAACAAACGCACAAGTCTAGATATGGCTCATGAACTTTTACCAAGTTCATGTAGGTTTCCTTCTTAAGAGGAAACCTACGTTTCTTAAGAAGGAAGTTACGCTCGCGTCTTTGCCCATTTTTCTCAGTGGTTTGTTGTGCAGACAAAAAAATAAAAAAATCACAAGTGGACCTCTAACCCTGCATCACAAGCTGCAATTCTATTAACATTAAACTTGCACAATTTGACATTTCAAAAATAAATTTGCTTAGAGGAACCAAAACGTTTTGGTAGATAGAGTGACGTGGTTTTTCGAAAATAGTGTGTTTTGCAAAATTGCTATGAAACAACAAAGTTTGGCGCACGTTTGTCATGCAAACGCAGCCACTGTAGGTTAGGCTTCCAAACCTGAACTGTGTTTTTTGGGCCTAACTTACCATATTTAATGTAAATACTGAATAATAGTCCTTGAATTTTTTTTTCTATTTATTTACACTTCTGCTGAATATGGAGAATATTATTTTTAAACTGATCAAGGGAGACATTTTACCCCATTAGAATCCTATACAGGCATTTTATGCATTAAGAAAAATAATAGAAAGAGATTAAAACCTGTTAATGTTGGCTGTCTGAACGAGTCAAAGTGGGTTTTCTTGTCTTTATATTGACCCGTTTCAGATTACATTCAAATCCCAACACACTGACGTGTGTGGCTGCGCCATAAAGAAGTTCATAGAGTGAGTACGAGTGTTTCTGCCAAGTTCTTCACAAAGGTAGATCTCAAAAGGTAATCCTTTAACGGCAAATGCACCAACAAAAAAACCCCTTCCAGCTCGTGTGCAACTGCTTCCTTGCTTTAGGGTGTAAGCCGACCGTGGCTCCCCGTTTCGTTTCCATCGTTGCCACGAGGCTTCGCAGCAAAAACTCAGCGCCGCTCTTCAGAGAAATGTCTCTCTTGCTAAAACTGCTGACTCTCCCGGGTCAGAGGTGTAGCCTTACACTCTGGCTGTCAGACACGCGGCTCAGACAATAACGACGTGACGCAGCGTGGATGGAGGAACAGAAGGAGAACGTGGGGTGGAGGGATACCGTCTGAGTGTGAAAAGACAGAGAACGGGAGAAAAGGGAAAGTCGGAATAAGACAATAAGCATGACAGGTGGAAACCAAGAAATAATAGAAATATAAGCGACAATAGTTTTTGGCGTTTTTTTGTATCCAAAGGCAAGGTGAAATATTACAATCGGTGTGTTCCTCTTATTCGTTTTTGCACATATGGAGGTGATTTCTTGCAGTGGTTCAGGCTTTACGAAATGACAGCCAGATGCGTTGACTTAAGAGTTATGTTTTGTTGGCTGAATATGACTCCCGGCTACAAGATGTTGTGGCTTACAAGGTATGCCCCGACAAACACGCCGGCGTCTGAACCCTTCGCACAGAGCTCCGCGCCCCCTGTCGCCGTCCCGCCACGCCACGCCGCCCCCCTCCACTCCCCCGCGCTTGTTATTAGTCTTTTTGGTTGCCGATTGTCAATCACCGGCCGGTGACTTTTAAGAGGCGAGCTGGAACGGCTCCGGTGGAAACTCCAGAGATTGACGTTGACTCGGGGCGAGCAGGCGAAGCGAAGTGGCCCGAAGACGGAGTGCGACGCTGGATGGAGGCAGAGGAAAAGGGCTGAAGAGCTGAAAGACCCTTGCTGATCGTTTTAGAAGAAGAAAAAGTCAACGTTCCGAAAATAAACCACAAAAATTATTGCAACCCCTGGGAAACTTGTTAAAAGCTCATAAAACTAAAGTCTGCTATAATACATGAGGCTGTAATGGAGATCCAGTTCGCTGGGTTTCTTCTCCCACCCCCCTTTCCCTTTAGCAGAGTGGTGTTCTTAATTTCTTATTTTCTTACCAAAAAAATGGAAGCAAAAGTGTCAGAGTCCAAGAAGAACATCTCCTAGACCCGTATTCGATTAAGATGTAAGGTGGTGACTTAGAAAATAGTGACAAGAAGTGATACATTTTGCTTCGATAGACAAGAAAGGACATTAGATCATGAAAAAGTAAAAAAAAATTTATTCAGATTTGTAACTAAAACGTAGTAGAGTAGACTATGTTCTATCAATTATGATTATCACCATTGGCAAGAAAATAAGTAGAAGCACTTATCACAGATAACAGTGTTGTTTTATTGTGATAATTGGTTTTGTTGTACTACTTGTTAAAAGGGGCGGTATTAAGTGTTTCCTCGTCACATAGTATCACCTCATAGCATCATCAAGTCACTATGTTTTTGTCATTTTGAATAAAAATGCAAATGATATGCAAAATATAACTCAAAAATGACTTGAAAGAACATTGACTTTGTAATTAAACACCTTGAAATTGGGGCTCTGTCTTTAAACACTCCTGCTCTTTCTGAAACGCCGCCTGCAGGAAGTCATCACAACATGGCCCCTCTATTAACCCTAAAACGACATTTTTACCAGAATTAGAAGCCCCTCGCCTTCCCCTCCCCCCACTCAGATCCTTCAGACTAGCCAGCAGCAATTAGCAAACACCTGGTGGAACTGCGCATCAGCTGAACTCAGAGGAACGCTGGTAAAAAATGATGATAAAGGGTTAATGGAGGAGGAAGGTGACGACTTCCTGAAGGAGGAGTTTCAGAAAGAACAGGAGTTTCTTAAACAGACAGAGGCTCAATATCAAGGTGTTTAATTATCAAATCAATTTAAGCATTTTCATTTTTGATCTGTATGGCATTTTTAAATTTAAAAAAAGAAAGTAACATAATTACTTGATTGTGCTATCATCTGTACTTTTACCACGTTTTCTTGCTGATGATGGACGGGACATACAGTACGTAACACTGCCCCTTTAAGGTATCTCATATTCTTAAGAGTTGCTGAATACTTTAGGCAAACCTTCCTTTTTAAAACTTGCTCCAAAAAGAAAAAAAAAAAAAATGAAATAATGCAAAACAAAACCACGCATTCTGCTCCGCGTCAATCTTCCACATAAAACCGAATGAAATGGATTTGGTAGAAGGCAGAGTACACGCTGCATCAATCACAACTCCCGCCCACCTTCTCCCCCAAACACGCAAGCCACACACATTGGCCGATGTAGGGACAAATTGGAGCTGAGCATGGTCTGAGTCAGAGCGGTCCGAGGCGACTTGGCTACCAGGCCTGCTCTGCGTTCAGCCTAAACGCTTCTGATAGGCCTCGCTTGAAAAACGACATGGTGTTGAAGCGGTGGAAATCGAGAGCCGCTGGCACGGCGTGTTGTTTTAAGTAGTGGGCAGAAAAAGTAAAAAAAAAAAAAAAAAAAAAAAAAAAAGGACAAGTTGAGGGGGCGGGGACAGCGTCCACAGGCAGAGGACAGAGAAAGATGAGAGCCAAGAAACTGATAAAAGTATTACACATTCCATCCATCTATCAGAAATGTAACCTAATCTTGTTTTTACTTTATATATTTGGACAAAAAAAAAATCTATGTAGAAATTAGCTTTTTCTCCTGAGTTGATGAATTTGTTATGTTTCAGTTCGACTGAACACACGTCAAAAGAGATGTGAAGTTTCACAGCTGAATTAAAAGCAAAAATTAAATAAAATAAAAAAAAGTCAAGCATACGCGCTCCGCCTCCAGCTCGGTTTCTCGCCGACACCGTGGCGATGAGAGCTGTGATTGATCAGCTTTTCCAGCAGGAAATGAGAGGGCATCTCTCAGAGGGCCTGTTTAAACAGCCAGTTATACGGTTACTGAGTTGTTCCAGGACAGCCTGTCACGTGAGGCGGCCGAGGCGCCCCGCGCGCTCCGGCCGACGTGAGTCAACGCTTCCCTCCCGGGGTCGGACGTCTCCGAGGCGCTGCTCCCTCCGTCCCTCCCTCCCTCACGCATCTCAGAGAGGCGCTCCGCGTTTTCATTATTGTCGACTGTGCATGTTTGCAGTTTATACCTGACGTTCCTCATAAGAAACTGGCTCTTTGGAGTCAAGATTTAATCACGTATTCAGTGTCCAGTTGAATGTATATTTACTTTTCAGTTGCATGATTTTATGTTTGACGTTTGACGTCGTGAATCTGCTCGGAGCGTCCGGGTCCGTTCCACGTCGCTTTTCCAACCACGTCCAATTGTACATTTGATTCGACTTGCAGAAATCTGATTTCATGCTATTATTTGCAGTTGGAGCTTTTCAAGGTTAAAGTGGATAGAAAGCATGGTTGGTAATCTGAACTGAACAATTTCTTGAGCGCAGTCGGTGAAAGTTCTAACGGGGCTGCTGTTAAGGTTCGTATTCAGACGCACAAAACGCCAGCTGTGATTTCGGTTTCGGCCAAAATGGAAAGTGCTTCACCACCCTACAAAAAGTCTTCAATTTTGTTGTGACCTCAGAATTGTGTGTATTGTATTAGAGTTTTGTGTGATAGGTCACACAATATGTAATTGCAATATAGTATTGAAAGTACATATGTACAGTTTTCATGTATTTTTATTCACAAAACTCACACTATTTAGTATTTGTTTTTATTTTAGCCCATTTATTGTGATTCCAAAAAATCTTGTGCAGTCAACTGCCTTTCTCATTTAACAGAGAGGAGGCTCATGGTAACATTGAAGGAGCTGCAGAAGTCCACCGCTCAGGTGGAAAAGTCTAGCGAGGAGCACAACTAAATTGTACAATCGCTAAATCTTGCTTCTGTGGAAAAGGAGCGAAGAGAAATCTGGACGTGGTCCTGTTTGCAGCTTTGCTGTGTGCCGCATAAAGGACAGAGAAAAACAAATTTACCATAAAAAGTAACTGCAGATGTTCAGCTAATTTCATCAAGCCTCTGGCGGAGACCAAATGGATAGCTGCACTACCTAAAGCTACAGTGAATGGTCAAAATACTGCCAACATATTGTCTAAAAATGCTCATAGCTGTCGACTTCAACACAAAACACCAAATTTATCTTAACATACATCAATACACAGAGTGAAAACTGTCTGGTCTTCATTAGAAGCCAATGAATGAAGGAAAATTAATAGTCAAATACATTTAAGTTTGTGGTCCGGACTTGAAAAACTGAGAAGGTTCACGATGTGTCAGTCCTCTTGGTGGACACGCGCCCAGCAAGGGACAGCATATCCTCGCCCAAAGCAGTGTCAGTTGAAATCTAAGGCCAGCCTTCATGTTGGGAATGGCAACAAGGCATGGCAGTCTGACCTGAGCGTCTGCTTTACCTCCTCATGATAAATGGGCTTTAAACGGAGAAAACATATTTGCAGCCAGTTAGTGTCTCGCACAAATTCATCCAGCAAACTCTGGTGGGAGAAAACAGCCGTTTGTGTCCAAAGTTTGCCCATTTAGCCTTGGCAGAGTGAGCAAACTCTTGCTCTTGTGCAGCACATTTCCTGTCAGGGTGTGCTGCAGCTGCTGGAAAGCACTGATGTTGTCCTCATCGGCCCACGGCGCATGGTCACAGCTAATCTGAAGATGTCCAATATTGCTAGCATTGATCCCGTACCAGTGCTTATATTAGTATCCATAGTGTTGAGGTTTAGATCCAAGCGCTCAGCCCTGCCGTCCAGAACATCCGGAAAGTATTCACAACACTTACATTCTTCTATATTTTAAGTTACATCCTTGTTCTAAATGGTTTTAAATTAATCTCCTTCCTTAAAATTCTACACCAGTGTGCCATCCTTAAAGTTTTAATGTCATGTCCCTATGAAGGTCTTAAAACGTCTTAAATTCATTGGGGTGAATTTTACCTTAAGTACTTTAATAATAGGTCTTAAATTTTGTCATGGCAGTACCATTTTTTATCATTATATTCTATGCATTTTTTTTTTTCTTGAGGAATTTTTCGGTCAGGTAAAACTTTGAGTCACGTGCAGACATCTTTATTGGGTTCAGCAGTTGAGGCTATCGCTAACTAGCTGCTAATATACCCAGAACCATCAACGGAACAAAACTCAGAAACCAAACTGAGTTTGGAACTCGTTTTAGTTCATTTTTGCCCTGTTTTTGAGAAGACAAGCTGTCATTCTTGCCAATCAAAACACAGTTCTAAGCGGGGTGGAGCCACTGAGAGTGAGAGCTGAGCAGCGAAAGGGAAAAAAAAGCAGAAGTCACCTCACAAACTCTGGAATCAGACGTTTAGTAGTACAATGATCAAGGGCCAGTGTGACGTTATCTAAGAATTTTGTCTCAACAAAGATATTATGGAGAAGATGGAACCAAAAACAGAACAGGGAAATATAAAACGTTCTTTTGTACATTTCTATTGCAATAGAAGTCTTAAATTTAATTGACAGTGTTCTTTAAAAAACAAAGGCCTTTAAAAGTCTTAAACCTGAGTTGGTTGAACACGGAGAAGCCCTGCACACAAAAAATACCCCATTATAACAAAGCGGGACGAAAAGTTTTTAAGTTTTTCTGAAATTTATCAAGAATAGAACATCCCCTTGCCCCTCCCAAAAAAAAAAGCAACAACAAAAACAAAAAAAAAAGAACAACAAAAAAAAAAAACATTTATGTAAGCAAATAAAATAAAATGAAATTTAAAAAAATTGAAACGTTGTGCATACTTTCCGGATGCACTGTGACATTTTGACAGTTAAAATTCTTAAGAAAAAAAGACTCCTTGATAAAAGAATGAGAAGGAAAAAATTGCAGTAAAACTAAGCGCTTCCTCTTAATGCGAACCAGACCGAAAGCTTCAGCTCCAGTCTGTGCGAGGTTGATTCCACCTCTGAGGCACGGCCGCCGCAGCACAGGATGCAGGGGAAATAAAACCCTCAGTATTAGCCTACTCAACGCTGCATATTAATCAGCATTTAATAAAAGGAAAATAAATCGCCCTCCACTCCAAATATTATGAGTGACGCTAGCCTTGTTTTGATTTTACCGCTTTTTTTTTATGCAAGGATCTAAAATAACTCTAGTGAAAAAAGAAAAAAAAACGAAGGAAGGATGGAGCAGAGGAGGGGACGGTGAATACATATATTTATATGAAACTGAGTGGTTACTGTATGTGCACAAACACTGAAAATCTGAAATGAAACAAACAGGAGGAGTTAATTACACCGGTTTCCTAATTATTGAGATCTTTCCTGTGCAGATGGCTTAATTTCCTCGTGTGTGATTAAAACCAAAATGGAAATCACCTCCGATTACGACAACACGGGCCTTTAGAATACGAGCGAGGGTTTGACAGGGACATAAATCAAAGCTGCTATCCGCAGTTATATCTGTTTATTATTTCTGTTTTTTTCTGTCTTTTTTTTAGGTAAATTGCTTGCAACCACCATTTATGCTCATATTAAGCCCATGCGCAAGCGGAGCTGCCAACCAAATACACAATGACACATTATATGGTAGCAGTGGAACTGAGTTTCACGTCTTAAAGGTACAGTACAGTGAAAACGCTGCCTGCCTCCGACTTTTATAGCAAAGTAGCTGGAAGTGATCTGAGATGAAAAGCGGAAATAAGATTTTGATGTCGGGGAGAAAAATGGCCGCGCTGCACAGCTACAAACGAATGAGAAAAGCGATGTGAGGATAAAATGATGGCTGGATGAGGACAAAAGATGGAAAACTTTTATTTATAAAGTTGTGAACGCCTCAAAAGAAAAGTAGAGAAAAAAAAAAGTTATGGTTTGTGTAAGTGCACAATTGAAATCGTTTGCAGGAAGTGGACGACAGTGTAGGGCATTCTGGGTAAATAGAACCAAAACAAATTTTAGCAAACTAACGCTAGCGGCAGAAAGGGGTCCTAATCTTTTACGACTGACGGAATCTGACACTACTCCTTTTTTTAAAGGAGGAAGTTGCGCTACCGTCTTCTTCAGAGGTTTTCACGTCGTTTTCTTCAGTGGTTGTTGGAGCAGCGCCCCCACAGGTGAGGAGAGGAACAGGTTTCTCAGAAGGTTTGATTGTTTTGACTCAGCGCGGAGTGAAAGCGAACCGCAGCAGCTGAAATTGTGACAAAATGTTGGAAGTTTGGTCCCCAATCGAACCGACACCCTTTGATACCTAGAATGATGACGAGAAATTAAGAGGATTTTAGAAATGCTGTTGAAGATAAACGTTATTATTGTGCTCAATTTTAATTGATTGTATGCACAACAACAACAAAAATTATTAGCCAGCTCTTGTAAAGCTTCCACACACGGATGGATGTTTAAAGACTATTTTTGTTAATTATGATAATTATCTATTTATAGCTAAAAAAAAAAACTAAAAAAAAAACATGACATTGCAAGTTAGAATATTAAATCAGGCCGATTAAAAAAAAAAGTATTATTTAAAACAGAAATGTGAGTTTGATGAAAAGTGAGCTTAATGCCACACTTAAAGGTGGTTATTTTCAAAACATACTTTTAATCTGACAAATGGGCCTCTTCTTACAGCATGTTATAATTTATTGAATATAAATCAACATAGTGTCGATGTCAGTATGCAGTAAGTTAGCAGAAAAGTGAATAAAACCTCAGAGAAGGGAAAGACTAACAGTGAGTCAGACCTCAGGTTTTAGCTGATTCAGAAAAAGATTCAGAAAATCTAACCAACCACCTTGAAAAAACATCGGTAAAGTACTTACTAACAGCACGGACAAGTTTAATAAAGGAAAACAGGGTTTTGTGTTCAGCGGACAAAACGAGGCCTGCGGGGAGCAAGCCAAATCCTCTTACACATGGAAAAATGATGTATTATTTTTATAGAAGTTACACAAATAATGGCTGAATCTCTTCATGCTGATGGCTGCTGCCACTGCTGGGAAAATATATGATAAAACTTATTACCTGTAAATTTAAAGTTGTTTTTTTCCTTTTTTCTTTTAATTTATACCTCTTTAAGGTTAAAGTCAGCTACGATAATAACACCAGTATGATGTGAGCCCATTACAAATTCTGCTTTTTATAGTGATGTTACACACGAAAGAGTAGATGAGGATAGATAAAGAATCTGGCCTTGACATGTTGGTATGTTTGGGGGGACCAAATGAAAATCTGCTTTGGGACCCAAAAAGGTTTGGACCAGCCCTGTATACACTTCTTTATTGGAAATGAAACAATAAATCTGGTGAGCTGGTTATGATTTCAGGCTATTTAACTGTTAAGAGTGACATTTCTGGGGGGTTTTCGCGAAAAACCTTTAAATTTAGACATTTGGCCTCTCAGGAAAAGCTGCCAACGGTAACTCCTGAGCTGGATCTTCGTAAGAACTAGTCTGTGACTGGAAAAAAACAACCCGATTAATTTATAGATATAAAATAAAAAAAAAAAAAACTGATACAGGGAAAACTACATTTTTGTACTACCTCTGCATGCTGCTAGAACGCAGTGCCCGGCTGAAAGGCTACGGTTACGGCTCGTCTCGTTAACCCCCGGTGCCAAAACTAGGTGCAAAGTGTCTACGCAGCATTACGGCTCAGCCCAAAAATACTACGCAGACACACTTCTCTTTATACTGTATCTGGGAGTGTGAACAAGTCCGGCGCACACACTCGCTCAGATGCCACACCGAACACATGCTGACACACTGCAGTCCTTTTTACCTGCAGGCTCAGCTCTCGCCCCCCGAGCCAGCTCTCGGGTTACCTGTTTTCCTTCCAGTGAGTGTAAAGTGTATTCATATGCTCCTAAGAGGGCCGAGATTGGAAGGAGGCTGTTTTCCCAGTGATAAAAATCACTTGGCACCTAGCGAGGAGTCGGTATCTCGGCGCTGCGCGTCGCGGCGCGCAGTGGAAGGGCACCGTGTCCGAGTCAGCGGAGCGCCCGCTCTGGCACGGGTTCAGTGTACACAGGCAGGAGAGGAGGACAAGCCGCACATGGGTCTGAAGCAACATCAGGGCCCAGCTACTTAACCGCCGGGTTAATAGGTTTCATAACTTTATTTTTAAAAGGAGAAAAAGGGAAACACAGGAAATAAATAGAAAAATCGCCTCAAGGAAAGTTCTTACGGCTGTTTCGGAGTACAGTAGCAGCTACTGTTCATTCGACGTTCAATTCAATAATGTTAATGTGACTGTATCGATGTAGTATTTAATAAGTAATTTCTGAGCAATTTGCAAGTGTTATCTAATTTTCTATAGGTGTAACAATACACCCAACTCATGAGGGTGTCTGCGTTGTATCATCTTGTGTTCACAAGAATGATACAAGTAGAGATTTCAGCTGGGATTTTATCCAAAATAATATCCAGTATCCCATCGGATTGTTTTTCAAAGCAAAGCTTCATCCCCAGCGGACCAAGGGAAGCGGTTTGGTCGTCCGTTGCTGCCGTGTGCCACTGTTGCTTGTGCGTCAGTTTTACCGGCGTACCAGGAACACATCGTCGCAAACGTTCAGGCCTGAGACTTTGGTATGTAAAAAAGAAAAAAAAAAGGAAGCTTTTCATTCAAATTTTAACCTCTACATGTTAAAATCTCTTACTAATTTTAAAAAGTGACAAATGAATTAATCCAAATGAATGTGTTAAAGTAATAGCCTTAAATAAAACCTTCAAAAAATAAGGAGTAAGCAAACCTCTGAGTCAATCGCCTTTTCTGAGACGATTGACTCATGACAGTCTGCAGCCTTTACATCCTGTTTATTACAGCCATGCATGGAATCAACATTTGATGAAATTATGCCTTGCATCGCCCGGTTGATTTACTCCGAAACACTTGATGGAAACACCCCTAACTTTTTTTTTTTACGACATTTTAAATGTTCGCTCAAAATTCACATAAGTATGTTCAATCCATCCATCTTCTAACAGCCTTGTCCCCAGCGGGGTCGTCAGGGGTGCTGGTGTCTATCTCCAGCTAACGTTCAGGGCGAGAGGCGGGGGCCACGCCGGACAGGTCACCAGTGGGTCGCAGGGCAACACGGAGACGGATGGCACAAACAATTTCTTGATTAGAAAGAGTTGCAGAGAGTCTCATGAAGGCAACACCTCTACCAGGCCTAGCTTGAATGCAGCAAACATGCTAGCTGCAAAGGTTAAACTACACAATAGTTGAGACAACATATTCTCTGATTGATCGATCAGTTCTTAAATGATGTGTATAACTTCATTTGTACTTATTTTCCATCTGGCTATGACAGCTTAAACCTGAAATGTACTTGAAAACATTAATTTCACTACTACGACTGTGGCTACAACATCACTAAAAAGTTATTTTCTTTGACCTCAATACGTTCAAAGAGCTGCTCCTCGTGTCCCACAAAGATCGTCTGTGCCAATAACCTCTGCATGTCCCCACCGCTATCATACAGGAAGTTATCTAAGCTTCCTATAAGCCTATATTACCCAGAGAGACGTCAACGGGTGTTAGCTCGTGTTTTTCCTGTGCATTAACACTGTGTACCAATGAATTTATTAAAAGCGCCAGTTCCAAGCAAACATCACGAAATGCCAAAATAAAGGTCTTTGATATGAAGCGGTGCTGATATATGTTTGGCTGACGAGGTCAGTAATTCCTCGGAATTGGCATGTTGGCTAACTGCACCGCCGCCGCCGTTCCTGGAAACAGACGTTCCCCTTCGTCGCCTCGGTCAGCTGATGCCCGGCTCTTTCCTGCTCTGCTTGCAGAAGCTTAGGCCTCGGCTTCCTTATTGAGGCTCCCGAAGTTGACTTGCAGGACAAATATAGGGAGCAACACAATGTCAAGTCTGGGCTAATCATGAGGGATTAGCTGCAATAAAGCAACACTTTCACCCTCGCACACTGAATCAATGTGTAATGTGTCTTAATGGTGGAGGTAAACTGAATACTTAGTTTCAGCACACATGGGTCTCCATATCATCATTGAAAGCCACCTACATTGCTACTCGCGCTGCCAAACCACATGGCTGAATGAGCCTATGAGACACACAGAGTGTGTACTGTATGTACGGCCTTCTGGTCTTCCACCGCTCACTCACCACAGTGGGCTGGGACTTGACAAGGGGGTCCCAAGGATAGGGAAGGCAGTGTTACCTTCAGTCTCAGCCCACTGGGCTATGGTGGATTTAGGTATTATTCTATCAGGGTTAAATTTACATCTGAGTCTTTGTCACTCCCTCTCTGCGATTCTGTTGCATTCTTCCTGAAAGCAAGACCTCTGATTTTAACCTCTTTGCCCCCCCGAGTGGCAATATTTCAATCCTCAGATGTCCTCGCAGTATCGGTTCCTTCCTGATGCGAGCTGACACTTTCCACCCGCCCCACCGCGCTGTCCCGTCCTGATGAGAAAGACGTCAGCGGACATTCCTTCATTCCTAGGTTCTGGATCCTGCTTTAATAACAACCCCAGAGAGAGAAACGCGATCCTTCTCAGTGTGTCTCTGGCTCTGTTTTGCCAAGTCTCATCCGTTTGTCTACGGCTTTGTTTTCTCACCCACAGCAGTCGTTCTCAAGCTTTTGCAATCATCTCCAGGTACCAGTCTGGAGATGATTGCGGGAGCTTTGACACAGTAGTCATTGCTCAGTTGTTGGCCTGGCCTGTTCTTTGTCGACATCCACATGCACCCATCCTCTTCAACATCCCATCATTTTCCAAAGTCATCCAGCCTCTATCCAGCACCCAGGCCAAGCTCTGGCCATGACTTTCCGAAGGCAGCCCGTTGGACTCTGTTGCGACTGCACCTCGAGGCAGGGGTCAACAAAGGTAAAGAGGAAGTAACCGGAGATTTTTAATTATGGGCTTCAGTGGTGCGATGAGCAGCTCAGCTAGTGGCTCCGAGTCAGAGAAGACGGGGGGGGGGGAAAAAACAGAGTTTAGCAAAGATCTTGAGTTTCAAAGGGCACTCTTTAAATTGCCACCTGGCAATGGTTTGGTATGAAAGAAGTGGCCATCTTTTCCAGCTAAATCACAAATTGAGGTAGCTTAAGAAAAGAATATGACATTCTCTGTAATTAATACCCTGTGGATTCACCCTATTTGCTTAGATTATAAGTAGAGTCAATGGCTCAGAGTCTAATTGGCAGAGAGTAGATGGTAAATTAGACATGGCAAGCAAGTCTGTTCCTAAATCGAGTCATGTGCTGTGCGGGAAAAAAAAAAGACTCCAAGCTTTTATAGGTCGACTTGTTTTTTTCTCTCTGTTGAGTAGTTTTTAATTTATTTTAGATGGCTAAAAGGCCCAATTTTCAGAACTCCACTCGTCCTCAGCGTGGAAAGCAGATATTCCTAAATGACATTAAAGGATCCTACATACTCGGGACGTATTGTGCGTATTCTCGTGATAAATTTCTTAATTTCCCACAATCCGAATGACTACGAGCAAGTTTGATCAGCTCGTTGGGCGCCTAGTAACAATTCTTTTCTACATCCCGACTGTTTATGCCGACTCCCAACCTTCTCAGCTCAACGTCATATGCGAAACAATTTGATGTGAACGTGGTTTTCCGCCGCAGTTCATGCAGCAAACACCGAGGAAGCGGAGAAAAGAAAAGTACCTTTGTGTGGATGTGGATGTGCCCAGTAGCGTTTGCCTCGAGTACGCACGAACCTCTGAGGCGCGAAGTACACAACGCGACGTCTGCTTCGATGTGTGGAACGCCTGGATTGTGCCCGTTGGAAAAAAAAGACATACACAACAGTCACTGCGCTCTCACCTTGAAGGGAAAGTGTTGAAGCTTTTTTTTCGCCATATAATTTTAAAAGCTTGCCTCCTGCAAAAGGTAGTTCGGACTTCCCTGCAGCCCTGAGTGGATTGCTGTTGTGTTGTGGCAGGATGTGGCAGAATGGTGCAATAGTGTGAAAAACCCCAGTTGATCAGTTTATGTCTCTTAAAAAGGTAACCACCATTCTTCAACACCTTCTTGTACATCACTGAATTTTGGATTTTGAGGACGGGATTAATGAAAAACATCAACATTTTCAGCTTTGAATTTTCTTAAATTTTGTAATATAAAACTTTCAAATCTAACATGTTAATGGATTAAGGAGTCAGGTGCAGTTGATAAGATTGTTTTTCTCCTTTTTCCTTGTGCTTGAATGACGACGCCTCAAACTCTTTTTGCTCCGTTTTACGATCTTTTTTGCACATGGAAAACCTACTATTACAGTGTTAAAAGCTTGAGAGGCTATGAAGTAAGATATTTTGATGGCAGGAAATCAGACCGAGCAATTAATTACGGCAACCTGTAATGTGGTCTCGGGGACTGCTGAGACGAGACGGGTCAAAACTGGGTGGGAGGAAATCTGGATTATCATTGAGGCAAGACGGATTGGATTTGGCTCCTGTCCAGCTGAGGATCAGACATTTTGAGCTAGAATTTCCATAGTTACCATCTTATTTCCCCTCCTCTTCTTGCAACACAAAGTTGTAAGACAATCATTATCCTGTCATTTCCTTTCGGCGGGGTGGAGGGGTTGTCTCGCAAGTGATGTTCATGTCATGCACTAAGTAGGGAGCTCTTCAGAAGTCGTATGTAATTTTGAGCTTCAAATCAAACCTCACAGACCAGTTACTTGTTTTGAAACGGTAACAGGAGACTCCTGACAATAGACCCTCCCCTCTGTCCACGACTTCCATCTGAACCCTATTTGGCGCGGAGCTACAAGACATGGGCACAATCACAAGGAAATCTGCGAGACAAAAGCCTGCTCGGAAAAGCTTAGTTGGGAATTAAATGATCAGTGCGCTGCAGGACGACTTTGACAGCGAGGAAGCTCTGGAGGTGAAGAGTCCAGATGTAACTAATCAAGCCGGGACACGGCGCTTCGGCCGCTTTGGTTTAAATAAAGTACGTGCTCGAGAAACCAGACAAAAGGACCGCACATGCTCGCCGGCGATGTGGCTGATGTTTTAATCATTTGCAACAAAGTATTGCCTGCTTTAAATGGCAAAAAGGTATTGTTCTGCAAGGTAAAAGAAATTCAGATCACTATTTTGAGTTTCATAAATTTCGGATGGAATTCGAATTTTACAGCAAAGCACATTTATGGTTTAAAAATGGAAGGCCGAACATTTCAATTCTGAACCGTGGGGAGGTTAAACCAGGATGCGGGTTAATCAGGAGGAAGAGAGAAGCAGATGCTTACTGGTAGGACTCCCTGATCGAGCTGTCAGCAGTAAGAAAGGCCAGCGCCGGACATGCTGAAGCTTTAGCTTTAGTTTCCCCGTACCGCTCACCTGCTTTACATTTAAAGCCGCGTGTTTCTGTCGGGAGTGGTTAGCTCATCTGAGGTTTAGCGCTGATCCGCCTCTATCTGCAAGCAGCCTTACTGGATAAATCTATACTTTTTTTTTTTTTTTTTAATGCACTTCAGAAGGCAATTTAATCGAGGTAAGAAAGACGGCCACTTTAATCATAGAGCAACTTTGCCTCAGAGATACAGAGCAAACAAATCTGAGCTTGACCCCGTGGCATGTGTCCAAATCTGATTTTTAGAACTACTTGTGACAATTCAATCCCTTACATTTTCTCATACCCACCAAACGAAAAGAAATGACAAAATCGGACTAAAAGATCTATTTTGCAATGAGCACTCCAGTTTTCTATATCAGCGTTTCCCAACCCTGGTCCTCAAGGCCCACTGCCCTGCATGTTTTAGGTATTTCCTTGTTTCAGTCCAGCTGATTTCAATTGATGGCTGATTAACAGGCGTTTGTTGAACTGCAATCAGTTGAATCAGGCACATTAAAGCACGGAAACCTCCAAAACATGTAGGACAGTGTGCCTTGAGGACCGTGGGTCGGGAAACACAGTTCTACACAATATCGACTTTAATTTGATCAATTTTAATCATTTGGCCAATTTTAACCACTTGTAATGCTTTACAAATAACGTTGGAGCTGAAAAGCAGCTGAGGTATGGCACAGTTTCAGGATGGCAAATGAGAAGGAAGCTACTCACTTGTGTTAGCTTTATACAGGCTAACAACTAGCATGCTAGGCTTGTCACCCAGCGGATTGCTATTTTGTTTATTTTGTCTGTAAACATACTTTGTGATACTTCATTTTAAAGTTGCTGTATATTTCAATTTTTACTTTCTTACTCTTCTGCCCCTGCTGGCCATTAGCACGGATAGCTTGGCATTAGCCCTTTAGCCATTAGCCAAATTGTCAGCCTCAACCAGAAGCCAACTTCTGCGTTGTGTAATACAGACTTTATGCTAGGTGTCACACTGGATTACAGTAAACTCTGTCAAAAGAACATAAGTAAAAGCCTCTAATGTATGACGTTTACAGATATGGATAAAAGTTTTCTTTGAAGTGGAAAATACGAGTAGCAGGTGACAAGAAAAGGCATGCTAGTTCCCTGCCTATCCAAGGCTGATGCCTGCACATCCGAAGCTAATACTATTATTTGCACCACTTTGTAGTGCTGTGTGGACCCTCATTTTGATTTTTGTTTGAGTGCAAATGTGTCTCTTTTTCCCCTCTTCAAATGAAAAACCAAAATGATCAAGTGTTCAAATCAAACTTGCAAAAAGATCAAATTCCATACCTTTGCGGACGAAGAGCCTTGTTTGTTTTTTTTTATTTTGTGTGTGCGTGTACATGCGCGCGTGTGTGTGTGTGTGTGTGCAGAGTCTCGACTCCTGTGTTTGCTCTGGAAAGTCAGAAAGCCAACAAAAATAAGCGGCCCGGACCTTCGGCCGTGAATATTATGGTAAGTGCATTTGTGAACACTACGTCGCAAATATTTGCGTTGCAATTCTGATGGACTTTTCATGATGACCCGTGTCACTAGAGCCTGCTTGCACAGCTCAAAAATGACAAATTGTCATAAGTTGTTTGGTGTCCAGACAAGGGGGAAAAAAAAAAAAAAAAAATCACACTCTCCCCCCCCCAAAAAAAAAGGCACCAATGGCTTTATTTTCCACCAGCAGCTTGAACTTCGACTGCTTAGGCCATTAAACCTTCAGATGTCTCCCTTTCACCAAAAGTGTTCTCATAATCCGGATGGCTGCGGTCGAAGCAGGATGGAGCTCTGAGTGGAGCGTTCCAGCCAAAGTACCGAGATATCATCACCGTTTCATTAAACGAACATCTCCGTGTTTCCGAGCAGGAAGAGTCTAATGTTTTCTGACGTGCCAGGAACCGGGGGGAACGGCAGGAGGAAGAGGCCTTCGAACACACTTCAGAAACCTTTTAAATTATTTTTAGTTTACGGCTGCATTACACATTCAGTTACTTTTACATCCTAACGTGCTTTTACGCCGTTCTGGTTGGTGTAATGCGGGATAGCGTGAAAAAAACCGAAATAAAAAAAAAAAAACACGGATAAAGTTCCTCCCACCCCGCCGCCCCGTTCTTCTGCTTTGATTCATCTACGTCTCGAAGAATGCCACAACGGAGGTCAGCTTGGAGAAAACACACCTCAGCTGCTAAAACGTTCCAGATGGAGCCATTTGAGCAGACAGAAACGACGTTTCTTGCACAACCCAGTGAAGTTTTAAAATGCACTACTTTACAAAATCTCTGCAGGTTTTTTGCGACAAACAAGAAAGTGGGGAGGACGGAGCCCGTCGATGCTGCCGGAATCTGTAAGTCGGCGTCACAAAAACTCTCCAAACAAAATGTACATCAAGCAAACCTAAATTTCTCTAGTAAAAAGAAACCAAACATTCACATTGTAGTTAAAAGTTGGCCAAAGCTGATTTGGTTCTTTAACCAATATATGGTCTGTCTTTTATTATCTAAACAATAAAAATAAACAGAAAAAAATGTCCTTTTTTCAAATGTGGCCCAACATTGGGAAACTAATTTGTTTTCAAATGGTCATGTTGGATTGTATCGTTTTTTGTGTCATTGGAATGTGAAGGAAGCAGACATGGTCGATGACAGTTTTGTTGGTTCCGATTGGACGACTTCACCATTTATACACAAGCGGCACAAAAATAAACATTTCAGAGATAATAACACATAGGTAATGCATTGCTGACCATAGCATGCCAATGGAGTATATGTTCATTCACCATTTGTCCCTTAAATATATTCACAATTTATGAATTCCATCTTATTTCAGTTATTCGTAATGTTTTAGTTTAACATTGCTAGCTTTGCTTCACACGTTACTGAGGAATAGTTTGGGGTCGCACTCCGCTAGCTTACATCCAAGCATGGTTTTAAAGCTAATGCTACTGAACAAGTAGGTCATTTAAAAAATGTCTTCTATTAAAATGTGTATTTCTGCTAAATGACATCTGTTAATGTTTCTTTGTCTGTCGCTCCGTTCAGATCCCGCATCCAGAACAGGTGTGCGCAAGGGGCTGGCCCTGCACTTCCTGTTTAAATGGGTCCGTGATGTCATTGATGACATCACTGGGTTCAACCAAATGAAGGATTTTCTGGATAGCATGGTTTATTCTCTTGAGCGTAACGTTTTCAGTTCAGCTTTCCATTTCATTTTATTTTGTAGATGAATTTGTAAAATGTGCAGACTGATGATACGCACTGATAACTGTTGGAATATAAGACTGCAGTTACGGTTACGGCTGTAACAGATTTGGTGAGTTTGATACTAATATGTTAGCTTTTACTTTTAGACAATATTTAGCACTGTGTTATCCTGACCCTTAAAAGTTAAGATGCATATTTTCCAAGTAAAACATATTCAGTGGGTTCTTGTCGAAAAAAAAAAAAAAAAAAGAACTGCTAACAATTCTGTCCTCTTAACCCGCCTTGCCTTAAAGGGACAGTATGTATTTTCCAGTCATACAGGGCCATTTTATAACACAATCAAGAAACAATGTTGCCTTCAGTTGTTATTAAAAAAATGCTACACATATCAAATATGACTTAAAGAAAATCGACTTTGTAATTTAACTCCTTGAAATTGGGCCTCTGTCTCTTTAAGAAGCTCCTGCTCTTTCTGAAACTCCACCATCAGGACGTCATCACAACATGGCTCCACTATTAACCCTTGAACAACATTTTTACCAGGGTTGTACCGAGAAGTAGTTTGTATAATAGGATGCTCAGTTCCACCAGGTGTTTGCTAATTGCTGCTGGCTAGTCTGAAGGAGCTGAGAGGGAAATTAGGAGAGCGGAAGCTCAGAGGCTTGGAACCTCTCTCGAAAGGTCCAACCAGACGTTTTACACAGCTGGTTCCCATGGGAGATCAAAGATTGAAGGATTCCTCAAACATGCATGAATTTCTCAAGAACACACTCCAGTTATGTTTTTGATAAGGCAATAACATTAAAACACATCATGTAAAGCTAAAAAAAATATTTTTTTTGTAATGCCTTTAAAATATTTTGCCTGAACCCCTAAATGTAAATTATTTGACTTGCTAATAAAGGCAGAAACTTTTGGTTTGCGGGTTCATAAGACATGATGAAAACAAAAACACCCGTGTAAAGATTAGGCTCGCCTTTGCATTAAATCAAACAAGTCTTACCACATCATTCAAACTTCACGCCACTAATTTTAATGACTTGCAACTGTGAAGACAAAGAGGGACCCGAGCAGGAAATGGAGCGACCGTGCCCAACGTGGACAGAATTTGACACGAAAACAGTACGAGCCATCTGCCCCCAGCCCGCCTCCTTTCACAATTTAATAAAGCGTAAAAATGTGCTGCGTTATATTTGGACCTCCTGTGCCGCTCAGAGTAGTGTTTCGCTGCGTCAGAGCTTCTCTCTCTCTCCGTGTCCGCGGGAGCGGAGGGTGCTGCTCTCCGTCCAGGCTAAAGGAGGGAGTTTTCCAGTGGCACGAGCCACACGCTGACAACTGCTGCTTTCTTCCCCCCCCCCGCCGAAACCTGCCCCCTCACACACACTCGCACACACACGAGATGTACTGCGCCGCACTAAATCCAAACAACTGCTGAGCATTAAGGTGCGGATCTGTCATTAGTTAGCTTGGCCTAGCTGGATGAGACCGCTGTTATTGTTAAACGGAGGGCTGTTTGCACAAGCCATATCTTCGGAGGGAAACTGTACCACTCTGCGGCTTTTTCGCCACAGCCTGAGCGGATTGTGTTTCTGCTCTCCTTTCAAACTTCTCTTGTTCACGTGAGCACTTGATGCGCGAATTTTAATTAGCTTAGGAGATGGGTCCAGATTCACAAAGTGATGGGAATGAGGGAGGCACGGTGGGTATCTGTCAGCCGTGAGAGCACGGCATACAGCTGAAACAGAGCGACGAGAAAAAACATGCATCATGTAGAACGTCTAACTTAGTTCTTGAACTGCAGCAGTCCCAGGTCGACGCTCAGGAAGAGCGAAGCAGATGTCACGATCAGACAAAAGGGAAGCTGTTAGGACGACAGAGTTAGAACCAGGCTGAAAAAATAATACAATTATGGGAATAAAGCTATAATATCATAAAAAATAAAGTTATATGTGATTAAAGTACAAGAATAAAGTCATAATATATTAACAGAATAGGTTCGTATGAGAATAAGGTCGAAATATGAGAATGAAGACACGGTACGATGAGAATAAAGGCAAATCATGTCTTAATTGTCGTAATACTTTGACTTTATTCTTGTATATCAATACGACTTTATTATCATAGATATGTCTATTCGCAAATTATGACTTTGATCTCATTTTATTTTAACTTTATTCTTGTAATACTACGAGTTTTTTCTTATAAGTTTCTTTTTTATTTTTACCTGGTACGGCCCCAGCACTCCGTCGCACATCAGGTCCAAAAACCACAGAAAAAAATAAAAAGATAAAGCGAACGCGGAGTCAGTGCGACCCCGCCGGGACTGCGCTCAGGCTGAAAAAGCTCAGGCGGGCTCCCTGCGTCCCCTCGCAGGACTACAGGAAGGCTAAGAAATAATAAAAGAAAGTGGAAGGCATTCCTATGTGACGGATGGTGGACGGTGTGCTTCTCCCCTGGAAAGGTGCAGCGGTCTTTCCTAAGTGTTGTTTAAACATCACGGAGAACCGAATGACATTTAGTTGACGAACACCCAATGCTCAAGCCATCACATCAGAGTGGAAGAGACACAATGACTCAGCGCAGAGATTAATCACCGCAAACTTTCCAAGAACGGCACATCACACCTAGCTAACGACTGCAGCCGCCAACAGACCAATATGCCTCATTCATAGTTTCTCTACTTCTTTTGACACTGAAAATAAAAAAACAACGGCTTTCCAAGCCACCCTGGACTGATGTAAAAATACAATCGCCCCGTTTGTTAATACAAGGAATTAACTGCGATTGATCATATATTGGGGTTGAATTTTACATGCCCAACCCCGACCTGGTTACTGCCTGACCTGTCCTACTTTGCATGACTAAGAAATCATCTAAATTTGAACCGGTCTAGCAACAAGAAAGAAACTAAAAGAACTGAAAAAAAAAAAAGAAGCATTTTACAGTGATCTAAATTAGAAGAGAGTACAAATAACTTTTATTTATCCACTGGGTTAATTCAGGATTACCAGCAGCAGGTTCAAGGTAAATAGAAGCAGCATGCATGTTAAAATGAAGGTGGAAATATAGAAACGGAAAAAATAAGAAGACGACGCCGCACAGTAGAGTCAAACGTACAACGTAGGGTTAATAATACCTGGCCGGTATTCAAAAACAGCACACTCATGTGAAAAGAAATGTGCAACTGAAAAATCTTTTTTTTTTCTTTTCTTAAAGAGTACAAATTATGCATATTTGTGCACAGTAACTACAGATTATTTACGAGAGAATAAAAATGGTTGTGGCGATAACAGCAGGGAAGTGAACAACGAGACGCAAGGTCACGATGGTTGCAAAGTCTAACAACTTCTGAGAGGAAGGATTTGCGTTAACGTTAAAGCAGGGCTTCAGCGCAAGGCATTCTGGGTAAACACCACCAAAACAAACATGCAGGTCTTGCCCTAGCGCTAGAAATGGCTCCTGGTCTTGTGCCAAAGACGAAGGAGAAACCCTACAGTCGCTAAAATCATTTTTGTTTACGTTTGGTGAAGAATAAAGTTGCGCTCAGTGCCTTCTTCAGATGTTTTCGCGTCGTTACGCCCAGTGGTTCTTGGTGCAGCGCCAGTAAAGGTGAAGAAGGGAATAGGTTTTTCAAAAGCTTCGATTTGATCGGCCGTGCAGGGTGAAACCGAACCTGATCCAACTGCATCAACCTGACTACGAGGTGGATCTCAGCAAAGGGGATCCCATTTCCAAACGCTAAAGTTGTCTGGGCAAAGTCTTTTGTAATGTTGATGTTTAATAAATGTTTATTCTTTCATACAGGGGAAAATTATCTGTGTTACCTTGATTGTTTCAAATGTGGCTGTGCCACTGAGCTAAAGGTTTAAGGTCTAAGGCTTTTTGGGGGTGTACTTAGTATTTTATAAACTTTAATTACATAGTTAAAATGTATGGTTTTGTATTTTGTGAGATTATATTGACAGTTTTGGTAAAGACCGTAAATTTCTGGCAGCTCGATTTGATTCGATGCTTTACTTTTGCCATCACTTAGCAGCCCAAACACTATGGTTGTAAAATTCATCATAATGTTTTATATGGTATTAAATCTCTTGAACCTGAAGGAATCCCTCAGAAACGTCCAACCGACCCGGCGGGGCTCCACAAGGGCAGCTGAGGCTTTAGCAGTTGACTTCCACTGTTTGTTCTGATTTTTTACACCGTAGCTCCAAGTCAAGATGAGAAGTTTCCCAAAGCCTCAGCCTCCTTTGGTTTTGTGAACATATGCGTCTGTCCATCCCTTCCCAACTGAAAAAAAAAACAAACAAACAAAAACAAAACCCGACGCATCGTACCAAGCCTTTCATCCGGCAGCTGTTTTTTAAACCAAAGACAGATTGCTCAGATTTTGTGCTGTTGGGACTGAAACTCTGTACATTTCTGAGAAGAAGCAGTCCACATTGTGGTTACCTTAAAAAGTGCTCAGTTGTGCTGCCAAACACCAGCAATGAAGCAGGGTCCAGAATACATTCGAGAAGGTTTGGACGTTCTGCCATGTTGTTTTACTTTGAAAAAAAATAATGTGACGTGAACAAACAACCAGGCCTAATGAGCCAGCGTGCCACATGGAGGAGATGAAGAAGGATTAAGGTGTATAAACAAAATGCGGCTGGTAAAGTTGTTTTTCGTTTCAGTTTTGCAAAAAATCATTTGGACAATAGAACATTTGTACGTGAACAGCTGGCCAGTTCAACATTCGTTAATTTTGTAACAACTTGACCCCCTACTTGTCTTGTTCTTTGCAAAATAATCTATTCTTACAGATGATGTCATTTTTCCTTTTCCCTAATTGTCCACCAAATGTGTTGAGAAACACCCAGTATCCTTGTTGCTTGGGTTAAGTTTGGTTGCACCGGCTTAATTGTTAGCGCCGTAGCTAACTTTGAAAACATCTAGCACACTTAGCTACCCGTAATTTTACTTTTCCGGTTGAACTCTAAAGCGCTCGACTTACTTGGCTATTTTGTAAATGTTCAGAGAAGTTTTACAGTTTTTGGATATCTGATTATTGACTGTGCACATTTATACTCACGCTCTTATTTTGAAGTCGGTGAAGACTGTTTATGCAGCCTCTCCTTGCGTCTTCTCATGCCTGCCAGTAACTTTATTTCAAGCAAGAAACATACAAAAACAAACAAAAAAAACCCACTAACAGAAAAAAAACAACAAGATTTTAAACAAATAAAATATCTAGGGGGTACCACAGTAAATCGTTTATAAAGGCCTTAAAGCTCATGGCCTTCAGTTTGGCTAAATAACCACTTGCAGAGTTTCATGTAAAGGGTTTCCAATATGTTCAAATAATGAATTAGTTTAGATCTTGAGTGATGACCTTCTCCTCCAACATCAGTGTCTGACCTCACAAATGTGCTTGTAATATGTCTGGAGTAATCAAAGTCTGAACTGAGATCGTTCTAACACTCTTTGTTATCAGAAAAGGACGTCCAGATTCTGCTTTTTTGGGGGGGCTCTAACTTGTTTTTAAAATACACACCAGGCTACGTCATGTCTCTCCTCTTGTGCCTGTTCTCTGTCTCTTCCAGTGGAACAGCAGAGGAAGAACTTGCGTGTGCATCTATTTGAAAGTGAAATAAAACTCAGCTTCGATGCAGACTATTTTTGATAAATTCCCTGCTCTGTAAACTAAAGATTCTCCGCCGTGGACTGGATTTTCTGTCCCTCCTCAGACGTCCAACTTCACCGTCTTTCTCCTCCCTCCCCGTTTGAGCTTCTCTTCCTCGCAAAACATCAATTTGGCGTATTTACTCTGTCAACAGCAACGCCACCTTTTCCATCCTTCCACTCCGTGAGTCAACGCTTTCACACCGGCGCTGCCCTGCACGGGCGAAGCTGCTCTGCGGTTGAGCAAAGGGCCGACGTCCCGCGAGCCACTGAGCGCAACGCCAAATTTGAACCCCCTTTTTCTGTTTGTGTTTCGAGCGGAGCGTCCCAAACAAGCGCACGCCTCGTGTAAATAAACGGGGGCCCGATGTTTTGGCCGTGGTGTTGTGGAACCGCTGGCCTAATTGGCGAGAGACAGAAGGAATTACTGAGTGATTCAGCCGTAGGTTCTGCCGCGTAAGTAAAGGCAAACAAGCAAATGCGGCGACGTTACAACATCCAGAGACAGTTATGGGTTCTCTTGTAAACCAACACCAAGAAAGAGGGAGGAAGGGGGAAGGAGAAAGAAGAAGAAGAAGAAGAAAAAAAGGGATGTGTAGCTATTCAAAGAAGAGTGTGTTTGGAAGTGTGTACAGCTCGGGAGCGGGGCGGCGGGGTGAAATTAGCCCCTACCTGACATCTGTAAGCTATTAAAGCAACTTCAGGTAGCACATGTCGTCCACATTAGGCTGAACCCAGATTTACATTTCCACATCTCCACAAAGCATAATAAACAATCAAAGGGGCGTGTGCAGGCAGGTTACCATCAGTGAGTGCAGACAAAGGGAGTGTGTGCGTGTGTGTATGAGATTATTTAAAGCTCAAACTCATTCGCAGACGGTTAATACAGCTGTCAGCAGTGGAAAGTAGAGAAAAAATTTATTATCTGCTGTTCTTAAAATTTTTATTGCCTTAAAGCATGGTGGAAATGTCCTAATCCAATAATCATTTATTTATATTTATTTTGTAAGCCATGGCCTTTTTTTGTTTATTAGGGTGTGTGTCTGGACTTTGACTGGGCCCTTCTAAAGCATGAATATGCTTTGATCTATGCTAGTCCACTGAATCTCTGGCTATGCTCTCTGGGACTGTTGTGCTGCTGGAAGGTGAACCTTTTGAATCTTTTTCTTCCAATTATTTTTCATACTTTTAGCAGGGAAAAGAAGGTTGGTCAGATAAAGGAAGCAAAAATAATTGGAAGCGTAGCCAGAGATTCAATGGACTAGCATAGATCATGTTTCAGAAGGGCGCAGTCAAAGTCCAGACTTAAACCCTGTTGAGAATCTGTGGCAGGAAGTCAAAGCTCCTGCTTTTCCATCTCACAGAGTTTGAGCAAGTTTTGCAACGAGAACACGGGAGGGTCAGTGAAAGTCCAAATTCCAGGGGTGCCCTCAATAGGAGGACTAGGGGGGCCATAGGCCCTCTTAAAAAATGCTGGCCACCACACTGGGGTTCAGAGAATTATGTTCATGTCATAGAAAGTTTATTAGAAACTGCTTTGGGTTTATTCAAATATCTAACATGGAGGACACAGACAAAAAAGAAAGAGAGAAAGATAAGGGAACAGGGAAAAACCCTAGAAGTCTGCTTATACACCTGCCAAAAGAGAGAAAACCAAACAACATATACTTAGATAATAATACCAGCTCTAACATCACTGAAAAGTTGTTTCATTCTAGCTATTCTAGGTTAAAGCAAAGTAATCAAATGAAAAACAAATGATCCAGTTCTGGACAGAAACCGAGCGAACAAGCAGGAACAGTCCAAAGATGAAGACCTTTAGGAATCCCGCAGAGCTACTGATCAGGACCTCTTCACCACAACCGACAGAGTCCGCCTCCTATTAAAGCTACATTTCTCAGAACTTCCATCCCTGGACGTGCAACCCTCCCAGTTAAAGCTGCAGTTTGTTTGCAGGTTCAACCTTCTACATTCAAAGCCCTGGGTTTCAATGCCAAAGATTTAGCTGGCAGGCAGCGTGGAAAGCAGTACAAATTAGCACCAGTGTGACCAATTACAATATTATAATGCTGCTTACACATGTAGGCGGCAGTAAAACTAAAATACTGTGAAAGTATTTTAGTATTGCCTACGGCGCCCTGCCAGAAACACAGATTATGCCTTTTTTTTTTTTTTTTTGCTTTAATAACACTTTGAACAGAAAAAATATGTACTAAACAGGGAAAGGGGAGTAAAAAAATTGCAGTAAGCACCTTTTTTATGGGTTTAAAGTCGGGTTATTGGAAGCAAAGTTTCAGATACGTGTGTCATTCCGAGATAGATTTAAACATGCAACCCAATGTAACTGGACTATGTTCAGTGCTCTCAGATAAAAATCCATTCAGTGCGGAAAAGTAAAAAAAAAAAAAAAAAAAAAAAAAAAAGGAAAGGTAAAAGCAAGGGGAAGTTGAGGAGTCAGCAAATTGAATAGAATCCACAATTCAGTGGATTATTGCGCTGCTGGAAATGAGATGAGCGGCACAAATCAGAAGCTGATGCTTGACAGCAACTGTTGCTCTGCAGCCGCCCTCCCTTCCCTTCTCTTTCCTTCCCTTCCTGTTTTCTACACCACTGTCTCCCCCTACTGGTCACAATTGGCAACTGCGTGCAGTGCAAGTCACTAAACCGAACAAGACATGAAAAGTTTATGAAAAATAAAAACTATTTATAGCTGCTGCTTCTGTCAAACACGTGCACTTTATAGCATCAAGAGAAATATTTACTTATATTTGTTTTGGGTTTTTTTTCTCTCTCTCGCTCTCTCTTTTCAAGTATATCAATTTGGCTGTTTTACAAAGCAAAGAGTTAAACATACTGGTGAGATTTAATGTCTGATTTTAAAGGAAACGTTGGGAAATTAAGCATCACGCACTGTGTGTTTATGTTAATCACAAATTTGTGTGTTCTGAGCTGAAACGAAAAAAAAAAAAAAAAAAAGTACAGGGATCAAATTCCCTCACGTCTACGTCACGTAAGAGCCAATCAGCTTCGGGATTCCCCCCCGCCCCAACACCCCCTCCCCCCCCCCCTTTAACGATGAGCAGGTTATAAAGCCAGCACGCGCTTTTTAGCAGGTCAAAAGCACAGAAGAGCGCCGCGAGGATTTTTTATTTTTTTTTTTGTACATCTGGACCAGAGAGGAGACCTTCCCACCGCTTCGCCTCATTTCAGCCCGGCTGGTTACAAACTCTGCGCGAGCGGTTCCGACTGTGGCGTGAAGCGCCGCTCCGCTCTCCAGATCTGGGTTTTACGCACCGGCGCAGCTCAGAATCGCCTTCTCTTTTTTTTGTGCATTTTCTCAACAAAAGTTTTTTTTTTTTTTTTATGTATATATATAAATATATGCGCTCTGTCGGTCTGGCTTAGGAAACTAACTTAGTTTTTTTTTTTCTTTTTGTTTTGCAAAGAAAACTTATTTTAAAAAATTAAAAAAAAGACTTCCCCTGAATTTCACGCGTAATTTGGGCACCGCTCGGTTTTGCGCATGAATCTCCTCGATCCCTACCTGAAGATGACGGAGGAACAAGACAAGTGTCTCTCTGACGCCCCGAGCCCGAGCATGTCCGAGGACTCGGCGGGCTCCCCGTGCCCGTCCGGCTCGGGGTCCGACGCCGAGAACACGCGGCCGTCGGAGAACGCGCTGCGGCGCGCGGACGCGGCGCTGCTGGGCGACTTCAAGAAGGACGAGGACGATAAGTTCCCCGCGTGCATCCGCGAGGCCGTGTCCCAGGTGCTCAAGGGCTACGACTGGACCCTCGTGCCAATGCCCGTGCGCGTGAACGGATCTACCAAGAACAAGCCGCACGTGAAGAGGCCGATGAACGCGTTCATGGTGTGGGCGCAGGCGGCGCGGAGGAAGCTGGCGGACCAGTACCCGCACCTCCACAACGCGGAGCTGAGCAAGACGCTGGGCAAGCTGTGGAGGTGAGTGGAGGATCCCGGTTTCCAGGGGCGACTCTAGAGGGTTTTGCAAGGGGCGCAGAGGGGGGCCACTAACAATGTAAGGGTGGCTCACCAAAACCAAAATCCAATGAAAGTGTTATTATGTATGAAATGTAGCTTAAATGTAGATTTTAAAAGTGTTCTTTCTTAGGGTGATCTGTAAATTGATGTAAGAAAGTACCACAGTTCGGCTGATTATGTCAGCGCTTGTTGGCATAAAGTTTGTTGTCCACCATTTTAATATATTGAAAGTCTAAATTATGAACCAACTTTGTGATCCTGGTATCTGCTGAGGGTGGGGCCAGGAGTCTGTGACAAAAATGTAATAAAGGGGCTCCATAAAGTACAAAAAAAGAATATTCATCTAAAGACTTAAATAACTGATTGTTTCAATGAAAGTCTTTCCTGTTTTTGCTTAAATTCGTGCATTGAAAAAAATATTCATACAAGACTGTCTGGACAGAGGGGCAGTTAGCACCCCACTCCTTTAGCATATATATATATATATATATATATATATATATATATATATATATATGCATGCTGGGATTAATCTTTCAGAACCTTTTCTAGGTTCTACATCTTGGTCTACCCAAAACCTGCTGAAATGTTAAACATCAAACTTCAAATTACGGTGTTTTCAAATAACATGCCCAGTTTGCAGCCTAATAAACTTGTTGTTTTTGCATGGTATAAATCTGAAACGAAAACACCCATAAAAAACAGGAAAAGCCTCTATGAGTTAAATTTGTTGAATTAATCAATTTCTACCAGTCTTTATTTATACCTTACTAAGCATGCCACCTTTAAATCCATCAGTCATTCTTAGACACCCACTACATATATATGATTGCATCACTATATATCTCAGTAAAATTTCAGTTTTGATGTTGATCATCCCCCCAAAACGATCCTTGGGCCCCCTTTGAAAACTTTCTGGGTACACCCCTGTTCGTTGTGCATTGCTGGCAGATTGAAGCCGTTTGATTCACTGCCCCTTTCGCCCACAGACTTCTCAACGAAGGCGAGAAGCGGCCGTTTGTGGAAGAGGCCGAGAGGCTCCGGGTGCAGCACAAAAAGGACCACCCGGACTACAAGTACCAGCCCCGGCGACGGAAGTCGGTGAAGAATGGCCAGAGCGAGACGGAGGACGGCGGCGAGCAGACGCACATCTCCACCAACGCCATCTTCAAAGCTCTCCAGCAGGCCGACTCCCCCGCCTCCAGCATGGGAGAGGTGCACTCCCCTGCCGAGCACTCAGGTGAGGAGAGCAAGCTCACTGCGACAGGTTTCTGCAACTGACGATTGTTTTAGTAGTCAAATAATCAGCTATTCTGATGATTCATCGAAAAACAAAATGACACGTTCTAGAGATTTTTCATTGAACTAGTTTAGCATTTTTCAATATAAAATGTTAGAAATACATTTTAAAAATGCAAAATAAACTTCTTTTTTGCCCTGAACGTAATATCATGAGATTCCTTTAGTAAACCTGAATAAGGGTGAAGCCAAAACTTGAGGAGTCTTGGCTGAAGCATATTTGTACATTTTTGGCTTAATTCCTGCTCTGAATATGTTTTTTTTTTTTTCACCAATGGCCTTTTTTTTTTTTTGAGTCTGAAGACTTCAGTTAATTCATCTATTAGTTAAGTTTTTGATGATTATTTCAAGAATTGGTTAATTAATCCAATTAATCCTTATTATTTCTTGGTTTTGATTATGTTTTTTTTTTTTAACCAAATGACCATTCTTTGAGTCTGTTTACTCCAGTTAAAGATTTAATCTATCACTGAACTAGTTGACTATCTCAATAATCAATTAATCATTTTGGCCCTATTACTGTTTCTATTACTTTTGATGGAAAAACTACAAACTCCATCACTCAGTCTGCTTCAACAAACATTTTCTCTTTTATTCTCTAATCCTCCAGGCTCACAGGGTCCCCCCACCCCTCCCACCACTCCTAAGACCGACGCCGGCTCAGGTAAGATGGACCTGAAGCGCGAGGCAGGGCTCCGCGCTCTGCCCGATGGCAACGTTGGGCGCCAGCTCAATATCGACTTCCGGGACGTGGACATCGGCGAGCTGAGCAGCGACGTCATCTCCCACATCGAGACCTTTGACGTCAACGAGTTTGACCAGTACCTCCCGCCCAACGGCCACCCAGGGCCCGTCGGCGCCACTCCGGTCAGCTACAGCGGCAGCTACAGCATAAGCGGCGGGGCGCCGCTCAGCCCGCAGCCGGCCTGGATGTCTAAAAGCCAGAACCAGCAGGGACAGCAGCAGCAGCAGATCACCCTCACCACGTTGGGCGGCGGCGGAGGCGGAGGCTCGGACGCTGCCCAGGCGCAGCACAGGACCCAGATCAAGACGGAGCAGCTGAGCCCGAGTCACTACAGCGAGCAGCAGGGTTCCCCGCAGCACGTCCCCTACAGCCCCTTCAGCATGCAGCACTACAGCCCCCCGTCCGCCTACCCGGCCATCTCCAGGCCGCAGCAGTACTCCGAATACTCCGAGCACCAGGGGGGAGGCGCCTCCTACTACAGCCACGCGGGGGCCGGGGCGGGTCAGGGCTCCGGTCTGTACTCGACTTTCAGCTACATGGGCAGCCCCAACCAGAGGCCCATGTACACACCCATCGCCGACAACGCCGGGGTGCCGTCCATCCCACAGGGCAGCCCGCAGCAGCACTGGGAGCAGGCTCCGGTTTACACCCAGCTAACCCGACCCTGAGCTCAAACTCACACAAAAACACACACACACACACACTTTGTTCCGTCAGAAATGGGGAAAGAAAGCGGAGGGGGGAGGGTCCTTCCCCTCGAATCAGACTTGAATTCTAAGAGGAGCGCTGGACTTTGGGGTGGCCTCACATAGTGCCTTGCGTATTTTATCACAATAGAACCGTATATATTTTTAGAGACTGAAGAGAATCCTCTGTGAGGATTTTTATGAATTGTTAATATTATGTATGTTTGTAGCCCAGAGGGAGGGTCGGGGAGGTAGAGGTCATGCTGTTGGCAGCTGGGTCAGAACCTGACGTCGCGGTTCCGTCGCCAGCTGATTTTTTTTATTTGTGTTTTCCTTTCTGATCGTACTTCGTCGCGGCCGTTGGAGCGGCTGTTATGCAACACAAGAGAAAGACTTGCAATCCCAATGCTGTGCCGTCTCACTGAGGGAGACCGCAGCCCCTTCCACCATCCGTGCCTTGATGTTTGTACTCTTTTTTTTTTCTTTTTTTTCTTCCAAATCCCTTTGTACGCCGCGGCCACAGCTGAGATTGCAATTAACCGCCCCGTGGCGAGTGTTTGACAGCGACAGGAAGTCACCTTTAACCCCTGTGGGTGTCCCCTCCGCCCCACTCTGTTCCCCCACAGCATGCTGGTGTCCTCAAGTCCCCCGGCACCCCCAAATCAGTCAGATCCAGTTTAACATTTTTATTTATTTATTTGCTAGTGTTAACTTTATTTCAAAGTAATTATTTTGCATATTATTCTTATAACTAATGAATTATCTTTTGTGATGTAGACAGCATAGAACTCCCCCCCCCCACTTTTCATTTTTTTGTTTTGCAAAATTTAGACAAAACGGTACATGCTGTAATATTTTGTTGTTTATTTATCTTATGTTATAAATTTCTATTTTGATGCACCTCCGCCCAACCCCTGTGCATTACAAGTAGTTTGTTTTATAGTTTTGTGCAGTTCCTTTTGAGTTTGACTCAAAACAATGGCTGAAAGAACTGGAAAATAATGTTTCCTATAAATACATTTACTCCGTTCCCGTTTGGATCTTTTGTTTGTCGGATCACCGGGACCGCTCGTCCTTTCCGCTCTGCAGGTTGTTTTCTTTTCTTTTCTTTTTTCCCTCAAGAATATCGGATGCTGCCCGATACTGTCTTCCTGTTTGTTTTTTTTTTGTTTTTTTATTTCCTGCGATGTCTCTTATGTATTTCTAATGTCTTTAAGATATCTTTTTGTATATGGATTTGCAATAAAAAACAAAAATCTACTAAAAATAATGTCTACTTTTTTCCCCTCGCTATTATGGATGTCAAGCAGGAATATTTGCCTTTCTTCTTTATTTTTCTTGGAAGCCATGTTATATTTTCCCGTTTTCTTTTGATTTTCACACTCTTCTTCCTTTCACCTGGAAACTACAGGGGATCATCAGGCAACTCAACGTTGTTTTATTTTGGTATGTTTGTTGGTTTTATCCCATTTATTTGATGAGGAGATAAATCAAATGTTGAGAACATATTTGTACTTTACAATGACATCAGTGGCCCAATTATTGGTGCCCAGTTGTTAACTGTATCACCCCCTTTGACCTAGTAGCACAACATGTGTTCTGTCTTCCAACATTTCACAAGGTTGTACCATGCAGAATGACCTTTGACCCTTTCTAGAGCATTCTGAGTCCCTATGTTTTGCTCTTCTCTCCAGCTCACTCCTCAGATTGAGGATCAGTCTAAGATAGAGACGCTCACAACTGGGATTGAACCGATACTTGACATTACCCTTCTTTGGTTTACGAAGAAGGACAATGATCCAAATAATTTGTCAAAATTCAGAGCACTTGAGTAGCCTAGTCAAAACACGGATCTAAATCCTACAGAGAAATGGCCTTAACTGACTTATGTTTGAACATTTACCAGAACTTTGCTCAACATGGGAGAGTCAACATTTAAATCAAGATATGTTTTGAAAAAACATTAAAAAAATACGAGGAAACCAAATGTCCTCAGAAAACAATTCCCAGCTCCACGGGCTGTCACTCCACCCTACACCGCTGCATGTCATTGCATCAGCAATGACCTCAGAGACTGATGAGAGTCACATTTCTTTCTTGACCCTCCCTGCTCTGCTCTCACCACAGCCAGGGCCCGCCATGCCCCCGCGGCTCCAACAATGGTGTGGTCCTTAATTGTCAGCCGTATCGAGCCGAACCAGCCATCTTGGAGGGTATCGGGTGACAACCGGCGCGCTGGGCAGCAGTCGGTGCCGTCACAGGGAGCATTTGACGTCACAGCAGCCATGCCTCTGTGATTAGTTCTGGTTCAGTACCAGGCGGGCAGCATTGTCACCCACGTTCAATATCGTCTTAGAGCCTGCAACAGGACAAAAGCTGTTCATTAAGACTTTGCAGGGCTCCAAATTAGAACTACTTGTGATTATTGCCAGAGGCAACTGCTATCAAACCATCTTGATCTTAGGAGATTATCCGAGAGTTGCAGGACAGTGGCACTCGCAGGCTGTAGTTGCTGACCTCTGTTTTACTCTAACCATGGAAACTACAACTCATCAACCTTAGTTGATCTTAATTAGATTGGAGACCTGAGGGAGCAGAAGCGGTTAGGGCATCAGATCAAGAACTCATGCAGGGGAGTTTGTAGTTATTGGAGGAGATGAAGAGGCAAAACTCTTCAATAAATCCTTTCATGCCGGGTAAAACTTTGGGGTGCTGCAGAATGAGCTTAAGTGTGTTGCTGGGGAGAAGGATTCCTGGGATTTCCTAGTAGAACTGCTACCTATGCAACGAGATTTCAGAAAAGAGCAGAGTTGATAGATGAGACGATTTTGAACTGCCCTGACCGTCATCATTAATGTTGGGTTTTAAGCCAAACATCAATATGACAGAGATGCAAAAAAAAAAAAAAAAAGAAATCTCTAGCAAAAAGTTCACAGAATATCCATTTCTTACTTCATTTGTAGACCTTTTTTGCTGCTTTTATCCATCATTGAAACAACTTAGACTGGCTACTTTAGCTGTGAGTCGAGTAGCTGCCAGTCCCTACAATGGAGTGAACAAACTGTGACAAGGAAATGCAGATCGGCAAGTATAGCAAGCTTTTCCTCTGTCCGTGACTGCCTCTGGATGCTCATCTGGTCCAGTTAACATCTTTCTGCCTGCCACAGGCCACTGTGTCAGACTTCACACCAAATCTTTCCTGTTGACACCAGGCTGGAGCCGAAGGAGAGTCTGTGCTCGACAAGAAAATCACCTCGACTGTATGCTACACCATGCCCCATAGGAAAGATTCACCGAAGTCGGTGTGGAAGCCTGTCCAAGTCCTGGTAAAGCCAGAGTGGGCTGGTGCCAGAAGCTGCACCTTGTTGTTTAGGTTGACTACAAATTATTGGAGATGGGTAAAACTTTGTTTTTAATCTTTACTCTTCAATGTACATTGCGCTACATCTGACTGTATGGGGTGTCCTATAAAGATAGATAAATTGAACAACTCAGCAGAAGAAAAGTATCTATAAGAGAATTTCAGCACTTGATCGTCTACAACTCTATTTGTAATTGATCATTCTGTAGGACAGTCTTTGTTACATGCTTCCTAGATACAATTATCTGTGGAAACGTCATAGGCTTACGGTGCTGCCGCAACAAACCAACAACAATGAATACCCACCAATTGTACTCGACCACTTTCAGTCTGCTCAGCTATACTGACCTGCCTGTATGCTGAACACTTGTCCCAAAGCAACTACAACTATTTGATGCTCTCTGACATGTTTACACCTCTTCAAGGTAAGATCTATGGTTCAGGTTCAGGACTGAAAGCTTGGAAAGTGAGGAAGAAAAGGGCTCAAAGTAAGGGTGCACCGATATATCGACCCGTCGATAAATCAGCCCAGGTTTCCTTTATTTTGGGAGATCAGTTGATACTTACAATGGTAAGCTGATCATGTCCACTGACCTTATTTACTTTGGGTAACGTAAAATAAATCCACCACTGTCCTCTTCTGCTCTGGTGTGAGAGAGGTTTGGCTGATAGATCGGCCCCCCAGGTCATGTCTGCACTTTTAACACTTTTAACAATAGTCACCTCCTCATTGCTGCTAACTCAGCAACTTTCATGCAATATTGACAAAAGAATATCGCAAAAAACAGCCTTCCAGGCTTCTTAAAGATCATTTATTAGTGATTGGTCAGAAAACTCTAATCGGCGGACCTTTAGATCAATAGCATCTCTGCAGCATAACGCCTAATTCAAAAACCTACATTTCCTTTTTTTTTTTTTTCCTGCAAGCAAAGCATTGACCATTAGACTCTGATTCCTGCTTGAGAATCTCTGTGCGCAGAGCACGGGTCCTCTGAGAAGATTTGTTTTTACTGTTCTTCTGACAACACTGAGATGTTCCGTTAACCCCGCCTTCATTGCATGAAGTAACGAATATTTGTCAGAAAGATGATGCAGCAAGCTGGAGCTCTGCTAAAGCTGAAGCTCTATTGATCATTGCCAGTCACCAGGAGCTCATGCTCCTTTAATGATGTGAATTGCTTTCTGTGGAAAACATCCATGAGAAACATGTCATCTGTCCCCGGCCTGTTACCATCATGTGAATCCTGCAAGCGGCTAATGACTTTTTCAGATGACGGCGTCTCACAGCAGCAGCTCTACATTCCCTTCTGTCTCGTGTCGTTTCGTTTACCCCATTATCCCACCTGCTCCTGAAAAACAATTAAATGAACTCCAAAAATGTAATGCAGTCCCTTGCTTTTCCTGACTGGAAAAAAAAAAAAAAAAAAACTGAAGCTGCTGAAGAAACTTTCTAAGCCTTGTGAATCCTTTTATAACTTGGGTTAGCTAAAAGAGGAGGTTTAAGTGGAACAATATAACAATGTCCATAAAGTTCGTAAAAATATTTCCTCGGTGATCAAAAAGTTTCTTTTGGCAGGTTTTGGACACGAGAGACGACTAACTCCATTCACGGAGGATTTCGGAGACAACCGTCTCCGAAATTAGGCTGGAACATCAAACAACACAGATGTAATACGATGCATGTACATTCGCAGAGACAGACGAAACTAAACAAATGTCTTAAAAACTACTTAAAAAAACACTTCACAAATGGTACGCAGAGTTCTGTCTGTAGTTTGGCTTTACTGCAAAGGGATTTCACTAGTGTGATTTCACAAAACAGAGTATGTGTGTTATTAGCAATGGTCCCTTTGCTGCTAAATAAATGTTCTCCGAAACCAGAGTACTCTTACAGATGGAAACAGATTGTCTTCCACTTCATTTTATCTTCTACTTTCATAAGCCTTGCAGGGCTGGATGCTAAGAAGCTTCCCAACAGCAGGGAAACAGTAAAATGTCCTGTTTATTAACTCACAAGAGAAACTTTTTTTAAGGGGATTATCATGTGCTTTCTAACCACATTGATCCATTTTATGCATAAGAAATTTGACTTTGATATTTACCGCCTTGACATTGGACCTCTGTCTCTCTCTCTTTATTATTATTATTTTTTTTAGAATACTTTATTTTATTTTATTTTTTTTTAGTAAGAACATCACAAGTATTAACTGACAGGGGTACGAGGTAATCAATAAGGATGAAATAAAATGCATACGAATGGGAAATAAGTTGAGAGACAGATGATATCAGAATCGCTCATAAATCCTGTTGAGTCCAGTTTGAATACAGGAAGATCAGTCAATCCAATGTGCAGGTAGGTTTTGCATATAACTTAAAAATGGTTTCCATATTTTATAAAAAAATCTTACTTCTATTCTGCATCCAATAGGTTATTTTTCATAGGGTCACCCAACTATTGATCTCACAAAGCCATATTTTATTTAGAAAGGGGGGCGTCTGGTTTCCATTTTGTTGCAATACATTTCTTAGCAATTGCCAAAAGGACTTCAGTAAGTTTCTTATCATAATTTGTCTGTAGACTGGAGTTCGTAAGGTTCCCTTATAAACAAATCTCAGGGTGACCTCTGCCTCTTTAAAACTTTTTACTTTTTGAAACTCCACCTTCAGGAAGTAATGACAAAATCTATTCTCTATTAACCCCTTAAAACAAGATTTTTACCAGTATTGTAGCTCCTACAATTAACTCAGGAGTTCTGCAGTTCCATCAGATGTTTGCTAATTGCTACTGGCTAGTCTGATGGAGCCGAGTGGGAGTCATCCTCAAAGGCGGGGCTAGGTCCACCCAGACGGTTTTGCACAGCTGAATGATTGCCAGGGGAGATTAAAGGATTTCTCAAACATGCATGGAAGAATCAAGGCAACTCTCCAGGTATGTTTTGATGAGGGAATGAGATTATAACATGATGTAAAGTTCAAAAAGATTTACATAATTCTGCCCCTTTAAAAAACAGTTCAACTAAAATGTATTCTTACTTTCAGGAGATAAATTCCTCAAGGCTCATTTCTCAATATAATAATATATTATGGGAATGGCTGTTCTTGGTTATATAACAATAAAATATCACTTTATTTTCATTTTTAGTGGTCAACAATGATATTGTAAGATTTCTTTTAGAGTTCCTCGGGTGTCATCTTCTCCAAGTCTAGAAGGTCTAGTGCTAAGTTAGCTCAGATTTCAATGCAGCTCAATAGCGATGTTTGAATTTGTTGTGAATTCAAACAATCCATAAAGTGACATAGGACTAAAGCAATTATTATTAGATATGATGAGGATGGATTGCTTAGCAATCTTTGCCTTTTCGGGCCAGAACATCAACTTTGATTAAACTTTGTAGACCTGAACCTCTGAAAATGTTGACTAACAAGTACAAATCCACATGCAAATGTAATAATAATAATAATAATAACCCATAACCAGACCAGACAATTTAAATCTATGTTAAGACTAGGCAGGGTGTTATCATCACATGATCTTTTTTTTTAATATGCCCTATTTTTTTTTTCTAAATATAGTCATTGCTTTCTAACACTTATAAATGACAAAACCTGTTTTAAGAAATCCCCTGTTATAAGCGAGGCTGTAAGGCCACACTCCATTAGCAGTCATACGCCGCAAAGTGAGTCTTGGCCCTGTAACAGTGCAGCCATTAGGCTCGTCAACCTTCAGAAAATGGAGTGTTCATGAGCTCCCTCCAATAAGTACGAAAACATTCTGCCACCTAACACATAATACACATTATAGGAACATGGCGTTTGGTCCTCCAACACCCTGGCATCACTCACTGTTTCCCTTCCTTGACCTTCGCAAGGTGCCAGCCGTGTGAAACCAAAGCAAGGGGTTTACCCACCGAGGCGGCTCATGCCTTCTCCGCAGATATGGCACGAAAAGATTCAAAAAGTGCAACATTCTGGAAAACAATCGCGGAAAGAAATGTCGCGGTTGCTAAAAGAAATAAACCTCGAATGTTAAAATCGTCATGTAGAACTCAAAATAAATTGTCATTATGTTAATGAGTGAAAGTTAGGAAGCTGGCTAGTTTTTATACAGATGTGTTGAAAATTTGGCCAGAGTTAGGAAAAGAGAAATACACTAAGCTCCACCGCTATTACAGTCATAATGAATCAGAATATTCGTCCTGATGAGTCTCATTAGTCATTAAAAATACCTTTGGAAAATATCAATCTTTAAGCAGGTATTAGTCATATGCCATTAAGACCACATTTCTATTTTTAGGGTTAGGGCTTTCAAACATTCATCTGTGTGAAATTAATCTATATAAGAAGTTTCACTCTGATTAAATTTCTAAAATAAACTGACTTTTCAAAGGGTCTGTAAATAACTGAAATGTAAAAATAAAATATGTCTGAATACTTAATTATCATGCTACCATATGCAGACACTCCGTCTACACTGTTGAAGATTAACTTGACTTTGCATGCTAAGTGCTTGGAATTGCTCACGACATTGGTGTTAGACATGTGGAAAATATATTTTTTGAACTTTCATCACAGATGGTCAGGCTATCATAACGTTTGAAAAAGAAAAAAAAAAAAAGTAAGACGGGCGAAAACAGTGATCTTAAAACACATAGGACTTTTTCATTTGAATAAATACCCATATGATTTATACACTTTATATGGTGCTTGATGTGTCTACAAGAACAATATCAAGTGTTCTTGTGGACACGTCAGTAAATGTAGACAGCAGGACAGTTGCTTAAGTCAGACGTCAAAACATCGAGGCAGTCAACAGACAGCAAAATGCTCCTGAACAAGCTGTAAAATACACCGACGGTCACCAGAGGAACGTGCGGCCACTCCAAATGGAAACCATTATTAACAGTTAGTTAGAGGAGACAACAAAGCTGGATTGGGCTAAAGAGAAGCAAGCATTGGACTCTGGATGATTGGATGAAAGTGATATTCGGTGATGACTCACCAATCTGCATTGGTCTAGGAGATAATGCCAAAAGCACTGCTTGTGCAAGGAAGTCCAGAGAAGCGCGTAGTGATGACTGCTTGAAGAAAACAAACATTTCAGCAGTCAGCGACGATAAGCGAACAGCGTGTCAGGCGAAAGGCAAGGAGAAGATGGAAGTCATTACCTCAGCGGAGTTAATGTGCAGGTGGATGCTCAGCGTCTGGCACACTTTCCTCATTATTTCAAGTGAACGGTGGTTTGAAGATGAAATCATTTTTGTAATAATGGTAATTCATGTTGCAACCATCGGAATGTTGCTCGAGGAGAGGAAAATAAGCTCGATGTGCGCTTCATGACTCGGCCTGCAACCCTCACGCTGATTTCCCATGGGACGTTTAAACGGTTGCATCCAGCCCCACCCCGGGTTCAGACAGCACTCTCGAGTTCGCTGTAGCTTACCAACACCGGCTGCTTTCCCCTTATATTTAGGGTCAAACCAGAGAGAAAATAAAAAGCTAAATGTATATTCAGCACTCCATCCATCCATTTTCTGTACACTCTTGTCCCTTACGAGGGTTGCTGGTCCCGTCTCCAGTTAACGTTCTGGGCAAGAGGCGGGGTCGCCCTGGACAGGTCACCAGTCTGTTGCAAGGGATATTCACAACTCATTTCTTAATTTTTTGAAGCTTTCAGCAGGTGCTAGCCAATTTAGCCAATTCATTTTTTTTGTCCCCTTTGAAGTCTATAAAACGGAAGTTTATCAATTTACATCAAAGACAATGATTTAGGGTTGCAGTTTGAACTTTTCTTAAAGTGAAAAGCAAAATTAATGTGGGTAGCATTCAGATCTTCAGGGGCTTTCTGTACACACCGTTGGTCTAGCAGTTTAATGTTTATTTATTGAGAATGCGCATATCGTTAAATTTGATGCAACATTTTATTTTGATTAGAAATTAATTTAACTTACTTACATTTATTTAAGCATCTAATTTATATCTGATACCGTTCAACATTTAAAACTGAAAGGAATTGTTCCGCGTACTTTGTAAAAGGGCACAGTTGAATCCTCATGCTTTGGTTGTTGTGTTACCATGGCTACAACTTGAACAAATGCATCTCGTCTAATCAGTAATCAGTTACTTCTTTTGAGATTAGTCAATTAAGCTAATCTCCCAGGTTCGTCCAAATGCAAAGAGCAGGAGTTTCTTAAAGAGACGGAGGCAAGTAAAAACCAATTATCAGTGATTGCTCTTAAACTTGGCCGACCAAATCTGGTTGGGGGCCCTCAAATTGAATCCCGCTCAAGGCCCCGGAAAATCTTGGACTAGCCCTGGTCACATTTAAAAGTGAGTTGTTTTTTTTTTTTTTTTTTTTTTTTTAGTTGACTCAGAATGGACAATGTTGAGGATCCAAGTGTTTCTTGTCTCAAGTTGTCTTTGTCTTGCCTGGCGCTTGGAGGGTTGCAGTGATCGTGGGGGTTCGGGATCAGCTGAAAATCGGCGAACACTCGACAACACCAGAAGTCGTAAATGCCGAAAATATTGCAAGGAGAAAAGGAGAAAAAATATTTCTCTTCTCAACCAACGTTGATAGATTTTGTTTTATTGTCACACATTACTCTTGCTGAAAAACACATGCTTTCATAAAATCATTTAACAAAATTGTGCCTTTATAGCTTTAATTAACTGATAATGTGCTGTGAAAGAACAACTAGTTCTCTGTTCTTCACCCTCTTCTCTCTGCTACATCAAACAGTTATTGGGAGTAATTCTCTGAACAGCAGAGCCAGCCTTCCCCTCGCTGCCTCCTTTCCTTCCCTCCCTCCATCTGGTCGCGTTGTGTCGAACCGCCCAGCATGGCCGACAGATAAGCCCGCATGATGGATTGCTGGTGTCACCATCCAAAGCTCTCCTTATCTGTTAACGCAGAGCTGATGCTTCATGTGTTGACTCTGCACGTGTGGGAGCCGGGCTCTTGTATGTTCGCGTGAATCAGCGTTTTTCTTCACCCACTGCTCTTCCAAAAACGCAAAACCGTAGCAGGTTATTCTTGGTGTAGTTTCTAGTGCAATGTTAGAAAACCATATGAAGAAATATAGGCTTTAGAATGATATCTTCATTATTCTACAAGTATTACATTCGTTTAGCATAAATGGTTTCTCACACTTTCCAATTTTAGTTTCCTGCGAGTTCTTGCCGGATGGTTCCTTCCGTCGGTTTCGGGCTTGCCAGATGTGCTAGCTTGAGGAACAGAGCTAACTTTATATTTGACATTCAGCCAGCCAGAAAGATGATTGTGGCAAATAACGTTTCACAAAATTATTTTAACCTGTATTTTGTAATAAAAATGAAAAAACGCATTAAATTGTATGGTTAAAAAAAATATAACAAAAATGATTAAAACATGTATATTTCTACATTTCTATGGGCTTCCTAGCAACGCCGAGTGGTCCTCCAGAGGGACGCGACCCTCACTTTGTAAAACTTTTTTTTTTTTTTCTTCTTCTTTTTTTGACTCGCCAATTAGTGCTCTTAAAAAACAAACATTACTGACTAACAAACAGAGGTACTGATCAACAAAATAATAAATAACTATTTTAATGAGAATGAAAAACAATAACAAAACAAAAACTAAAATAAACAAAGAAAAGGAGGTACACATTAAAATAAATACATTTAGGACAAAACACAGAACGTAACCGAATGGTGTCAACAAAATAACATAAAAATAGAAAGAAAAAAAGAAAAACACCGTCTATTACAGTTGAAATAAGACGAAACTAGCTTACGAGTAACTTCTCAGAAAGAAATAGGAGCTTGTTTTGAATAAATTATTCTTAATATTGATGAAAGCGTACTAGTTCTAATGGCAGATAATTTCACTTATAACGAGAATTTTATCCAATGACAGAAATGGGCTAATCTGCAAACACATCATAGTTACAAACAAACACCCCCCTGACCTCAACGTCTTTGCCAGCATGTCTTTGTTTTTGTCTTGATATATGTGCCATGTCCCACCCAATGTCTACCCAATGTTTTCTTTTCGTCCTATTTCGTTCTATTACTCATCAGTCACTTTTTAGACTATTACTTGTTAGAAACTGTGGAAAACTTACTTACAATCCAGAAAAGGAATTAGAACAAACTTGGAATCCAGAGACTCTAGTTTATTAGTCACTCCTTAGCTTATGTTTTAGGAACTGCAGAGTTCTCTCTCTTAATTTAGACTAATATTGTACTTCTTAGATTGATTTTTAGATTATTATGCAGGGAGACTCTCGTTATTGCAACCCAGAAAAGGAATTAGAACAAACTTAGAATCCAGAAAAACCTCCTCCAGAACAGAAACATTTAGTTTTTATTACTACTTAGACACTGTGGAGTACTTATTGCTTTTACAAATTTAGAGCACACTTAGAAAGTCCAGAGAATATTTGTACTTATCTACCAACCCAGAAGTCGAGAGGATACTGACTTTAGCAACCAAGAACAGGGATCCGAACAAACTTAGAATCCAGAAAAACTTCCTCAGCAACTACTTTTTAGATTCCTATTTTTCCAATCCAGAAAACGAGTTAGATCGGAAGTTATTTACTTACTTACTGGGAACATCTGGTTTCTATACTTGGGATCAACATTATTAGCTTTTTCTTCTTTTGCTCTGTCCTTTGGTTTATTTTGTTTGTATTTCCTTTTAATTCACGTAAACCACTCCGAATCGCCTTGCTGATGAAAATGTGTTATATAAATAAAACTACATTACATTACATTAATAACCTGTGGTTTGAAAACTGATGTTGCCAGACGCTCTCCATCCAAATTGACCTTGCTTGAGGTGTTTCTGTATAAAGCTGTGGGCGGAGAGTCCTGAAGCTGCTGCTACAAAGTCCTGAAAACAAACGTTCCAGATTGTAATTTGAAGCAAAATTGAAAAGCATACAGCACTTTTCTTCAGTTTGACAAGGTTTTCACATTAAATTAATGTAAAAAAAATTTTTTTTTTTTTTCATGTGGAGGAGTTTGAGGGGTGTGAACTGGCATGAACTTTATCCATCTGAAAAACTAGCATCTGGTTTGATGAAATTCTGTGGCAGGATGGACAAAACCTTAGGAACCCAGTAGCAGACCGACTTGACCTAATGAGAAATGATTGTTGGGTATTTTAACCGCTGCTGCCTGCAATCATTCCTCTTATCTGGAGGCATAAACTCCCCCATGACCACTCTCACTCTGCTTTGCCTCTAAACATCTCCTTTCCTCCCTGTAGAGGTTTCTACTCCCACAAATGATTTTGTTTTTTGGTTATGGCTCCTAAAACGCCACCTAGCAACCCAAAGTGTGAACCATTCTACACCGCAAAAACACAAACTCTTACCAGAGTGTTTTTGGTCTAGTTTCCACTGCAAACATCTTAGTACAGTTGAATTAAGACAAAACTTGCTGACAATGAACTTTCTCAGCAAGATGTAGGAGCTTGCTTTTAGTCAATAAAAACCAGTAGAAACCAGTAATATTGATGAAAACGTCCAACTTCCACTGGCAGATTGTTTCACTTGTAACATTTCTTGTACAAGAAAAAAAAATAGAAAATGCTGTCTAGAAAAAATGTACAGAATATAAAACACTTTATAAATATAGCAAAAATATATATCTACAAAAATAGGAAAATAGTAATACATATAAAAAAATAGAAATATTTGTGACTTCATTGAAGTTAATATCTTTATGGTTTTGTATGAACTGAAAAACATTCTCTGAGAGCACCAGCATTTTTTCAGGGGTGGTCACGATCCCCCTCTACTCCCCCTCTTGGGAGCGCCACTGGATATTCAGTATTTTACAGCTTTCTAGAGCTTCTTCTTTATAAACAGCCATGTCTTTAGCTCAGTCCAACTTCCCATCAGCTATGACCAGCTAATCTGCCCCTGCTGAGGAAAAAGGATCCCTTACAGCATGATTCTGCCACCGATATGTTTCACAGAGGCTCATGCCTCTGTTTTCCCACCACAAATGGTCTAAAAAGTCTTTAATATGTTTAAGTTTAAAATAAAGTGAGAAAACATGGGGTATGAATAGCAGGGCTAGTTGATGTAGATCTATTTCTTGCACTGAAGCCCAAGATCTACATTTTTCTTCCACTCCAGTCCAGGGGAGAGCTCCATTGTGACCCATAAAGTGCATTCAAGTTACAATAAATACGTGAACTTTGTACCAAACAATGGTAGCTCTCCATCTACCCTCAACCTTCCCCCTTTCTTTTTCTGCTCACAGCTGCCCGTTTCCATGGCGTCCAGGGACTCCTTTTTTCTCCAGCTTGCTGCTGGGTATAAATGCTGTAAGAAAAAAAAAAATAAAAAATAAAAATAAAAACGTCCAAGCTAGTTTTCCACATTGATGCACAGTTTCCTCCCCGACCAGAAGTGGCTTTTTTGTGGAGAGGGCCAGGATGTTTTGAGGCACTCACTCAAACACTCCAAGCAAATGGACACAAAGGAAAAAAATGCAATCAAGAAGGGAAAGAAAAGGGGGGAGAGGGGAACAAAAAGAAGCATTCGAGGAAAAAAAAAACGTTTACATCCTACAGGAGCGTTGTGTGTGTTTGTGCGCTCATAACTACCGATGTGCTCCACACTGGAGAGTATTGACAATAGTAGGTCAGAGTCGTGCTGTAAAAGCTGCCCCAGAGGGCAATAAAAGCCAACTCTCGCTCTGCATATATTTTTTCCTTTTTTTTGCCCTTTGGCTAAATTAGTAAAACAAAAAAAAGAAAGAAAAGAAAAAGAAAAAGGAACTAAAAGGAACAATGCAGCCTCTCCATTGTTTTTATAATGAGTTGAGTCTCAAAGCGCTGTCCAAGTTGCGGTTTTCATTTTCTCATGTTGTTGGATGGCAGCAGACGCGCAATTAAAGTCATTGTTTCATTAGAGTCTGCTGCCTGCGAGAGGGAATGAAAACGACCACAACGCTCCCCTGCTGCTGTTTTCATGGCTTTTTGTTGCACACACACACATCCGCGCATATACTCATATTAGAAATACTCCTAATATTTCTACTCGTATTAGGAGTTTGTTCTAACTTCCATTTATTTTAAGAACTGCATTTAAACCTAACTTACAGTTAACCTGAGAGTGACCATGAATAGTACGATCCTAACCAAAGCTCAATTCACACCATACCTCTAAGCTCGGCTGGCCGTTGGCTTCCTGCGTTATTCGTCCCTTCAGTCTGGTTTTCTCCCATTCACCTGGATTCCTCCAGTAGAATTTCTACCAATCAGCGAACAGAAAGAGGAGTTCGGAACGATGATGTCGATTCTTTGCTCTGTTTTACAATTGTAGTCTGCCTGTAGTTTCAGCAGTGGAAGTGGAAGAAGTGAATAAAGCCGCTCAGTTCGTGTTGGTCACAAATATTGAACTGACAATTTCTGTCAAACTGGCACGTTGCACATGTCACGGCCAAACATTAGCGACTGGCTAACGGTTCATGCCTTCCTCAATAGTCGTGAGTCCAGACCCTCTATTCTAACTTCCAAGCATATAAGAGGGCGACCGCCAAATTAGGACCAGGTATTTTCAGAATATTAAGCCCAGATCACACTGGAAGCAGTCTGGTAAAAACCCGCCAGTGGTCTAATAGTTGCTCCCCTGTTGGGGACATTCAACATGTTGGACTGTCTTGGCTGTATGGCAGAGTGGAGTGTTGGACGAGGAGAAGGTGAATGCAGCCTTTTGAATGTGAAGTTTAGATAAATCAGAAAGCGAGGTGACGGAAACATGAAGGAGAATTTAAAAAATACAGAAGACAAAACAAAAAAAACTGCCAAGGCGCACCAGAACATCCAGTGGACACTGTAGGTGTCTTTGTATTGTTTTGTTTTTTTTTTCTGATAAAAACAGTCCAGAAACTGCTGCCGCTGCTTCATCCCAGTCGGCCATATTTGCTCACTCTGAAGCCACGTTTGGTCTCGAGAGGTTTAGTGAGATTTCCCGTCTCACATCTGAATGTTGGGGAGTGAAATCTTGTTGTGTGGGGTGTGTTCTGTTTGCCGTGTAGCTGCACACCACACACTGCACGACCAAACCTGTTTTAACCAAGGTTTTCTAACGTTGCATTTGTGGTCTCTTGGGTTTCAAAAAAAAATCGTCTGACAACTTTAAAATCTTGCCGCTTGAACCAGGCGTTAGTGAAAATACAAGCGAGAGTGTCATAAGTGGGATGGATAAACCAGTACACACACACACACACACAGACCTTGCTCTCCCTTTCCAAAGACACACATACACAAATCAAATTTCAGGTTTTAGCTCGCCTCAGGCCTCCAGTGGGTCCTTATCACTAATCCTGCGGCAGTGATTTACAGCGCAGTGTAAACCTGTGGTACTATGAATTTACTTTTCACAGTAGCTGGACATATGTTAGCAGAAAGTTGAAATAGTTGGAACACAGCCAGGTCGTCTGCTGAAAACTTTACGAGATAATATAAACAAAGAGCTACAAATAAACGGTTACCCGGGGTTACGAGCAGGGGAAGTGGATCAGTCTGTAATCTGATGCGTCTACCGTTAAACCCCAGATTCTTCGTACAAACCAGCAAAAAAAAAAAAAAAAAAAACATTTTCCATTCATGCCAATCAATGAAGGAATCTTTAGTGATTTTATAGTAATAAAGCCTGTCTTATAAATGCTGACCATTTGTTTCCACTTGTTAAACTATCTATATTGAGATCCAAGTCTTTTAGATTCAAAGCCCTGGTGTGGGCAGTCCTAAATATTCATTTAATTTCCAATCAGATGAAACATGTTGATAACATGAAGATTATTTTTAAACCATAAGTCTGCCGAGAGTATAAATAATTTTAAGGCATAAATCTGTTTTCGTAGATAAAATTTTATTACACAAATTTATATTTCAAATATTTTTTTGTGTATTTGCTCTGATTATTATAGACTGGAGCTAATAAAAACTTAAAATTCAATTTCACATAAAAATGTTATTACTTTAGACCAATAAAAAAAAAACAAACAGGAATTTTACTAGAAAAATGGAATGTTATGGCCTACGCAGACCGTCGTTAACCACTTTCACAAAGAAGGATAAGCCACAAAAAGTCACTGGCAGAAAAGTAAGCTGCTGGAAAATTGAATGGGAAGAAAAAATGTGAGAAAAACAGGAATAACAGTCGCCTTAAACTAATTGTGAAAAAAGAACACACAGAGAGTTTTCATTCAAAAAGGATTCAAAATACCTGGACTGCAGCTACAACAAGTACTTATTCTTTAAGAAATGTGAAAAGATTCTAATTCTAATACATAGTTTCTGGCCGGAACCTTTGTGTTCACGTGTTTCATGTCATCCATAAATTTGACGCGCAAAGCAACATCCTCTAACATTGATGGACGACAAAACCGCTTTTCTTCGTCCACTGGGGATTAATTTCTGCTCAAAAAATCATCTGATGAGATGTGGAAACGACTATTGTCGTGTTCAAGTTGTACAAAAAGGACTTAGTATGTTAGTGGAGCTATTTAAACCTAAATTAGCATCTCAATGCTAAGCTCAGACATTCCTAGTGCTATTACTAGCATCCACAGAATCCACGATGCTATTGCCACAACCCCTGACATGAGTGGTCAAGGGGTTGTGGCAACACTAGAAATATAAATGGGTAGAACTATGAATAACCTAAATAACTGGTCAAAAACAATAAATATTGTTGTTGATCTCATTTGCCTTTTTAATTCAATAATTTAGCCGTGCCTGACACCGCACTAAGGAGCCACATCCTTCAAACTTAAGAATACACAAGCAGCTTATGACATTGTTTAGTTTTTAGAAAATAAAATGACTTACAATGAGGAATTCACTTCTTAAATATAAAATGTTCTTTTGCTGTAGCAGCTTCAGAAGAAAACAAGCATGCTAGCTTTAGCAGAAAGTGGGATTCTCATAATAAACTGCATAAAGAATAGTAGACAGGCTGAAAATTTTTTGCTTTACTATCTTCTGTCAGAGTGTTTAAGGCTACAGAGTTTTCAATTTCTTTATCAGCAACATTATGGGCCAAAAAAATATATAAATAAAGCTAACTGCTTCAGGTCCAACGTGAAGTTTCCACAATCAGTGATGAATCAGGAAGCCGTGTCATCTGCTGGTGTCGGGCCAAAGCGCGTCAGGTCCAGCGTCCACTTTATGGCGATGCCGATTCCATTTTCCAGCAGGTGTTGGCACCTGCCCACGCTGCTGAAAAGAACATGTGCACTACGGACCACGGTGTCGCTGCGTCTGATTGGCCAGCAGTGAAACCTGTGGAAATTCTATGGAGTGTTGTCCGGAGGAGGATAAGCGGCACCAGAGCCAGCATCGCAGCTGCACTAGCGGCTTTTAAAGCAACCCGGGCTTTCTGAACACCTCAGCAGAACTACAGGCTGACTGCCTTGATGCCGGGCCTGACTGACGCAGTAATTCATGCACAAACAGCTTCAACCCTGCATTAATTGCACATACTGTGCAGTACATGGACATACTTTTCCATAGGGTAGGAATTCATTATTTTGTCAATCTCATGTAATCCTCTATTCTTCTGGTAAAGTAAAACTAGTTGTTTTTTTTATTTGGATGCAAGCTGTAATTATCAAAGCTTCCAGAAGAAAACTTAAAATATGCAACTTATTACATAAAGTAACACGAGTTTCACTTTTTTCTGTGGAAGTTCGGACATAAATGAACTTGTAATTTACAAGAACGTTGTTTTTTAGTACTAACTTGTAATTAAATCATTTATTTTCCTGAGATAAATTTAAAAAGCATCAAAGGGCTGTTGTAAACGAATATTTTAGTAATCGAGTAATCCATCGATTATTCTTACGAGTAATTGGATAAAAAAAATGAAAGTGAAACATTGGTAAATTTCACATAACAGCAGTGTTACCATCACATATCAACATCTGTCCAATTTTTCACATTTGAACTTTCCTAACAATAACTTTTCTGTAGTTTAGAAAATTAACTTAATAGCTCACTTTCTATGTTAACCTGAAGAAAATACAAGAATCTGAAATTATATTAAATTTAATAATAAAGAGGCAGGGTCTCAAATACGCTTATAAAAAATTTCAATACTCCAGCTTTTCGTTTATGTTTTCATTTTCAGTCAGTTTTATAGATGAACTCTCACCTTGCCCAGACCTTTATAGCTTTTATGTTTATGTTAGCGACGAGCTTTGACACCTTTTGTTCATCACACACAGAAACATCTACCAGCTACCAGCCATTAGCCTTTCAAGCCTGCATTATAAAATACATTTGGGATTTGAACTAATAGATAGGGAGTTCTAAGCGTAGGAAGCTGCGAGGCTAATGCTAACTTTAGCTTCATTTGTGGACAATTGCTCCATTGGGGTACTTTCACAGTACTTATGGATCTATGCACTACAATATCGCTGGTTCTTTTTTCTGTTTTCATCAAGATCGCAAAATGCTGCCACTCAAATGTTATTAAGTTTCTATGTCATATTTTAACTGCCAGAGCCAGCAAACAAATTCAGGAGCAGTGGCTTGTTATAACGAGATACGAAACTCGGTGAAACAAGAATACTTCATGTTTTGCCGAGAAGTGTTCACATTTTAGCAAGTCATAAGGAGATTCGGGTCATTGAAACCAAAATATGTTCTCGTTTAAATGAAATGTTACAGTAAGGCAGCTACACCTCATGGGACGTGTGAGTGTTGTCTGGAACCAACAGTGTGAGAAGATGGAAAGTACCGTATTTTCCGGACTATAAGTCGCATTTTATTTTTCATAGTTTGGCCTGGGGTGCGACTTTTCACACCAAACCACCAGAGGGCGCTCTAGGCCTGTGTTGATAATGTGGTAGAAGTTCCGTCCGGAGTTAGCCGAGTTGTTTACAAGCGACACCGAAGATGAAGATTTAGTGATTTGGAGCGACATGGCTGCTTTGGTAAACTTGTTAGCATGTTATTTATGCTATAGTTATCTGAATAACTCTTATGTTATGTTAACATACCAGGCACGTTCTCAGTTCGTTGTTTATGTGTCATGTAACGTTAGCATACCGTACAATTATTCAGCCTGTTGTTTCCTCTATTCTATTTTTATTGCCTTTCAAGATGACATGCCTGTTCTTGGTGTTGGATTTTATCAAATAAATTTCCCCCCAAAATGTGACTTATATTCTGGTAGTGTAATATTTTAAATAAACCACACTGAACATCTGCCTATCTTTAGTTAAATGTAGGTGGATTTTTCTGTGAAATGTGACTCCAAATTCTTTGTAGAAAATCAACCTCTTGCCATCAAGAGCAGCGATAGGAAGATTGTAGATTTTAGCTTTGTCTATATTACGCTTTCCACTGCATGTAATAAAAATATTAAAGTACATTTGCCATTTGAATTATTTAGTATTCTTACAGAATTTTAACTATTTCAGAAGTAAATTTGTCAGAGTAACCTATTTTTATATCTCGTTACAACAAGATGGTGGTTTGAGTGGTTTCTAAGTCATAATGACGACAAAGCGCCAAACCAAGGCAACTCACAAACTACTTACTTTTTCATTTCAAAAGAAGAACAATAAATATATCACACATACTGAATGAGAACCTTGAAGAAGTCACCTTAAGATCTGCTCCCCAGGACAACTCAAGACGAAGATTATCCCAGAACAAATCACATATTGACAGGAACGGCAGAGGACACCTCAAGACTCACCGGGAAACATCCGAGGCATTTTAATATCTCAAGATCGGACGCCGCGAGGTCACGTTACACCACGACTAAAGCCTCGTTCTTCTTTTCTGCCGAGCAGAAGACCAAAACACACACAGTCTGTGATTTCTAAAGCACGTCTAAAGATTCTAGAGGCAGTAAAAAGCATCATCATAACTTTCCTTCATGGTAATTGATAGGCTGTCTGGGGGGAAAGGAGCATTCCTGTAGCCTGACTGCCATGTCTCATTTTCACTTATGGGACAGTGCCCGGAGGAGATTCAAGTTCGAGGAAAACAAAAGGTACGTATCGGAGAACGGTTGGGGAAAGGCACAGCTACTCCGCAAGATGGTAGAAACTGAACACATAGATGCAGGTGATGTATGGGGGACGAACGGAGAAAGATAAAGTGAAGGGAAACTTCTTGCCAAAGCGGTAGCCTCTGTTTTTTTTTTTTTTTTTTTACTTTAAGGAGCCGAGAAGCTCTGCAGCTGTGAAATTTAAATCACATTGTGGGAGAAGTGGACCCGGCACAAGTGGCTGGACACTGGGAAGTGTTTATGCGACCAGATGCTTTAGACATATCTGATTGAAAGACCATTCGGGAGTGTTCTTTCATCATATTGCATCATCCCGCAATATTTGCAAAGCTTGGTAATGCAAGACAGTGGTATGAAAATAGCAGAGCACCCCAAGGGGAGTATGAGTAAAACACGAGAGCAAGGGAATGTTAGTCATGCTGTTGCCCACAAAAGTCTTGAAAAACCATCTTCCCAAATTGCAGATTGTGGATCACAGACGCTTTTAAACCTGAAAAGTATTAAAGCGGGCTACTAAAAATGGAACTGGGAAGACAAAACAATTAGAGCAACATTCTGTGGGTCAATTTGTTGAAGGAGTCTCTGAACATCAGAATCTCCCAAAAGCGTATTAACTTCCCCGTCCATGCTGAGGGATAACATCCCCACAGCATGATGTTACCACCACTGTGTTTTGTAGTGGGAGTGATGAGCATGAAATGTTCAAATTTGAGCTCATCTGATCACAGAACCTTTTTTCCCCTCATGTGCTGTGTCCCCTACATGACTTGTGAATTGTAATCAAGATTTCTTACAACACTAGATTTGTTGATTGCATGACTAAAATGCCTGAATCTCACACCTGAGCTTCGACCGGCATTATTATGCTCTTTGACTGCTTCTTTTCAACCTTGTTACAATTTGTCACTGGCCTGGCTGTTGCCCTCCTGCTCTATTCCACTTGATTCAAACACTACTTAAAGTACCGTAAGGGATTTTACCCATTCACTTGGATTCTTGCGGTAGAATTTCAACCGGGCCAATCTGAACAAAAGTACAAGTTACGAACGATGACACCAATTGTCTGCGCTGTTTAAGAATTGTAGTCTGCCTGCAGTTTCAGTAATGGCAGCAGAGGAAGATGTTCGGTCCGTGTTGACCACACTTCCAACGATTGAGCAATAAAGTCAGAGGAAGAGGAATGATTAATACGTTTTATTGCTGGAGAAGATGCCATGGCCTTACTCCCCACGGGGTTGCTTACAGCGGACACAGTTCACTGGTAAGCTTCATTGAGCTAGCGCACTCCGTACGTCATGGACAAACATTACCAACTAGGTGAAATCAGATTGTTTAAAACTTGAACAGAGCCATTAGTAAGCAACTGTTTCTCAGTCGCCATATGAAGCAAAGCGTAGAACAAGGGTCTCGTTTTCAGCAGGCTACCAGCAGAGAAACAAAAAAAAAAACAAAGACGAGGATAGCTTGTTGACGTTCCTACACTTCGAGCTCATCATCCTAGCCGTGTATGGAGGGTCGCTTCATCTCAGCAGCAACACTTTTGTCCTTCTTGTCAAGACCCTCGTTTCACATTCACCCTTTGACCTTCGTCAGAAAATAGAAGCAGGGAGAATATCTGGTGGAAAAAAAGCAACATGACGCAACACGGGGTGCAAATCTTCGAAAACGTGTGAGAAGAAGCAGAGAACAAGCCTGCTGAGCAGACCTTTGCTGAACAAATAGCATTCAATAAAGTCAAATAAAACTCAGTAGGTAGACTAGTGTGACTAAACATATCACTTAGCAGGAGCTGAGCATAAGAAAATAAAGCAACCTCGAAGTTAGCAGTTACTTTCCCTTTCTCGTCACAGTCTCTTCTTGCATTGCTACTTCAGAGTGTGTTTGAAAACTCAAGGTTTGGTGGTGAAAACCTGTTAGATAATTGCTGAGATAGGGCATCCATTACATGCAATTAAAGTTTTTAATGTCCCTTCTGATCTTGGAGTGCAGGTATTAAAGTGACAAAAACAAACCCTCCCACGTCAAGAAATATTGTATTCAGCGCACGAACCTGTGGATTGTAATCCTGCTGCTAAAACTTCCCATAATCCCTTTACGCCCCCCCAAGAAAACAGCACTTCTTTAATATTTCACAGGTTTGGTTAGAGAGAAAAAAAACTTGACCATTTCCTCCTTAATTAATCTTTTGAAACAGTTCAGAGCCCTGAGTCATCGATTATGTCTTGACATGTCTTTGGACTTAGACAGGCTTTGAAAGAACGTTGATTTTGAGTCAGGTGAAAAAATTCTGTTTATTGAAATTAAACAGAATTATTTCAATGAATTCACAATGACATTCTCTCTAATAGGTTTTTTTTGGGGGGACTTTACTAAAACTAACAGGTGGATTTCCACAAACTCACTTTTTGTTTCACACCAAACTCACTTCAGATTTGAGTAAATGCCACTTCTTTAGATGTGGGGGCGAAGAGGATGATGGAAAATGTTCTCTGTCTTTATTGGCCTTGCTGTTATCAGGCTCTAGATACAGAGTAAGGTTGAGTTTCTGTGTGTCGAGTCGTTGTTCTGATTTAGTTGAATCTTTTCGATTCATCGTTGACCCATTGACCTCCAAGCTTTCCGTTCGACTCTCCTGGGGTATATATCCACTTCAGCTTCACTTGGCCAAAACTCAACGTTCCACTTATCAAACTCCACACAATTACAATCTTGTAATTGTGTGGAGTTACAAGATTGTAACTCCACACAATCTTGGAGTGTGGAGTTACAACTCCACACTCCAAGAGCAAGTTACTCTTGAGGTTACCATCTTGGTAACCTCAAGATGGTAACATCTTGAGGTTACCAAGATGTTGAGACTTGGTAACCTCAACATCTCATTCTTTGATGCAGTTGTCTAATAATGAGCTTTGGAGATTTTTTCAATTTGATTAATGTATTTTCCGGATTATAAGTCGCACAGGAGTATAAGTCGCATTTTTGGGGGGAAATGTATTTGATAAAATCCAACACCAAGAACAGACATGTCATCTTGAAAGGCAATAAAAATAGAACAGAGGCAACAACAGACTGAATAATTGTACGGTATGCTAACGTTACATGACACATAAACAACGAACTGAGAACGTGCCTGGTATGTTAGCATAACATATTAAGAGTTATTCAGATAACTGTAGCATAAATAACATGCTAACAAGTTTACCAAACCATCCGTGTCGCTCCAAATCACTAAATCTTCATCTTCGGTGTCGCTTGTAAACAACTCGGCTAACTCCGGACGTAGCTTCTACCACACACATTATCAACACAGGCCTAGAGCGCCCTCTAGCGGTTTAGTGTGGAAATTACATGTGATATGATATAATAATGTGTTAAAATTTAACACATAAGTCGCTCCGGAGTACAAGTCACACCCCCGGCCAAACTATGAAAAAAACTGCGACTTATAGTCGGGAAAATACAGTAACAGTTAGCACTGGAAGCAGAAGACATTTTAAACATCTAACATAAAACACAACAGTCAAAAACAAAAACTATAATAGTAAAAATCTTGAAATAAGTAACAACCAACTGAAACCATAAATAATAGAATAAGGTTTTCTCTACAAACAAAATTGCCCTTAACAAAATATTAATCATCAGAATGGAAACAATGGAGCGCATTTTAAGTGATTCATTGATTAATTTCTTATTGCGACAGGTTTAATGAAAACCTCGTCAGATATCTTTTGCTCCCTGCCCGTTTTTCTACACCTGTTGTGTTCTTTGTAACCTACATCCTAATATCTACTGAGTTAAATAGAAAAAAAGGGAATGCAGTATTTTGAAGCCGATACGTTAACTGGAACTAAATCGGCTGTCGAGATGTCATCTCAAGTGAGAAAGTGTGAAGAGGGAAGCTGGCGAGGAGAAGGAGGAGGAATTAGGAATTCATGGGAGGCAAACCCCCACCTCCCCTTGCTGGCCTCCACCAATCCTCCCCCTTCCTCACTTGGGAAACCTCCAGTGGCTTCGAGCAGAAACCAGATCGCTCATCTCTTGTCTACATGTTGGGATGTTCCAGGCTCATTCTCCTGCCCATTAGGCTCATCTTTCATTCCCAAATGCAAACTGCATCCATTCCACGTCTCGGTCCGACTTTTCTATCCCTTCCTGCACGTCCGTGTTGTAGCTTTGGCGTCTGAAGCTGTCCGGCTTCTCAGTGACAACTCCAGCTGACCGTGATGCTCATTAGTCATCCAGATGGACAGTTGGCTTTGTGCGTGTGTTTAGGGCGTTGGATGATTTCATTTAAAACCACAGTTAAAACAGTGGCGTGACAGTTAATGTCATATTTTGATTGTTCTTTCAGTAAAGGTTTTTTTTTTATGCCACAAAGCCACATCACAGAGTAGCGTAATTGTGATCAGATTTTTTTTTTGTCTTGGTCCTGTTCTCATTTCCTTATATTTCCTCAACTTTATGACTGGTTTGAAGCAAAGCCTAGGAAAAGAGCTCAAGACAAGATGTGAGGTCTTTTGGTGACTATTAAACCAGAGTCCCCCCCAAAATTGTTCTTGCTACATTGTTTGAATCTAGAAAATAAAGAGCCCTTTCTAAACCATTAATAACTTGAACCAGAGCAAAATATGAGACAGAGCCAGCTTAAAGGACCCACAACCGCTAAAACGTTGGTAATAAATTATTTAGCGAAGCTAAATGGCCTTCAACTCTTAGAAAAAGTTGCCATTTAGAATACGCTGAAAAAGTGAACAGGTGATCCAACTTAAACATACTGCTTTATTTAATCACTAGTAATCAAATTAAGTTGATATGAGTTGCAAAGTTAAAGAAACAAAGTAAGTTTGACAAACTTTAATTGTGACTGAATGAGAATGTGTCACATTCTCTCTTTTCATCGTAGTTGATTATTTAGAAGATGGGTTGCAGCAAATAGAAGTGGCTTATGAAAATGCTTGACGTATTTTATAGAATAGAAATAAAATAAATAGAGTACATCTCAAACCGTTTTAAAAAATGTTTGTTCAGCGTACAATTATTCAGTTCAAGTCACCTAAATTAAGGGCTTTAACTGTTGCAAATTTAGTCTGTGTTAATCAAAAAGTGCTAAAATAACCTTTCAGTTTCAGCAGGAAGCAATTGAAACAGAGGCAAACTTTGGAGTCGCTAGCGACTAATCGTTAGCTTGTCTGACTTGCATCTTTGGAGTAATACTTTTACAATTTAATTTTCTGCATCGTATCCTAAAGGCTACTACACACACACATACACACACACATACACACAAAAACTCAACAAATGTGAGTAGTGGGCACTTCTTTGGTGGTTAGCTGAGCCCAACAAGAAGTAGCTAACTCCACTGTCGCTAACACAACTGTCAACAGCTGAAGAACAAATTCCCTTTTTGTGCTTCAAGATTAAATCAATTCAAACATAGAGCTTAAAGGTAAAATCCATCACTTTTATGTGCTTCATTTTGATGTAATTCTAATATCATGAGACCCGGCTTCCTTCAGAAAGCTTGCCTTGTTTACGTATTTAGAAATGCTAAGTTGATGGCAAATTTAAAAATGTTACTGCCTAATGATGTAACTGAATGACATTGCTTATAATGCTCAAACACACAACTATAGAGTCTTAAAAACAACACGCCAAAAAATACAATTAAAATAAATACCAGATTTTTGCACTTCTGTTACGTCCCAACTAAGTAATGAGCCAATGAATTAAAAACACACGTAATGCTAGTCACATTTAGAGCTGGCCCAGCCCATAAATGAACTCAATGGCTGCTTGTGGTGCCCCAGACCTCACAGGATCCCAACAAGCATAACATTTAAACACAGACGATAGATGTCAGGAATGTCAATGATGTTAAATTTCATGGTTTCAGGGTTGATCATTTGAAAGATTTTAACTTGTTTACCATTTAAGTTTAATATTTTTATGCAGCTGGCAGGTTTACTTTGTAAAAGTGCAAAGAATAATCTTCATAGTTATATTGTTGTGTTACCATAGCTACAATCGGATGCTGAGAGTTTAAACTTTATAGAGCCTGGCAGCCCGCCAGGCTTATGATACTCTGGGGAAGTGTTTTCATCATTCACTTGACTACATTCATGGAAAACTGGATCGTGTTTACTAAAAAGGGATGTTTCATAGTTAAACACTTTGTTTTACATGTTTTTACTTACTATTCTTAGTTTTGGGAGGTAGCCTTTTTTTTTCTCTTTCTTTTTTTTTTTTTGACACAATCTGTAGAAAAAAGTGTAAGTGAGTGAACTTTTCCCAGTACTGAGGCGCAACTTAGTTCAAGTTGTTTTTGACGTTTTGGGACTTCATCCGTGTATTTTCTGTAAGAGCTATAAATATTTCACTTCTGGTCTCAAGTAAAATATACAAAGCTGAACTCCGCCCTGTTAATCATCCAGACAGGAAGGAATGATGAAGAGCGCCGTTTGCTGACTAATCTCAGCTGACCAGACAGGCAGAGAGAGATGTCCCATCAGGACTCTGACTTTGGAAAAAAAAAAAAAAAAAAAAAGCATTACAATGAGTTGGCAGCTAAAAGATGCTACGTGACGACATTTCTTGGTGGACGTTATTACGTATTGTGGATTCCTTTTTTATAAGGATTAATCCTGTTTTATAAAACAGTTCTGTCACTAATCCACTTAGAGAGGCCGCTCTCTGAGCTGCCATGTCATTTACAAACCACAAATGAAGCTGAAGGGATAGTCTTTATAGACTATGTATGCTTTCACATACAGTCTTTATAGACTGTGTTTTCATACACCTCAAACTAACGAAGGCGTCTGACCCAAGACTGGCATTAGCACTGCATGACAGAAATGCTCCTTTTGTTGTACAACTGCCGGCTATATTTTTTTCCTGATCATTTCAAGCTTCTTTATTTTTTATTTTTTTAAATGGGACATTACACATGAACATTTACATGCAAATACATGAGGTCATAGCAAAGTGGCTAATTTATATCTCTAGTCCTATTGGCAGGTTGATGTATATGTGATTTATTAATATGAAAATGTAGCCTCAGATAAATAAATTTAAAAAAAACTGTCATTTGTGAGTTGTAATCTATAATGGTTCAGTATTTTGACTTTAATAGGAAGTTAGCATTACAAAGCTAAAAATAGAATGGTCTACAGCTAAGCTTACTAAGCCAAATAGGCGAATTGTTTGACTAGACAAATTAGCTTGTGCCCTAAGAAACAGCAGCAAACAAATCTACTGCATAGTTTTTTCATGCTAATCAGATCCGTGCGTTTTGATTGGTTAACTAAATATCTTTTGTTATTTGAGTTTTGGCCCATTGTTCATTGTACTTGAAGATTTTTCGAGTACCACCCTTCAACAGTTGGTGACCCTCCCTGGACCTTCTAAGAAAAAAAGATTATATTAGAAACAGAAAAATGAGATAAGGCTTTCGCAATACTTTTAAAAAATAAGAATCCACACTTTTTGAAGTTTGGAAAATCAAAAGTTGATGATCTACAAAAAAAAAAACCAAGTGCTGCATAACAGATATTCCTGAACATTTCAAGCTCTGACTAGAGCTTTGAACGGGGCTCATTATTGGGCCTCATTGTTTATTGCTTATTTAGTAAGATTTATGACACGACACTATTTTCATAATAGTCTGAAAATAATAAAGGCAGCTAACTTTGCCAAAATGAGTGGCTCTATTGTAAAGCTTCAGTGGGGATTTTTGAAAAACAAAAAACAAAAAAAGTCCTGGTTTTGATTAAACAAGGACGTTGGCAATGTATTATGATGAGATTATGGGATCTCTAAAGATTTGGCAAGCAAGTACAGAAGTTTTCCTTTTAAACTGAACTTGTGTCGCAGATATATTTTGGATTATAACAGAAAAAAGTGCTGAGTAAAATGTGTCATAGGTGAGCTTGATTCTTTTCTAGGTTACTGTAAATGCACTTCTCCAAATATCAGACTATATTTTCAGCCCCAATCAGTTTGAATTGGAGCTCAAATGTCTGCGATGGGCACACATCAGATAGTCAACTAATGTCCAATTAGCGGAGATTATTTTTTTGTCTGGTGCTGTAGCGTTTTGGCTAACTAACATTAATTTCCCCAGATAAGTTCCAATGTGATAATTCACTTGAATGTTTTGTAAAAATTCAGTGCAATGAAGTTCAACATCGATGTTAAAATTTTAGTTCCTAAATTCTCCAAGCAGCTGGTCGTTTATATCCATGATTTTATTTAGGACTGGATGAAGAGTCTCTTTCAGGAAACGTCATTGAGTAAACGGCAAGAATACAACGAATAAAGTCTACAGAAAAATACAGCACTCATTTGAATTAACAACCACAGGCGTAGTTAAATAAATATGCAAAAATCTACATATAAATTGAGATTCCTCACGTTCTCCCCATGACACATGGCGGGTACCAAAATGGTTGGATGTAGCACTTTAGCATTAGCTTCTACTAAACACAAATCGGCATAGCGCTGTAGCATTAGCTTCCACTAGCTTTAGCTTCCAAGCTCTAGTGGAAGCTTTATGATTAGTGCTTAAGTGTTAGCGCCACTAACCGTTTAGTTAGCGACACAAAACAATGATTTTGAATATTTTAATAGGTTGTAGAGGGGTGGTGTGGTGGCAGAAAGAGGGGCTAGCCAAAGGCTCCATTTATGTGAGTATCACCACTGTTTATTAGAATCCTGATGTGCAGTAAAAACATACAAAATAGACTGATTTGCTAATGCTAGGTTTAGTTAAATGGCAGCTCTCCTTAAATATGAATTTGCAGGCTTTTCACACCATCCTAAGCTCAACATCTGTAGTCATATTTATGTACAACAGGTTTCCCTTCCTTCCCTTTAAGCAACACAACAGCATGATGCTTCAAGAAACAGACAAGCCACCCCCTAAGGGCTATGACCCCTGCCCTGCAAACTTCCTGTCATTAGCCAACCAGATGATGACATCACCACTCATCCATCGTTGGACTAGCTAAAGCCCTTGCCGCAGTGATTGCAGGGCCACAGATAGTGATTAGTGACTGGGATAGGACGCTGATTATGCTAAGCACGCTGGCAATTGTGTAGCATTTGTGTGTGCATGCATGTAATGATCATTAATGAAGCTCCGCTCAGTCAGCTGCGGAGATGTGCTCACGCTGAAACCTGATTACCGTTCAACCTGCTGACCCTAACCGTGAACCCCCGACAGATGCGAAGCCTCTTCCACTTCCTTTGGCTCTCTCATCACTGTCCTTTCTTCCCGTTAGTCCTCCACTTCCTTCTTTTTCGGCTCTTGTTAGATCAACAGGGGCTGTTCAGAAAATATTAACCCTCACAACAAACCCATTAAAGACTTATAAGTTGAGGAAAAACAACCCAAAATCTCTTAAAGATGTCGCAACGAGAAGCTAAAGTAACAATATTCAACCTGGAATCCACGAGGTCCTCACTGGAGTTGAGTTTAATGTAATGTTTTTGAGCTGAGGTGCAGCAACCCAAAGCCTCATTGGCTCTGGGGTTATATGAAAACACTAGTTTTTGCCATTTGTTTCCATTTTTCCACATCAACAAACATGAGATTTAAACCGCAGCGCTGGTATTTTTGGTTGCACCATTATGAAACGGTGCTAACTGCAAAGTAGGGATGCTTAAAATGGACCATACACCCAACAGAACCCTTCCAACCTTTGCTCCCCCAAGTCCTGCCTCTGGTGAAAAATTAAACAGAAATACAAATCCTGCAGCAATCGTCTGCTTTGGCCGAATCCCCTCTTTTGTCCTGGACTGCTTGTCCTTTTCTTTTTTTTTACTATCGCTAAGCAAATGTTCACACAGATACTTAGTGGCAACATGTGTACATTTAGCACATTTCGCACGTCCAGCTACCCCCCTGTTTTCTCCACCTCGACTCTCCTGTGTGTCTTTTCACTTGGGGCCAAAAACACCGAAAGCCAGAAACACCCTGTTAGTGGCAAAGAGAGGCACATAGAAAAGAGAGGCTAATTGTTCTGAATTATGCTAATTGCCGTTTGTAAAATTTGAGCTAGCCTAGATGAAGTCGACCAATGGCAGTCATGTTGTATTAGATAATGAAAAATTAAATGTTCGCGTCACATTAGCTCTGTGAGAGTGCACAGATGTTACCGAGTCCTGTTGATCACTTTTCTAATGACAGAGTTGTGAGGAATTTTGACCCATACTTTTTGGTATCAACTAACTGAATCAGAATAAAGTCCAGACTTTGAATTGGTCTCTTCCAAATTCAATTACTAGTTTCTTGAATTACACCATGCTGTGTAAAGCTAAGCAGGTCCAGACCATCAAACATTTACTAAATCTTGGTATCGATCCAATGTCAACTAAATACAGAGCTCATATTGCTGATACCAATACTGATACCGATACTTTTTATTTAAGTTGGTATTTCTTCAAACTTCTGACCTTTTTTGTATTTTTATCACTTTTACTTTGAATTGTTTTGTTCAAACTGAGAACAGAAGCTCGTACAAAATACTTTGATGACCTATTAACATGATTTGTGTCCATTTTTATGAAATAAGAAAGTGCAAAGAAATCAAAATTTCAGAACAAATCAAAACAAAAGCTTTTTTTTGGTGTAGAGTCGAGAAACTACAATACAAAATAAAAACCAATAGGAAATCTGACAATCTGACTTGGTATCGATATTTTGGATCAATATGCCCACCTCTACATTTTCTACCACCATTTTATAGGGACCTTTTATTAACAGTAAGCAGACAGGAACTGAGCAAAGACCTGCCTCAAATGTCTCAAAGTTGGAAATCAAACCCCGGCGCTCTTTGTACCTGGGGCTCCTGCTCTACCGATACACAATACTCCCCAAAATCAGCACCATATTTGACAAGTGTCAAGTAGTTGGAGGATCTGTTTTAATGACAAACTTATTCATGTGTGATTTTATTTGCCTTTATTACTTATTGGCAATACTGCAATTACAAAATGATGTTTTTTTGACCTTATAGGAATACTGAAAAATTTGTGCCCATATGTAATGGAAGGACGACGACTGTGGGTTGCTGAAGCCTCGAAGCTTTAGAAACGGCTTCATAAGCCCTACAGATGCTTTGCTTCTCAGCTGTTCTTGATTTCGTTAGACCGGGGCAAAGTGTGTTTGTTTTTTTGAGATCTTTTAACCTACTTCATGTTGTTGCATTTATTAATTGACATTAAGGTAGATTAGACTCCTTTTGTCAATCAGGAAACGCTTTTGCTCACTAACCAGATCGCCTTCATTTTATTTAAATCTCTTTTTCTTCTTTTGTTTTCTTTTTTATGTTTTTTTTTGTTCTTGGACCTCACAAACATATCAAGCATTCACCAGCATCAAGGAATAATTACAACACAACAGTTAAAAATAATTGCAGAGCGTTTCTTCACTATTGCCCATAACCTCAACCAGAAAAATGCATCATTACATTCCAACAGCAATACTGCCAGTAATTTGCTCCTGGAATTTCCTTTAAGATGTGTGCTAATTTAAATCGTCCACTTGATTGGAATAAAACCTCCAGTTTCGGAACATTCAGCTCATGCCGGACAATCTCCGCCACGTGCAGTCAATCATCCTGTCCTTCCTGTGATCCCCACATTAGTCCGGTTTGGTGCTTTGTTAAAAGATGCCGGCGGAGGTCTGCTCGCCAAAGCTCAAATAAACCTCAGGGTTTCTCTTTAGGGTGGACCAAGACCCACACAAGTTGTTAGGAATGCCTTCTTGATCAATCAAGTGCAAAAAAAAGAGAGATATCAAGTTTAATTTCAGAATGTCAGAGCAACAAAATAAATATATAAAAATAAAAAATCGAAGAAGAAGTCCACTAAAGCTAAGGAGATGGCTGCTCCACCAACAAATTCCTTCTCTTCTGAAATCTTGACTAAAAGTCCAATACAAGATCAGGTTTCTGAGGTTGAGTCTGTGGTGAACACCGTGGTGCCAATAACAGCGTTCACATCAACTTTGATACATGTCCCAATCAGCGCCAACCTCCAGTAACGTCCTGGTTCGCCAGAGTCTCCATCGTTTCTAATTGCCCCGCGGTGTTGAGCAACGCTGATGGATTTCTGAGCGGCACGCTTATGGACGCTTGGGATCCTTTCTTTCTTGTTTACGCGTGCCGTTTCGAGCTCTCGTAAATAAAAATGCCGCCTGAAACTTCCACTGGAAACTAAAAGGAAAACAAGCAAACTGGTCCCAACGTTCCCTGAGCAGCGGAGAGAGAAGCGGCGAGAAAAGCTTGCCGTCAGCCAAAGCAGCATTGGCTGTTGGGTAAAACGCAGATGCAGTCAAATGAAACTATTGAGGCAGTTTTGAAATGAGAACTTGAGGGAGAAAAGAACATTTTACAAACAAAAAACTGAAAACGGTGTTACGCACTTGTTTTTATATAGGCATGGTACACTTTTAAGATTTGTAAAAGAAAGCATTTATGCTGTAAATGATGTTTTGTTCTGTCGCAAAATCCAATGTTCTAAAAATGTTTGTGGTTTCGAAGTGAAAATGTGAGTAAAAATTGATGTCGGTGTTAGTGGTTTTGTAACGTACCGCAGCGAACCCAGACTATGTCGAAAGGAGACTATATATTGTCCCGCAGAAGCTTAAGAAGCGTGTTAATATGCTTTACAGATGAAAATTCTTGCTGCAACGTAATCCCTTTTATGAAGATGAGAGGCAAAGAAAGTGAGAGGAGAGTCTTTGACCTGCAGCTGCAGCGGTTTATACAAGCGTGGCAACTTTCCGGGACAGTTCCGGTAACGAGAGGCACGATGATGAGGTGCCTATGAGGTAAAAGCGGACGGGAGGAAAGAAGGACAGGCAGGGGAGGACGGGACAGTCCGATTCGATCTGGACAGCTCCTCTGAAACCTCCCATCGCATGAGGTCACTCTTTTAGCTTGGAGACGTTAGGCCTATATAGAGAAATATAATGCCCTTAAAAATACCAGAACAATCACTCTGTTTGGCCTTTCTAGATTTACCCTGGGCTCACTTTAAACAAAACCAAGTCAGTGGGCTGTTGATGTTTGTCTTCCCTGTCAATCTGCGGACTTTGGACAGAACAGGGAAGACAAATTGTTTGAGAGAGAAGTGAAGGAAGTCATTGATGTGACACATGAAAAACCGACCTTGAACAGAGGAGGTGGTTTCATCTTTCTAACGTCGACAGTCATTGGTGTTAAAAACATAAACAGGGAATCGAATACAGGTTAGCATTTACTTGTGTGACCTGGGTTGCCTTAAGTTTTAATCTTTCTAACACCTGCAGCCCCACCTTGACTCGTCCCTCCAGGCAGTTTCACACAAACTCACATCTTGAGGAACGTAACCAAAAAAGGCCACAAGTTGTCATTGTTGGGGACTTTGGAAGGGTTGCCAGCGGTAACACTGACAGGGGACTGAATACAGGTTAGTGCAAGAGACTCGTGTGAACTGCATGGCCTCAGGTTTCATCTTTCTAACACCTACTGTACAGCGTCGACACGTCTCCCCCAGGCAGTTTCACACAAACTCACACCTTGAGATGTGATTAAAAAACAAAAACGCACACATTGGCAGGGACTTTTTAGGATCGGCAGCGTAAATGACATCAACAGGAAATTTAATTCCCAAAGCAAAAGACACAGTGTGTACAACACGTCATCACGCAAGTAGGCAACACATCACTGGTACAGATAAGCGGCTTTGGTAAAAAGGCAGCTAAACGATTCTTGAAGTATTGAGAGCCGCTTCTCGGTTCCCATCCCTACTTCTGTGGTGACCTACTTCCATAAAGCAGAGGGCATTTCTTCTCCCTTAAGTTGTCCCATTGGTCCTCTGAGTTACCATATGACAACTGCTTGCTAACGGCTCTGAGGCTGAATTGCGCAAAAGTTTTTTCCACTGTTTGAGTCGCTCGCCCCATTCCACTAGGGGGCACTCTAGTTTATTTCACATGGACCGGAAGTGACTTGTTTGGGAGCTTCAACCATCCAAAGAGGTCTTGCGTCCAGGATGGATGGAAAATGTTGATGTAGTTTCTGTTTGTAACATAAGCTACATGCAAGTGTAAGGATTTTTATTATTATTATTGTGGGTATACTTAAAATGTGGTTTTCTTGTGTTTTAAAGTTGCAGTTAGGTGATAAATGTTTTTGGAAATTTGATCTTTATAGATATTTGAAAATATAACTATAAAAAAAAAGGGAGGGAAACTTACTTAAACTTATTTAACCAAATTCAAATTTACATAAAATATTAAGAAAACATTTTATTTTATTCATTTCAAGAGTTTTAATCTGTTATTCAAAAAATTTTTTTTGGTAAAAATAAATCAATTTTAATAGACAGGAACTGTAAGTCTTACTGGGAGAAAATGTAACAAATTATATGTAGCATATCAAGATAATTTCTTTAAAAAATGTTGAAAATTTTCTTGATACAACTGTGTTTATTAAAAAAAATTAAATCACTTAAAATTTGTACAAAATTATAGGACAATCAACTTTTTTTTCTTTTTTTACAATTTAACTTTGCTGTAATTATCGTTTGGTCAGTTAAACTGTTAACATATTTACTGTATTTTGTGTTTGTATTTCCGAGCTTTTCTTGCAACCACAGCTTTTGTTTTTGTTTGTTTTGGAAAAACAGATTTAAAAAAAAAATTTTTAGTGTATGCTGATCTCTGCGATATCTCACTGTACAATGAAAAGCCATATCATATCAGAGCACTGCCTCGCTCTGATATTAGCGAGGCAGTGCTTCTTGAAGAGCTTATCTCGCTCTGACCTCCCTCCTGGAAGATGAACTCTGGTACTCCATGGCCTGCCGACAGCTAAAAGTTCAAACCGCAGATGAAATAAAGATAATTGAAGCCATTGAAAACAAGTCTTATGTCATTTTTGCTTGAAGTTAAATTTCATATCTAAATAATCCACATTAGCTTTGGTAAGAAACATACTCTAATTGGAAACGTGCATCAACAATGAAGCCATCAAACAGGGGGGGAGTAGAGGAGACCCAACATCTGGTGAACATCTTGTCACCAGATGTGACAGGCCTCCTACAAACAAATAGGAGGCCTGTCTCCTCCTATTTGTTTGTTTTCCTTCTCCTCCTCTTCCTGCTGCTGCTGTCAGTCTTTCCTGCACTGTTTGCGCAAGGAGCTCAAGTAGAGGAAGCTGAATTATTGTCAAGTGTGTGCTAAGGTCAAATAAATTGCGTTAGAGTTATGTGCGGCGCCTGTGTGTGTGTGTGTGCGTGTTCACATTCTTTCGACTCAGTTTTCTGTCTTGTTCAAAGTTCGTACTCTGCTTTGGCATTTCTGGAACCTTCAAAGGTGCTGAAAAGGCACTCCTGAAAATGGACGCATCAAGTGTCCAAGAGGATTTGTATTGTGTGACGTAAAATGAGGAAAAGTGCACTGAAACGGTTTCACAAAATCACGTTGCGGATTGGAAGATCCGAATTTAAAACCACCTGTCTCGACAAGGATGTCTCATTTTACACCGTGACCGGGGGGCTTTTGCAAGATACTTTAGGATTAACCTGAGAGAAATCCATTCAGTTTGATATAAAGAACTGAGGCGTGAAAAAGAAAAAGAATACCTGATCTTTGACCAAATACTTGCTACAATTACCTCCATAATATGAGGTCCTTGTAAGGAAAGAGGCTAGTAAAACTACTCAACATCCTGAAAAAAAACATAAAGAAGAGAGATAGAGTGTCTACGTAGGTGCTATCCCAAATTTGGCTGACAAATCCGGACTCGAAAATGACGTGAACTTGGTTAAAAAGATCGAAAAGAAGAAAAATAATCATCTGCTGGGAATCTGTATCTCACTGACAGCATTTTGTGTGTGTGTGTGTGTGTTCTGGAATGTGTGTGTGACCAGCTTGTCTTCCACCACAATCATCACTGGGCCAGTATGTGCTCACCATCATGGACTGGTAGAGAAGGCCACTAACTGCAAAATATGATCGGCCACTCAAAACGCCAGTTAACATTTACATTTAAATAGTGGAGAGTAATAACTTATAACTACACCTACTACGAGCTAACAAGCTAATGTTAGCTTACACGCTATCATATCTTATTGGCTGACATGCTGAGTAATTTTAACTGAACGTATTCAGTGTGCTAGTTTTGCTTTTAAATCCACATTAGCTAAAGAGCTAATGTTAGCTTAAATGCTATCGTGTTGGCTTACGCTGGGAAGATGGCTGACGGGAGCTTCATCCATTCAGTAACCTAATTTAGGTTTTTAGGTCAAAATAAGTTACAAAGATAATGTTAGCTTAACCGTTATCATGTTGGCTTGCTCTAGCATGATTGCTAACGTTAATGTAATCCACTCGGTTAGCTAATTTTGGTTTTTAAGTCAAAATAAGCCAAAAAAAGGGGTCATTTTAGCATAAATACCAGTATAACATTAAACTTCACTTAGAGAATTCGTAGGCATCACTTTCATAGACAAAAATCTAAGTGCTGAAGACATGAACGCTGTGTTTATAAGCCCAACCTATAAGGATTTGTGGCACCAAAAATACAAACACTCAATTCCAAGCATGTAAAAAAAGTTAATAACATGATACAAAGAGATGATTACTTCATGCACAGTACTTTAACTGGCCATAGTGGCCTTACACACACACACACACACACACACACAGATTTAATCTAGCTTTCCAGTGCCTCACTGCAGCACCCAATAATCTTGCAATAACAACGATGACCAATCCCCAGCATGCGTTCTCATAAAATGCATCTTGACGTGAAACCACCGATGGAAAGTCTCTGTTCTCCTAACAGCTCTGGAACGGATCTCCGTGTCCTGTCCTGGGAGAGAACGGCTCTTGGAAGACGATTCAAAGGTGCCTTACAAAGTGTTGCCACAAAGGGTCTTCGATGACCGCCTTAATAAATGCGTTGGGAACAGCACCGGAGTATGATTTACAATTTACATCACTCGTTTTTTGTTTCCCCCCCCTTTTTTTTTTCTACGAATAGCTAAAAAAGTGTTTACTGGCATTTTCTCGAAACACTTCCAAAATAAATTCTCCGTCAAAGCGCGTATGCCTCAGCTCCGGGCCCCCACAGACCTGCCTCTATCTTGTGCCATAAACATCTTATTTCGTGGGTGGATGAGTGGGTGGGTGTGGTTGTTAGGACTGCGGGTTGTGAGTGTTGCTTGGCTCCAGGTCACTTTTTCCAGCATGAGGAAAACAAGTCTATTTGTGAAGTTGCCACAGGAGCAGAATGTACCTTTGCCTGTGCAACGGCACCATGATACGTGTCCTAAGTCCATGTGTGCTTCTCTGTGGGTGTGTGCCGGAGCCAGCTCAGTGGCTGGCTGGCCGCTTCCAGGGACTGTTGTGCCGTCTTTGGGCTTTTTGGCAGGCGAGCTGCATTAAGGCAGCTACAGCCAGTCTCTTGCGCACACTCACTAGGACTGTAAATCTCTCAAGTTGTTTCATCAGATTTTCAAGCATCTTTAAGTCAAACAAGACTTTAAAGCAAAGTTCTTGCCAGAAAATCACCCATCTTCCTTAAACATTTGGGCTACAAAAGTATTAATGCCCCACATTTTACAAACACCAATCTTAATATAGTTCATTGGGTTATTATTAGGGGTGATACTGGATTTAAAAAAAAAAAAAAAATCTAATTACAGGGTTCATAATTAAATCTTGAATATTTGCCCTAAGAAAGTAGCTTAATGGGTTTTTTCATGTCAGGAAAGATGCATTCAAATTCATTTCAATTAAAAACTGTAGACAAAGTTTTAAAACAAATTCCCAAAACAAATTAAATTCAAAAAACCTTATTTATTCCCACTGAGGGCTTGTAGAGCATACTGAAAAACATTTTAAAAAATGAAATTTTAAGTGCTTTTTAGTGTAACTAGCCGTCAAATCAACTGTCGTTGACTGGTAAAAAATTTTTTACCAGAAAAGAATTTACGGATGTTTTCTGGTAAATTGTCTGAATTGGTTATTTTGGGTTTTATTCTTTTTTGTGTGCGTGTGTTCTCCAATATGTTGTCTAAAACCGTCTCAGTGCTGGGCGGCTACTGCAGTTGAATTGACTGATAATGCAGCTTTTCCTCACATGGTACATGACATGGCGAACCCGTTGCCCATTGTTTTGATAGAAAAATGTCACTGGAGGCGTCTGAAAAGTTGCTCTGAGATATTGTGGAACATCTTTATTAATACTGAAATAAAATTACACAAAGATGAAACTCTACTTACGAGTTAGGTCTCATCTTATTGGTTGGAGTAGATTGTATTTAGGAGCGTCCAATCAAATGAGCCGGATTGGATATGCATGACGCACTTTGCAGATTTTTATTTGCAAAAATGTTTTGAAAATCACACATCGTTTGTCTTTCTCATCACAAGTACGCACAGCGTACCATTGGTCAGTCGCGGTCATTTTTCAATTTAAGAACTTTCAAGCTTATCGGTTTTAATGAGAAACGCGAAACCGGCGGACTGCGAACGCTCCTGCTCGGAGTTACATGTGCTTACATCAGTCGTAACTGCGTGGGAATTAAGAAGGCAATGTGTTTGTATTCAGTTGACAGGCTAAACGAAGCGCAAAAGCAGCAAAGGGCTGTAATTTGGTTAAGCCTGAGGTTGCAGGGATATCAACATGGCAGAACAAATCCGATGTCAGAGTCACTCTGTCTCCCCCTCTGCAGTTAGCATAATGAAGATTAGCTTCAACCCATATACCGTAGCCATAGCCCTTGAGGTCACTACTGGTGTTTAAAATGAGACCAGAAAGGATTGTTCGTGTGCGAGTTCCCACACCGGACAAAACGGCACCAGAACAAAACGACTATAGGACTGGTTATGCATTTTCCACTGCAGCTCTCGAGTGAGTAAGAAGCTAATAAATGCACCCTGTTTGCTGAGAAAACCATAATGATATAGGGAGAGGCCTAAAATAAACTACTTTGTCAAAGAAGCTCAGTAAATTCTTGAGGTGACCTCAACTTGTGTCGGGGGAACAAATATGGGTTTTATGAGATGTAAAGTGGAGAGAATAGGGAGCCCTCTAATGTCAAGTGGTCATGTTTTAATAACTGCACAGGGAGCCGAATCGGTTATGTATTTCAGCGAAACCTCCAGTGTCGGCGGAGGATTGCAGGCTTGAAGTTGGACGTAGACGTTCTGTTGACATAGTCCATTCAAAAAGGGTTTCAGTATTCTTTCTTCCTTTGTTTTGGCTGCTAAGCAAACTGTAAAAAAAATATTAGGAACGACTTCTATTCTCGGCTGATTTAACAATTTCCAGCAGTTTATCGCCTGCATAACTAGACTAATTTTATTGTTCCACTCATGACTCTGACTGGGGGTGACACACAGACTGGAGAACAAAATGCTAAATGAATGATTATATTAAGCAAAATGATTCAGATTTCACTAGTTGATACAGAAGCGAACATTTTCAAAGAGCATGTCTAATATATTCCAAAAACATGCATGCTGGCGAAATACCTAAACGCAATGTTACTTGATTGATTGATTGATTGAGAGCCACACTTAAAGTGGATCTCAGTGTCATTGACAGTGCATCAAGTAGCACTGACAATGATAAGTAGCGTCAACGATATTTGGCATTGACGCCAGGTAGCATTGGTGATTGGTCGTACTTCCAACACTGCAGATAAGGAAGCCTAAAGATGTTGGCTTCTGTGGTTTAGCTAAGCCAGTTTCCACTCATGGATGCATGTAAAGGTATATTTGGTGTCTGACTTAATAAATTTGTTATTCATTAGTGTTGAGTGAATCTCAAGTATTCACAGATTTCTGGCTGTTGTGGTTCCTAACCTGCGGTCCACAAACTGCAGTGGCTCTCAGTCAGAACCTCTAAAAATAACCGGGACGTCCCGCTGATGATTTTCAAGCAGAACAACTATGAGCAAATCCTGTTCTGATCATCTATTACCAAAACAATTCCTTTGTTCTCAGTGCCAGCTTGCAGTGGCCAATACTGTGGAAGGGAAATTATTTGGTGTGTGTTGTGTATACTTTTATCTTCTTTGACGAAGTTTAAGCTTTCAATTGTGTTTCCAAGATTCTAGATGTCTCATTATTGACAGGTTGCTGCATGACCAGCTGCTGAGAAGGCATTCAGGAAACTGAACGAAGAGAAGGCGGCGACGTTAGCAGAGCACGGTCTTGAACACACCTTCAGGAAAGGGCCTTGTTCTGCGTTTTGCTTCATCCAGAGGGTGTGGGCTCTCAGCTATTGAGAAACAATTGCTTCCTAGAGGTGCAGAAGTTTCAAATTTTACCCAACTGCTATAATTTGGTGCCAGTTCGACGCTATGAAGCTTACCAGAAATTTCCTGTGCCGTAAACAATCTTCCCACACTGCGAAGAGAGAAGTGCCAAGCCAAATAAGGTGACTGTGGATGTTAATTCAATATTTGGAAGCGTGGCCAACACGTGGCCAACACGTTCACTTCTAGCTATCGCTAGAACTATAGGCAGATTATAATTGTAAAACAAGGCAGAAAATCAATGTCATTGTTCGCAGCACCTGCTTGTGCTGATTGGTTCGGTAGAAATTCTACTGGAGGCAATCCTTGTAAATGTCAGAAAGCCCAGACTCTCCGGAAAGCCAGGTATTAATCAAGCGGTATAGCGCAGAAAAGGAATGGCCAGGCTAGGAAAGAGCTACATCACTATTATTTTCTGCCAATTGACTCTCTCTGGACATTGCAAGTAGATGCAATGAATGCACACCTGAAATGGAGAGATGACTTTGTCTTTAACTGGCTTCATGAAGATCAATGTCTAAGGAATCCCACGTTTGTCCCTTTAAGCCACATAACATTTCCCCCAAATTCTTGGAGATCATAAAGATGTTTTTGTGTGTGGGTGTGTGTGGGTGTGTGTGCGTGTGTGTGGGGGTGTGTGTGTGTGTGTGCATGGCAAAAGTGAAACAGGTCTTTGTCCTCCGTTTGGTGAGAAATGGTTTCGATCTTGGAACGCTTCCATTTTTGCTCAGTCGCTTTGCTGATTATTGAATCATGATTACTGACCTTAACTGAAGCAAATGAGGCTTGTAGTGTTTTGGATGTTTTTCTGGGTTGTTCTGTGATGGATGAGTCACTGATGTGCCCTTGGAGAAACGTTTTAAACCTGAAAATCCTGGAAAGGTTCATCCGTGATCCATGTTATTTTGCAGCAAAGTGGCATAGAAATTTATCTGTGGCAGTTTTAGCCCAGGGGGAGAAGGGCTGAATAAAGGTAGGTTTAGTCTGCAATGAGGCTAATTTTTCATATTAGCACAGAACAAAATAATTAAATACAAAAACAACAATAGGGCAATATTTTATGGTTTAATATATAGAAAGTTGCCGTAGGTTGTTCTCTGTTACACTTCAGCTCCGAAGCCTGACGTTTTCCTGTAATGTTAGCTCAAACGTAGTGACAGAATTACCAAATACATGAAGACTTTTTAATGTTTCATGTTTCATATTGATTCTACTGTAGATTTAAGAGAGCCACTGAGCCAAAAATCCACTTGCATATCTCGATATGGCTGAAGCTGAAAGCAGAGATGGCCAGAGTAGCCAAAGAGCAGCATATTTTTTACTCAAGTAAAAGTAAAAAGTAGCCGTCCAAGAAATGACTCAAGTGTAGAAAGGTTTTTGGTAAAAAGTCTACTGCGTAACTGATCAAATTATCAATCATGTAATATTTAAGAATTACATCAGGCAGGCCAAAATATAAAGTTAAATGAAAATGTTGGTGCTTTAAGGACCAAAATTACAATAATCTTTCCAAATCTCTCAATGTATTGCTAATGAAACTAACAAAAACTGCATGCATGTGACTGACTGGCGGACGTCTGGTTAAAACATGTTTTTCATTCAGTAGGTAGAGAATCCTAAAATTTTATTCAAGTAAGAGTAGCGATACTTTGCAATAAAATTACTCAACATGTACAGCGTAGTAGAAATACTCGTAAAAGTATGTGACTAAAACGTCATAATTCACAACAGGAGTTGATATTTTTACATATGGCCAGACTGGCTTGGGTTACATTCTCCCTTAGTAAATGAAATTATTTTTAAAACATTTTTTTGTAAACACTCAGGTTATCTTTGCCTAACATAAAATTTGATTTATCTGAAACATTTCAGTGTAATCTGTGCAGATACTTTATAATGTAAAAAAAAAAAAAAAAAAACTACACATCAGGAGAGAATATTCTAAACATCACATCTTAAAGCACTTTGCAATATATATATATATATATATATATATATTTTACAACTTCAGACCAACAATATTTTCTTACTTTAATAAACTCCCTTCCATTAAAACAGGAAGAATGTGAACAATTACAGTATATTTTTTCCAGCAGTCAGCTGTATCTAAGTGGCTTAGCTCATCTGTGTGAATCTGTTGCGATGGATCGTGACAGGTTACAGTGAGTCAGTGGCCGTATTGTGAGCTGTAAGTGAGAGGTCTGTGGAACAATTGAGCTCCAGTGAGGTCACTGGTGGCGCTCTGCATTGTCTGTTGACTTTCATAAAAAGCGTGGGAGCTAACAAACTGCAGACATTACGGAACATCATGAAGGACAATTCGCAGTTTACATTGCAACGTATCCGTGACCACATGTCTTGGTTTTGTTGTAGATGTTGCTCATGATCCATTCTTACCAACTATGGAAAGCAAATGTTAATTTATTACCTTATTTCACACTATAAGACTACATGCTATCACAGCCTATTGCTCATCTATGTCTACTTTAACTTGAACCTAGTGATGCGGACACATGTAACTAAAGACTCTGTTATATCTCCTTGTGACGGATGTGTGTAGAGAAATCTCACATGCATCCCTTTAAAGTTTATGCCTTAATTTGAGCCTCACAACAGTCTCTGTTAATTCTGTTTTACGCAATAGGCCTCATTGCCGACTAAATCTACCTTTATTCCGCAACTGGCAACAAATGGAGACGTTTGTGTAACATTTTGCAGTAAATTATATCTGTGTGCATACTTACGCTTAGAAAAAAAAAAAAAAAAAAAGTTAGTTTGCAGTAGTTTGTCAGTTTTGTTTTCTGTATCCATTACATTTGAAATAAACCCAATGAAATTGCAAATAAAATTTCATATAAAAATAAAGTGGAGCATCATGGTGAAAACCGCAAAGCTTCACTTGTGAAAGTAAATCTGCTGGGCCTCACCTTGGCACACAGGACAATTCTTAGAGACACACTTCCAGTCAGGGTATGCAAATAACTAAGTTAATAAAAATAGGCTTAGAGTCTGGTTTCTTTCCAAATGTCCTGTGAACCTTGGTACAGTGTATAAACGCCTTGAAAACTGAAGAGATTTTGTGAATGCTACCAGTAAACTGAAAATTGATTAATAGTTGGTGTTTCACTGTCGGGTCAGCATAGCAAAGAATTAGGCACAAAATCAACCTACTTCCATGTCAAGAGAAGACAGCATTAGAAAAGAACCAGGCGCCTCATGCATAAAGCAAAAAATTTGCGGTGCCATATTTTACGCACAAGTTGGCATGTTTAAAGACTTCTGGGTATTTATACTAATTTACATATGTACATATGGGTGGCGACAGGGCAGAGCAGCAGCTGCGCTCCATTTCCCAAAAATTAGGAAAGGTGCGTGGCCACGTGCATGCGCACAATTTTATGCATCCTATTTTCTTTTGTGCGCTGCACTTTTCTACATTTTTCCGTACGCCAAGTTTTAGTGTGAAAACTGCACACTTTTATGCATGAGGCCCCAGGACTTTTTCCTTTTCAAAAAGAGATTGTGAAAAAGAAAAATGTAATGTTCTTAACACAAAAAGGATAACGCGACACAAAACAGGTTAAACAGTCTTTATTTGCAATGATAATAATGAGCAAACAAGAGCAGGTTGGCTAAGAAAGATAAGGAAGTCAGGAAGTAACATTCAATAAGGAAGAAAAATGTTTTCCCGGCAGAGGTGGTTTCCCAGACTGTCCTCTTCGGAGACTCTGCCCTTGCTTAGCTGAAAAACTTGAGAGATCAAGAGGAAAGTGTCCTTTTACCGGGGATTGTTTCACTCGCGGGATCGTACCGCGAAGGGGACTCAATGGAGACCAAGAGTTGTGGAACCTTGAGCAGGGACTTGGGTAGCCAAGTAAGCTTGTCTACACTCACCGCTGCAATGGTCGGATTTCACAGTGGGAAAGTGAATGATCGCTTTGTTCAAAATCCTTTGATTAGTGGTCAGCTAGTCGGGAACAGAGCAGGGAGAACAGATCCAAAATCTGTGGTGCAAGAGGCATGAAGTAGTGATTGAAGGCACAGGAAAAAATACAAACAGAGCAATCAAGGATTAGGCAAAGGTGGTGGTCACGAGGTAGGGGATGGGTCAGCTACAACAATCAGGATATCAAACATGAACGCTTGAAGATCGTGACAGAGGTAGCCTCAATCGGCAGACCGAAGGATGGGACAAGACGCTCTAAATGTTTCAGTTTTGTGAAAGATTATTGGAGAACATAACTAGTTGGCCTATAGCAGTGGTCTCAAAGTCAAGTCCTTAATCCCAGTGTCCTACAATGTTTAGATGTCTCTCTGCTTCGCCACTCCTGGCTCTAAAGGTTGCAGAACACTGGCCCTCGAGTACGGTGGTCCGAGACCACTGGCCTATAGACACAAGTAGGTTTTATCAAATTAAGGAGCTGGATTTAAGGTAAATTTATTTTAGGACTTTTAGCATCTTTACCAGGAACAACAAAAACTTTATTTGTGTCTGGGGTGCAGCAGTGGCACAGGGGTAGAGTGCATGACCAATGTATGTGTGATGGCCACATCCAGGACTAATGGATGTGTCCTGGAAAACTGTGTCGATACACAGTTTTCTGCATGTCTTCCCTGTCTTTCACGACCCACTTTTCTGTCTGACCAATCACAAGTAAAGGCCACTAGATACAATATTAAAAAATTGTGTCTATATTTTCTTACCTTCCATACTGATCTCAAAAATATTTATGACGTTTGACATGGTTTGAAGCCAGGTGGCAGAGGACCGACAGCTTGGCAGATAATCATCCTGTCCTCAGAGTCTCACCTTGTCCTCTGAGGGGCTAATGTTTCTGGGAAAATCCCACTCTGCTCACTGCCCTGTCAGTTTCCTATAGCTGGCACATACCTGTCTGCAAACGGCAGAGTGTGGGGAAAATAGGATCCAACGTGATGATTGGTTTAAGAGCAAAACTTTGTCCAGCAGCGACTCTGATTTTAGGATAATCTTCATCAGCTCTTGGTCATCTTTTCTAAATGGATCTTTTAAAACGGCTCCGAGACGTCGCTGGCGCACACCGTCATTTTAATGTCGCCATCTATCAGCGACAATTAAATCACCAAGAGCCCAGGTCCAGCAACGGCAAAAGTGCTTGTTGTGCAGGTTTTTGCCGCACAGTGATTCCTCTTTACTTCCGAACAAATTAGGTGCCGTTATTGGGCTGACAAACCCGGGCGTACGCTCCAGAGGGGCGGGACAGACTTGGATGGGATGTCTAAACAAATGCAACAATGGTTTTTATTGTTGTGCTGGCTCAAACCTCCCCACATCCCTCTGGCAGAGAGCGCAACTCTCCGTGGAGCAGCCCGTCAGTGCACATACACTTGATTTGGCTGATTATGAACTGAGAGGTGCTCTTACAGAGAGACAAGGCTTTGCTTTCCCTCTCCTTCTCTCACTCGTCAGGCTTCCATGTGAGCTGGAAGGAGAGATGAAGGGACTGGGGATTGATCGAGACGGAAAAGTGATGGAAAAAGCTTCAAGAGAAATTGCTTCAAAATAGCACTTTTTTGGTGAGGGGGAGTTTTTCTCTTCACATGTGTGAACAAAGAATATTGGTGGCTTCCCAGCTACAGTCTGGCCCTTGCAGCTGGCACAAAGCCCCGATCACTGGGCTGGCAAAGTGGTTGTTTAAAGCACAGCATGGTTGGCACAGAAAAAGCCTCTGGTTGTTAGTGGTTAACCCCAGGCTCCCCACGAGACTCGCTGCTCACTCGTCATTCTGCCAAGATCTCGGTGCATTGCATTAAGTTTCCCCTGTCAATGACGTACGAGTGATCGTTCAAACGTATAGGAGGATATGTACGTTTAATGGCAAGAAATGACCACATTTTCCATGTTTTGACATTAACAAAAACCCCAAAAAAGTTTTTTTATACAAGAATGAAAAAAAGTTCCTTTATATGGGAATCCTTTCTGCTGGGGCTACTATGGGAAAAAGGGTATTAATAGTGCAGTATAGGGGCAGCGGTACAGCTGTACAGTGCTGGCCACATTCGTCGGAACCTGTAGTAAAAATGTGTTATAAGCTTTGAAATATGAAAGTCTCTTTAGTATAATCTCCTCCACAGCTCACAGGTTTTCCATGGGATAAGGTGGAAGGACTGAGGTCAACAAGGTTGGTCATGTGACTGCTGGAACTATTTATGTTTCTCTGGTTGGATTTCATTGAAACACTGAATATTCCCAGGGCTTTGGAAGAAAAACAAAAAGGTCCCACATTATCACACAACCTCCAATGTGCTTAACAGTAAGCTTACGGTTCCCAAATCCTCTTACAGAGTTCGCTGACCAAGAAACTCTGTCTCATCTCAAAGAATTCAACTCAAGTTAATGCTCCAGTAAAAATGAACAAACTTCAATTGGTTATGTTTGTGATGGTAGGACAGATTAGGCATCGCTCCCAAGTATCTGTGGAGAAAGGATTTATTGACGGCAATATTTTTGATACAACTCCTCCCTATTTTCCAGACAGATGCAAACGTCAGGACTGATTTTTCTAAAGTTTTCAGAACAAATTATGCCATTGCAATAAAATATGCAACTTCAGGGTTTTTACTCATCTTGACCATGATGAGTCATCACCAAACTAACTTGACTTTAAGCTGTCAGTGGTTTTTATTTTGTAAGATGGAGCGTTGCGATACACAGTCGAAAACAGATGTTTACATAAAATGAATAAAAAAGATTTAAAGACATTAATACATCTTCTCACAAGAATATTCTTTCTCGTTATTGTGGCATTTAGCAAACAGAAATAATTTTGGTGACGCTAACTGACCTGAGACAAGAGAAGTTTGGTCTGATTTAACTTCAGACAGTGGAGAAAATAAAGCATACGGTCTTTATTTGGTGTATGCAAACTTCTGATTTCAGCTGTAAAGCCTTTTACAGTATAGATGAATGACTGGCACCAGTAACTGGGTGAAATCTAGCTGTAATAAACAAAACCAGAAAATCAAATGCTTACCAAACACTTTTAAGAATAAGAAGAAAAGGGAAAGGAGTCAGACCTCTGCCTTGATTAGGCTGGCAGCTGCAGGTAGCTTGAACTGCCCCATTCTCCTTCAGCCTGACAATATACTGTATAACCGACACAGATGAATTACCTTGCTTCCTGTACTTCTCCTCCTCACCGTTTTTTCCCCCTTTTTTACCAGTCACCTTCCTCCTTTCTAACCCAGACTGACAGACTGAAGAAGGGGTTTCAGGTGTTCTGGTGTCTGCTTCTTGTATTCCTGAAATCCTTGGATACTTCCTCTTCTTCCTCTCTTACTTTCAGGCTGTCACAGACACAACGTACCTCTACAATACTACACTGACAGTCCAGCGTTCCTTCAGGTCATTTGTTTGGCTGAAGAACCATCATGCTATTTATCAGCTCCTGTATGCAAGGAGCTTTGTGTCTTAAGATCTCCAACCTCCAACGGTTTGAGCAGTGCTACACAACAGACCCAGAAGTCTTGAAAAAAACTTTTGTAGCAACTACTGCTCATCGTGGAAGCTTCATCACATGCAATGGCCGCTACGCAGTTGGCCAAAAACTGGCCAGGTGTTTGTGAACACATCCCAACAGCTCAAAAAATATCATCTGATTCCTTGGTAGTATTACCCGATCAAGGAAAGTTCACCAAAAGAGACTTGCCACTAAACGTGGGGTATTCAATCAACACACAGTTTTCTTCTGTTTTTGACCGTCATCAAATATTGTCTTTTTCATATCTGTTGATCTTGAGCCAATCGGCAAGCAGGAGAATTGAGTTTCTGCACTGTTTCTTTGAATAGTGCTCTGCCTGCGGTGGTAGTTTGGTAATGGCAGAGCCATTCAGTCTGTGTTTCAAATATTGAGCAATTAAAGTCAGAGCAATAAAAACGTTTAAGACCTTTCCATTGCTGGCTAATATGTCGTTCAGCTCTGCACCACTCTTTTCGCAGTGAGGGATGGTTGTTTGTAGCGCGCTCAAGTTCCGGTAAGTCTCATATCGTAGCTTCCTTCACGTTCAGGCCGTCGCTTTACATTAGCCGTGGTCAAACGTTAGTGACTGGGTAAAATCAGATCCAATCTTTAAAACTTCAACAAAATATGCACCTCCAAACAAGCAACAGTTTCTCAATAGCCAACGGTCCAGACCCTCTGGACTTTGATAAAAACCAGAAATTGTTTTTAATCAGGAATAAACACCCACTTTATTGGCTTGACATCCTGAGACCTTGAGACATAGCTTGCCATCAATCTTTATGTCTTGAGCTGCACTTGATCCTTTGACCAACAGTCTGGCCACTGGTCACCTGGTATAACGGTATTATTTATGTCTCTTTTGCCGGCAAAATCACCAACAACAGGCGTTAGTGCAGAATCAGGCTCCCCGTTAGATGTGCTAATGCCAGCTTGCGAATCTGACCTCCGTTGTCCTGTGCAGTAAAGGACTGTTTGAGAACGCTACTGCTATCATTCAACGCAACTCCAGTTCGTGTCTTCTTTGAGCCCTTTTGAAGTCAAGTCAACGTCACAGCTGGCATCGTTTTTCTTTGCTTTTCCTCTCTCATCCGGTAAATCTTAGATCCATGAAATATATATGTATTTTTTTTCCATCAACAAAAAAGTTATGAGCCGCAAGCCGTGAAGAGATCAGAGGACGGTACTGACTGCAAGGGAAAGCCGGAAAAAAAGTCCCAGTAAGTGTCGCACGCTTGAGAAAGGTTCTGATACGCAGCGGGGTAAATGCTGGTAATGCCTGCAGGTACATACAGACCCACATAAATCACCGCATTAACACATGCATGGCATGAAAAAGTATTTGTCTCTTTACGGATTTCTTCTTACACTTAAATCCTTCAGATCATGGAACACGTTTTATGTAAGGCAAAGATTTCACTTATAAACGGAAAAAAAGTCCATTTAAGCTAAACTTTCTCTATGTAAAAAAAAAAAAGAGAAAAAGTAACCACCCCCAAACGCGACAATTTTGCAACAACTGCAATTAGGCCACTGTGATAATCTTTCACATCACTTTCGAAAAAATCTTGGCCCATTGTTCTTTGCAGAAATGTATTTAACAAAATTAGGGGGCATGCCACAGCGTCTTAATTAGACTTATGTCTGAACTTTGACAAGGCCACTCCAAATCCTTGTTTTTTTTTTTCTTTTTTTGCTGGTGGAGCTTAATTGTCCCACTGTATTACCCAAGTAAGCCTTAGTTTAAGGTCATGAACTGACTCTTTTGCTATTTTCAACTAGAGAGCACTCTTTATGGTTCCCTCAACTAAACAAGTCAACCAGGATGTCAGGATTTAAAGCAGAGATAGGTCTTTGGCAGCAGTGGCACTGCTTCATTCTTACTTACATCTCTTTTCCTTTCCAATTCTCTTTGCTTTCCATCTAATGATTATTTCTCCATGCGGTGGGCCTGCATTCGCCTGGCCATGGTCCTATGCTAAGCTGTAGTGTAAATGTTGCGTGGTGTTTTGGTTACCGTGGCGAAGCCTGGTACCATTTAGCACTTGAAGAGCCATATTTCAAAGTGCTTCACGTCCACTTCGGGGAGAGACATAGTACAGAAAACCCATTTAGCCATATTTCTTAATTCCAAATGACTCAATCAGCGTGAGAGTTTTTTAGTCAACCGAGAGCTTCTAATTACTAACCAAATAAGTGTTCTTTTGTCTCTTATTTTTATTCTATCAATCATTTAGTGAGTGTACATGTCACTTTTTGCCGGTGTGTATTTGAGTCTCAGCCCCCAAACCCCCCTTTTGCCATCAGACTTCAGAGCAAAGGTAGATCCTCTAAAGGGCATGACTCCCGAAACCACAGCACCGTCAGAGGAACAAACCACAGATGCAGATGTTCAGACAGAACAGAGCAAAGAAAATGTTCCTCTTCCACTCCGTCTCTCTCTCTCTCTGCTCCCTTTCTTTCTTAAAGACGGGGTTCATTAAATAGAAGGAAGAGCGCTCAGGTCCAAAACCAAAGAGAGTCAAGCCCCTTGAGAGCGCTCTGCCGCTAACCGGAGCGCTGGCACGGCGCAGCGTGGAAAACAAGTGAACTGAATGCAACCGCCGAGTCAAAGCACGGCGTTTAAAGGCACAATGTTACCAGGTATTCCGCGGGTCCCTCAACAATAAGCGAGCTATAGCAACAGCGGACGTATTTCACACAACAGTGGTGAAATACTGCGGAAATTTATCACCACTGGAGTGAGTCATGAAAGAGAGAAAGAGCTGCACTGGCAGCTCAGAGGCCGTTATGTCCGCAGTGGAGGGTAAAGTCACCACTTTGATGTCAAATGAGATATTTCTAAGATGTTCAACTTCCAATAAAACTTACGACTCCCCTAGAATGTGGTAAATATTTGACATATTTTATGTTAGTAACAAAGATATTTCTTGTTGAGGGGAACTCTGTCTGGTCTTAACTAGCACCGAGCACCTTTAACATTTGTGTGGTAGTACTTTAGGTACAGCCAGTTGAAAAATAGAAAGTGACTCATAATAACAATAATAATAAAAATCTTCACAAACACTGGAGGAAAATATTCCTCCTCACCGTGGCTGCTGCTAGCAAGCAGCATTTAATTAGCTTCCACATGGCGCTAAGCTAACGAAGTATTTTAGAAATATTTGATTAAAATCCAGAGTTTAAAATCTAAACCTAATAATTTGACACTGAAGGAACACTTTAAAAACCCCGTTTGCGATAATTGAAACCAAAACATGAGGATAATCACTTTCCATCGATGCTAGCTTAGAACATGCCAGACAGCATGCGTGTTAGCAGCCTTTCTGGAGAAAAGAACGGTGATAACAAGCTAGCATGAAGGTAAGGTTTTCATGTACAAATCAAATGTTTTGGAAGTAAAACCACTCTGATAGGAGGGGTGAAGAGAATCAAATGTTAGCTAGCTTGAACAGCGATAAAAACAGTACTTGGCTAATAGCCTCATTCTACAGCAATACAACATTGCAATGCAACTAAGCAAGTCCCCTCCAAACATGTCCACAAACATCTAGTCATGGCTGATTCATAAGGGTCATCAGTCCTTGACATTTTTGTTTTTTGCTCACAAAAATAAGCTTTTTAAAGTCTAAAATGTTTTAAGGTATTACGGCCCATTTGATCACTCAACTTTTCAGCCATATTTAGACAATAAAATGTACTTTTAGATGTGTTTTTTAAAAATGTTATCTTGTTTAAATGTTAAGAGATTGTTCTCCCCATCTTTAAAAAAAAAATTGCTAAATTGACTTTCGTTATGTGAAGTCAACCGAGCCTTAAACGGGCTTTGGGTGAATGTGATAAATGGAAATGTTAGCATTTAAGACTGTCAAATACAATGTGTTTGTGTTCAACAAAGTCTTTCTTGCATTATATTGTTGCATTGAAATCTAAAAGCCCCTTATATACTTGCATGCACACCATCACTGACTCTCCCGATCCTTCCTTCTGTTTCAAAAGAGTTTGAATAGGCCGTGGTTTCTTCAGCTAACTTACCAGTATCAGTTTTATTTGATACCACAGGAACCTGCGTTGTAGCCGTTGCCATGAGAGCAAATATAAACCCCTTACATCATTTATTTGAAGAGGTTGCATTAACATGAAGGAGAAGGAGACATAACAGAGTGGCGTGGTACCGGCGTTGACCACAGCAAAGACACACAGCAGTACGTTGGTGGAAGTTAATGTCTCGGGGTAAGGGCTCGCGGTTTGTGTCGGTCCACCTCTCTGTAATTTGTGTTTCAAACTGAGTGGAAAAGCAAACAGATGTGATCTTTTGTTGTTTTTTTTTGCCCCCCCCCCCCCCCCCGCCCTTTGACAATTTCAGCGTCACTCCCACTCCAGTTATTGTTTCTGATGCCGCTTACCAACTCGCGTCCTGGCCCCCGGACAGCCGGGGAAGCGTGTGGGTGGCTCAGGTCGGATCATGGGGTCTTTGCGGTGTGTGAAAGTGGAAACCAGAGCCAGAACGAAAGCCAGGGTGTGAGTGCTGAAAGAGAGAAAAGAACATGTGGTTCAGAGGGTGTTTATTCGCAGTGCAGAGCTAAATGAAGTCTTAAACAGGTATCCTGCCTCTTATGTAGACTGTTTTCCCCCCTCAAAGTGAAAAACCAACCCTTTCCCCTTTACACCAAGCTGTTTTTATTTATTTATTTATTAACATTTACGGATATGCAGCTATTTAGTATCCAGATGCCAATAACATATTTAGAAAGCTAACACAAGTTTAGCCAACTTAAAGTTACGGATAAGGACACAGAAACATTTCTCCCCACTGATATTGTACATCAAATCAGGGACAGATGATGAGAAAACTGTTACTCAGCATTCTGAAGGTTTGCCTGCTCAAGCCTCAGACATTTAGCTGTTTGTGTGTTCCAGACTGTTAAAGTGAGACTGACCACCATGGTAAGAGCCGCAGAGCTACTCGAGGCCTTTCAGAACCAGCAGCTTCTAAGTCTGGCACGTTATTTAAAGAGACCGGCAAAATTTAGAATCGGCCCGCTGAAAATAGCCGAGAGACGGACGACGTTCAAAACAGCCGCCTCCGTTTTCCAGGCCCGGCTGTCCGAGGAAGTTCGTCCTGAGCGCAGATTGCAAGATGCTGAAAGAGGTGGGCTGAGAGGGAAGCATTCGGTGCTCTAAAAACAACATACCACAGAGCACGTAGACAAAGACCAGGACTGATGCTACCAAGAATAAGAGTTTTTAGACAGTTGAGTGTAAAATGAATCAACTGGACAACAGAACCAAATATGTTTCATCTAAACGATGTCATCCCAACTGGACCTCGTGAAGGAGAAAGTCTGCAGGAGAACCTGACCATCAAACAATCTATCATGGCTGCCACTGTGTCATACAGGGTGCTTTAGGGATGAGACACAATTAAAAAATGAAATGCTGAAGAAGAATCCAAACCGTACCAGTAGAATCCACCAAAGACTGACTGAGAATGAAGTCATACAAAGTCCTGGGCAGAGTCAATATCCAAACTTCAGTTGTGTTGACATACAAACATCTCGCAGCTGAAAGTGGCACCGGAGACCGTTTGATGTCTACAAGGTGTATTTGAGTTAAAAAGAGGATTTTCTAATTGTTTCCTCAGAACTTTGGTTTATTGAGGAAATAAAATAAGTTTGCCAGTGAATATTTTGCTCAGGTTTTGAAATTGAATCACTTTCTTTCACATGTGTAACCAAAAGTTACACATGTGTATGTAAATGTTTCTTATTAAAGAATCATTAAAGCGTTATAGTTTTTTAACAAGTTTGTATGTTCTGACTGAGTATTGACTTAAATTTGCGACTCATTTTGTTGCCACTGAAATGCGTTATGGCAAACATCATCAAATTGATAACGATAAGAGCGTGAGTGAAGCTTTTTTTATTCGAGTCATTTTTATCACTGCCTGTTTTCAGAAGACGAGAGAATTTTGCTGGTCTTTCATTGGTCTTCCAGCCAAGAACGTCTAAATGTGCCGCATTTTGTTCCATTTGTTGCCCATTTTGTTTCATTTTGGCTTCATTATTTTAATCCATAAGTAACGTTTGGTGCACCTTCAGTGAATTCTTTTTTTTTTTTTTAGAATTTCGGAACCTGGTAACAACCGGATCGTTTACAGGTTGAAGCCCGAGCATTAAAATATTTGGCTTTGTTCCATAAGCTCGGAGTTCAACAGTGTAAGCATGCCTTGTTTAAAAATACTTTCCTCACCCCAAAGAGAAAAATACATGCTGCCGTAACTCATATCATCCAGAGAGGCCTCAGATTGTTGCTGAATGACATAACTGTCACGACATGCTAACAGCTAAACATCCAGGCAGCAGAGACATTTCCCGGGCAACGCCATCAGTTGTTGGCAAGCACTGCTAATCCACCTCATTTGCTTTTACCGCTGCTCTTTAAATCTGTCTGTCCGTAAGGCAGTTTCTACTTTATGTCAGGTTCTCTGCTGAAATCTGTAGCAAAACCTGAAAAGATGTGCAAACCGTGGAGGTGAAGGGTGGGTGGAGTCTGGTGGGCAACTGAGCTGCAATACAAAAATGGGAAAATCAGGGGTCATGTTGGCATTATAATAGGTCTAAAAACATATTTAAAAAATATATAATTTGTATATGATTTTGTGCCTTATTTTAGGAACGTCTAAAACTTCCATCTTGAAAATACACATACAAAATAAAATCGTCTTTATTTAATATGTGAAAGCTGGCCGACGGAAGAATGTTTCTGATTTTGGTGAATTTGATCTCTCGTCAGTCAACATGTTTGTACGCGTCTCTCACAGCTACTTCAGATTCCTCTTTTTCTCCGTAATCCTCGATGTCACCCTTCACTTCGCAAATCTGACAAAGTCAACAAAACAACGGCGCTGGTGCCGCCGACACTTCCCTTCTCTGACAGACGTCGACTCCTCGGTTGGATTTCTCGACTCAAGCCGAAGCACCTGCCCCGAACCGATGGAGATCGGTTTCTCCCAGATAACATCAGAGCTGACGGTTACCACGGGCCGTTTGGTTTCCTCTGGAAGCAGAGGATCAGGTTTACCTGCCGACGTGCCGTCCCGCCTCTCCCTGTTCGGTTAGTGGTGCCAAGTGCGAGGACACGGGATGTGTAGTATGAACACACGTGGCTTGGTCATGAACAATACCGTGCCTTGGGAAATCATTCACACCTACTGATTTTACTCCAGTTTTGTCACATTAATGTCGTAGGGTTAGTGCGTCTAATTAGGATTCTAACACATAATGGCTCAGATGGCTGTCAAGTTTCCTGCATGAGTGGATTTTGGCTTTCTTCTTTCAAATCTTAAACCTGAAAGGTTTAAGATGTCAGTGTCGTTGTTCAAAACGCCTTCCGGTTGCTGATTGGCCAAATTCAGCTGGAGAAATCAAGCTCAATGTGAGAAATCCCAGGCGGAACACTGAAGGGAGATGAGAATCAAACTGTAGGAAGGCGATACTAATTGGGTGACTATTGAAGTCCATCAGTTGATCCGGTGATGTCAGAGTAAAGAGAGATGAATACAAACACACGCCATGCCTTTCACACTTTCAATGTTGTTTTGGTTGTAATGCGACAAAATGTAAAGCAGGAGAAACTGCAATGTCACAAGAGCACAAACTAAACTCCAACGCAACAAAGTCTGGGAGACGAAAGGAAAAAAACTGCAGTGTTGTATGGAGTAGAAACATTTAGTGGTTGTCATGGCGACCGTTGCAGTCAGCCAAAGAAATTTCAACCGCAGATTTTACCGTCATTTCCATAAAGATGACAACTATTTATCTTGCTCCTCTTTCAGCGGCCAAATGATACGCGTCTGATCGGTTTCACACGAGGACGTAAAAAGTCCCAGAAACCTCAGCGAAGCCGCCGAGCGCCGCGGACTAATCCTCAGGTGGATGAGCTTTTGATGAGTTTTCCACAGATAACTACAGAGGAAGAGATCGCGCTACAGGTAACAGTCGACGCATAGGAAAGCGACGTTTCTCCGAAACGGCATAAATTTACCCCGATGCGGAGTTAGAACATTTCACCTTTGCACCACAGTAAATTTCCAGCTCCCTTTAATTAAAGGCCACACTACTGACAGTTCCTAGCAGATGTTTTTTCAGTCAGCGCAACCTGCCGTCCATCACCTGCAAAGCCGCACGTCAGTCTTCACCTTAGCTTTGCAGTCAGCCAACACAAACACTGATCCACTGTGTCTGGGAATTGGGAAGTAATTATTAAACAGATGTGTCACCGACTAACAGCCAGAATTCAGTTTCTCTTGCTCCCATGCACACTTTGTGACCTCTCTCCTTCGAATCTCTGGGAATGAAACCACGGCGGGCAATTTCTGATTAACACTCGTTGGTCCGGTTCAGTTTTGTTTTTAATGGATACGTTTTGCCCCCTGCCCCCCAAAAAAAAGAAACGTTTTTTTTGTGGTTCTTGGCGCTGTGACGATTGCCGTTTGAAGTCTTTCTTGCTTTTGCTGGTTGATTCATTACAAGTGGAAAGTGTTCGGTCCATCTGTTCACACCTGCCGTTTACAGTGGACCCCCAGAACGCCCACTAATAACTACAATCCACCAATACTTGAGGAAAACTCTAAAAAGATGCTTGTAACTGCCTGTTTTAAAAGTTTAAAACACAAAATATGCCCTAATATATATCAACATGCACCGTGGAAACCATCTTAGCGCTACATCTATTGTGTTCCCCATTTCCTCAGCGCCAAGGAAAATACATGGTGCTTCTGGATTGCAACTGCAAGCCAACTGTGGGTCAGATAGGATTGCACCTGTAGGTATGTCAGCTTCCCAAGCTCACTGCTGGCTAAACAATAACTAAAAGCTGACTATTACTTCATAAACAATTTCAGTCACCTGGATATATTATTATTTTGACATTTGTAAAACTAGTATAAATAGTGACTTGTAGCACTGAGTCAACTTTTTAACATTTTTTGTCATGATAACAGCAAACCTTATTGCGCTTTATTTAGTGTAAAAGACCAACGCAAACATGTGCATGACACATAGGAAAGACTGAACATCGCCTTCAAAAATATGGAAAAATAAATGTGAAAAAGTTGCTTCGGATTTGTACTCAAGCTCTGACTGGACTTTCTGGGTTTTCTGACAAAACTTTGAGAAATCATCTAATAGGTAAGTAGAGTCCGTGCAGGTGTAATTTAACCTCTCCTGTGCTGATCTCAGTGGTTTCGCAGGGAACATCGGCGCTCAAACAGCATCAGTGAAGACTGAGGACCAAATCAGACGAGGCTGGGAACGACGTCTTAAAGCCGGTTGTGACGACTCCCGTCTCCTCCTGATCAACCATCTTTGTTTCTCAGGTCAGGTGTGTGTGGGGCACCTGGGCCAACGCCCAGCAGCTCCTCACACCACACGGCTGCTCATGCTTTCCTCTTACCAAGCAATCCTGGTGCTTTGTTGGGTTTGTTGTTTTGGTTATATTTAATCAGATTTTTTGCTGGATTTAGAAGGTCTTGTGTTGATTTCTGGTTTTTATTTCTTTTTGGGTTGGTAATGTGCCATACTTTAATTGTTTTTTTTGTTTTTTTTAAGTGTAAAACTTATGTAACATTTACAAAATTTGCATTAAAAAAACTGGTTGTATCTTCATTTTTTTGTATCTGGTTTCACAGCCACCTGGGAACTGTTGGCTGAACTAAAGGCATCTAAAATGTCACTGAGATGCTAAAAGATTTGTTTGTTACAGTATTACATCATTTCTGACACAGTGACACGGCACTAGATTGTGAACAATATCCCAAGGTTTGAACGTCTCAAATGGTGCAATTCTATCCATTATGCGAAAATGACACCACTGCACAGTTGTTTTCCTGTGCAGCTGAAAAGTTACCCTTCTAAGATGTGGCTGTGCAATAAACTAATTGGCCAGAGAGGGAGAACATTTATCAGAGAAGGATCCAAAAAGTCTCTGGGTAACTCTAGAGGAGCTGCAGAGATTTACAACTCCTGTGGGAGAATGTGATCAAACAACTGCATTGACTTTTCAAATCGGTCGAGAAGAGAGTCGTTGGCTGAAGGGACGCCATTTAAAAAGCCCTGTTTACAGCTTTTTGGCCTGCTGACAAAATGTCATTTGGGGAAAACCTGCACTACACACCACGCTGAACACACCATACCTACGGTAAAACGTGTTGGTGTTGGCGTCACACAGTGGGCATGTTTTACTTCTTGATACTTAGAAAGTGGCTCACTTTCCAGTGACCCTAAACGCAGCCAGAACTCCACCAGAACGGTTTAGATCACGAGTGTGCTCAAACTGAGTCCTCGAGTGTCAGCAGGCTGCAACTGTTAAAATCTGAGCTCTAGCGCACCGACATAATTTCATCACAAGCAGGACACGACTGCGTACTCGCGACATGACAAAACTAACTGCTTGGATAGAAGGTGGCTGGACTTCTCTTGTTCATAGTTCCACCTCTCATCCAAAAGGCACTAAAAGGAGTTGACACAACAAACTGATAAGGTCTTTAGACTCACTACTTGGCTGATTTGAACACTTTGGCCCCTTCTTCATTGTCAAGACTCTCTAGGTGAAAGGCTGGTTTGGTTTCAGCTAAGTTGCCCGTATCTGATTGGAAACGTGTTGCTCTTGGTGGGCATGCATACGGGCAGGAATGTGAGCCTATGAGTGTGTACCATAGGGCTTTTGACAGAGAGGCTGGCCTCCAAAACAATGTTGGCCCACTTGTTTGTTGTGGCTTGCCCTGTCCAGTTGACACTGTATGATCTACCCCGCAAGTACCGCCTTCGTTCATACAGTGATGTAAATCCACTGGCCCATCAGCGAATTCAGTCTGTTGCCAATCAAATTACTTGGACGTAATACCCAGTTTGGCCCGCCTTATAGACCCATTTGAGGCGGTTCCAAAAGAAAAAAAACAAACAAACAAATGGCAGGAATCATGCAGGATCTGCAAGTGGAGACGAATTTGGCAAGAAGTGGAGAAGGGGGTATGAATCATAGGCGGTAGACGGTGAGAATTCAGATGTTTGACTGAGGTGCGTTAGTCCAAGCACACATTTAAAAAGCTGCAGGACCCTGGCTCTTGTGAACTGAAGTTTGACACCTCTTCTTCAGATCTGTGTATATTTAGAACCATCAAGGTTCACACCCAAATCCATCTCAAAAACTGCAAAAAATCCCCCAAAAAACTGACATTTTCCATCCAATTCTGACGGAATTAAGGTATTTAGCAAAGAAGACGGAGGAAAACAAAATCACCTGGCCTTAATTCATTTTTTCACAGTTACGTAAAACTCCATGTTGATCTATTACTTAACCCTCTGCCCCCCCCCCAGAAAAAAAACACATTGAAGTAAGTAGTAACGTGTCAGGTACCCATCCTCACTGATGAGATGAATATAAGTGCAAAGCACAAAGTGTTTTTCCCCTCCAGATTTAAAGGAGTTAACTTGAAGTAGTGACACCACAAAAAAAAAAAAAAACAAGCAACTGTTCACACCTTCATACACCGTGCACACTTGCGTCATCCCTTCATTAATGAAAAGCAGTAGCAGCAGCGTTTGGAAAGGAGACTGCGGCCTTCAGCGTTCAAACTCCAGCCCATGCAGGTGAAAATTTGCCAGTAAAAGATATGAGAGCTCGTTAAGTTTAACAGGGCAACAGCCCCCTACCCTGGGTCCCACCCTGAGGTTCAGGTTTTACTGACTTATTACTGACAACGTCAGCCTGTTTGTCTGCTGTGAGTTAGTCAGGCACACGCATCATAAACAGAATGACGATAGATGGTCAGTAGTGCCAGAGGATTACCGGTTGCAGATATTAAAGCGTACAGGATGGTGCCAGGAGGTTAGCGCACAGGTTTGTGGTCATTAGACACACATGGCTCACTCTCTCCTAGCTAGCATTCACTGCAGTTGTTAAACTGTGGGGGACAAACTGCTATGGAAGAACGAGGTACCCTACTGCCCAGCAGGCTCAAAATGAGGATTTTCAGAGATGAAAAATGCAATCCTGCAGGAAGCTGCAAGAACTTCACTTGAAGACATTTTGGCGACCAAAGGAAACAGTTCAGTCCACAATAATGCTGGGATGTCCGGCATGTGTTTGTGATTAAAACACTCTATGCTTTAGTTTTTGTATTCACCTGCCACCAGAAGAGCATTGAGGAAAAAAGGCCAAACTTAATGGACCCGTGGCAAAATGTTACGCCTTCTTTTTAGTTTTTTTTTTTTAATTATTATTTATGTCTGTTGTCCCAGCATTTCAGGCCAGTACATATTCCAGATTGTAATGAGAGGGGCAGAAAGGATGAAAGCCCCCAAAAATCCAGTGCCAAAGCACAATGTCACTTGGACAGCATGGAGCAATAAACGTTGCATCTACCTCTAGACTGGTCGTCACCTTTCTACGCAGTTCTGCTCGATTCTCATCTCCCTTCAGGGCTCAGTCTGAAATTTCTCCCATTGAGCTTGATTTCTTTGGTGGCGCTAATCCACTCAGGGTTCTTTACTGGGCACACAATTTCTGGTAAGCTTTATCCAGCTTGCACATCAGGTACTTAAACGTAAGCGTCTGGGTAAAATCAGACTTAAGACTTCAACGGAGACCTGACCTCAATAAACAAGGGTCCAGACTTTCCATAAGAAGCAAAACGTACAACAACTGGCTGGTTCCTACCAAGCTAATCTACGGCAGGCGGTAAAATCCCGGATGTATATTTGCTAACACAGACACCAACCTTTATTCAGCTGCAAGTTGACAAAACCGCCAAGTAAATAAGCTCTTCAGAATGTATCCAGGAAGATTAATTTAGGCAAAAAGTTCATTAATGTTTTCAAAGTTAGCAAAAACACCAAAGCGCTGAACAAAAAAATTAGCTTCGCTGTTAGCGCATTTGCATTTAAGCCGAACATTTTTTTTTTTTTTTCGTTTAAAAACACAACATATCAATGTATTTCACTTCAAAGTTTGTGAAAACTTTGAACTTCTTGGTTTCCAGACTGAACCAGTGATTTGTGGTCAGTCTTTTCCAGTGCAGCTTCGTCCCCGACACGAAGTCTCTCCGTTTGAAATCAAAAAATGATTCATTCATAATCTCCTGGCCGGTCTGCCAGAGCAGCTGTAAAGAGTTTTAAGACATGGCATGGAGTAAGAAAAAAAAAAAAAACATAGGCACTGTAGAAATGCAGTATTTTATTGCTCATATCTATCAAAACAACAAGAAAATTCTCTAAAACAGGGCATAGTTCTTTATGTTAAGTGAACAATGTAGGATTGCCTATTTATATTTTTCTGCTTGTTTCTTTAAGCAACCAACATATCATTAACACATATTTGGATCTTTTTTCTTTACATGTTCCCCACATTTTGATTCACAGACAAAAAGTCACAATAAAATAAAAATACTATTGGCAGAAACTATTTAACATTCTATACCCAACAGGGCTTTCACTTTTAACAATGTCAATCTAAAGAAAGATGAATCAATGGAACAAACGTGAATTATTTGTCACTTCTTAAAATACCCCAAAGGTTTTACTGCATTTAAAACAACTGAGTTATTACTTTAAAAAAAAAAAAAAAAAACAGAGAGAGAAATCTTGAGTTCCTTTTAATTAATGGAAATGAGTGACCACAACGTGTTCCGAAGTTTGAGTTATTTCAGCTCATTTCTGTTATTAAGATGTACTGTTAGATTTTACAGTGTGGCAACCCTAAATTTCACACAGCAAGTATCGGGGGAGAGCGCAACTGGCACGCCGACGCCGGGAATTCGGTGTTCTTTTTTGCGCCGTAAGCGGTCTCCAAAGACGCTTCCTAGAATTTGGCTGTACATCCAACTGGCCCCCACAACCGCACGCCATGTGTCGCCACGCCAACATCCAGAACGCTCACCTCCGAGATTGCCTGGGACCGGTCACCAACGCAGCTAATGCAACGATCGATGTGCATACTCTAAAAACAGAAAGAAGAAGAAAATCCTGCACAAACTGCCACAAACGTCGTCAGGGAAGCTTGTTGAACGCTTGTTGTTCCCATTTGTGTTTCGACTGGACTGCACTACATCTTCATAACCGACCTGAGAAGAAAAATACGACTAGACGGCATCCATGTTGTGTTGCGTTTATGACGTTGTTGAGCGTGGGACCTCAGTTGACATCGTGAAGTCGGCTGGTAGATCTCAACAAAAGAAAATAGGGTACGCTTGATGTAATAAAATTCAAAACCAGTTGAGAAATGGAGTCATTGGGTATCAGTCTGGATGTCAGTCATTTCTACTGCTTTGGACCTCCGAGAGCCAACATCCACAAATGGAAAAAAAAAAAACATGGAACAGTGCAGAAGTTTCCCATGAGTCATCCAACCAAAATTACTATAGGAGAGTATTAACGACTGATCCACGAAATCATAAAACAACCCAGAACATCTAAAACACTGCGTGCCTCACAGTGTTCATGATTCAACAATGAGGAAAAACAAGACCACTGCTAAATAAGAACAACACCAATGCCCATTTCACATTTGCCAAAAACATGCTTGTTGTTTCCAAGAAAATATTCTGTGCCCAATGATGGCGATTGTTTGGAAGCTGTGGTTTCTGTTACTGATGCAGCATTTCAGAAAAAGGACGAGTCAATATTCAAGCACGGAGGTGGTAGCGTGATGGACTGATACTGCTTTGCTGCTTAAGGACCCGCACAACTTGTCATTTGTGAGGGAGTCATGATGTCTTCTACTTGAAAGCCCTCCGGTGTAGCTGAAATCAAACGATTCTGCAAATAACGGGCAAAATATTCCTACACGGTAGCTGTGTTTCCACCGAACACTGACTTGCTCAATTTAACATATCAAAAATAAACTTGCTTACAGGAAACAGCAATTTTGAACAAAGTCATTTGACAAAAAAGATTTGATTCTCGGACAAGGTTTTTTTTTTTTTTTTTTTGGCGTTTCAAAATGTATTTATTTACCAAAACCGCAGCGGAAACACGAGTCGCATGACAACAACCGAATGTCGCCACTGGCATAAACTACAAAGGAGAAGAATCATGGACCGGCGTATTCTTTAACGACTTTTCGTGTGAACAAATTCAGGAGTGTTTGTTATTGAACACCGAAACTGTGTTGTTTTGACATTAGTGGAATATTGATAAAGTTTCACACATATTCGTAACGGAAGCGCATGACTGATGACACTTGTTGCCTGAATGCAGTTTCTGATGATATGGGTCACAATAACATTTCCCTTTGAATTGGTTGGTGGAATGAAAAGCCAATAATCATTGGATCAAATGAGACATTTTGATCAGGAATGACTTCTGTTGACCTCTTGAGTCGTTTTATTTACTGAAAGCCCTCTGAGAATTTCCAAAAGAAAAGGAACTTTACATCAGGAGCCAAGATGAGGAGAGACGTTTTTCCAGTTGTCTTTCCACCGTTTGTTTTTAGTTCCCGTCTCTTTCCTGCTAATTTGGTCGTACAGTTCTGTATCTCTACCCGTGGCCTACATTTGATATGTTTGCTGAACTAAACTGCTGCCCTAAAAGTTAATAAGCCCTTTTTTATTCCCCTACTTGTAACAGCTGGAAACCTTAATATGCTAGATAAGTATTCTGGCATTTTAAATCTGCTAACTTGTGTGAAGACTTTTTCTTTGTTTTTTTTTTTTCTGTAGTCTTTTCACAATATCTCCGCTGTGTGCCAACAGCTTCTTGCATCTATTGTCCAGGCAGTATCTTGTACAACATCCAGCCAACAAGGCAGTCTGGCTCAAACATAAACCAGGGACAGATTTATACCGAGGAGATTTGGACGATTACCCACCATGAAAATTCTCAGTGGCTGAGATTGGAAAAATCATACCAGCCAATGCATCAACTGCAGCAGTCAGTGTTGCAATTAAGAAAATCACTTTGACTTGTAATATAAGAGTAATCTTCGACTAATAGTACAAGAAGAAATGTCCAGATTTTAAGTTTTTCTCTTTCTAAGCGTTTTACTCGGAAGACAGTGATTAGCCATCAGGATCAATTCATCAAAGTCAAGAGTAAGAGCCATGGACTGAGCGTTTGGTTTGCAACCTTTGGACAAAAGCCCAGACGGTTGCCTGCAGAAAGAGTTCTTTCTGAATGATTGCCAAAGCAATATGTCTTAATGAAAAAAAAAAAAAGAAAAAGTACATCCCTCTGCAGGAGGAATTTTGCATGACAATGGGAATATATCTCTCATTGTTACGGTTTACAGAGGCTGGATTTGGGTTGCCACTTATGAGCTTACACGGTCAAAAATGAGCAGCAATAATTTAGATTATTTGTTCAGTCGGAGGACAAAAGTGGTGGTTAATTTTTCCGTCATATTTCCACCATGTTAGTCATTAGTTTATAATTGCCACAGTTTCAAACTAAAATTTTAATTAGCAAGTTAAATATTTAGATCAGACACAAAATATGTAGCTTCACACTGAATACTTAGTTGGTCAGCTAAACAGGCTAAACATTTATGTAGCAAACTAAATATTTAGCTAGCAAGCTACATAGGCTAAACATTTTGTCAGCAAACTAAATATTTAGTGAATAAGCTAAATAAGCTTCACAGTTTGCTCACAAGCTAAATATTTAGCTCGCAAGCTCCAGAGGCAAAATATTTAGTCAACAAACTAAATATTTAGCTAATTATTTAGCTTCTAAAAATTCCATTGCTTCAATTTAGAAGCTAAATATTTTGCTTCCAACTAAATATTTAGCTATCAAGCAAATGTTTTTACATTGGAGCTATTTATTTAGCTCACTAACTAAAAGTTTAGTTTGAAAAACAAAATTGGGCTTCTTCAGCTTTCCACCATGTTTATTCACTTATAAATGTCACTTTCAAACTAACTTTTTAATTAGCAAGCTAAATATTTAGCCAGAAGACTAAATACTTAGATCTAAGCAAAAAGTATTTAGTTAGCAAGTATTTTGGAGTATTTGGGAGGTATTTTGTGTGATTTTAATGAGAAATCTCGCAGTGAAGTTGTAGAGGTGGTTATAAATCATCCTTTGCTTGAACACATCTAGGAGAAATTTTCAATCAAGCATCTAAAAGTGGCAAGATTGATGCATTCACATGTTCGGACCCTAATACCGCAAAAGTAACCATGAAAATTGACTGGATTTGGTCTTGAGTCCTAATCCTACCAATCCAATTCTCCCTCTCGCTAAGGCGATGTCTGCCTGAGATCGTTCTGCTGTCCTCCTGAAGGGCACGAGGTAGCTCTCTTACCAAACAGTAATGACTGTATAAAAGGTTTAAAGGCATTATTACTGCAGATGCTTACGGATCCCTTGAAACATCACAGCATGAGTATGTTTCCCATTGTGTGAAACTGCCCAACGAACATTTGGAGCTTGGCCTCAGTCCACAACCCCCTTCGAGAAATAGACCTCAGTCTCAGCGCTCTCTCTTGCCCAAGATTTCCTAAAATCTCCCAATCTTCTGCCATTCAGGTCTTTGCTGCCCGTCTTTAAGGAGGCAGTCTGTCTCCCCTGCGCACTGGTCCGGGTCCAGCTGGCGTCGAGTTCAACGGCAGCAGCGCGGCCTCCATCCAGGATGGCGCTAACGGATCCCAGATGACCCGAGCGGCCTCCCTGGACGCCTGGTTGCGCAACCGAGTCTTCGAGTCTCTTCTTCTTCTTGTCGCGTTCCATCACTCGCGCCGCCGCCGGTTGCCACGTGGGCGATCTAAACTCAAACCCCTCCGCCCCCCTGCCGTTGGAGTCTTGATGCTAGACTCATTTGTGCACACACGTGGAAATATGTGTTTAATAATGAGGCCTAAGCTGTGCCACACACTGCAGCTCATAACCCCTGATCTTTTTACAGGGCACCCTATGGCTCCCGTCAGGCTCAGAGGGCAGTTTACAGTACGTGGGAAAATGCAGCTTTGGGAAAAGACCCAACACATTCATCACTCCACAATTTGAACTGTACATTAATGCTAAGAATGAGGGGAACGTTTACAGCATTGTGTTTCCGCTGAGTAAGGTAAAATATGCAATTTTATTCAGCTAAACAACAGGCAGGCGCTCACAGGATGATTAATCATGTAATGTATGAATATGGGCAGAGCACCACTAAACAGCTTTAGATCTCAAGCCTTTCCTTTTGCTATTGTCTTTCTAAGGTGTTCGACAGCAAGTCATGCAATGCAAAAGCAAAACCTGGTCAGTGTTATGTTGACTGAACGTGACCGAGTGGTTTGGAAATCATTTTTGTAACTTAAAAACAAGAACGTAGACGGGTCGTCTTCTAATCAACAGTGGTGCTACAGGTGTTCCCCAGGGAGCTAATCCTGGACCTGTCTTTTTTTTTGTTTTGTTTGTGTGTTTTTCCTTTTTTTTTTTTTTTTTTTTACAGAGATCTGTAAGAAGAAAGTTATAATATACCAAAGATTCAAAAGTTATGGTTTCAAACCAGAAAAAAAACGTTTTGTCCTACGGTTTCCTTGGCACCGATATTTCTGCACTGTCTTCAGCCTTTCACACTCCACCAACTTCCTTCTAAATAATGTAAACAAAGGTTCCTAATGCCACATTTTCTTTGTTGGAACGCTGCACCAAGATAAAAAAAAATCGTCTCCTCAGCCCGGTATTTCAGTGTGGAGTTTTGAGAGTATAAATTACCATAAATATGAGAAACAATCAAGACTGGAATACTGCTAATGCAGTTATAAATGGGATGTTGTGGTAAGCCAGGTCTCCAGGGAATCACTCAGGATCTGCAGGCTGACGGCTTCTTGAGGGAAGAAAGAAAAGGCCCGGGATTCTGAAGCCCAAATTAAAACTCCTCTACAATCCTGCCTGACAGCTGGGAGGAGGTGATGGAGCCGGTCCGCTGAGATTTCAGGTGTCATGATCAAACCTACTTTGATCTCATCAGTGTCAAAGACATTCTGCTAGTTATTTGTAGCCTTTTAGGCTTCACGGTTTTATAAAGCTTGATTCAAACAAGTAACCTGAACTTAGGTATTATTTTTCCAATTTTACCATCATAAACTTCCACATTCAACAGGCTGACCTTAAAAAAAAAAAAAAAAGGTTGGGCAAAAAAACCTGTAAAAATTCAGTCAAAATAACAAAAATTAGTGAGACAGTGATGTTGTGTTTATCTCCACTATCATGAAGTATAATATCGGACCAAAAATGTTACTTACATTCTGTAAGTAACAGAAAGTTCAAGGTTTTTGTTTTGTGAAATAATGTTTGCTTGGACACATCTAGTAAATAAACGTTGTGTTTCATAAAACTGAAGCTGAATGTTTCTAAAATAGAAGTTGATTGTAGTGTGATGTAATAATTGTCAAAAAAATTTAAAAAATGTGTAAATGTTTTCAGACATTCGCTCTGAATATATAAAGTTAATGTGTTTGGAAAAATATTTACATCAGTTGTGTAAGGACTTTTTTTTCATGATGGAAACTTTTGATTTAAAGTTGCATTTAAGTGAAATGTTTTGTTTTTTTGTTTTTTATAATTTGGAGAAAAAAAAAAAGTCAAAAATATTTCTTGAGTAAGACTAAATGAAACTCAACGTCCATCAAACAAAAACCATTTATTGATCTTACTGGAAGAAAATGTAAAACAACCCCACTGTAAGGGTAATTCATCAGAAAAAGTTGAAGTTTACTTGACAAAGCGGTTTTTATTACAATAATTACACTTTAAATTTGTACAAAATAATGTGATAATCAGTTTAACACTATTGTAATCACTGTTTGCTCAGTTAAACTGTTTACATAATTTCTGTTTTGCTCACTGTATTACTGTGGGAACCACAGCCGGCTTTTCTTTCTGCGTGTGCGTAAAATGGATAATGAACTTTTGGAGGACACGTACAGAAATTGGGTTTTTCCTAAATTACGATCCGTAGAGAAAATTGAACCCGCTGGTGATGTTTGTTTCCCTCCTCTGCCTATAAAACGGTGATTCATTTGTCCCGTGTGCCTTTCCACGGCTCGTCCTCATTAGCATTAAGGAGCTGAATGACCAAAGTCAAAACAACTCAGTTGTTTTGACTTGGTTGAATGGCCAAGTCAAAACAACAACAACAAAAAAATAAAATCTGGTCATTCACAAAGTTTGGTTACTATGTTTCATTTTAATAGATTTTTTTTATTTATTTTTTTTCTGGATGAACCTTCACAGAGAAACCCATTCCGTGGTTTCGTCTTGGTTCCAGGATGAGGATAGCTGCGTCTTGTGGCGGGAGGAAGCCGCTGGGCGTTTTGTGGTAAATCAGCATTTCCCTCCCACCCACATCTCGGTGGGTCAGCGGGTCGTCGGCGGTGTGAAAACCCCGCGCTCGGAACGACCCGCTCGCAAAATTAGCCTTCGGTTTTCAACGGGGCGAAAAGAAAAGTGTTGGAAAGCGCGCGGGAACACTGCGGAGGACATGACATTTAAAAGGCCACACACCCACCGCCACATAAATGTCCACGTTAAATAAAAGCCTCATGTTTATAAGTTCACGGCTGCCGCTGGACTGGCTTTTTTGTGAAAAGTGACGCTGCAAGTGCGTTTTGTGGGCGGCGGACACTTTCCAGCCAGGAACATGTTCGAGCAACACCTGTGGCTCCTGAGCGGTCAGCGCTGATTTATTGTGACTTCAGGCCTGACTGCTGGCCAGCTCGTATCTAAGGAGATAAACACAACTGCAGTGACAATTAATGTGCGTGTTAAGTAATCATTTGGGTTCGTTTTGGGCATGATCGCTAATTTTAAAGGATAAACAGATGACGATTCAGTGTCTTGGACGAGCTGTCATTTATTTGAACTGGGTTTCGAAGCAGCTGCATTGCATCTCTGCCCAAATTTTCCTCTTCTCCAGTGAATATTTATTCAGAACCGGATACGTTTTAAACATTTTCATATTTTGTTGCGATTGCAAATTACGTTTTTCGCATTCAATTTTGCCTTTATATGACAGACCAATAAAAAAAAAAAATTTTAAAAACGCACATAATAGTAAAATGGGAGAAAAATTAGCCCTGGTTTTCATCGCTTTTTTTCTGTATGGGATTCGGTTTCAGTTCAGCTGCAGCGACTCCCTGCTTAGGTTGCAGAATCTATTGGCAGGATAAATCCAGACTTTATGGACGAGCAATAAAACAAAAAAGACCATGAGAATTTCATTTAGGTTTGCCACGAAGAGCACGTCGAACATGGAAAAGAAGTTGCTTCGATGAGATAAAACTGAAATCATATCTGGCCTTCGTGCAGAGCGCCGTTTCAGCAGAGGCTGAGAGTCAAGTCGCCAATTTATATTTCCACTTCGAATCGACAGTTTGCCATTTTGTCACTTTCTGCTTTCTTACCTTTAAACTCACCATTTTGTTCCCATCTGATTGCATATATACTGATTTTAAATTGTATCTAATAAAAAATTATATTATTTTTCACTTAAAACTGAAAAATCAGTACTTGACTCTGTTTCCATATTTGGTCATTTTGATAAAAATATGACACCAGATCAAATAAAAATAACTTAATATTACCTTCTTCACATTTAATTATTTTATTAGCTGTTGATTCTTCACTGCATTTGTTGTTACTATAAAAACCTTAAAGCAGAGCAAATGTAGAAAAATTACAACATCTGCTGGAATTATGTAGATTTGCATTGTTGGTACAGAACGTCATGCCGTAAATAAACAATTAAAATCGCTGTTAGAAAAAAAAAAAAAAAAAAAAAAAAACACACCGCGCCATCATCCTCCAACCACTTCCTGTCTTCTCCTTCATGTTTTGCGCCAGCGGCAACATGCGGTTGCTGATCATGTGACTCGTGTGACACCAGGACAGTTTTTCCCACTGCGAGCGACGGCATCTTAAAAGCCGCCTCAGCACCAAAGCTTATCGACAAACGAGAGTTTTATTTTGAAATCCGCCGTCTCCATTAAGCAGATTTATTTTCGAGATGTCAAATTGCGCAATTACATTTTTGATGGCGATTTCAACTGTGAACACGCCACATTCAAGGTCAATTTGACCTTGAACGGCGCCACCGAATGCCATGTCGGTGGCGCCGTCGTGCTCTGGGGATGCCTTTCTTCAGGGCGGAGGCCACAGACACGGTGGTGGAAAGATGGAAATGTAAGGGTTGCAAAGATTTTTCTGAGCCTCTGTACCTCAGTTTACAGGAATCTCTAGAAGGATTGCCCCGGTTCTGTTAGCCGTTCGTCTCGTCACGCTCCTGAGACAAGTCACTGAGTTTTAATGGATCGGGCACAAACACAGTGAAGCGGCGATCCGTAAAGCTGCTCCAGCGACCCAGCGGCCGGGGCGGTACTGTGGCGTCTCCTGCGCGGTTTTATGCTCCAAACATTAACCGATGACGTCAGTTTTTATAAGGAAGCAGAAAATAAAAGAACAGGCCACCTTCCGTGAAGAGAGCCGGAGCAGTTGACCTCCGCAGCGGGAAACCCATGAGGGACAGACCAACATTAATGCTGCGCCGCGTTCCATCTCAACGCCACAGGGTCAAGGTTGAGCTTGTTGCTGCAGTTTGTAGTTTTCACATTTTGCGTGGTGCAAAGTAGTGGATGGTGGAGACGTAGAAGGAAAATGACGCATGGCTTTTGCAAAAAATATAGACTTCTCTCTATAGACAGGCTATTAACACTATGAAATGTAGTGTTGCAAATTTAATGGCGTTTTCCCTTTAATGTTTTTGTGTTTCCTTTTTCTTGTGATGTGTTTCTACTATTATTGTGCTTTCATCAAATCATTTGGAGTTGGGTTCCATAAAAAAATTTTTTTTTTAAAATCAGTGAAAACCACAACCTGGAATTTCTTTCCATTTCCCTCTCAATACGCTTGTTTTGGACACCCAGCCCGAAATCCCATAAATAAAAATGCAGTGATAGTCTTGTAACATGACAAAACGCAAAAAGGTCACAGGGGGAATGATGGACTGGCGCTCCTGGGAAGATCTCCTGGAGCCGAGCCAAAACGTGCAACCGGAGAACGCCGGAGTAAATCTGCAAACAAAGTGAAGCTCATATTTTCCGAGGTTCTCCTTAAGGGATCCGACCGAAGAGCGCCGCGGCGTTTCGACGAGTCAGCAGTAAATAACGTCGGCGAGCGAGTCTGGGACCTGGGGCTCGGCCAAACAGCTCCCATCGCTCCGGTTGACCTCTAGCTGTGGGGTCAGCCGCTCTGGGTCCACCTTCTGACACAAAGCTTAGGATCATTTCACACACACGCCAACAATCCAGTGGGTCTGGGTGAACTGTGATCCTAACCGTTGCAAAGTGACACATACCGACTCCTGAGGAAGTTTCCCCGACACGTCTTTGTTTTTTTACGCTCAGCTGCCGGCGTGTTTGCGCGGTCTGCCGCCCGCTGTGCTTCAGTGGGTCGCTGTTTAACGTTCATTGTGGTATGACATGTTGTGTCTCTTTTTCTTAGCATGACAGCTAAGGCGGTTCGTGGAAGCAACGTGTCCTGAGGGTGATTTCTGACCGTAGTTTCATGTGAAAACCTCAAGAAGACAAATCTTGAATTGTTCCTTTTTACGGGAAATAACTACAAAGCATGCGGAAAGCATTATGAAATAAAATCTTCGTCTCGCTGACTGTCGGGACTGGACAGAAATTGTGAAACCGAGGCACCAAACAATGGATGCCTCTTTAATTTTTTTCATATAAGAAAACAATTTGTGTCAAAGCAATTAAATTCTGTCATGATGTCATGAATCCAGTCCAAACAAGTGGATTCTCCTAAAACCCGAAAGCAACAGTCTGATGTGTTTTCCAGCCTCATTGCGCCATTTTACAGCACAATCGAGTAACTACGTTACCTTCAGTTGTTATAAAATGTTGTATAAATCAAAAATGACTTAAGGAATTTGAGTTTATGATTTAATGCCTTGAAACTGGACCTCTGCCTCTTTAAGAAACTCTACCTTCAGGAAGTCATCCCAACATGGCTCCACGTTAACCCTTAGCAACGTTTTCACTGAGAAGTAGCTGGTATAATGAGCTCGGATGATTTGCTAATTGCCTTTGGCTAGTCTGAAGGAGCTGAGTGGGGGAGTCTTTGGAGAGGGCTGCTCTGTGAGGTTGAAGCTTGGAAGCTGCAGCTCCTGAGGAGGAGCTTCGTCCTCGAAGGCGGAGCTAGGTCCATCCAGATGTTTTCCACGGCTGAATGGTTGCCACGGGACATTAAAGGATTTCTCAAACATGCGTGAAAGAATCAAGGCAACATTCAAGATCCTCCGCTCAAGTTGAAGCCACACCTCAGCCAGTAAACTGAAAACATGTCATTTACTTGTGATGATTATACCATTTTCAATAGCGTGAGCAGCTAAATGGCTTTATATTAACCAGCAGTGGCTCGTGTGTGCGGTGGAAACCTTTGAGGGGTGTGAATACTTTTGCAAGGTGGTTTATTTGTGTTTTGGATTTAATGTTTAAAAAACAAAAACGGTTGGTGAAGGATGTAGCATGCTCTTTGTTCTCTTAACACAGATCTTCATCTCCGCACAGGGTCGTTAAAAACGCCGGTCATGTATAATCTGACAGTAACTCACAATGTCTGGTTCCGAAGAAAGTTTTGTGACATAAAACCACTGGGAATTTCTGCTGCCTGATTGCGAATGGGTGCGTGTAAAAGATATAAAAAGAAATCCATTGGATGTAAATTATGAATGTGCAGATGTGCTTAAATGTTGAACCCTTATAAAGGGAAATGCCAGTCAGTTTTGTGTATTTACAGATGAGAATTTATGCTTTCAAGGAAATTTGTACTCGCAAAAAATTACAAAAATGTTTTTTTTTTTTTCTTCCGTTAAGGAAGCAACCTACATGTCAGCATCTTCCTAGAATTGTTTACGTACTTTTTTGCCAAGTGATTTTTTTTTTTTTTTTTTACAAATTAGTCTTCTTCAAAATCACTTTTGACAAAAAGAAAAAAAAAAAAGACATACCATTATTTCAGAGATGGAAAACTCTGAGCTCAAGTTTCTGAGCTTCCATTTGAGTTTCAACTTAAAAGTTCACATTTCAACCAGGATTTTAATCCCTCTCAGCTGATTGGCCACCAAAATTGTGATGGTAGTTTGACCTCTGTAGTTTGACCTCATGTGGATGTGTAATAGTTAAAGAATGTCAAAGCCAGCTAAGCTGAACTCATGATTCAGAGGCTAATAGAATCACCTGAAAAGGGAGAATTTGAAGTTGTTTTCAGTTCAGCTTCATCGAACAACCCGGAAAAAAAATTGGGGAAACTGACGGAACTCCAAGCTACTGTGTAGCGCCGACACACCGACGACACTCTATATATAGTGATGAACAGTACAATTAACTCTCTCAAGCAGTGGCTTTTTAAGTAACAATATTTGTATCGCAACTCAGAAGTTAACTTCAGCTTCGCTCCGGTTGAATAATTTTGGATTCAGGGGAGTTAATGTCCGTCTCGGTGTCTGCAAGGTGTCCACCATGTTGTTTGACAAAGTCTCCAGTCTCCAAAGTCTTTGTTTCCAGAACACAGTCTGCAGTGTTCTGGAAACAAAGATGTCCATCCACTGCAAGAAGAATACAACTAATAAAAGGAAGAAGTGAGTCGAGTCCAGCAGTAATCTCAGATTGTGTTATAGAGACGATGGTTTAGAAGCAACGCACTGCAACTCCAAAACATAAAACAGAGTGAAGAGCTCCAACCAGGATGACTAAGTTGCTCTGAAACTGAATTTAGACCAATTTTAACTCGCATGTTTGTAATAAACCACTGAATTTAACATTGAAATGTAAAACAGGAAACATGATGCAGGTGCATTGGTGAATGATGCCAGAGCAGCTCTGACCCGATATAGACCGCGTCGCTAGAGCACGATGCTGCCACCTCCGTGTTTCACAGTGATCACGGTCAGTGTGAGCTATCCACAGCATTCAGCGTTTTGTTTGTTTGCCGCTTCTCTGGCATGGCTTGTGGCAAATTGGACTTCACAAGTGGAAAAGGTCTGTATCTACGTGTGTGCTGTAGACATACTGTGATTCTGCATCGTCTCTAAACTGCGGCTTGGCTCAGCGGAAGAAGTATGGAAAAAAAGGTCACTTAGTGTTAGCTTAGCGATATTCCCAACAATGGAAAACTATATATTAAAAAAAAACAAAAAAAACACACACACACACAATGTCAAAGCGCACTGTACCATACCATATCACGGAAAAAAAAAACCTCCCAAAAAAAAGCAATGGGTGCAGAACAGAACAAGGATTATTTATTTTACCTTCCAGCTGCAGGCACTTCAGAACAGAGTAACCCAATACCTGTGCCTGATCCTGGGCAGCAACAGTTCATTGCACAAAGTGGGACAAGCTTAATCCTGCGCATCTGACGTCGGCCAAAGCCGTATGAGAGAGCGAGAAGGTAGCGAACGGGAGACGAGAAACAAAAAAAATAATAAAAGCATAATAAAGGCAAGCTTAAAGAGAAGATTATGTGTACATATGTGTGTAGATTAGTATCCAATTTATCTGGGTATTAATAGGCTGATGGCTGAAGCAGGAACGAGTTTGCGAGAGGAAACTCAGACAGGATGATGTGGTTTACTTTTCTTTCAAAGTTTTTTTTTTTTTTTTTTTAACTCAAACAAATCCTGATGTAGCTTCTAATTGTCTCGTCTCTGCTGGCTGAGTTCCTGACTGTTGGTTTGGATGCAAGAGGAGGACGACTGGAAGACAAAAACTCCCAACAGATAGAGAAATAATCTTACCAACTCTCTAAGAAAATCAACATTAAGCTTTAGTTTTTCTCTATCAGTTACTCTTTATGCAGCTAATCACAAGAAAGTGACAAAAACTTCACTGACACCAACATTTTTTACATCGTGTACATACATATCTGCTGTATTATCTGTTGAAAGCAAGCATTTATATACACTATGTAAAAAGAAACCCTTTTTTTCCCCACCACTGACAATAATCTTGAATAGATTTTTGAGGTTCAATGTGATTTGTTATGGGGGGTTTTTTGAGTGTGTGTCCTTTCTGGAAATGTTGATATTTGTCTTATGCTAAAATTACAATTTGGAAGAGGTAAAGTTCAAAAAATATTTGTGGATTTATTTGAATTCGGTGAGCCGTCCTTTGGAAATAAATCAGAAATAAATGGTATCAAGAAGAGAAATTTCAGATGAAAGTCTGGTTCATCCTTCGGGAAATGTTTCGGATTGTTTTTCACACCTGATAGTCTGACGACTGGAAACCATTAGTGGCAATTTCATCTGGTGCCGTTCGCTTTCACACCTTACTGCCAAACAGACCAAACCCTTTGACAAACCCATCAAAGGGTTTGGTCTAAAACCACAAAGGTTTTCCCACAGAACACGGTGGCACTGAAATGACCTGACGATCTGCTGCCGAGTCACCAGCGATCAATATTTGTCAATGGTGTGATCGATATACATCCCTTTCACCCACATGATAAGGAGCTTCGTTCCACCTGGGAGCAGGCTCCAGATGACTAGCTAACAATGCTGCTGTTTGCACCAGCAGCAAACCTGATTAAGCTCAGGTTTAGACGAGATAAAACAGGTCTTGTACTTGAAACTTTCTCCTTAAATCAGCAAGCCGCTGTTTGTATCGAAAGATTAAAATCGACCAGCCCTGGTTACAAATTCACTCGGATTTTAGTCTCCTTCTCCTCCTTCAGTAATGCATAATAAATATTTATTAATGATTTACAAAGTGTTTAGAGATGAATTATTAATAGATTCTGTTAAGCACCATGTTGGTAAAGTGCTTTAACATTAGCAGAACTAACTTTTTTCCCCATTTGGTTCATTTACACAGAGAAAAACATTTGTTTTTAATAAAACAGATGACAAGCTGAGGCTAATTATTAGCTAATTATTAGCCTCTCTTATGCTAATGCTAGCCACTCTGTGGTAGTCGTTAGCTAATATGAGTCTATCCATGCCTGCCTGGACAGCAGAGGAATATAATAACAGGCAATGCTGTGGGTGAGCATATGCTAGTCATTAGCCTCCCCTTAGCTAGCCCAGGCCAGTCTTCCTCTTTTACCAGTGCTGGTTGCTTAGTAACCTGTGCTGGCTTATTAATCAGATCAGTAACTAGCTTCGAAATAGCAACAAGAAAACAACCACCAATGGGTGCGCAGGAGTCTTAATTTTGGCCTTCATTACGCCCCATACCTTTGTGCCACGGTAGCCGTTATCTAAGAATGGTCAAAGCGCCGTGATCCAAACGGAAATGCATCTAAATTATTTTTTGATTATTTTACTTTGCAGTTGTGCAAAATAAAAGAGGTTAGAGGACATCAGGGTAGAAACCGCGTCACGACCAAGAGATACAGCCGACATGTCGGGGAGAAAGGTGTAGAAAAGCTAACTGCTGGGCGTTTCAAAAACCAATGAAACAGCCTCTATTGAAACAGCCAAAATCTGATTTCACATCGCATTACCTTTCAAGCAGATCATTTCTCTGGACGGACACGCTTCACAGGTTCTGCTTTGCTGTATCCGTTTCAAACCAATATGTATTCTGGGCCAGATTGCTCCTTTTACGTAAATATCCGTGTAATACCAATTGAACAATTGAACTGGTGCAGGTTGATGGCCTGTAAAGTTGCGTTCGCATGACATGCTCTGACATTTTCTCCGTATCGCAGTCGCTGCGACACCAGAGAGAGGATTTCTACGAGTCGCGTGACAACGGGTGAGGTGGTGTTTTCCGCTTTCGCTCCTATTCAGAGGAACTTGATGCGCTGGACAGCAGAAAGAACGACGCTAACGCTAACACCCCAAATGACTTCTACTTCTATTTATCAAGCTCACCCTGCTTCCTTAGGCGTGTGCTGTTTTCCCATCGACGCTCACATCAAACGGCAACACCAACACTAAACCCATTTATACACACACACCTCATAAAAGGCCACTCCAAAACACACTGCTGAGTCATAACCAAAAATGGAAAGTTTTCATCTTTGCAGTTGTTTTTTTTTTTGTTTTTTTTTGTTTTTTTTATTCTTCATTTCTTACTTTTCGTTTCTTACTCACAAAAAACAAACCGAGAAATAGGAAAAAACAGTCATAAAAAAAAAAAAAACAGGTCATTTGTCATAATTTTGCCGGTAGCTGTGGACAGAATGAGAAAGTGGTGGCAGCGGTTTTGAGGATGTGATGGTGCATATTAAAAACCTGGAGCTCCACCCAAACAGTGGGAGGGGAGGCGTGGCGCGGGCATGGTCCCGGGAGGTGGGGTTGAAGCGGCTCCCGATCGGCTGCCTGGCGTGGAAGCGGACGGGAGTTTTGATGTGACGCCGAGAGTCTGGTCAGTGTAGCGAGGCCCGCTGGTCCCGTGACACCAAGACAGAAGCCATTCGTCACACACAGACAGTTACACCCCACGCTAAATGAGGCTGAACCAAGAGTCCCACTGGAAGGGTGTGTGTGTGTGTGTGTGCGTGTGTGTGTGTGAGGGTGTAGTTAGGTGTGTCCTGGCGTTTACTGTGGTTCTTCACCGGGTGTAACATGTTAATGGAGTCTGCTGCTTCTCCTCTGTCATGTCACCGGGCGCTTAAAAGTCATCACAACAGAACAATCTCAGAGCAGTTAGCGCTCGTAGGTCTGTCCACGCTGGATGTGTTCACTTTGACTGAGCCGCATTTTCCAGAAAAGATGAAACATGTTCCGACAAACTGTTTCAAAAGAGCTCTTAAACCGTAGTACATTGAGTCTCTCTACGAGTAGTAAAGAAATAAATGCTTCATTTGTCCGGAGTTCATTTAAAAAGTAGTTCAGAATTTCGTCAAGTTTTTGTGATTTTTTTTAAATTTTTTTTTTTTTTTGCGATCAAAACCACCGATTTTATGGTGCGACTTTCGGAATTAATGGCAAGGGATTCTGCTATATTTTTTTCTCATTAGGCATCTTCCAAAATCTACATAGCAAAAAAAACAATGGGCTGACAGATTGAAAAATAAAATCTTCAACCTTCCATTCATCACTAAAATTATCGACGATTAACCGTTAAAATGAGAGTCATTTTAACGGTTAATCAACTTCCTAATGATAACCAACTGCTTTGATGATCACCACAGCACTGGCCTAGTCAAAGTGTTCATTGACATCCACATAAATACAGACTGTGGAAGAACCACGGAGCTGGTTCTATCGGACCTCAGTGCAGCTTTTGATACTGTTGGCCACGACATATTAAAGAAACAACTGGAGAGTCGGGTCGGATTCTCTGGTACAGAACTCAACTAGTTCCGAGTCTCACATGAAGAACAGGGATTTCTTTTTTCCAATAGGTAACTTGTCACATGTGGAGTACCCCAAGGTTCAATCCTGGGACCCTTTCAGTCTATAAAGACTAATAAGATTAGATACCATAACTATGCAGATGATACACAGCTCCACATTACGATATTACCAAGTGACTCTGAACACATCCAATCACTGAACAGATGTTCAGAACAGCCCAATCCATGGATGTGACAAAACGTTCTCCAGAAACAAAACTGAAGTGAACGATCTAGAGTCAACGCACAGCTTCAGTTACTACTAGCGATCAGGCCCAAAATGGAGGAGTAGTGATGGACTCTGACCTGAACCTGCAGAGCCACATACAGATGGTTACAAAGTTGGCCTTCTATCACCTAAAGACTGAAGAACGTTTTCAGGATTAGAGGACAAATGTCTCAGCAAGAACTAGAGTAACTCATCCATGCATTTATCTTTCTTCTTCACAAAATGTAAGCAAAAATGGAGTGTCGTCACATTTTAGCAGTTGTAGGATTCCTCAAATGTCTTTGGCAAAAGACCACGAGCCAATTATCCTGCTAGGACTAGACATGTGCATTTGTTTTGGCTGCATTTACCCAGAATGCCCTGCATCAGAGTTTACTTCAATTGAGGCCTAAGTTTTCAGGCCAGATTTTTTTTTTTTTTTTTTGGTCCGCATCAGAGTTCTTTTGGGCATTCACACCTCCGGAAATTAACTGGACTTTCAAGGCAAACAAGCCAGACTTTGATTAATGCGAACTTAACTGGGCTGGTGTTGCACTCGGCCCTTAGATGCTCCCTTAAACCCGAGGCTTTTGACCATTTTTGCAGAAAATTTGCAATCAGTCGGGCGTACTTGAATATAGGAACAATGCAGTTCAAAGTGCTTCACATTATGAAAACATAAAATCAATCAAAAATCACAACACAAAACCAGCAAGTCATTACATTTTGCCAAGTGACATTAAAATCATCAAAACACATCAATAAACACAACTGTGATTTAGCGCAAGAAAAGCAGAGATCATTTTTTGTGAATTTTTGTGAGCGGGGAATTGTGAAAAACTGGATTTCCTGTCTCTTAGCCAACATACTTTATATTAAAGATAGGCTTATAGATAAAATGACACCTGTTTGACTGGTGCTTGCCTATTAGAGTTAGTTTGTTGTTGTTGTTTTTAGTGCTTTCACAGGGAGGTGAAAAACATTCTACCCTCTTACAGATCTCATTTAATCCTGCTATTTTTTCTTAAATATTTCACATTATCAAACCAATTTTAACATCAGACAGGAAATGCCAAAAGGAGCTGTTAAATAATGATCGGCCATCCTTTTTGTGCTCTTAAACTCTTGTTTTATGCAACAAGAGTTTAAGAGCACAATGGTCTGAGTCTGACTGACTCAAAGAGAAAATAAAATGAAGGTTTAGGTGTGGCCTAGTTAAAATAAACTTCATTAAATCCTTGAGAACTTCTAAAACAGGCTGTTCATGCTTCATCGCAATTGTTGCTGCCAACGGTGACACAACTGCATTTTAGATGTAGGTGGCAATAATATTGGCCGGTTTGAATGCTCGTTTTTTCCCATAATAAATATATTTGTATATTAAATTTTGTTTGATCTGAAACATTAAGTGAAATTGACTTTTTTGAGCTTTATATCATGTTTTAATGTTATTTCAAACCAGGAGTGTTGCCTTGGCTCAGTCATCCATTTATTTCCCCATGGTAACCATTCAGAGGCGCCTAAACGCTTGGTCTCAACTTCAAGGCGTCAGTTATGGTTATAACGCAAAGCTAAGCGTCTTTCAAGTTGTTCTTGATACACTGTTTTTATAACAACTGATGGTAACATTCAGTTGATTGTGCTATAAAATGGTACCGTGCATGGAAAATATATAAAACACCCAGTTTAAAGTGTGACAAACAGCAAAACAAGGACAAATATTATAGGGGGAGCAAATACTTCCCACAAAGAGAACATTTGAAGACGATGCTTCTTCATGACACGAGCGACACAACACTAAATGTTTTACGGGATAAAAACAGAGGCACGAATACGGCCCAAAGTTTGCGGCAACGGTTCTTCGTGCTGTCCCCAAGTGGCAGCGCCGTGGTACCACATGTGCTTCAGATGTACCGGCGGAGCGGTGCAGAACAGAGGCAGAAGCATGGTTAAGCCATTAGCCGACTGAGAAGCCCTCTGATTTATCCCATGACCCTTCAGAAGTAGTTCCAGTCAACTCCATATCCAGCAGTTAGAGCAGTAAAGATGGGGTTTAAACACCAATGATTTGGATTTTCTGATGTTATAAAACCGTTGTATGATCAGAACAGCTGGACCAGAACCTCTTAGGCTGTTACTGCGGTTTGAATCTCTTGACTTATTCAGGGGTCTTTCTTGTGCTGTTGCGGTATACCTGCTCCAACTTATATAAACGTGTAAAATATTTGCCGATCCAATGACGTCATTCGGGCTGCACGTGTTAAACATGGTGCTTTCTGAAAGAGTTCACACCTCCAGAGTTATTTCAAAATCACAGTCTTTTGAGGTACATTTCTGCTAGCGTGGCAAATCCAGCGGCTGACATTTTGGCCCATTCTTTGCAAAACATCTCTAGCTCAGTCAGAGCAGACGGAGGCCATCCGTGAAGATCGATTTTCAAGATCTGCTACAAATTTTCCTTTGGGTTTGGGTCTAGGCTTTGACAGGGCCATTCTGACGCAGTTGAAGTCGTTTTGATCTCAACGATTCCACTGCGGCTCTGGCTGTTCGGCGTTCTTGTCCTTCATCCCCGCCTCAAGTCTTTTGAAACCTCTAACAGGTTTTCTTTCAGGATTGGCGTCTGCTTTCCTGTCTCCGCTGAAGAACCTTTGCCACATTTAGTCACGACGACCACAAACGTTGATAAAACAGATACAAATTTGCAGAGCACTGAACTGAAAGTTGCGTTTTCAAGAGATTCTTGGGAGGTGTGCAAAAGAGTCAATCTCCTTTTGTATCAGATTTGATTTAAGAGTTGCGTGAGATGCTTAAAGCGTCTGACAATGTTTTACAACTCTGGGCATGACTGATGCATTTATTTTTCAATTAAATGAATAATCAGGGTTTCCTGAAACACTTGAAAGTTGAACGGGTAGAATATAGCACTTTGTACCAGTTTGACGGTTAAGTAACAGATTAAAAACAATAAATATCTTTGTTGTTGAATGCATATATTGATCTGTTCAATAATTTAGCTGTTTATTTTGTCCTACCACTGTTTATAACCTAACCCTGCCATAAACATGCATATAACTTCATTGCTGGTCTTCATGATGCCGTTTGTCCGTTTATGTCCTCTCATAAACCTGAAGCCTTCACACAGTCATCACACTGAGGTTAGATTAACCACATCTGGAGCGTATTTACTAAATAGGTGACATCTGAAGGCATTTGAATTTAACATCAAATTAAAGGTGCTGTCGCAATTTACAGTGTTTTCACCTTTAAATTGCTTTTTTTTTGTCCCCCCCCCCACCCCCTTCCAATCCACAACCATTTGTTTGTGGCTCGATCACATAAAATCCAAATGAAATAAATTACAATTAGCTGACATGAAACCCAAACTGCAAACACCTGCACGACATGCATCTACGCCTTTATTTCAGAACATCTCTACCGTCAGGCGCAGTTTTGTGGATATTTTCCCTTTTTCTTGTCCGTTTCCTCCGACCTCTGATCCCTCATTTGTTATCGCCTCGGTGATTTATTCTTCAGGCCCAAATAAGCTCCCGCACACTCCCTGCCTCTCCGCCCACATCTCCAGCTGTTATGCTATTCCTGCTCGCTTCCAGGCCTCCATCGCCATTCTCCCTCCACCCCCCACCCCCGTCTCTGCCTGCTGCCTGTTTCCTCCATAATAAAGTTAATAAAGGGAGCTAAATGGATTATCCAGATTCCTGTGGCGGCCGGCCCGGGCAGCGCTCCGTCTCACGCTTCCCTCTGTTTACTGCGGGGAATCATTCACCGAGCCTTATCGCTTTACAGCGACGCTATCCGATCCGTGTAAACACTCGGTGACTGATTGGCAAGGTGTTTACACGGCCCCGAAGTGAATTTCAAAAGTTAAGAGGTGAGGAACTGGAGATTTTAGAGTTCTGGAAGGCGACGGGCCATTTCCTTTTTTTCTTACTTATTTATTTTTTAGCTTTTCCTAAAGCAGATCAAACAGAAAGTAGTCAGGCAGCAGCTTTTTTTTTTTTTTTTTTTTTTTTACATGCTTCACAAATGTTTCCTCAAAAAACCCAAAGTGAACCTTACTCCCGGGCCCATATTCCCACCATCAGCCGCGGTTTAATTGCCCCAGCAAACTTCTCCCTCATCTAATATAAACTAACGAGGCAGATCACTCGGTCGGACTCTGCCAGACAGTGTATGGGGAACAGCTGACATGCTGTACTTCCATTAAACTGCACATTCTTGACGGTTCGGGGTTGCAGAGAGCGGAGCGGCACAAAGTCGGGCTTCCCTCGTCCGCCGCTTTGAGGCACTTCAATCTTGTGGCTTCCACTTGCTCTCCGGGTTATCACTGCTCCGTGTGAAAGCAGGAAAACTAAAATGAAATATTCGCACGCAATTTGTGCGTGCATCTGGAGACACACTAATGTAGTTCATTTTTAAAACGATGCCGTGTTATCTGGCAAGATGGAAAAATTACCTAGTAATAAATCCACCTAATTTAGGCAGAGAACATGTAAATTACTTGCAGACACAATACGGCAGCTGCTCAGTCAAAAGGACAACTGAAACACCTGCAATCAGTAAAATAATATTTAAACAGTAAGGCTCTCAGGTCCATAAATTATACTTGAGTCAAATAAATCTCACAACACTGCCTGTTTCAAATGATGTCAAGAAAAAAAAGGAAACATTCATTCAAAGTCAAATGCAGGTTGCACTAAAATAAACAATCCTGAGTCACTAAACTAAAACTTGTGGTTAATTGCTGGGTGCAGGCTCTGACTGGTTGTTTCTGATCGAGGTGAGTAATTCTGCAGAATGCCAGGAGGAGGCAGAGGAGATTATCTGTTTTATGTTAGGGCATAGAGAACATTTTAGATATCTGCAATCCTTTTTTTTTTTTTTTAAGTTGGTGTGAGAGTTCAACTCCTGGGTGGAGGTGAAACGGATAGTTTTCTTTTTGACAGAAACGGAGTGGATTTTTAATTAAATCAAGCAATTGTTAAACGGTTGCCATCACTGGATTTACACACATTCAAAATAGCGGAAACTATTGGTTTGCTGGCGGATTGGCCCTGACGGTACGGTCAACATACCCGTATCGCATCGAGATCTTAAACAATCCACGTATCGGAAGAACCGGGGCAGAAACAAAAAGTGAATTTGTCAAACTGAAACCTGCACAATCTAAGCCGTAAAAGGGAGGAGGACGGGAGGAAACAGAGGTGAGATTGTGGCAGAGCGGCACGAGGGAGGCAGGAAAAGAAACCAGGATGGAGAGCGTACCTGAGAATGAATAAGCACTTTGCAGCTCCTCCTAATGCAATCGTCCAACTGGCCCAGAGGCGCATTCGCTACGGCCTCGACCGACGCAAACACGGTCAAATGAGCTGGCGTCCAACGCGGATCAAAATGCGGAAAAGTGCTTGACTGAGTTTAGATGAGGGGTAATTTTGTGAAAAATTGTCTTTATGCGAGTGGAAGTGCATTTGGACGCCAATCGGGATGACGCAGGAGCGTAAAGAAACCAACCAGATTGATGTAAAGCCTCTCATCTCCCTTTACTTTCCTACGCTCAGTTTTTTCTCAGACTATTTTTCAGACTTCATCCATGCTGTATATTCATGTAACACTTTGGATTGATCAGAACGCCTGTCTTTCATGACCTCCATCAGTACAGCTCAGCAGAGTGCCACTGGACCGGAGCTGAAACCTCATTTGGACTTTTAAATTTTTTCAGCCTTGCAGGATGAAATGATCTGAAGTTCAGTTTCCTTCTTCCATTGTCACTGTACTTTCTACAGTTCCCTCTTTATTTCTGCAAACATTTTTGCACCTCCCCCCTTTGCTCTAATTAATTCAGATGTGGATTCATCACCCAGGGGGGGACATGCCCAAAACACACACACACACACACACACACACACACACACACAAAGGGGATAGTGGGAAGGAATCTGCATTAATTACTTTTCCTCAGCGCACACGCACAAAATTAAAGCTTGAAACAAAAGAAGCCAGCGAGTGAGAGAACACTGACAACAAAAGCACGACGAACAAAATTGTTTACTCTGCCCTCACCTCTGTAGCTGGTCCCTCGTGGGGATGTCATTAGGAAGACGGGGTTGGTTCGCTCCCTCTTTCTACTCTTTCATCTTTCATCCTTTCCTTGTGCTCCTGCCTCATCCTGCTCCCCTTTGATGAAGTTTGAAAGAGTTCAGAGGGAAGAGCGGTGTGGCTGGGACGCCGAAAACATCCACGGGACTCGGCCAACCTGGGCTGTCCGAGGAGAGGAGAGGGCCTTCAGTCCGCCTGTTGAACCGCCGCGTAATGCGGCTAATTGAAACTTAAAAAGTAGTGAAAAACGCTGGCCAATCCTGACACTACGGAGCCCTCCGGGGGACATGGGGAATGTTTTTTCCTTTGCGTTCCCTCGCAGTAATCTACTGATCGGTTAATGCGGCATAATTGAATACCGTGAGCCCTTCTTACGGTGGCCGCCGGACTTTCTGCCTTAAGATAAGTTTTTGTGAGGAAATGGAATAAATCGATAACCGTGACAGAACAAAGAAATGGTTTGAAGTCGACTGATACACGGACAGATGAGATTCCCCGAGTTAACCCAGTGCGGCTTTACCGTGTTTTATAACAATAAAACGTGTTTATTATTATTATTATTATTATTATTAAGTCTTTGGTGCAAAAACCTGATTAAAAGACAATTTATTCACTGCATGTTTATGTGTGCTAAGGTTGAGATTGAACTGAACATGAAAATGGCCCTTTAACAGAGACACAGTCCAAACTGTCAGCTGATTTATAATAACTCAGAAATGGTCCAAATTAGGATGTAATTTTTCATTTCTTTCCTACTTACGGAACGTTTCTGTTTATATCATAGGTTTTAGTTTGCAAATTAAATATGTATTTTTCAAACCATTTATTTTAAAAGTTCAGCAATGAGCTAAATATTTAGCTTACTGAAATGTAGCTCCATATTAAATATTTAGTTTTATTTATTTTCCAAAAGAAATAACCATTTAATATCCAAACTAGATAATATTCAAACTAAATGTTTGCCAAACTAAATATCCAGCTCAGACCTAAATATTTGGCATGATAACAAAATATTTAGGTTGTTAGCTAAACATTTAGCTTGCTAACTTTGTATTTGGACCAAGCTAAATATTTAGCTAGCATGCAACTTGGCTCGCTAATAAGCAGAAGTGGACTATAAAAATAAAAGCAGTGTTAACCCTTGTGTTTTTCTATATTAACTCATGCTGCTGAATCTTTCGGTCTGTGCTTAAGTTACTTTATTTTTTCTTTACTCTTTGATTATTTTCCTCTTGACGTGTCCGCCGTGTTAGCTACTGCACCGACAATCTGTCGCTGGCTGCGGTCAATTAGCCAGAGCACTTCCGGTTCAACTAAAGTTGCTCCTCTACGTTGTTGTGCTGAAAGAAGTTAACTTATCAGCAAAGCTAGTCAACCCTAAGATAAAATCTCAATGCTACACATGTAGCAGCACCATAGACCACAGTCCACATTGCTAAAGACGTTTTATGAATGAGCAAGAGAACGTTAGAAAGCTGAATGGATATTAATGAAATTTGCACCAAATTGACAGTTGAGTAACCTAAATAACATTGAAAGACAATACACGTTTGTTTTTGAATTCATTTGTCTGTTTATTCAATACTTTTAGTCAATACAATTGAATGGCTGATTTTGTAAATATACAGTTTTTACAATCTTTCCTGAGTCCCACCGTTTACACCGGTTCTACCTCTTCATTCTTTCTAAACTCGTTTTCACTTTTTTCCAGTCACATAAACTCGACAGGTAACCACGTCCGTCCAGACTGTGGTTTCCTTTGCGCTCCCTTTCTTATGACAGAGGCTCCGTGACAGCCGGATATCGCGTTTCAGCTTTTTGTTTCCCAGCGCTCTTAAAGTCGTGGAGCCTTTTGTTTCCTCTTAAACATGCGTCCGTCGAGTCGACGGTTTCACGCCGAGCCGAACCGAGCGGCGTCGTTCTCACCTGGCCGGATGGCGCCCGGCAATGGACTAAAAACCAAAACATAAGTGATTCGACCGGTCCTTTTGAAAAAACACGGAGCCTTCCATGTGGCACCGTCTCCCCACCGAAAACCCTCCACCTGCGCCCCCACCCCGCCGTTCCCAAACCAAACTGTAAACATGTTTAATTGGCTCATAGTGGAGCACCACAAGGGGTGAATTTTTAATTGCAGAACAGAAGCAAATCCTCATAGTGATTCATGTTTGTGGGGCAACAAAGGGGTTCTGGAAGAGGAGCTTCAGCATGGAGAGAGGGAGAGAGGGAGAAATAGAAAGAAAAAAAGTCAAAATCCTGCCAGCATATTACAGTAAATGACACTGCATGTGATGAAAAAAAAAAAAGTAGACTTGTTATATAACTTCTGGTAAGGTTTGTACTTGAGCTCCAGCCTCTTTTTAAAAGAGTAATCATGTTTTGCCAGGCTGGGCTAATGGAGAGAGGGGTAAGTGTTGCCTGAGCACCACAGAACCATAAAGTCTGCAGTTTTTGCTTTTTTTTCTTTACTTTGACAAATTGAATCATTTTTACCAATAGCTCCTCAAGAGAGGGGTAAAAAACTATATATTTTCTTATAAAAATATATGACATCCTTTAAAAAAAAAAAAAGGGATACTCGTGAAAAATCACAACGGTTTTAATGTCTTGATCTTTAATTTGTCCATAATTCTTGCTTGGGAAAGAGATGTGATCTACTTTTGGTTTGATTATAACAGATGCTTTGATCAGAAACTCTTTTTGGTGATCGATTTCACGGTGACACCGAATTCAGACGATTCCTTGATGATTTCTGACAGTTATTAAAAAGGAAGGAAAATACAAGGTTCATACAGTTCTTTTGGCTTCTGCCACTGCCCTGAACGAAATCCGCAAGACTGTACCGCATAATTGAAAACAGTCAGTTCGGGGTGGACTTTACAATGTATGGTAGTTAATTCTTGTGACTGGTAAGTCAATCAGCGTGCTGAGGCAGCACGGTTCATCAGACGGAGCGTGCTGTGAATGATCTGTAGAGGTCCAGTAGTGGAGGATACCGACTTCAACCACAGACATGTTTCCATCCAATTGTCAAGCAAATTTTTGAGCGGACTTTTAAAATGCTGCAAAAATGAAAGAAAATGCGAATTAACCGTGTTTCCATCTATTGGTTTGGAGCGAATCAGCCAGGCTACGCAGAGCACGACCTTGTCAGACGTTGGCGCCATGCATGGCGACAACAAACAGGAAGTAGAGGTTGCAAGCTAGCATAGAGCACACATCTCAGAACAGTGGAGAGAGACCCTTCTGTCCCGAGCTGGAGGTTTGGATGTGAGTTTTGTGCTTCTGGTAAGGTACAGAGCGACCAGTGTTTCATCCATCCCGTCCCAAACAAGAGTGCTTCTCGCCAACCACTTCAGGCTGGACGTTTGGACTGGAAAAGTTCGCTATATCAGAACTTATTTTGCAAATGTGTTTCAATCTTTTGCACATACGGAATTGATCAGGCACTGAGGTATTAATGGAATCAAGTAAAGATCAAGTTAGATTCTCAATCTGCCATTCCAGACACTTCGCCACTCTCTGTGACTCTGCTTTCTGGTGTTGACTCAAAAAGATTTAATCCTTCCTAACTTGCTCTCTGCCCATGTCCTGCAACCAGGTATCAATCAGCACCGTTTGTGAGGGATAGATTATGGAGGCGTCATGGTGTCACTTCCCGTTGCCTGGTCCATGACCACGTCAGACTGTACCTCGGGCCAAACCCACCAAACTCACATTCTCTTTGCACTGCCTGACATTGCAAGGACAATGTGAGGCATCTGTCATCAAGACAGACTTTTTTCCCCTTGGACCAGAGGATCTGCACCCAAACTTAAAGGGTGGTAGTTCTTCGCTCCAGCTCTAATCCCGTTTTCTGCCACAAACCAATCAGCATCTATCCCAACACAGGCCAAGAGAAAAGTCAATGAAGAGCCAAGCTTGTATTAAGCACACTATCGCTCAAGTAATCAAATCAGAGCTTCCACACACACGCAGAAAAAACCCCAGTCAGATTTACTTCAACACTCCATTTAGTCATAGTAAGACTCAGCTGAGGGAGCAGAGACCAACTTGTCTCTTCCTTATGTCATGTCCTGGAAACTCCACTGTAATCCTCATCCTAAACTGGCATCAGCTACATGTGGGGAGGGCAAATGGAGGAATTGGAGGTTTCTTGGGGAGAGCGCTTCAAGACGAGAGACATCCATACAAACCCAAACCAGATGCAGGGATGTACGGATGGATGAATATAGAGGAGAACCTGACTCATCCTCTCAGTGTCTCCCTACGGATCAGATTCTTTCTTTTTCCTTTAGAGATTCCGACGTAGATTTGTTTCCGTGAATGTTGTACTTTCGGGGGCACCATTGAACGGGTAATTTCATCTTGATTTGATTGATTAGCAAAATAGCCATGCAAGACGAAAGTAGGACTACTTACGCCGCAGTCTTTATGTACTTAGGAAATCTAATGCAACATGCAGATTACCTCCCAAAGACTCCATTTCACAACTTCTCAGGCAACAACGTCAACTTGAACCCTCTGATATTGACATAGAATATAATTTTACTATTATTTATTGACTTTAAATGATAATGTCACCGGGTATCACATGACCTCAGTTATGTAGTTACCCAGCTAAGTTACTCAGTTGGGTAACTTACACATTTGTGGTCATAGAATCAAAAACTGTACAATTCTTCCTATTTTTTACTACAATTGACAGACTTACAAAACCGTGGTTTGTTTTGTACTTTAAGGTAATGAATGATTTCGATCACCTGTTGGTTAGTTGTTCTTAACAGAAAGTAGGAACGTGTAGGCAGACAACTGAATTGTGTCAGTGTATCTGAAAATTGGTGAGTAGCATGTGAAGCATGGAGTATTTGTAATTTGCATATGTGAATCAATACTTCCTGTAGGAAGAGCTTCCTGTCTAAAGCATGGAAGTGAAGATTCCTCCTGAGGTTTGTGGCTCAGTGGGCGTTGAACACCGGCGCTTCCTACCGAGGGGTCAAATCCTGTTTTCCATATTTTGTTTTAAGTTTAGCTTTATTACTTTGTAAGCAATGGGAGTTTATTTTTCCCACAGATTTTTGGTCTTTGCCATTTATTTCACCCCCCAGCTTTTTTTTTTTTCTTTATCCATCTGCATTATTGGACTTTGCTTGCTGGAAAAAAAACAAATCACACCACCAGCTGAAACCTCAAATCCCCGAGTCCTTTCATCGTTTGGCCAAACCCTACAAATAGGTTTCCAGGTCTTTCAGGGTTTTATAGTTCTAATGCTGACCGACGTTATTTGCACCCCAGGCAATAATATCCCAAAAGCCCTAAAAATACTCATTTTCTGATGCAGTCACATGACCTCACACTAATGATGTTCAAAATTGAACCTTTAGTTTGAGTATTTTTATTCAACATGGGGGAAAAGTGCATGTTAATAAACTAATTCACCAGTACCCTTCTAAAGATTTTTTTAAAATTAACTTTTTAAAAAAAAAATTATATTTAGGGATGGCTTCCTTTGGCACTTGAATCGATTCAATACTAGTATCCGGTGCCTGGGAATCGGTATCGGTAGTCAGCGGTACCAAATTTTGGTATTTTTGTGTTATTTTTTAAATAATAAATGTTAATTTTATTTCTCAGTATGAAAACAATAACAAATGCATCAAGACAACATCCAACGCTTTGAAATATAACATCAAATATAACAATGTGAATCATCTCCCATTTGTTTCCCTTCCTCTTTATTCTCCATCTTCACTTTCTCTAAGACTCTCAGATTATTCTTTTTTCCAGTGAAACGGGGCAGACAGGTCCACCACTACATCCATCGCGCCCTTCCTCGGCTCGACTAAATCTTTCATCGCCGAGGCACGGGGAGAGGCTGACGGCGTCGCGAGCGTCCGCAAGTAAAAACCCGCATAATTCAAAAAAATGTCCAAGCATTAGCGATCGGGGATGAAATAAAGAGTGAAAAATAACAAGAAACACGACGGCCGTGATGTCACCCGCCATTGGAAACCATTAGTGGTTTCAAGTGTTCCACTGAGCGTTTTTGAGTCGGCGTGAAAGCCCATTGACATCTCGCTGTCACCCCATAAGTAACTCCCCACACACTGGTGAAGGTTCAGCGGTGAACTGGGCACGGCGGAGGGGGAGTGGGGCGTCGGTCATTCTTTTGACGCGGTCGGCTTCAGCTGCACCCGGAAAAGAAGAACGAAAACCCCTCCGCACAAACGCACTTAACACCCTCCCTTCACTTCGTATTCGCTATCAGCGCCTGGCAGCAGATGTTGTGATGTCGCTCGAAGCAGCCCGTCCTCGTTTCTCCTCGGCGGCGAAGTCCAAGTGTTGAGCTGAGGAAAGAAAGAAGTATAGAAACAAACAAAATTACATCTACCTCACTGTGCTCTTGTGAATTACAAAATGTCATTGACACGTAAGGATTGAGAGGGTTTAGTATGCAAATTTTAAATATTTTAAAACTGTTGGAACAAAGATGAGATCTCTAAAGGTATCTGACTGGAGAGTGAAATAAAACACAACTCAAACATCTTAAAATGGCAGAATTACGTATTTTCTCAGTACATAGGGACATTTTTATAGCACAAACAAGTAACTGTTACCTTCAGTTGTCAAAAAATGCTGCATATATCAAATATGATATTAAATAAATTTTACTTTGTAATTTACCATCTTGAAATTGGGCCTCTGTCTCTTTAAGAAACTCCTGCTCTATCTGAAGAGAGAGCAGTGGCGTCATGACTTCAGGAAGTCTTGACGTCACTGCTCTATTAACCCTTTAACAATGTTTTTACTACTGAGAAGTAGCTAGCATAATGAGCTCTGCAGATCCGTGTTGTTGCTAATTGCTGCTGGCTAGTCTGAAGGATCTGAGGGGGGTAGGGCTGCTCTGTAAGGCGGAAGCTTAGAAACGCATAATCTGTAGCTCTGAGGACGAGCTTCACCTCAGAGGCGGGGCGAGGTCCACCCAGGCGTTTTGCACAGTTGAATGGTTGCCACATCATGTCATAATGACGGTTGTCAAGAAAGCCAATTTGATATGATACTGCCCCTTTAAATAAAAATGAACCAGATTTACATGCAAAGAGCAGAGTGCACACACATTCATCCTTTCATAGACTTTACCATAACCTTCTGAACTTCAAACAGGACACTGGAAAATAATTTTCCAAAGCTGAGCTCTTGTTCCAATTTTAGTCTGACTCATAGCTGATAACTTAATTTTGCTTTTCCTACCAACTCTACCGCAACAGGGAGAAACTGAAATTGCATCTAGTTATTCTCCTTTTGCACTGAACCTGCCATATTCCTGTGCAATCCGAACCCAAAACACAACCAGCAACGCAGGAAAAGGCTTTAAAATGTATTTATACAGATTAATAACAGCAATTTTACGCGGTTAGTCTTTGGCATCTTTCAGGTCACAGGTTTCCCTCTGTTGTTGGAGGAGATCTTTGTCTGTTCAGAGTTTGGCACCAAAAGCTTTCGAACCAACAACCAGCCAAAACTAGGATCGAATGGTTTTCACAAAATCTTAAGGTGGGTTAAATATAAATCTGTCACACATTTTTCGGCCCCTTTACAGGGATCCTGCTGCTCTTTTAGACAACCTCAGTGCCTGGAGTCTCTCACAGCGCCACCTTTTGAAACCAGGCGAGAGTTTTCTGTAAACACACATCCCCACACCAGGTGTGACGGACTCCGCAGGTGAAACGGCGCACGTGTGCAGAACCCACGGCTGTAGGGTTTATTCTACCATTTTTATTTCGGTTAACAAAAATGTTTTTCTTATTTCTGTAGTTTTATCCATCCATCCATCCATTTTCTGTTCACCCCTAATGGGGTCGGGAGTTGCTGGTGCCGATCTCCAGCTAACGTTCCGGGTGAGAGGCGGGGTACACCCTGGACAGGTCGCCAGTCTTGTCACAGGGCAACACAGAGACAGACATGACAAACAACCATGCACACACACACACCTAGGGAGAATTCTTACAGTCATGTTTTTGGACTGTGGGGGGAAGCCGGAAAACCCGGAGAGAACCCGCCATGCACAGGGAGAACATGCAAACTCCGTGCAGAAAGACCCTGGGCCGGGAATTGAACCCAGGACCTTCTTGCTGCAAGGCAACAGTGCTACCAACTGCTCCACTGTGCAGTAGTTTTAGTTAACAATATAACAATAGTATCCTTGCTGACAAGGAGTATGTTACATGTGAGACGGGCGACTGTTTTCTGTAAAGCAGAAGCTAATGAGGTGCAAAGTAAGGATCAAAAGCGCGTGACATGCTAACGTCACTTTGCCATCTAGTGGCCCGGCATGACAACTGCAGCTAACTTATGCCGCCTAAAAGTGGAACTTTCCCCCAATCAACATCTGAAAATCAGTTTCCAGGCTCGTGTAAATGTAGCTCGAGATTTGTATAAATTTGGGAGATTTTGCTTCCACCTCAGAACCACACACCGCTTTCTCTTAACATCTTGGGGGGAAAAAAAAAAAAAATCAAATGAAGATCTCTGTAGCGTGACAAAATGAGCAACAGTTCAAGGAGGAGTGAAAACTTTTGCAAAACACAAAGCAGCCTGCCAGCTATGCAGCCAACAAGCTGCTTTATAGGAACAGGGGCTGCGAGAAGGAGAGGAAAAGGGAGGTTGTTGGGGTGGAGGACTTGGACAGAGGGGAGTTATGTTTCCATGCCTTCCAGTGATTGTGGACAGTCCAAAATGGGCCCAAAATGCCATGTATGTAAATGTCATAGTTAGGAAGCAGAAGCCAGCACTAAAATACCTATAAACTGTTCTGTTAAAGGCCGTTTAACTCAGCTTAAAGGCAGTTAAACTCAGCCTGAAATGGAACAAAGATTTTTATCAGATCATAGCAAACAATGTCCTCCAGGGAGACACTTGGAAAGACACACAAAGCTGGAGATTTGTGATTTCACCTTTATTCAACGGACTCTTCTCTCTTGTCTTTCTTCATATCAAGTCAACAGATCACATGAGATTACAGCCATCGCTGCCATTTTTTTCTTCCAAGACCGAGGGACCCATTTGGCATGCGCCTCGCTGCTCCCCGTCCAAAGTTCAACCCTGCCTTCATGGTCACTGAAGTCTTAAAAGCGGAGATAGCTTTTACCCAAGACGTTGCCAGTTCACTGTGTCTTATAAAATGCAGTGCATGACCATGTGGCAGCGAATGTGAGAGGAACATGAGATTTTACTGCGTGACTCAGCAAATACAATAAGAGCAGATGAGTCATTCGTGAACATAGTTACTGTTGAGCTTGAATAGCACAGGTCATGCCGAATCCGCGGCGGCGCAACGCGGCGCGCCGAGCAGAGGGGTCTGCAGGGAGCTCGCTTCTGGTTCTGATTATTTTGCAGAGAGTTGTCTTTTCTGTGCGCCCCTTGCCGTTATAAGCTTAGCACATTTTGTGAAATTTGAGCGCCGAACACTAACTTAAACATCCAGAGGGCTTGTCAGATGCGAGGCATGGGTGGAGGGAAGGGGTTTTAATGGTTTTGATTTGGGGGCTCTGGGGTCATCCAACGTTTCATAGCTTTGGAAAACAGGTGGAAGTTGCCACCCGAACCAAACGGGTTGTGTTGATTGTGTCAAGGTGTGGATGGCGAAGGGTCTTTAATTTGTCTATGCAGTTTCCAAAGTTCTTTTGTCAGTAAAGAGGAATATGCAATAAACCATCAGATTTAAAATCAGATTTTGTTCATGTTTTTTGTTTTTTGGCATGTTTTATGCTACGTATAAACTTCTAAGTGATGCACCAGGCAACTGTCCTGTTTAATAGGAGCAGTGCCAATAAGCTGTCACAGCATCAAAAGTGATTCAAACCCTTCGAATTGGTTCACATTTTGTCTCGGAAAAGCTGCCGCACAGTGTTAGCTTTCTGTTAGTCAATGGTGTCTGGGATCGGTTTTTGACCCCATTTAGGCGCCACAGTTTTTTATTGCCTAATTCTTTTTGTAGCTCTCGGTTACATTATTAGGCTTTCTTTCCAATCAAAAAATTACAATGGCAAAAGAAAGGAATCTTTGAAGAAGCTTTGGATCCCGAGTTAAATACTGAGGCTTACCATTTGGGTAACTGGGGACTGGATTCCAACTGAAGGTCAGTATGAGCTGCAAAAGCGGGATCATAAAAGAATCAGATTTCCTAAGAAGAGGCATAAGGTGCCATTCACACCAGCCAGGTTTAGTCAGCTTTAATTGAATTCCAGTTTGTTTGTAGAGAAGGTTTTTGAGGGGGAGGAGTGAATGCAAAATGAAACTCTGAAGTGGACCAAAACAACAAACTGGTCTGCCTAAAAACCTAGGTCTCAGTTAGGCTCCAAAAGCCAGAAGCAAAAAGATAGATAGATAGATAGATAGATAGATAGATAGATAGATAGATAGATAGATAGATAGATAGATAGATAGATAGATAGATAGATAGATAGATAGATAGATAGATAGATAGATAGATAGATAGATAGATAGACAGATCTTGGAAGCAGGGGCAAAACTGCAATACAACAATAAAAAAAACCCTCCAAAGGGGCAGTGAAAATAAATAAATACATAAGAGCATAAAAAACCTAAAACCAAAGTGTCAGATCAGCAGTAAATCATAATTAAGGGGATTCTGGGCAAAATACAACCAAAACAAATGTGCAAGTCTTGTGCTAGCAGGAGAAGGCTATAACTGGACTTTCTATGCAAACAAACTAGAGTTAATTTATAGTGGACCAAATGGGGGGAGCTTATCCCGTCAGACCGTCAGTTCTCAAAACCACACACACACACACACACACACACACAAAAAGACCCCATCTCTTAAAAACGTGGGAAGCTTAATGCCACATTTGTTCATTAATATGTTTAGTAAAACGCTATTATTTCATTTGGACTTCTGTATAGTAGGACAGACACCATCACTGCAAATAGATGCTCTAAATTTAAGCCAAACTAGCTTCTTAGGGAGCAGAAAGCAGGGATTGTTTGAACTTGGGAAACCTCAACAAGATGTCTTCTAAGCCTGAAGCTTTCTGGGATAACCGAGAAGAAGAAACCTCCCCATGACGTAAAGCTGCCAGGCGTTTACTGCTCTGTCTATTTACTCTGCACACCATTCTGCGGGGAATCATCTGGATGCAATACAGTCATCAAAAACACGAGCCGGGTTTGTCGTATAAACACAATTTGAGCGAGTGCATTCCAGAGGGCTCCACATAATAATTACTCGAAGAGAAACCATAAAAAACAGAGAAAAATTTCATAAAAAGTGATAATTAGAAACACAAGAAATCACCCGGCATGACAGAAAGACGGCGAGGAAGCAGCCAAGTTCTAAGAATTAAGTTTATATATATATAAAAAAAATAACGTTACATAAATTTGCTTTTTTTTTTTTTTTTTGGTGACTTAAACTGATAGTTAAAAAAAAATTTTTTTGTTGTTGTTGCATTTAGCTCATTCTAGCAATTAAAGTATGTAAACTGCCTGTTTTACCTGTGTTGCCATTTGAAATGACGCTTTCTACATTCCTTGAAGATACCGTCATCTTTTCGAGAACCAACAGATGCAACATTGTTTCATACAAAATGCAAAACATAATGTAAACTGGAAGAAATTATCACAAATGAATGCTTTTTTTGTCTTGTCTTTCCCCTCAGGAGAGGAAGATATTAATAAAAATAAACTCACATGTGCAGTAGATAGAGGCAGAGTTACTCAGGCCAGTCAGAAAACATTCCCGGTCTTGAGTTTTCAACAGAAGTGGCTCCATTGTATTGATATTAATAAATCAAACCGGAGCCACTTTTTAGCAGAAAATGTGGAGTTTTGTTTGTGTATTTCTACTAATAATGCACAATTACACATCGGCTAAAGCTGAGAAGAAATATCACTGAACCAAATACCAATAGAATCAAGATTTATAATCAGCAAAAACAACTATTGCCCAACATAGCAAGAAAACACAATGACAAATGGATCATACAAGGACTTCTCTAAAAACTAGAAATTAATACAAGTTTAAAGTGGGGCATGAATAATTAAATTAATAAGCTGATTAAAAAGCTAACATTTAATATTGTTTCACACACCGAGTAGCATAAAGGAAATGGTTTTGTGGCCTAAATTTATGGAAAGGTGCAACAGTAATAAATTATAAAAGGATTCCCCAACATGTTCAGGGAGAGAGGAGAGAATAAGAAGAAAAGAGCTACAGTCAGGATTACATCCTGGTGTTCAAGCTCTAATCCTGTTATTTCACAGCGTTTAGTCTGTGAAATTGTAAAATAATCCCCTCAGAGTCAGAGGAACTTCACATAATTCACAATTATTTAATAAACAGCGTTGGAGACGTCTCCTCAAAAGGCTCAAACCACAAACACAAAGGGCAGCACTTTGTCATTTCTGAATAATCTGCTAGGTATTTAAACCAGTTGTAGACCCTAAAACATTACTTTTGAATTAAGAATTTTATTCCTCTTTAACAAATCCTATTTAATTCGATCCCAACGACAAATTAATGTTGCCATAACTCACATCATCCAAGTATCTTTAAAGAGTCAGTGGCTGTGCTTGTCTATGTTCTGCTAATGTTGGAAAACACACAATTTCGCAATCGTGGTGTCTCCAAAAATTAAGAAACGCAATAAAAATCACACATGAATACGTCTGTTCACAAGTTAAGTCCTTAAAAACACTATGATCCTCATACCACTTCCTGTTTTCTTCTTCGTGATTTCTGCCAGTGGCAACATCCGGTGGTTGACCATGTGACTTGTGTGGCGTGAGAAAAGTGTTTCCACTGCAGTTTTGCAAAATAAACCAATTCTGAAACAGCAAAGAAAAAAAAAAAAAAAAAAACAAAAAGAAAAACCCCTCATCCTAGTGCCAAAACTCTGTAGCAAAAAATCCAAAGTCGCCTTGTTTCCATTAAGTGAAAGTGGAGGGATCTACAGTAGCAGTCTGTATCGCAACAAATCTCAAGCAGCCTCTGACTGAAAACTGTTGCTATGCTGCGTCAGCCATCTGTCTGGTCGCATCATCAGAAAGTCATACGTCTATTACAGAAAACGTTCTGCAGATTACAGAACGTATAACATATTTATCATGTTGAAAACATTTTTTACCTCAGCACTCTTCTTCCACAAAATTCCATCCAGACGTTTTATATAAATGAATAAGAAAGACATTTCTACCAGGGCTGGTGCCGTTCATACCCTGGTTTTGCTCTGGGAAAATACAGAAAACAAAAAAAGTCAGGGATGGGAGAATTACCGTGTTTCCTTGAAATAGTTTCTATAGGTAAACTGTGCATACATAAAAAAAAAAATAAAAAAAAACAGCAAGCACATCTCCACAGTCGTTGTTAATATGGTGTTACTTGTCAGGTCTTTACCTGACAAGTAACACCATATACCACAGCAGAGCAGATGGTAGTCATTATCTCTACAGGACACTGAAATTTGAGATATATTTTTTCTCATTTCATCAGTCCAAAGGCAGCCTGGTTGTGAAGGAGTCGTTTTTCCATGGTTATAATGCATCTGTCGAGCAAACAGAAAGAATTCAAGACTCTTCCCTCAGGAAGGGCGGAATTGAAAAGTTCTGGTTCTTGACAATAATCCCTCCTGCAATGCTAATCTGTCAGCTGCTGTCGGAGAATGTTGCATCCTGATTGATGAAGCACTGATTAAGTTGCTCCCTCCAAGAATTTCAGTCGTCGGATTAATCATAGTGCTGATATTTTTGCTTCAATTGGCTGCACAGTAGCACGGTGGGTAGCGCTGTTGCCTTGCAGGAAGAAGGTTCTGGGCTTGAGTCCATTTTGAATGGAGTTTTGCATTTTCTCTTTGTTCATACATGGCTTCTCCCCAGATACTGTGGCGTCCTGTAGCCTAAAGACATGGCTGTGGGGTTAGTGGGCTCTAAACGAACTGTGTGGCTAGTTGGTCGGTTGTTGGATAATGGTAGTTGAAACACTGTATGATGTTATTCCCTCATCAGAAACACACCTGGACTGTTACCTTGATTCTTTCATTAATTTCTAAGAACTCCTTGAATCAATCGTGGGAACCATCCAGCCCTGAGTGGACCTAGCTCCGCCTTCGAGGACGAACCTCCTCCTTGTAGCTGCAGTTTGCAAGTTTCCGAGTTTCCGCCTCACTGAGCAGCCCTCTCCCCTGCAACTGACTCCTTCAGACTAGCCTGAAGCAATTAGCAAACAGGTCATTATATTATAATGACCATTATATTATAATAACGCAACGCTGGTAAAAACGTTGTTAAAGGGTTAAAAGAGGAGCCATGTCGTCATGACTTCTTGAAGGCGGAGTTTCAGAAAGAGCAAGTGTTTCTTAAAGAGACAGAGACAATGACTCGATGCAATCTGTCGGTTTTTCTTAGATAGAAACTTTTCAATCTACTTTGAATAATTACTGAATACTGTACTCATTGATAACGGGAATCAATTGGAATATTTGTACGATTAAATTTAAATGATTGTTTTGTAAAGTGCCTTGGGACAACATTTGTTGTGAATTAGCGCAGTATAAATAAACCAAACTGAATTGAAAACTGAATTTGAGGCCTAATTAATTTGGGAAATAAAATTTTGTTTTAAGTCATATTTGATACATTTGGCATTTTTATAACAACTGAAGTCAACATAGTTACTTTATTTTGCTATAATAAACATACAATCCTGCATCTTTAAATGATCTTGCCCAGGGCTTCTCAGAGTGTGAAGTGTGCCTCCTCTAGGGGGCGCCAGAGTTCTTCAGGGGGGGACACAACGTGAGGGGGAAAAAAACAAGATCATGGATATTTAACCTTCACCAAGAGACAAAATGGATGGTATTAACTAAAGCTATGATGAGTTAAGCTGGACTAATAGCTGACACATTGAACTTGATGCTAGCCCCATGTCATGCACCTCCGACTTCTTGTAACTCGTCGCATCACCTTTCACTCAAACTGGCCGATTTGTAAAGTGCTCTTGTAGAGCAGGTTCATCTGCACCGACATTTATAAGATCGCTCTGCGTGGGCTCAGCTTTGGAGAATGCTGCACCCAAGTAAGCATCAAGCATAAAAGCCATGCCATAAAGCCACACTGCTAGCTCAGCTCGAATCCCTAAAAAGCACTACTATAACTCAGCCGTTAGGAGTCTAGGCCAAGCAAAAATTTTTATTTTTATTTTTTATTTTTTTTAAAAGAAGGCAGCATAACCATGATGATTTAAAGTTTGGGTTTTAATGAAGTAGGTCTGAAGATGCTCCATTGCCAGGGGTTGTCTGCCAAGCCCTGGGAGGTTTTTTTTTTTCTTTAAGGCTAAATAAACTGCGGTCACAATTAGAACAGAGAACAAATCTCAGCTTTAAAAGTTTAAATTGGTTCCTAGGTATGATTAGTGCATTTCAAAGTCCTTTGCCTTGTCCCTCGTTTCACCTTCCCCTTGAGTTAACTGCTCGGCCGAGGTTGTGTCAGCTTTGTCCAGTGGTGTGAAAAAGTCCTGCATGCTGTATTACTGTGGTATTGGCCCTAATTATGTTAACTGCAAGGCAGCTTTCACTGACCGCACCACCAAGGGTTTACAGGGCTCTCATTATGCACTTAGATTGTACTGTAAACCAAGAAAAACATGGAGCCAGAACCTCCTGCTCCAAAACCACACTGTTTCCTAACGTAGCTGAAGTCAGGCTGTTTCCTTTCCTTTGTTGTTTGCTGGGATCTCTAAACAAATCAGACGAGAACCGGTTGAAGTCAGCGTCGGGTCTGGTGGCCCTCGTTTTTGTTCCTGACCAACGACAACACAGTAAATTACAGGCTTTTCTTAGGTAGAGCCTTCTTGTACCTTTTAAATGACGAAAGGGTCTAAAAATGTCACTTCACGTGGTCCATTTTCCCAAAGTTTAAAGCTGCGAACATGAACAGATAGCGATGCCACAACTCAGACTGAGAATGAGAATGCACAAACACACAAAGAATAGAAAACATCTAGTCACAACTGACAGGTAATTTGGATTTCTTCATTTGATACTTGAGTTCCCATCCCCCATTTCTCATGCCACCCTGGGACATTGCCCATATCATCGATTTCAAAAGAAAGCGCTGGTGATACCAGTGGTATAAATCTGCTTATTTGCACTTCTGACAATTTGTATCGTAATAAACTCAGTATTGTCTAATAAAACATCATTTAATGAACATTAACATTGAAGGGTACATTCACACCAGACCTGCTTACTACGTATCAGTCAAATTCTATAGTTTGTTTGCCTAGAAAGTCCAGGTTCATTTGGGTGAATAAACAATCAAACTTTGAAGCGAAATTGTACTTGCCTACAGTTCAGTTCTAGGTCTCGGTTCAGTCGGAGTGAACGCCGGTGCGTTTCAAATGCACACTGGAACGTCAATCGGAAGCAGACTGCGGTGCAGTAGTTCAAACCCATATAAACTAGCGAGTGTAGTGCTAGCAGGAGAAATGGCTCGTGGTCCTTTGCCAAAAACAAGAGAGAAATCATACAACCACCAGAATCTGATGCCACTCCAGTTCTGTCCACATTTCATGAAGAAACCTCCATTGAGTACAGCTAAAAACAGTCTGGTTACCATGAGAAAAGATGGCTCTGGCTCATTTAGAATAGTTTTAGAACAGCGAAGACACCAGCTACTTTATTTTGGATGGCTATGAAATGTTGCCATCCATTCATCCGTCCGTTATACAACAGGCTTATCCGCGTGTCGATGCCTCTCTCCTGCGGTCAACGGGCGTGAGGCGGGGTACATCCTGGACAGGTCGCTAGTCCATTGCAATGAAATGTAACCATCTTATTCTTTTTTTTGAACTTTTCCCTTCAGGTCTCACCACAGCGAATCATCTGTTTTATAGCTTTCTATTAATATTTGCATTTGGACCCGGAATGGTAAGAGATTCTCAAATTACCTTTTTGTAAAAATACCAAGGTTGGATATTAACACAAAGATTTAAAACATAGCATGCCATGATCATATTGCTTTTATTTGAAACAGCGAGGCTAACAGTCTGTCGTTCAATAAGAGCGATGAAGAAGCAGGAGCTTTGTTTTAGCCAGCTGACAGGCCGTGCTGACTTTAATTTGTAGGAACAGTATGAGGAAGGGCTTTGTGGTTTTGAAACCATAACTTTAGGAAATCTTGGTACACCTTGATCTTGGTAAACGACCCATTCCTGGTTATATTTAGTTTGAAACACTTTACCGGTTACATTGACCTTTAGGATCGTTGTAAACACGTTTGGGGCTTGCGGAGGTTTGCCAATGTAATATTACTTCCTTAAGGTTTTACAACTTAAACCATGTCAACTTTATTTTGCGTTAGGATACTTTTCCTAGGCTTTCCAGCTTCACATTACAATTAATGGTTGCCTACACACTTCATACCAGTTCGGAAGAAATTGGTAAATGAACGCTTTTGTTCTTTTTGTAAGTAGAAAAGAAAAAAAGAAAAAAAAAACACGACGCAGAATACAACGCGAGAATAGTGCCAGCAGTTATTGGGTTCCAGTGACATGTCAGGGCCTCTGGAAGTTTACACAGTTATTGTTGAACTGTATTCGTTGGTGTGCCTCACAACATACAGTAGTTTACGTGGATCCTAGCGAGTTAAGCACCACTGATAAAGCATAAATAAAAACTTTTAAAATGGCAATAAAAAAGCAACACCCTGGCAGAGGCCCCATCTGCACCGATCAGAGCCAAAACTGTGCATTAGTCGAATTAGAGGCTATTTGAGAGCAGCTCAACCCAAAGCCAAGAGCGTTGGGTATGCTCCTAAAGATTATAGCCCGGCCTGCAGTCCTGTTTCCAGCGCATTTCTGCTAAAGATCAGAGTCCTCTGGCTAAATAGCTCTGCAGTAAGTGCCATGAAGGAAGACTCGCATTCAGCCAAGTCCACTGGTCCACTGGCAGCAGAGAGGCTGGCAGAAGAAATTCCCAGTTCCACAGTTTAAACAGCCAACAGTAGATGATTGGCCTGGCAAAACACACTCACTGTGCCTAGCAAAACAGATGGCAGTACTTATGTTCTTAACCCTTACTCAGGCCTTGCATTATAAAATATACAAAATATGCAGCAGCAAATAATAACTGATGGCTCTCACTACTGTCCCGTTTCACAATGAATTTTCCGAAAGGTTTCTGTAAATCACATTGAGCTGCCGGATAAAAGGCGCCTCATTAAAACAGGTGCTTAAAAACTCAGATATAACAGAATAAATGAGGCAGGGAGAATTTAGGCTATTGCTGAAAAAATAAAAAATAAAAAGTCAGATGACTCATGTATTTATTTAGATTAGGGTAAGTTTTTCTAGGGATTTTATGGAATCATGATTATTTGATTAGTTAATGTGGAATGCAGATTTTCTAAATGTATGTGGTTTTGTACCGATTTCGAAAGGAAATCCGTTGGAATTTATAAATGGTTTTAAAAGGATAGATTACACATGTTTTTATTAAACATACAGATATTTTTTGGATCCTTTGTGAGACTCAAAAGAGGGGGTCACCTGCACTGTGCAAAGTTGGCAGGGACTGGAAAACCAAGTAGCTAGCTGGCTGTCTTGCTAGCTTGACGGGAGTCTCTCAGTTTCCTGAATGGGAGCATTTAACTGGAACCAGAAGGTTTTCTGAACTGGGAAAAGATTGGAGCCTGATGGGCATTAGAGCTGAGCAAATAAACATTGAAACAGTGATTCTGAACATTTATATTTTTTAATCTGAATCATATATATTTGTTGTGTAACAAGGATTACCTCCCTACATCTGTCACATGTTGGTACAGAAAATATCAACAAAAATAACCAATCAGAAGAGTTTGGTTATTTTCAGTAGAGACATTTTTGTAATGAAAACTAATGGAAAGACTTGATTATTAGCTAGTTCTCTTTCCCTTAGAACTACTAGCATCTTGCGTCATACACATATTTCTTGCTTCTCCCGAAGCCAAATTACTTGGCGTGATAATATATTTATTTTCCTTTTATGCCTATTGAGTTATGAATTCAAAATCCAGTAGAATATGCCATAATGTGGGAGCAGATGTCACGCTTGCGAGACTTTTTTTGGTCGATTTGACTGATGCCGTCCAAAATATCAAATCACAATCAACTTTCACCTGTCAATTTTTAAAATGCTATTAATTAAGATGAGTACACATTAAATGCAGCTGAATTTGTCATTAAGTCCAAACAAGCCAAACAGAGAATCCACACCATGCCGTCACACATCAAGCAGATGAATGCATGTAATTTTTTGTTGCCACGGTGACCAAAACCACTGATTGTGGGCCGTGGTGATTACACAAAAACAATGAGATGAAATAATTGCATTTACAATGACCCCCTTATCTCTGAGCTCAACCAATTGCCTTCACACGTCACCTGATAATTGCTAATGATCAGAGTCCTACTCTTGCCCATTTAATCCCAAATTTTTTCCCAGACATGAAAATATTAAAATCAGATGTCATTTATAGCCCTTTGAACAAATCAGGGGGAAATAATTTTTTTTTTAAATGTGGAAAAATATACGAAAAAGTGTGTTTTATGATCGGTCACAAGTGTGACGGCTGGAATAATATGTGTTCTTATTAAGACGAGCTAAAAGTGCTTTTATTGTTTCTTTATTTGGATGTATCTTTCCATAACATTACTTTAGTGCAACATTTGCTCTACAAAATACAAATTTGACTATCTGTACATTCTAAACCAAGGTCAATTTGAGTGCTTGTGCGTTTATGCATAATTATATTGAACTTCAGTCAGCTGTAGTGTTATGTTATCACATTAACATAGATCATAAACATCTATAGTAGAAGTTATCTTGTTTTTTTAAATTGAAAATCATGAACATCTGTCAGTCTCACTGTGATGCAGTGATAAACTTAGTCCAGAGATTGAGGGTCGGTGTCAGGCATCTTTTCCATCCGTCTCTGCTTCAATACACCTGAATCAGGTGATTAACAGGACTCTGGTTCTTTCTCATCTTTGTTTCTTCTGTGAAAATATTCTTGTCTTTCTGGTGGACCAGTAGCTTCTCGTCTTGTGTGAGAACCTCATTTGGATCCTGTTTAGTTTTGAAGGGTACATCAAAGAGACAGTTGTCCCTTCATCACTCTGTTAGCAGGTGCTAACAGAGTGCTACATGACTGGTGAAGGGGGAGAGCGTCCTCTTTTCCCATGAACTGATCATATACATTCAAAATCAGGCATGGAAAAAGGCCTATTTTCCCCTGATAGTCCATGTCTAAGAATGAATTTCAGTCTTTCGAAAGGACAGATTATTAAGTTAGCATTTAAAGAAATAAAGTCGGTCATAGATGGAAAACATTCGCTTAATGTGTGGCTTTAACTTTAACAGCTTATTATTAAAACACAACAATAAGACGTAATGGTGAAGTCCATCACATAGCACTGTATCCAGTTGCCGTTAGCAACCTTCATCTGGTGATGTTACTAAATTCCTTGCCCTTGATATAATGAGTGCGTTCAACTATACACCCTGCTGCATCTATGCTTGAGACTCTTATTCTGAAGGAGGAAAGGAAGGAGTTCTTGATTTATTATGTTGATCATCTGCTTATATATAAACTTCTTGTCCAACCAAGCACCAGCTGCCTGTTGCAACAGCACATTAGACGCTCCTATAACTTTAATTATCCTGTTTGGTGGCATTTTGGACGCCTGTTCATTGGCTGTTAGCAATGCTAAAGTTGTCAGCTGCTCTGCAGGTTCTTTTCAACACTAAAGAGAAGTTTTACACTTTTTTTGTCATGCTGGATTTGAGTTTTTTTCACCCACATGCAGGTTCAAACATAAGGCCGGAAGATCTTTGGTTCAATGATTCATTAACAGTAGATATTGAATGTGATATTTCCAGATAGGAGTAGCTGGCCAGCTCAGGTTCTGCTTGGAGAGGGGAGAGGTCAGTAGTGACCGGGTGGAGGGAATCTTGACGGAGGAAGGGAGAGAATGGCTTACGGTTTTCTGATGGAAGGGCACTGAGGGAGAGGAAAGGATTCAGGAGGTGCAGAGGCTCTGAGAAGGGAGCGGGGAAACGAGCGGCAGGCAGTAGTGTCCGGTCGGCAAGGAGCGGTCGCAGATGCAAGCTTGGCTGGACGTGGTTCCTGGCTTGATCCTAACAGATGATCGGAATCTGTGAGACGGTAAAACAGGATTAACTTGATGACTCATAAAACTGACAGTGACATGAACTTGAGGTTTGACTCTGACCATCGAGCGATGAATGACAGCTCCACCGCTTCTTAAGAATCCCGCAGCCGATTGGTGGGATCCGCTGCAGGTGAGCCAGCCTGTCAGAATTCTCCCGTAGAGATCGTCTATGGGAAGAGCAAAACTGAATCCTAACATTTTTAAGGAATCCAGATTGTAAATATTAGATTTCTAACATCTTCTTGATTGCTAACAAAAGCCAATCAACCCTGTGACTGTGTCAAGCTTTAACGACATTATTTTCCGCTGATTGTGATCGGATTTCTTTCAGCACAGTATGTCATTTGCGAAACAATTCCCTTTTTTTTTTTTTAGAAAGCAAAGGAGAAGCAGAGTTAAATTTTTTCCAAAAACACCGTTGGAATCTTGTCTACTTCTCATAAACTCAGTATTTTCCGTTGTCTCATCTTGTAAACGTAATGTATCATTGCACTCCTCTGTACGTCTGCGCGCACATTGTGTACACCTGCTTTTTGTTATTTATTTAGATTTTTTTTTTTTTTTATATAACTATCTCGATTGCCATTACGGCGATTAAAACCGAGGTCTAATGCAGTGAGAGGTCGTTGTTGCGTATGGACCAAGTTACAAAAATTAACTGAACGTCTTGACAGGGATGGGATAATCAGTAGTGATATTTGAGTAGCACTTTTGCTTAAAATCCAATGCTTTCAATTACACCAGGTGTATTATCAGTGCAAAATCAAACTCAATAGTCTAAAATATTTTTCAATTGAATTCAAAAATACTTCATCTATCCTAAAAGGAAATTAAATGCTGTTGTAACTTATACTATCATCCCAGTATCTTCAGTTCAGCACTGAGTGGGTATCCATCTCTTGCCCTGATTTTAAAGTAAATATTCATGTAGCCGTTGACACATTGATGGCATTTCATTGAATCTGACAACATCAGGGAGAGGGGTAAAAAAAAAAAAAACACAGCAAAACTTTTGCTTGAGTTTATGGAACCCTAATCAATAGACGAATAAACTGAACGCATGAGTGCACGGCATCCGCAGCACAATCGAGATGCCGTCGAAAAAGAACGGCCTCCGTCCACCTTGAGGCAAATCAAAGGCGAGGGCATTTGTGGCAAGCTAAAGGAAAGGTTCCCATAGCAATTTTCCATTTCTATCAACACGAGTCTGTTCTCTCTGTACACATGCCCGGAGATAAATTTTGTGACACACAAACAACTGACTGAATGCCATGCTCAGGATCTGGTCCAAACCTCAAGCCACAGAACTCCAACCTTAAGGCCTACACGTGGCTCTACGGTGAAAGCAATGCCAAACAATAAGAGACCAAGCAAAAAGGAACCCTAATTAGACAAAAGAAAGAAAAGAAATGCCCCTGAACTGATTGTAGCACAACAACAAAATGTACAGAAGAGTTACAAGTGGATACAGTGTCTTTCTGTGTTTTCGATGCTGCGTGGGGAACGTAGGGGATCGGACTGCAACGCTAAACTCCACCAGTCAGGTTTCTTGGATTGCCTGATGTACTGCCAGGATAGTGTCAATAATATGAACCGGTGGACACCCTCCACCTTCAAAACCTATTAGCAGCGCCACAGACATAAAGCTAAAGATTTATTTATTATTATTCACAAGACACTGCGCATAATTCTCTCTGTAGTTCACTAACTACACTTTTTTCTTTTTTGCCTCAGACAGAATTGTTACTCGGCACACATGGCACATAACCCAATGCTCCTTGGTTATTGCTGAACGTTTGCCATAAGGCACGGCAAATTGCACGGATGAGGTCACCGCGAGCGATTGACAGTTGCATGTGTTTATATATCCCCTGAATAACCCAGCCTATATATTCTTTATTCTGACTTGTTTTATGAATCGTCACAGCTGCTATAGCCATCGATTTCTCAAAGGAGGTCATTAAAGTTTCATCTAATTTAATCCACAGATATAAAAATCTCATAAAGAACCTCAGGTGACTGCCAAAATTGAGCAAGAGATATAAATATGTTTCTTTCCTATGCAGTTAGGACAGAAATTCTCACAATTTTTGTAGCTGACGAATTTTTAAGCATTCATCTTAATTTTGATGATTACAGCTAATAGGTAATAAAACAACCTTTGTTCTGTTTTATTCAAAAATAAAAAATAAAATTGATGGGCATGTTATATAGCCTAAGCAAACAATGATAGCTGCTTTGATGGTTGACTAGCAGAATATTCTGACACCCACCACAAAGTGCTGTCTCCACACATATTAAAGAGTTTAGTGGAATGAAAAACTGTTTTGCTCAATTTTCATCTCCCTTCAGTTCTCTACCTGGGATTTCTCCCACTGAGCTCGATTTCTCTGGTTGGATTTCATCAGGGTCAACCAGCAATCAGACGGAGTTGTGAACAATGACGTCGAGTTTCTGCTTTGAATTGTGATCTCTCTGGTTGCAGTTTGAACAGGAAGCAGGTGTGTGGAGGGACATAAAGTTAAAAAAGATACACTGTCCAAAGCAAAGGTCAAGGTAGGTGACTCAAAGTTCAGGCTGTGAAGTTCTGCAGTTATTGGCGTAAAGTCTAAGGTCAGCCCAAAGACATGTAAACTATAATCTGATGAGATTAAACTCAAACCACACGACAATGGCAACAATGGGAACTCTAGGGGGACCTGGGTCGCCCTTGACCATCTCACTGATGCAAAGAAAAGGAACCTGAGACGGAGAGGCAGTTCGTCCTGAACCCCGTCTTTGATGGTAGGGACAGGAATTGCAGGCAGATGGCGGCTTGTTTTTAAGGCCTTCCTTGGCGATAAGAACCAACAATGAGACGAGGTTATAGTGAATGATGTGGTAATAGTTGTGCTTGAGGCGGCGGTAGCTTGAAAGAAGACTATAGCACTGGAGCTTGCAGACGAGAATTGGGGTCTGGTGCTTTTGAGGTGAGGAGCCAGAGAGGAGGTGTCGGCCTGAATCAAGAACAATGATTTTGTGAGGACTTAAATCCCCTTTACTTTCTCGTTGTAATTCTCGACTCAAACTTCAGAAAACTCTCTTCACCAAGTCCAGATGGCTAATTTCTGCCAATTGGCTGATTCACAATTGAAAGGAACAAGAAATCAAACAGGTGTTCCTAATATTGTTCCTGGTAAGTCGTTATGTCTGAATATGCTCGTCTATTGAATTCGCTGGTGTGTATTGAAAGAATGCAATAGCTGAAGAGTGTTGCCTCGCAACAAGATAAGAGTTTGCCTGCTCTCCCTGGTTTTCTCTGGGTACTTCTGCTCCTCCGGTCATCCAAAAACCTGTTTGGTTAAGCGATGGCTCTCAGTTGTCCTCAGGTGCACAACATGCAGCGCTGCCAGCACTGTGTATCTTTGTATTTTGCTCAAATGTTGCCTGTCGAAGTGCAATATTTGGCCTGGTTGTTAGAAATACCAGCAGATGGAGTCTCCATCAAAGTGCTGCATCTTTTGCGTGTTTTGAACTAATTCCACCTAGTTACAACTGCAAAGCTCTAACAGGTCAACCACATTTTAGAGAGTATATTTAACATTAGGGACAAAGATTAAGACCAAGCAAGAAACAAAGTCTGAAAAATTATCTCCCTGTAGCCCACCAACTCCAGTAGATCCCCGATTTCTGTTTTTCATTGCCTTTCGAATTGTGTGAGGCCAAAACATGTTGGGGAAAACACAAACAGAGAATCAAATGGTATAACAAGTTAAAGAAGTTATGATTCATCTTTGCCGAGACATCTGGACCAGGGCAGCCGATGGGAAGGCGGGTGAGGACATAGAGCTTTGTACTAAACCTCGCTGTCAGGTCCTCACGCAGGCAAGCAATGTCACATTTCGTTTCAGGACATTTTGGAGAGCTCCAGTGCCCTTAAAGCGCTTTTATCTCAAGTACTGATTTAGAGATACAGCAATTACACACAAGTGGAAAACACATGGAGCAAACCATGAGTGCTCGCTGGAGCAGTAGCACTGGAAGACAGAGTGCACTGCGGAGTGCACTGGCTTAATTAGGTAATTCACTGTGACAATCAATGTCTGCAAGGCCTTTAGTCTCAAACAGGAGTCTTGATCTAATAAAAGATGAGTAACTGCCAGGGAAATAAGATATTAGTATAAGATTTCGTATGTTTTTGACTGATTTTAAACATTTCGAAGCAGAAAATGTCACAGTAAGACAACCTAAGACATGTGCTAGGAGAATAATGGCAGCGAGTCAAGGACATTCTTAAAGCAAGCTGTCTGCTTTGGCAACATGTGATATCATCTCACCCCACTTGCAGTTTCAGTTTACATTGTAAAAGAAAAATAAAACTTTGTTGTTGTAAGAAAGTTTAAAAGTAAGATCATGAACCCTGTGGGGAATTCTGTGTGCCCTCACATGAGCACAGATGTAACTAGAAAAGTGGCACAATTATGCAATAATGAAAACAGTAAATCTGTAGATGGGTTCTGTGAAACGTCCCCACAGAGCTGCAGCCTACGTAGAGAAATTCGTTCATCTTAAGAGTGTTTGCCTGAGCCAAGCTCCCAAACAAGGACGATGGGACTACTGACAGCACCAATCAAAAAATGATGGATGAAATATTCCAAAGGGACAAAAGCATTTTGCCAAAAGCAAAAAAAAAAAAAAAAAAAAATTAAAATCGGTAGATTTACGTTAACATGAATGACCTAAAGTCCTTGGTGTTGCAAAAGCAACAATTACATCAGCAGTGAGCATTTCACTTCTTACAGAGTTTCAGCAGCTTTCAAAGGTCAGTGGAGTTCTTGTCCTGTGTTATTCTCAAAGCGTGTCATCTTGATGGCTGGCTTTATCATAAAGGATTTTGATTTATTACACCAAGTAAACTCAATGGACGATCTGAAGATGTTTTCAAGGTGGACCTGACATATACTCTCCCCAGGGGATTCAGGGTCAGCTGTAGAGTGGCCTCCCTGTCTGATAGAACCTCTGAAGGGAGGTTTCAAGGAAACATCTGGATCATCTGTCCAAACTCTGAGCTCCACAACATATTTTGCAAAGCAGATTGTAGCCATTTCAGCTTTTTGCTTCTAAGCTTCTCATGTTTTAGAGTTTATTCATAACCAACACATTTGGCACAATTTATACGGACCAGAGTTTGTCTATCCTGTTGATCTGGTCCTGTTGTGGAGGTGCGACCACACTCAAGCAAATCTAAACAACAGGACTGAGACCCACTTGCAGCCGTATTTGCCAATGCCATCCCAAAATTTATATTACATCGTAAAACCTGCATTGTCTGAGTAGCTCTTGACATTTAAATGCTACTGCAGCAGAAATATGCACAAAACAAGTGGAGCAAACAGAACATCCAAACTTTGCTTATTCCGGGTCTGTGCTTTGTTTGGACCCCCCCAGGCCCTCTGTCTTTTCTGTCAGTGATTGTCACCCTCGAGGCTTTGATTACAAATTATAGTCCACTTGCTAAAAAACACAATTTGAATGCAAACTACACCATATCATAAAATAAAGTCTGCTTTTGGTCTGTGCAAAATCAGCAGACCAAAGAACTTTCCTGATGTAAATACTATTCACGATCCGTGTCTTGTAGCCTCAGGTAAGCGTGGTAATGTAGACAGACAGGTAAAGTGGATGCTTTTCCTTTAGGCACAACTCTTTCCCCAGAGAAAAGCCTGCTAAAGTCTATCTTAAGGACACCAACATATTTGAACTCCTCTGCCTGAGGCAAAAGCTAACTCATAAACCAGATGGGCCAATCCAAAGTCATGACTTAAAGACGCTAACAGAACATTAGCAAACATGAGACCCTGAGATTCCCAAGCCAGATACCGTCCTCTCCTGTCTCAGCTTTGGCAGAGTCCGAGCCACACTGGGCACCAGCTCGACCAGATAGACCTTTACAGCCTATTACACGCTCGACACACAGGCAGACAATTGCTCCAGCAGTTCTGTGAAGGAGAAAATCTGGTCTATCTCAACACTGCTGTGCCTACATTCAGAGTCTGTTTCAAGTGTAATTCAAAGATTATCATTTTCAGCACGTTTTTTCATAAACGGGGCCAAAAAAAAAAGGAATGTATAAAATATTTAATTTACTTTTTCTTCAATATTTTCCCATTAGGATTATTAGAAATGCTAATATCATTGTGTCAATGACTGCTCCATTGGTTGTTATGGCTGTAACCCAAAACCTATAAATACATTAAAACGTTAACGGTAAGAATGGAAAATACTATTTAAGCTGTGAACCAAGATTGTATGTTAGACTGGCAAATATAAGGTCAAAATTTACTATGGCTTTCAATTTATGTGGAGGACTTAATTTGAACAAACTGGTAGAAGTAGAGTAGGTACAAGCAAAATTCATTTAAAAGATAACAATTTTGCATGTTTCTCTTTTTATATTTATATGATTTTCTGTCCAAAAACACATTAATGTACATGACATGGAATGTAGAGTACTTACCAAACACAGACGGTATTTCCATACATTAAAAGACACAGCAGCACCAAAAACAGAAGCAATACCATGTGAAACCAATTTTTTTTAAAAAACACATTTTCCAATAAAAAGTTGCTGTGTTAGGATACACGTATCGAATTAATAACTGTATTTTACAAAACTGCAATGGAAACACTTGTTTTCGCATCACACGAGTCACGTGATCAAGATGCTACTACTGGCAAAAACTACAACAAAGATGACAGGACGTGGTAAGAGAATAATGGGTTTTTTTTCCCCGACAATGTGTAGCTGGTTCCAACTTTCACGGCATCACACAGTTCATAAAAAGCTGTATGTCAATCCAACATGTTCAACCCTTAACTCTTCTGCAAAATCACTGACTACAATTTCCCCAAAATGCCACATACATGGCCGCTCCCAAGTGTAAGGGATTTGTCGCTCCACCACCTGAATAAGACGCCGACGTCTCCCCCGATGGCTGACAGTGCCAGTGTCATGGCTGAATAAAACATGAACAGTTAATTTCATCTCTTATTTAATGAAAACAATACGGCAGAATAGCGACAAAGATTTACACACATTTGTAATAAAATTGCAGCTGTTGTCTCTTTCTTTCCTTTTTCATGTCTGCTTCTCATAAATTGTGTTTTGAAATCTCAGTAAACCCTCAGTGATCTCCGTAAGGCCACTGTTCTTTCATAGCCACGCCGTGCTTCGCCAGGGCACTGGTACAACATAAAGTGATTAGAAACTTTATTGTCGGTTTAATTTCCAAAGGGCAACCCTTTCCTCTGCCCAACCACCAGTACCACTCCCACCTCTCACATTAAACTGGAACTCCACTCTCAGACCCAGTCCAGATCTATTTCTCCATTCCCACTCCTAAACCAAGCCGTGGAGTATCCAAACCCCATGCACAGACCAGGCCCCGGGGTGGGACCGCCGCTCGCCGGCATCTGGACTCAATCTGGGGTGTTTGTCGTCGGGAATTGAATCAAATTAAAAAGTTTAATATTTAATGCGACACCAAATGGAAGCAGAGAGGGGAAAGAGGGCTTGTGGTCAGTGCTAATATCCCTTCTTCTAGAGTCGTGATGCATTCCTGGAGGGAGCGTTGCTGGAAATATGCACACATGCATCTGCAAACGTCCACATGAGCAAACCCAATAAACACGTGGGTGAAGCGCTCAAAGGAGGAGAAGGAACAACGGAGCACGTTGAGTCGGAAGAAGGCGCACAGAAGAGACGATCTGTCAATCACACCCAGAGAGAGCTTGGAAAAACTGTATCTGGTAGAATTTGAGAAGCTATGACCCATTTCTTGTTACACGTGACTCAAAGACGGCAACGTTTTGTGATTAATGCCAATGCTGTTACTTTTATTGATAATGGCACCACAGCATATTGAGCGTGGGTCATTCTGTGGCTTGTTTAAACAGCCCCACTTCACAGACTTCAAACATTTAGTGGCAAAATGCACAATGATTGATCTAAACGCAGCCAACGCTGGTTTGGGGTCTACCATTGGATGATGACTTTAAAGACGTGGAAAAAACGGGGAGTTAAGGATTTTAGAGGTCGGAGTCTGTTGAAATGTTAAGATTTACCTCAGTAGATAAATGTATCTGTCTATTAGCTCTAATACCAGACAAGCTTATCTGGTACTGGCCAGACAAGCTTGTACTAGAACAAGTAGTGAACTAGCCAGTAGCTAGTACACTACTAGCTAGTAGCTAGTATCTGGTACTAGCTAGTCCATTAGGGGCTAAAACTTTTGTAAACTTCTACCGTCCACGAACAACTTAAATCCCAAAAATGTAATTTTAATGAATGCTAACTTTGTTTTTGTTTTTATGAACATCTAAAGCCTTGTTGCAGGTTTTTAACACCAAAGCCACTGATTATTTGCACAGGAAATAGAGAGAGAGAGACTTTGCAGATAACAGGAAGGCTGAACAGGTTACAACAAAGTCGCTTTATTTCAAGAATGGACATCCCTGCATGCCAGTACAACATGCGAAATTTGACAATATGGACAACTTTTCTCAGTGTTAAAGGATTTAAATTCTGTAGAATATTAACATGGGGACTCTGAACACTTTTTTCCAGCATCAGGTATCTTAGCATAAGAAAGGTTCCTCCTCTGCAGCTGCGTACATCCAACACCATATCTACAACTCTGCAAGGCTGTTTAATCGAGCAAGTGAAAACACCTGTGTTTATGATGGCCGCTGAGCTTTGGTTTCTGTAGGGTTTTTCCAGCTGCGCAGCTTAAAGTTGAGTTTGTTTAGTTGTCAACAAAATATCTCCAGACTTCCACTTGTCTTTTTTATTTAGTTATTTCTTGCTCCAGTACATGGATACACACTCCTTCTCTTTCATGTTCAGTGAACTTTTCAACAATTCCATTGCTAAGTGTTAATATAACATTAATGAATGTGTTGAACATGACTCCTACTCTTTACTGCTAACAAATCAGCCCAACTAATTTCTGAAATCAGGGACTCCATAGCTGTTTAAGGCTACAGGTGTGTATAATGTTCAGCATCCAGGCATGGAGACTGGTGAATTCCAGCAAGCTATTATGCCAGCACTGGGCTACGGAGGAGTGTACTTTAGAGTGATGAATCATGCTACTCTGTCTGGCAAACCAGAGGGTGAATCTGGGTTTAGCAGTAGGCAGGAGAACCACACTTTGCCTGACTGCATAATGGGATGCAACAGTTCTTCACAGCTTAGTTCAAGTTAGCTGAAAATCTGAACTTCAAACTTTTATGATCTGTTTTGGGGACGGCCTCTTCTTGCTCTAAAATGACTGCATATTATTGTTCATTGAAAGGTCAATAAAGTCATAGAAAAGTGAGGTTTACTGGAAAAGATCTTGTCTGGGGTGTACAAAATCCTGACTCTTCATATGAAAAGACAACTTTGACTCCTCTCTTTTTTTAATCCTTTTTCTGCTCAGCTCTCACTCTCAGTGGCTCCGCAGTAATAGAAGTGAAAAGTTTGATTAAAATATTATACAAAAGTAAGAAAGCCAAACAAATACATAAAATTAAGCAGGTAAATGACTTCTAAATTAGGGGACAGTGAATACAGGCACAGAGCCGAACGTCTCAACGCTATTTCAAAACTACGAACCAGGCCTTCTTGTCCAACATCAGTGTCTGACCTCAAAAGTGGTAAAAAAAAAATAATAATAATAACATAAATTAACTTCCAAACCTTCCCAGAAGAGTGGAAGCTGTTATAGCTAGGAAGCTCACAAATGATTATATGTAACTCAAGTGGGATGTTGCACATTAAATTGTCTATAAGGAGAGGTAACAAAATAATTTTGTCAATACGGTTTAGAAGTTTCAACGACTTTTGATAAAGTTTTTCCTTTCGTACACATTTGCTGACATGGTGGTTTTTATGTCTCTCATATTTGTGACACATGACGAATCAAAGGCTCGGGAGTTATGTAAGCTGTCGACACCAATAACAACGGAGCTAAGCAGATATGTAGACAAGTTTTTTTGCATAATTTTCATGCCAGCTGCAATAAAAAATGTTAATGTAACACATATGTGCAGCGTGATTAAACCGGCTGATTGTCCATATGTGCATGTGATTAACAGTAATGAGGATTGATTTCAGATCATAAGACCACCCTGACGGCAACAAACGACTGGGCACCACCTGGTTGGCTTTCTCGGCGTTCAGCGCGCACAGACACAGATTCCGTATCGCTCATCATCATAAAGACATTTGACATCATTGTTTCCCATAGTTCGGTCTGTCAGAGTCCCAAACATCTTCCACCAACAATTAGAAAAAACTCCACGAAATCATAAGCACATGCGCCATTATCTGACTGTAAGGACGAAACCACATCAAGTGGTGAAAAATCTATTAACGTTGGTGTTGGGGAGGAGGTAACAAAAGCGAAATAAACAAATACAGGCGTCCGATTTATTAAGAGCAGATCAGAAGAGCCTTGTTACGATATTAACGAAATGATCCCATGACGAAATTAGTTTAAATCTTAGATGAAGAGCAAACGTGCAGTAAGTATTCACACCCACAAACTTCAATGACTTTCATTGGGTTTTGATCAGATGTGCAAATATGAATTTGTGCAAAGCTGACGCTCGTTCAAATCAGACTTTGAAAGTCATGTCACAGATTATCAATTGGCTTTAGGACTGGACTTTGACTGGGTCATTCTGTCACATAAACGTGATTCGTCCTAAACCAGCAGAGGAACTCCAGTTAAAGTTTAAAAATGAATTAATTGCAAGGTTTGTAGTTAATTATTTATTTAATTGCAATTATTGATAAACTGTATATTGACAAAATTATTTTATTTCAAAACCATTTTTGCTGCTAATTTATTGAATAAATGGACACGTGAGCTCAACAATAATATACTTGTTTTAATCTCTTATTAGCATCAACCATCAGATTGGTGAAAAGATATTATACCCATTCAGAAATCCATCTTTATTAATGTGGACGCTAACATTAGCGCTGTGCTGCTGAAACACGCTTAGCATTAAAATGCAATTTTAGCCTTGATTAGCTTCTCTGACAGGCTGACTTCAACACAACCCAAGCCTTTCCCAGGATCCAATCAGATTGCTTCTTTGAAGCAAACATCAAGCCCCGTCGGCCAAACAGAAGCAGCTTCATCACTTGTGCATCAGATTTACAGTCGTACGAGAAACAGGCTCTGACCGGAACCCTTGTATTTAAAAAAAAAAAAAAAAAAGCGATTAATCGCGTTCAATTTTTTGACATGTTAAAATCTGTCATTAATTAATCGGAATGAATGTGTCAAAGTTCGAGTCCTGATATAAACCATTCTGTTGTAGTTCTGCCTATATGTTGAAAGTATAACTACCCTCCTAAATCAACTTTTTTTGTTGTTGTTGCTGATAAATACACAACAGTAGTAATAATTTGTGTGCAAGTTTTGACATTTTTGTGTAAATTTGTTTAGTTTTGTCTAAAACTTGTCTCAGTGCTGCGAGCCGCGATCCGTCACAGCTCCGCCTTCTGATATAAAACCATCTCATTGTAGGTTTTATTGCACCATTATCAAACATCTTAGTGAAATATGCTGCAGGTCATAATTATAACATGAAGAAATGTTTGTAACAAGTCTGTTTCCAATACAGTAGGTGACATAGTTGTTGCTACGTTGCTAACCCTTGGTTTAAATCCAATTCTTTGTGGAGATTACAAGCTCTCTCTGTTCACGACTGGATTATCTCTTGGTATTTGGTTATCTTCCCACTGTCCAGTCTGTATGGCCAGAACAAATCCATATATGTGCAGTCCATCTACCAGTGGTAGTTTGTCTCTGTGCTGTCCCTTTGATGGGCTGCTGACTTGCGTTGGGCGTATCCAGCCTCTTGACCGCCGGAGACGGCCTTCAACCCACCAACATTGCAGGAAACGAGGGGATGGACATATAATTTACCAACAGGGTGGGGAGGAATACATATGCTGATGCAAATGGTCCGGATTTATGGTCTTGTTAACAAGCCGCACTCCCTCATTAGATATGGTTCTCTTGCTTTTTCCTCACACGTCTACGATCCTCTTGATTGCCACATTTTCAGTTCAGCAAACCGGCCAAAGCTGCTGGGAAACGCCACACTGACCACCAACCTCCTACTCAGCAAACGACCTCCCATGAACACGGCGGTCGAGATGCTGCCAGGCCGCATAAAATCAAATCTTATAAAAGCTGTGCGGTGTTGTTCCTTCACAACGTAGATTCTTCAAAGTAGGATATAGTGAACCAACTGATAAACATTTTATTCAAACTGATACTTTGAAATGTAAAGACACTGAGCTCATGTTAAAGCAGTGGAAATGATGTAAGAAGCACAGAACAAAAGTCGTCCCTTTGGAAATTCAGAGCTTATTTAAATTGAGAGAGTAAATATAATTTGTGAGATTTGTTGATATTCGATATACTAGAGAGAAAAGTAAAGTAAAACCAAGATGCTTCAGTTATCAAAACTGATTTATCTTTATGTAGATGTACATACATGCTAACTTAATATATAAATGTGTGTATGCTTCATTACAGTGAACTACTGACTCCATGAATATTGTAAGAAGGTATAAATCTCCACTCATCTCTATTCCTTTGTTATTATTATAAATTATTGGTTTGTAAAACAGTACTTTATTTTATTTACCAAAGTACATTTTGAAACATCCTGACCTGATTACATCGAGACTTTTCTGCTTGACTGATTTGTTAGAACAAAACAAGACAGGATCTAATTAGGGCCTGCAAAGAAATAAAGGTCAGAAGGAAAAATCCAGTAATGAAAAAAAAAATCTGACATCTCAGTGCTAATGTTTTAGCTTCAGTATGTAGGTCTGGCACCCAGGCATTTTCCAGCGTTTTCTTTTTTGTTCACACTCGGAAATACTGATGAGTAAGTTCCAAGGTGAGGAATTGTTAATATTTACCAATCTGGAGTGACTGAAGGAGCTGCGGGCGACGTGACTGGTCTCCTTTCAGATTTGTGCGACTCGGTTTCTTTCGACGGCGACTTCGGTAACCGGAGGCGAGCGTCAACTTCACTTCCTACTGTTTACGTTGGAGCGCGAGGGCCCCCGCTCCGCGCGCTTTTACTGCCGCCGTTATGGCAGAAACAATAAAACGATGGAAAATATTCCAACATGAGTGTGTGCAATAAAAAGATTTGTGTGTACATGCGCATAAAAAGCGTATGCGCGCGTGCGAACGTGTGTGCGTGCGTGCTCACGTGTTGTCTGAAGGCATGTGCGTAGGCGTTCGGTATGCCTGCCAGTCTGGGGCTCTCCTGGCAAACAGGGCTTCCCAATGCAGCATCAGAGGTGACGAGGTGCGAGGGCGTATATATACACACACACACACACACATGCGCACGCACGCACGCGCACTCACACCGAGGGTTTTCCTCAGTCTCGTGCCAAAACGGAGAGGGAGAGAAAAAGACCGGTGTTGGGTGCTGGGAAAAAAGCAGCTTTAAAATCACGAGGGCTTTTTCCACTGGCACGTTCCCACGTTTGGGAAGCACAACAGAAGTGACAGGTTAGTAGGTTTGCTGTAAATTCAACTCACACACACACATACAGAATAAATAAATAAAAACAACTAAAAGGAAGAACAATATGCTCAACGTACACACGATAGGAAACTAAACACAGAAACCGCTGACACATGACGGAACCTGGCAAAAGTCCTTGAACTTCCCCACGTTTTGTCTCATTAAGGCGACAAACTGAAATCAATTTTATTGGGATTTTATAACAGAATTTGATGTCAGCCTTGCTGAGTCAGTTCTTTGATTTTAAAAATTGTACGTTTAGATCGGAGCGGGCAATACGGACTCAGAATTTCATTGCAATACTTTGTATTACAACTGTTGTGATAACTCTAAAGATTACAATACAAAATAAAAATAGTAGGTTGCTTTTTTTTTTTTTTTAGGTCACTGCATGAATGTGACTGAATGGCTCAGCATTCACATCGATATTGTTTTTGAAAAATATTCCCATTCAGGATTCCTCTCGCTTAAAAAAAAGTGTGATTTATATCTCTTTAATGCACACAGCAACTGCATTTAATCATATCTTTGAATTTAATTTGCTGATATTTACCGACACTCTCGTGGAGAAAATCGCAACAGCTACATTTTCGTAAACTCAGAACACAAAAAAGAAACTTGAGAGAGATATTTCCTCTCTCAAGCTTTTAGTGAGGCTTGTCTATTTTGGTTTATAGAAATTTGATTCTCGTTATTGTACTACTATCACCTCTTATTTTTTTATTTTATGGGATCTTACATCTGTTTTAAATCTACATATTTTTCTTTTAGCTTGCTTGAACTATTGTTTTTTTTTCTCATTGATTCTCTTTATCTCCCTCTCTCTTATTTTTGCATTTCTTTTCCAACACATCAGACTGTTTGCTTGTAAAACAGTTTGACTTGACCCAACTCAGAAACAGCGTTTTTCAGAATGGGGAAAAAAAAGATCTTGACAAGCAATGCCACGTTTTCTGTGATCAATCATCTTGGCAACAGCATGCCACGACACCAGCGCCGTCTTCTCTGTTTTTGATGTAACCCGTGTGGCGGGATGTCAGCCTTTTCAAAAATACATTTTGTTTTATTGGAAGTCATAAAAATATTGTGAACATTCAACCGTCATGTGGAGATGACCTAAAATTTAGTTAAAATTAAAGGAAAAAGTGAAACAAATTCACACTAAACCACCACAGCACCACTATATTTAACTGTAGATGAAGAGCTTTTTTTTTTTTTTTTTAATGTGTTCCTAGCAGCATGTGTAACTTCTTTCTGCAGCCAGAGACCGGAGATAAATGACAAAGGAGTTGCGTTTTTAGATCTAAAAAGAATGAATGTAATTATTCCTCGAGTTCTTTTTGTGGTGGGCGGAGGTTTGCATTTTACAACTTTAGCTTCTTGCTCTAAAGGGGCTGTAAACATCCTTGCTTGGTTGTGTATTTTGAATCGTTCCCTTCCCATTACCTTACCCATTTTCCCTTATTAAGACCAAGACCAAAAATTGCGGCTTTGCTCATAAAGCATCGACACAAGTAGCTCACTCTGGTGACGTCTTTCTCTGCCTCCGGTGAAAGGTTTCCCTACAAATCAAACACAATTAATCCATAAAAATTGGAACATTTTGTTTTGATGTCCAGAGTAGAGGAGGGTCACATGTGCAAAGCCAGCAGCGAGTGGTCACAGAGACTGTGCCCCATCCCTCCATCCAGGGCGTAAAGCAATCAAATCCACGACAACACCGCAAGGTGATCGACAGCAGGAGACGTGACTCACCTTTACCGCGAGGCTTGTCAAACACGAGCTAAAGTTTTACAGGAAACCAGGAGACCAGAGTCTATATTAAGTTTTCACATGTCACAGATTGTGAACGAAAAGGGGGTCTGGGAAGGGCAAAAAGCACGAGAGCACCAATGAACAAACGGGCAGCCTGATGTCAAATGTACTTTTTTGAGCTTTACGTTGTGTTATAATGTTGTCCTCTCATCAAAAACAAACCTGCAGTGTTGCTTTGATTCTTTCACACTCGTCTGAGAGATTTTTTAATCTCCATGGCAACCATTCCGCTGTGCAAAACATCTGGGTGGGCCAAGCCCCGCCTTTGAGGATGAAGCTGCAGCTTCCAAGCAACTTCCCCACTCGGCTCCTTTAGACTAGCCAGCAGCAATTAGCAAACACCTGGCGGAGCTGCTCTCAGTGAAAACATTGTTAAAGGGTTAATAGAGGAGCCATGTTGTGATGGTTTGCTGAGGGCGGAGCTTCAGAAAGAGCAGGAGTTCTTAAAGCGACACAGGCCGAATGTCCAGGCTTTAAATTCCGAAGTCAAGTTCATTTTAAGTTATGTTTGATATATTTTGTCTTTTTAAAACAACTGAAGTTAACATAGTTATGTGATTGTGCTATAAAATAATTCTATGGGGACAGAAAATAAAAATATTCTATCAAATTTTACACTTTTCAAGCTCAGATATTTCCTTGTCTACCTTTTTTTTGTAGCTACAATTTCCCTAATACACCATAATACTTTTCAGTACAACCCAAGCCATGTAATATTTTTCTATTTTAGATGTAGATTTATTCTCCTTAATTCTCCCATGTGAATTTTTCAATGATTCTCCAAAATCAAATGGCTTCGCCTGATCACAACTGCAAATAAGACGCCGCCAGCTCACATGACCTCCATGAAACCAACTTAAAATGGACTCTTCATCTAAATAATTGTGGCTCATCAAAACTCAATTAAAAAGGAGAATATTTAAGCGAATCGAGACTGTTTCGCTAAAACAGTCTCGATCAAGCTACGAATTGTCGTAGCTTGAGCGGCGTTTGCAGGTTATGGGATGTGAAATCCCTTGGAATGGAGGGGAATAATTTGCCATGAGACGCCAAGGAGGACGGAGCGGTGGGTATGAGTCATCCCGCTTTTCCCCCTCAGTCATTATTCTGTCAGAGAAATTTCACTCGAAACCCTTGCAGATTCTCGACGTAATCCAGACTCTGCCTCGGCTACGAGTTAATATGTTACTAATTGCAGTCTGCGCCCTCTGCGTGGACGGCGCAGGTCGCAGACAGGTTGGATACGCGACACTGTGTCCGGCAGCGGCTACTGTATTCACGTCTGTCCTGGTGAAAGGAAATGACTTTCAGATTCTGGGTTGGACAGCTTCATTTAGCATAAATGGAAGCTGCACTGAAAGTAGTTCTTTCAGACGCCTAATAACCTGAACCGTTTGGGTGGACGGCGTAATTTCTTTGTGTCGATTGAAAATCGTCTTGGCAGAATGAAAGAGCCTTTTGTACTCTAAAAATATCTAGATTAGTTGGGTTTCTACTCGTTTTTATGCTGCAATGATCATAACCACCAGTTATGAGAATCTTACGTAGTAGACAAACAAAATGTAGTGAATACCTGTAATGTGGGAGAAATACATGTTTTTTTTTTTGTTTTTAATAAAAAAATCTTAACCTTGTGATCTTGCATTACAGGGGCATCGTAGGGAAGAAGAAAGGCTTCATAGCTAGCTAAGCAGGATTGGTGGCATCAACTACCGCTCTTTGGTTACCTAGCAACAGCCTGTTATATGCCATGCTCAGCATCAGTTTCATGTTTTGCCGCCATGCCTTTAAAAAATGAAAAAGAAAAGGCACGGCGTGGAAACTGGATAAAACAGGAAAGGTCAATCCGCCGGAGCGGCACTATTTCAGATGTTCAAAACAGAAAAACTAATCAATAATTATCAATATCGGCTGATATGAAATGCTCTTATCATGATATGATTTTCAGCCGTATTGTCCAGTTCTGGAGTGCCCAGGTTGGTCCATTGTTGGACTGACTCTGTCTGCTATTACGCATTAGAAATATTGTATCGAGCGACTTTTAACAACTATGGACTGAAATTTCTTCCCATTTGTGTACACCTGAATAAACACAAATAACTTCTCTCCAAAATATGCACATTTATCGAAGAGGCACAATCAAGTACCTATGTTAACATCAACTGTTGTAAAAATGCTGTATGTCAAACAAATTGGGCCTCTGTTTCTTTAAGAAACTCCTGCTCTTTCTGAAACTCTGCCTTTAGGAAGTGGCTCCTCTATTAACCCTTTGGCAACATTTTTACCCGCGTTGCTCTGAGAAGCAGCTCCTGTAATAAACTCAGCAGACGTACAGTTAAACCATGGGGTTGCTAATTGCTGCTGGCTAGTCTGAAGGAGGTGAGAGAGTTATGGTGTGGGGTTTCTCTGTAAGAGAGAAGATGCAAAGTGTGAAAGCTTCATCCTCGAAGGCGGGGCTAGGTCCACCCAGGCGGTTTTCCACAGCTGAATGGTTGCCATGGAGATTAAGGGATTTCTCAAATATACATAAAAAACTTAAGGCAACACTCCAGGTTTGTTTTTTTTTTTTATTATTATTATAGCATGATGTTAAGCTTAAAAAAGTAGATTTTGCGCAGTACCGCTGCTTCAACGAAAATAGATTAACCTTACAGTCAAATCAGCCACTAACCTCAGCACTGGACCCACTAATCATGCAATCTGTCTGCTGGTGTGGAGACAGCACACCAGCAGTGTGAAGACAGTGAATAATTAAATCAACTAATAAATTACTATGATAAAGGGAACAAAATATAGAAAAAATTCTTCAAGTATAATTAACTAAATAATGAAATAAAGTGTCAGGAAAACAGCGATTATGTAGTGATATTAGCACTGATCGTGGACACATGAAGAGGGGAGAGGAAGAGGAGTGAAAGGTGTGTGTGGGTGTGTGTGTAAAGCTGGTGTGTGTCAGAGATAGAGCAGGAGGAGGGGGAGAGCCCTGATGATGTCCAGACGTGGACAGAACAGCGCCAAACTGGAACAAAGAAAAGGGCAATAAAACACTGGACATGTGGCCTGGTTTAGGCTTGAGAGCTCGACAAAGGGAGAGTAACTTCACTGAGGGAAAAACTCTACTAGATTTTATGTTGCACCTTCCTGCGTAAGGACAGAGAGAGAGAGAGAGCAGAACCGGTGTGAAACTACCGCCCCGTGTTCAGACTCTGCTTTGAATGTCAGCACAAGGTGAATTTAGTGCAGCGAAAAGCTGAATAAAATAATTATTATAATAGCACAACGTGGAAGAAGCAAGTCAGTGGGTAAGATAATGTTTTACTTAGAATATCTCGGTGCCCATCTGCCCGGACAAACCGGTCACAAACAACGCCTTAATTTTTAGAAGGAAATAAGAAAACAACACAGTAATTAAAAATTAAGACTTTTGTCCCAATTTTATTTAGCTGTCATATTTTTTTATTTAATCGTTTGCTCTGAGCTATTACTTGGTACTAAGGGTCCAAATTTAGCCAAGTTTTATAGATTTTCTTACTTAGAAATATGTTTTTTTTTACTGTTAAGAGAATTTGTGAATCAAACTGGAGTTTTTTTTTTTTTTTTCCTTCTCTTTTTCCTTCCAACTTTCTGACCCTCGTCTAACACCGCCTGGTCCCCCCTCACACTCTTACGGTTGAAATGTGTGCTACACTTTTTCTATATATATATATATATATATATATATATATTTTTTTTTTTTTTTTTTTTTTTTTCACTGCATAATTATGTTCTACTTTGTGCTGACGTATCGCATAAAATCCCAGTAAAATACATTTAGGTTGGGGTTGTAACTTGACAAAATGTGTAGAGATTACAAGAGTAATACAGTACATATCTTTATTGAGTTTTATGGAGTTTTTTGTGCCGCTGACAGTTTTTGCCTCCTGAAGTGTTCATGGTTCATGCAAGCAGCAAATAAGCAAATGCAGAAAGTATTTATTCATCTCTCTAAGGTCTGATAAAATCTAAACCTTTCCTGGTTTCTCTTCTTTTCCGTGGCTGTGGTTTAATACAAACAGTAAGACTCGAGCTTGTATGGAGAGTTTGGATTTTTTAATTTTTTTTAAAATTCAGCTATAGGAAGCTCATGTCAAGATCACTCAACGTGATATTGCAAATCCAAACATCCCATTTTCCACGGCTGGAATTTTAGGAATTAAACTGCCTTTTACTGCTTTGGAGACCTGCTGCTAAAATGACTTGAATTTCAGTCAAAGCACTTGGAGTTCTTCAATCCGGTTAGCCGGTGCACAACGAAACGTTCACAACTATTCCTGAATTCAGAATGAATCGCAAACTGAATGAAGAGCATGACGTTAAAGAGGAAACAAGGACGGATTAAACAGAGGAAGACACCAGAGCGTTTTGTCAGGAGCCTGATTGAAGAGACTTTCCTTGGAAGAGCCTCAAAACGGCTCTCCTTCCTCTGTGAACCTTTCTCTAACTCCCATTTGTTTTCTCAAAGAAGCGAACCGCCAAAATACTTCATTACAGCAATAACACAATTAGGGCTGAAGATAACGAGAATTACACTCCAAGGGGAGCCGGAGAGAGGGACTGGTGGTGTTAAAAGATCTGATTTGTCAAATGCAGTTCCCATTAGGGACTTTTTCAATTGATCTTTTTTGTACCCAACGGTAATGAGAGACGTAAATCGAGAACTGGACGTTTCCAAGCAATTTCATCCATATGGGTTTTTTTTCATCCTTTGGGAGTTTTACTGCCAGGTTCTCTAGCACAGCGCTAACCTAAGCTAGACATGTCACGCTAACTGCTATGGTTTTCTCTTCCTGGGTGTATCTGAGCAGGTAAGAAATGTTTCAGCTCTAAAACGAAAGGGTTGTTGGTCTACCTTTTGCCATAACACTCCTGATTGGTCTCAAAGTCATTGTCTTTATTTTATGAACATTAGCATTGTTTTTTTCTTCGCAGTGGAGGATGACTGTGTTCAGCTTCAGCGCTGGCACGTTCCGGTTAGCTTCTTAGTGTCAAGCTGACGTATTACATACGCCACAGGCAAACTTTAGCAACTGGGTAAAACTGAAAACTTCAACACAATCCAGGCCTCCAGGAAGCAGCTGCTTCTTGACAGCCAGCTGCCCAGACCGTTTGTACGAAGCGTAGAACGAGATGCTAGTTCTTACCTGGCTAGGTTTTTTTTAGCATTTATTAATGGATTGATAATAAATAATAAAATAAAACTAGCAAAAGGATGAAGTGGTGTAGCTAGTCAAAGTAGTTTGTTTCCATCCAGTTGTCATGTGAATTTTGATCAGACTTCTAAAACATCATAAAAAAGTTGTGTTTCCATCCGCTGAGTAAATCGATCAGGCTATTGAAATTGTAATTTTGTCACATGTTGACCCAGCGAATGAACAGGATGTAGAAGTTTCCAAACTAGCACGGACCACATGTCTCAGAAAGATGAAGAATAATGGTTTCTGTGTTTCGTGCCTCTGGCAGGGCACAGATCCATCTGTTGATGGGGGAGTTTGCTATGTCAGAACTTGTTTGGCAAATTAATTTCTATCTCTGCTTTTGTGTTTTAACGCTCTTATTTTTTCCAAAAAGTCAAAAACCACCTCAAGCAGGTGTTTTATTATTATTATTATTATTATTATTATTATTATTATTATTATTATTATTATTATTTCACTGTTTCCATGAACTTTTTGTAATACGATACTTCAAAACACGCATAAACGTTGATGTGAAGCGTGACTTCTGATACCAAGGATGCTGACTTTACAAGTAACTTTTTAGAAACAAAATTGAACATTCTGAAAAATTCATCTTATTGTCAATCAGTCAACTTTATTAATACCAGTAGGTAGATTAGGTGAGTCAGCTTTCTTGACAGGCAGAAGCAAATATAAACATATTATTCAATATGGCCCTCTGCTCAATACTTTAAGAAATGAAAAAAATAAAATAAAAATAAAAAACTAAGTATCCTCATCGGACAAGATTAAAAAGAAAAATTAAATCGATATTAAAACTATGCTAAATCTAATTTTCTAAGCTTATGACATCATTTCATTTCCCATTTGGGAATGCATATATTTATCCTTCTGGTCTAAAACACCCAAACTTTGTTTAACTCTCAGTCTTCCTAACTTTTATCTACTAATAACTGCTGATCAAGAGCTACATCCAAGCCTGTAAGCAGTCAGATGAAGAAAGCAGAACCATTCCATCTTTTTTCCACTGTAAAACTGAGTTTATTACAGAAGACAACAACAATCAACCTTAGAGCTGACAGCTCTCTCTTCTGGAGACCAGCCCAAAGGCATCATCCTACTTTTCCACTCTTTACCACAAGGTTAGTAATGTTTACATTACAAACCCAGTGACTAACTATTTCTCTGGACTCTTATCAGGATTTTTAAAAAAAAGCCTGCTGACACAGTTGTCATCTGCAACCAGAAAATTTTTCTGTTTTCAGATGCATCAGGTAGGACAAGTGACAGTGCAAATACACACCTAGTGATGCATTTACGTTTTTAACGATGGGTGTGGTTATCAGAGGGCAACAAACATCTGGTGGGAAATATGAGGAGCAGGTGAGCCACCGGATCACGTCGCATTCTGAAAGCGCAAACACCGGAACTCCTCTAACCAGCTGTGGTTGGCAGCAAAAAAGAAAACAAACATATTTAAGAATAGTCACGCGCAAAGGTTTATGAGGTACAAGAAGTAACAGCATGACTAACACGTCTAGAATCATAACCACCACGATCAAAGGTTTTGATTGATTTCTCTTTACGATCCGTGACATAAAAATAAGTGAAACATATTCAAGGCTATTTTTTATTTATTCTTTTTTTTTTTTTTTTTAAGTTTCATGCCATGTGAGTTTTAAGCTTAGCAAGTTGTATGATGGGGTGTTAGTGCCACGCTCAAAAACAGAAGAAGAAGAAACAATGCGGCGATGGACTGAAGAGTAAACTTCTGTTGAAAAGCTCAGAAGTTTCTGGATCATTTTCGAGAAAAAAATCTAAATGGTTTATGATTAAAAGCATAAATTTGTAACATTAAAACCCGAGATGCGCCGATCCGATACTAATGTCTGCATCAGTCCCAATATTTTTAAAAATTCTAGATGGTGTATTGGTGACAATGTGGCAGATCTACTCAGTCTAATTCTATGCTTTTAGCTCTGAGTGATGTCATGCTTTAACATTTATTTTACATTAGATGTAGAATGTTCTAATTGCTTTCTGAACCAACTGAAAGAAGTTAATATTTTATGTTTTTACATGTTTGACCAAGGTAGTAAGCCGATTGTTTTTTTCAGTTTCAGTTTTTTAAAATGATTTTACTCTGGTTGTTATACTCCTAATTGCACAGACTGAACAAATTAAATTATGTTGCTTTACATGTTTGACAAAGCCAGCGAAGCTGTTGGTGTAGTTAAGCAAAGCTATCAAATCAATTTGCAATTCAGTACATTTGTGTCTGTTTTCAAACCAAAGAAATGCTTTAAAGTCAATTCAGCTGGTTTTTTCTGTATCGGATTGAAACCGGCCGATACTAAAACCTCAGATATCGGTATCGGAAGTGAAAGAATCAAATCTCTAATTAAAACTAAGATTCAAAGACTATGAATAGAGTCAGCTCTATTCATGGGCAGACTCACCCCCACCAACATAATATGATTTAATTCAATGCTTTAAACTTAGTCTTTTAAATGACTTTCCCTAAGATACTCACCTGTTTTTCTCAAGATAAACCTATAATGGTACAAACAAATGTAAATGCATGTTTTATTTGCATCTACATTCCCAGCTGGAACAAAATCCAAGGTAATAACATTGATAACCGTGTCCATGTGTGTGCGTGTGTGTGTGTGCTTCCAAATGCAGCTGAGTAACCAGGAAATGGGATGTTAACCAGAGTCTCACATCAGTGGCCTGTGGGTTAAATGGGGTCACATTCAAAGGAAAGGGTTAAATGGAGCCACATGGACACACACACACGCATGGAAGTGTGTGTGTGTGTCCATGAATGAACACGTTGTACACAAACAAGTGCATAACGAGCTTCAGAAGACAAACTTTTATAGTCACTCCAAAGGTTTTGGCAGCGACGCTAATGGCATCTTGTGGCTTCTGTCTTAGTAATTTTTAAAATTTTTGTTTTCCTACATGCTTCCAGGGTTCACTGAAACATTCCGCAGGAAAATTGTAAGATATTCACACTCCTGGAATTTGTTAACATTTTCCCCCCTGTTTCATTAAATTATTTGGGCCTATTGTGACAGAACAACACAAAGAGGATCTCAGTCCGAGAGGAAGAAATCCTCTCGGATGGATTTAGGTCCGGACTTTGACTGAACCAATTCATCACACGAATCTGATTCAGTCGAATGTAGGGCAGAACAGTTTGTTATGGGCTGATCCAAGCTGGGCATCAAACAGCTAATAAAGCTATTTGAAACAAATAATTGTTCATCTAATCTAGGGGTGTCGCAAAATGCGGCCCGGGGGCCATTGGTGGCCCCTGGATTAATTTTGTCTAATTAGTCATCTATTAGTCACCAAGGGTTCTTCTCTCCTGTTTGTTTCATCTCTTTCCATTGACTTGAACATTCAAGGGAGATGAATGCTTTTAATTACAATAGTAAAACTGGGCTGTATACTGGCAAGTTTTTTAATAAAAAAATAAAAAGGAAAAGAAAAACGTTATCTAAATTACGTTTTTGTTGTTTTCAATTTTCTTCAAATCAAGGCTAAAACACATTTCTAAAGCAGCTGTCTTTCTTTCTATGAGGGAAATGTGCAAAACTCTTTTGAAGGTTTTGATCGACAAAGATTTAAACATTACTTTACTGCAAAAACAACAACAAAAAAACAACTTTTGTTTGAAATTTTATGCAAAGTTTATTGTTGAGCCGGTCAGAATGTTCTCAGTAAAACTTAGTAAGCTTTTAAAAAATGTTTTTTTTTTTTGTTTTTTTTTTACCTGTAAGACCTCTTTTGTTGAGGATTTTGGAGAATGTTATAAAAAGTTTGGACCCCTCAGAAGATTATCTAAACCATTTACAAGCTGTTCCAAAACAATGTGAATCTTTTTAGGATCAAAAACTGAAGCAAACAAAGTTACCAAAACTTAACATTTGTTCCCCCCTTTTTCTTTTAAACTGAATCAAAATACGTCAAATTCTGCAGCATATCTTCTGGTTAAGCTTGTCAAAGTCAAGCTAGCATAACTGACCTATTTTTCTCTCTGTCGTTTTTTTTTTTAAAAGAAGCATTTCACTAACCTGTGAAATGTGATACCCTTGAGCTTTGTTTTCTTGTTGTCGTACTATTGACAATTGATAGCAAAGCACCGAATCCCTTTTTATTTTATATTTCACATTTAAGATTTAACGCATTATGTTGACAACTGTTGACAAGCAGTTTTTGTCCTCCAGCAGGGAGCTGGGGTTAGGATTCTGCACGTGTGACTTCGTGTTGCGATGTGTCGATATGGACAGGATTCCAATATGAGAGCCCAACTCTGTCCCTCATTCTGTGTTTACTCTGCTTAAACACAGAGAGGGCCAGTGCCATCGCTGAAGTCAGTGGGAGTTTGTTTTCCGTGTGAAAGTGTGCGAATGAGAGCAAACTGTGTAGCCCTGGGACCTGCACCTCAGACCGGCAGCTGAAAATCTTCTGCTACATATTAGTGGTTTTTGTCAGACGCATGTGTTTGGCCACGGTGCCATGGCGACGGGGAAGCTTAAGGCCTTCTGTGTTTATGTTAGCGCTGCTTATGATGGCACAGATCAGAGGAGGGAACCAGAGGAGAGATGGAGTCCCTGACATTATTTTATTTTTGATCTAGGTATCTTTTCCACATTTCGCATTTTCACAAACTAGAGCATGTTTATGGTTTTTATTAACTCATGAATTGGATTTTTGTTTTTTGGGGTTTTTTTTGCATTTCTGCATTTGTATTTTCATCCCATCTTACTCTGATGCCCTAACATACAATCTAACATCAAATGTATATTTTTTAATCTCAATAAAAAGGCAGATGTTGTGATTTGTTGGAGGAAATTAGTGAAAAATTAGCATCATGAAGACTGTAAGAGCAAGCTTAGTGGTACGTTGCTAACATTAGTCCCACCTGAGTTTAGTTTTCAGTCCATTGGTTTTGTTGTCTCAACATTCAGCACAAAGAAAGTCATAAAACTTGGATTAAAGGGGTATCGTTATGTGTTTTACAGACACATACTGTAATTTTATAGCACAGTCAAGTAACTATGTTATATTCAGTTGTTTTAAAAATGCTGCATATATCACATATGACTCAAAAGAAATTTTATTTCCTAATTTAGCGCTTTGAAATTGTGCCTGTCTCTTTAAAATCTCCTGCACTTCCTGATATTTCCTGCGCTTCCTGCCTTCCTGAAGGCATGTTGTGATGCCTTGGCTCCTCTGTTGGCTCCTCTATTGACCCTTTTTCACAAGCAGAATGGTTGCCACCTGTGATTCAAAGATTTCTAAAACCTGAGTGGCAGAATCAAATCAACACTCTAGGTATGATTTTGATGAAAGAATAATATCATAAAAGAATATAAATCTAAAAAAGATTTGATTTATTTGATATAAAACTGCCCCTTAAAATATATATGTATATTTTTTTCTCATTGTTCTGGAATTTAGCAAACAGAAAATCTTTTGGTTCAACCTAATTAACCGAAACTGCTAAAAAGTTTATCCTGATTTCACGTCAGACGGTGTGGCATAAAAAAATAAATGCATATGTGCATCTTTTCATATAATGCATGTAAACTTCTGGTTTGAGCTGTATACCAAACAAAAAAAGTACAAATAATAAATCTCCCACCCCGAGAAAGCACCAACCCTCTAACATCACAGCATAATTCACACTGCAGTTGCACAAGCTGTGACACACCTAACGCGTGTATCATGATGCAACGCTGGATTTTTTTTTTACACAGTTTGTGGTTTTCTGCTTTGTTAGCAGTGCAAACTATGAACTAACCCCATTTTCCAAAGAAGCGCCGGGTGATTTATGAGATAAACGCGTCTCCTGTTTGAACAGCTTGTTGCTTCCTTTGTGCTGTGTGTGAAAATCGCGTTCTGTGGTTCACTGCTCCTGGGCAGGTCAAACAGCTTCTGGACGAAAAATCACATTCTAATGAATCCGGGAAGAACAAAGACAACAAGCAAAAAAAAAAAAAAAAGTCCTGTCTGACAAGAATACGAGAAGGAAACCAAATTTCATATATCTATTACACAATTTACACTAAATCACACACAAGCTGAACAACACCCACACAAATATCGCTGGATCCTGGTTACATCTGTCCAAAAAAAAAAAAAAAAACTCTAACCACACTGTTTATCCACCTACGCTCAACTGCAGCCTGTTACCATGACAACGGCAGGAGCCATAAATCCCCGTATTGACTGAAACAATCATTAATCTTTTTCAAGTCTCTCCCAGCGGCCCTCATAATAATATGTTAGTATTCCAAAACTCCTCGCACCAGAGCGTCGGTGGACTATCACTCGCCATATAAAAATACGAGGCCTCGCTTAACGTATCTTGGAGACGCGAGGCTCGCGATCAGAGGGGTTGCCGGTTTGAGTCTAACAGAAGCTGAGGACAGGCCTGAACTGCTAAAGAGTGTCCATTCTTTCAGGGTCCAACTGGGACCGTGGAAAGTACACAGTGAGCCCGATGTAATGAGTATTCAACGACTTTATTGACCACATGTGTTAAAATAAAGTATGTCCCTAATACAAAAATCATCTACGAATGGGGACTTTTTTTTGTTGTTTTTTTTTTAAATACGGTTCCTAATTTTTGGTTTTGTGCGCTGCGTACGGTTGTAATATTTGCCTCATTTAGAGCTCTAGTAATTGCTCAAAACTTTGGAACATTAAATCGCCACAATCAGCAGGGCTCAACCAAATCAAATGTGTATTAAAATGGGCTCTTTTTTTTTTTTCTTTTAGTCAAATTGGGTAAAGATGAACTGATTAGGCTTTTCCAGTCCATCAAAGTTTTCACAGATTTAAGTCATGTGATTGTGTTTTGTATGACCAGGTTTTTTTTTTTTAAAATCGTGTCTTGTACGATAAACAGTCGAGCGAATCTTGATTATCCTTAAAATTACAGGCAGGACTTTTAACACTTTTACTATGATTAACAAATTTCACATTTTTAACACATTTAATCTTTAATTTTTTTTAAAAACATACAAGAGTCCTGAGGTGGAACCTTTGGATTCACATGTTTCTGGTTTGCCTGTAAATTTGATGCACCAGCGACATCCTGAAACAACAGCGGTAGATGACAGAGCTGCTTGTCTTGAGCCTGTTTTTTAAAATTTATGGTTCAAATAACAATCTGATGGGACACTGGAAAAGACTTGTTGCCTAAAATCGCACCTCTATGCAAAATATCAGCATGTTATGCTAATGTCAGCATCCACAGTCCACATTTCTAAAGAAGGATTTTGTTCAAAGAAACTACATGAATGATCAGGAGTTTCTAAAACACTCGAAAGCTGAACAGTGGGCCAGCACTTTGCACCAATCTGACACCTTGATAACCCAAATTTCAGATTAAAAGCAGTATTTTTTTTAATTGAGAATATTTATTCTCTACATATGTTTTCAACTCAAAACATTAAATTTGTGACTAGCTTTCATTGCTTAATTAAAGACACCCCCCACCCCCCAAAAAATAAAAAAGGTCTTATTATCGGTGAAAAAACAAATGTTTCACCCTCCTTCATGCTCCTGTATGCGCTGTTCCTGAACTTTCCGACCTTATTAGTTACAGACACATTTCTACATGAAGCATTGGAGCTATGATGTGGAAACACAAAGAACATTTCACCATAAAGCAGCCGTGTCCAGATGCCATGAGGTGGGAGCACACTCAGCTGATTGGCTACCTGGAGGCGGCAGACCAACAGGAGCCAATCAGACGACAATGAGGCCCACCTGTAACCATTCCTCCACTGGGGCAGCTTGAGGAAGAGGCTTCTTATAACTGACTCCATAATGTGTGTTTTGACCTTTTGAAGTCTTGAGCAACTTTTGAGTATTTTGGACTTCTAAGCCCTTTAGCTTGACTTCAACGTTTGGTTTTGAACCTCACTGACCCTAGTTGTTCAGTCTGGAAGGTTGTATTTGGATATTCTTTAGTAAGTTTATTTGGAGGTGAATCGGGTTAAAGTGTTTCGGAAACATTTTATTTCAAATAAACCCATTTAAGCTCAACCTTTTATCTCCGGACACGTTTATGGTGCCACCTCCCGACTTCCCCAGACTGGGGGTCGGAACAAAGGAGGATTTTTAAGTATGGAGGAAACTGAAGAAAAGGACGTCAGATTAGCGCAGTTACAAACCTATTGACAGGTATAAAGATCAGAATGCACTGAAAAGGTCTTGTAGGGTCTTTGTGTGCAACAGTGGCCTCCAGTCAATCAATCGTAGGACTTGTTCCTACACGCGATTGGACATCTTCAAGTGTTCACAGCCAAGAAAGTTTCTTATAAAATTCTGTAAATTCATTCAAAATCTACTCCCCAACTCATGTCAACAACATTCTTGGCTGTTGTTGACATCCACTTGAAATTTCCTGTCAATAGCTCCAATGGAAAAGTGTAATACTAACACGTTTGATATGTTCTGGATGTTGGAAAACCCAAATCTCACTGCTTTACTGCCTCAAGCTGGCAACTCAAAACATAGAACATACCCAGAGCTGCATTCTTCATTTTTTATGTTTTTTTTTTTTTTTTTCTTTCTAGCTGTCTGTTCCACCACAGAGGCCTATTTGTTTTACTAGCCATCAGGCGAGAAGGCTAAGTTATACAACATTGGGAAAGCGTCGTGCGGTGGGTTATTAATGCAGTATTTTATGATGGAGAGTTATGATGTTGTGTTGCAGGGTAGCAGCTCTGGGGGGTGAGATGGATTGTGCAATGATCACATTCCCATCTCACCATAATGGAGTTGGATTACATGAGAAGAGAGGGTTTGGTTTTTGAAGGTCTTATTTAAATGTATTTGACACCCACACACAAACGCTTCGATGGAGCCTCGCTTAAAGAAAATTTAAAAAAAGATAAATATCTCCACCGCAGAACATAAAATGCCACACTGTTAATAAAAGCCTTAATATGTAACAAGAGTGCCAAGTCACCACCCCAGTCAAATATTTGACAACGTGTGTCTCTCGGGCTGCCGCCCATGGGAATGCAAAACCTATGGAAGTAAAACTGACTGTTGATGTAAAACCTCAAGGTCTTACACACAGAATGTTGTTATCAAGCCCATAAAGCAAATAAGCATAAAATCTCCAGCTCAGACTGCGTGTGGCGCCTATTGACTAAAAAGACTGGAAATCTAGCATCCCTTTTGAGTTTTCAGGTCAAAAATTCTCATGTACATAGGAATCTGTTTTCACACCAGAATCAGACTGAACCCCGATATAAAAAGTAAGCAGTAATACGTTGGTCTTCTCAGAGTGCGAGTGTTGCCTGAGGTGGATAAATAAATTAGTTTCCTCTCAAATTCAGTTCAACTAAAAAATACTTCGAAAAACGAAATGCTGCAATGCACTTAAGTAATTATTGTAGATGGTGAAGGCTGTGGGCAGGAAAGGCCTCCTGTAGCAGTCTGAATTACAGCACGTTGGAATTAGCCTCTGACTGAAGACACTTTCTTTAGCTGGGTTTCTGTCATGTGCAAATCTCTGTCTACATTCTGCTAACGTTGAAAAAACAATTTTGTAATGGCTGTGTTTCCATTAAGCGGGGAAATGAACTTTGAATCACACGTGAATAAGCTTGTTCACGAGATAAGTCATTAAAAATCATGGCAGCGACTGACGTAAACATTTACAAGAGAAATATTCATAAGTAGCACTCATCATCTATCAGCTATAAAAAACAAAAACAAACCATCTTCCAACTGCTACTTCCCGTCGTCTTCTTTGTTGTTTTTGGCAGTAGTGACATTCAGCATGTGACTTAGTAGTGGGGGTGAAGAAGTGTTTCCATGACAGTTTTGCGAAATACATTTATTTTGATACAGTTGAAAATCACCTCATCCTAGTGCAAAAACGTCTTAATGAAAACCTGCGTTATTTTGAAATTACGCAAACTTATGGTTAATGGAAACGCAGCTTTTCTTCGTCTTATGAAGAAAATGTTTCATAATTTTCTGTAGATGACAGGCAGTCTTACTTGTGCTTTAAGACCGAAGTGTAAAAAGTGAAAAGGAACGGTGAGAGAGCAGAGCCCTGTGGGACTCCTGCACTGCTAACCAGCAGGTCAGACACACAGTCATTCAGTTTGTGAGGCAGTCTTCGATCCAGGTGATTGTTAAGGCCCCACCTCAACATGTTAACGCTTTCAAACATCCGCAAAATCTTTACAGTAGCAGAATGTAATAAGAAAACAACCGCAAAATGTCTACAACATTTCACCACGTGGCAACATTTCAACATGATGAAATACTGCCAATTATGAACCTTGATACAATTAAAATCACTCAAAGTGACCTTGACCAATGCTGGTCGCTATGGGTTTTACTTCCTAAAAAATACATGTTTATGAAATTGATCCTTCTCTACAACAAACTCCATGAAAACTTTGTCTAGTTTACAGCCAAAACACGTAAATAACCGCAGAGGAAAACAATGTAGGCCAATTTTAAGGATGCAGATTTTGATACGTTAACTTCTGAGGCTCCCAGAAAAAGAACCGAAAACAAGAATCACAGAAACTGGAGGAAAGACACAAAGAACGTAATTGGGTGTGGTAATATCTCTTTCCACCCTGACGATGTTTTCCTTACTGGCACTGGAGTATCAATGAATTTGAAGGGTCCTTTCTTTCTCGCTTTCTTTCTGCCCCTCTTTTTCTCCACTTGACGTCAAACGGTACAGCTGTGAAATGTGCTGCCTGGCTATGGCAGCCTCACAAAACTTAATAACACATGTCAAGAGTCCCTGAGTCAAAACCAGTTGTGTAACATCAGGGGATCATATTATGTTCTATTTTTGAACCGCCTTGGCAGCAGTCGGCCTCTTACACAATAAACGGCCCACCTTATTCCTAATTCACTCGACTTTTATCAACATAAACTAAAGCTTTAGACTGAGGGCCTTCTTTTGGTTGTTGTTGCATATCAATTAAGTTTTCTTTTTTGTTTTATTTTAAATACGCATGGCTGTTTTGGAAGGTTTTGACTTTAGAAACTAATTTGCTTGATCTGCAAAGATTTGAACACATCAGCAAAATTTCTGAGCCAGTTGCTCGTTGTCTTGGGGAGGAGCAACTTGTACTTTTTCTTAGGATTCTGGGGTTAAAAAGCAATTTGTCATCTTTGTAATGTTAGCGTGTCAGAAAAAGGCCCAAAAAAAATCCTTTCTTTTCAAACATTTTATGCTTTAATCCAGGGCTATGTCTGGTTTTGATATTGTGATAATGAGAAAATATCAATGGAGGGTAAGTATGCAAAGCTGGTTCAGATTTATACATTAGGTTTTAATTTTCAAGCAACATCAAAGCCATGAATTGCCTGAATTGGATGAATGAATGAATGACTAAATGAAAGTTTCTTTCTCTTCTCTAATGAAGATGTGAGGAACTAGTTTGGTTGTTACCGACTGTAATCTCTGAGATTAGAGTTCTATAGACGTAAGAGTTGATCGAGTTTAGAATAGAATCGCTTGAGATTAGGTTTTTTTTGTTGTTGCTGCTGGAAATAAGACAACTTTAGAGAGACAGAAGTTAATATTTTGCCTTCCTAATTCCTGGACGTTGCAAAGGAGAAAGAAAACTAGCTGAATGAATTTAAAGTAGAGATGTAGCAACTAGAATTTTGCGGACAAGTTCTGATTGTCCATAAAATTGTTGTAAAATTGTCCACTTCTAATTGGTCTACAACCAGAATAAAACCTCACCTCATTGCAGTGATAAAGCTTTTTTTATTAAAAAAATGATTTTTTTTTTTTTTAGATTGGCATATTTAAATTAAGAAATCGTATTTTCAAAATGTAAAATTGTGCAATTATTTGTTCAATGGAAACTCAACTTGTATCAGAATGATTTGTTTTTTTTCTGTGCATCTCTGTTTTAAAGACTTTTGTGTTTGGTATATACATTTTTCAAAACTCAGTGACACTCATTGCTTTTATCTTATGCCTTTTATCGGTTAAACGAGCATGCTAAGACGTTATTAGCCCATAATAAGCAATCCATATGTAGTTTCTGAATAACCCTGTAAATGATAGTATTTTTGAATTCTCATAAAGGAACTGATGGGCCAACATTGTTATTGTGAATATGATTTCTGTGACTTGAACCTTCTGCTCGCGGTGGTCAGGAAGCGAGCGCTTCAAAGACTTCCAAGAGCTTCCTGGGATCCTCACTGGGTGAGATGTTTGTTCCTTTTCATCCTAAGAATAGGGATGCTAATCATTCAGAGTAAGCTTTGAGGAGGCTGCCAAGGCATATGAAAACTCAGACAGAGAAGCATCTCAGGTCAGAGGAAAGAGAAGGGGGACCCCCTGGTGGGATTTGGCCCAAAGACACTCACCGATGCTGATTTTCAGAAATAAGAATTTCCACAGAAGCAGAACATTGACTTTTTAATAAGCTCTGCTTTTGACCGAATTTGAAACACGAGCCTTGCCTTTAACTGTTGAAAAGCTTGTTTATCGGATTTGAAGAATTACAAGGAGATTCGGTCTTTAATAAGTTTACCGTTGATTTTGACTTTGACTTGTGTAGAATTTGGTGTTTAAGTGACTTTGCCAAACTGTTTCTCAAGAGTGAACAAAACAGGAATGAAGCTATTTGACACGAGAACACAAATGTTCAAGGTCTTCCACACGAAGATACTTAAAATCATCCAAAATGTACTGGTGTAGTCTGGTTAGGATTTCCTTTCACAGAAAGTAAAGACCGAGGCTAAATAATGAGAAATAGACCCACACCAAATTAATAAAACTGCACCAAATCTTAAATTTGATCAATTTTGGCAAACTCAACCAATGGGCGGTGTTGTTCCACTTTATCATAGTAAGAATTAATTCTGACTAAATTGGCTTCACCCTAATTAAGGTGAACTAATTCACATTCATACATCTACAACTACATATTGTTTTAGTAAAATCTGAACCTAGTTCTTGCCCATTTAACATATTTTGTCTTAAGTTTAAAGGGAGCAAAGATGAGTAGTAACAATAAATTTTATTTGGGAAACACGTTTCACATGTTGAATCTCTCTTTAAAATATTGTCACATGGATGTTGCCATGTTGTTTATGCCGCAATGCATCTGGGCCAGGTCCAGCCAGAGCAGTCATTTTGGGTATATTTGTTACGTTTTTAGGTGGTGTGGTTCACATTCACACTGCACTGTGTCAAATGAATCAAAACCCTTTTAAAGAACTGTTCTCCCTTTCACCTGTGGCGGCGCTGCACCAAGAACGACTGAAGACCTCTGAAGAAGATACTGAGAGTTCTCCTTTGTCTTTATCAAAAGGCCACAAGACATTTCTCCCGCTGGCATTGCACATGTTTGCTTTGGTTGCATTTACCCAGAATACCCTGCGCTTTAGTTCACTTCCTGCTTTTGCAGCGGCCGCCAGTCTGCCTGGCATTGACATAAGCATTCGTGCTTGGGTTTACTTCAACTGAACTGAGACCTGGGTTTTTAAACAAACCAGAGCTCACTTTTTTTTTGGTCCGCATCTGAGTCTGAATTTACACCTCCTAGGCAACACCTAGGCAAACAGACTAGAGTTTGATTAAGGGTGACTAAACAGAGGTGGTGTGAATGCACCCTAAAGCTGCAGAGTGTTGCTGCTGTGAAAGCAACCTGGTCTGGACTGGACAGTACAAAGACAGACTGTTCAGTAACTCATCTTTTCTGAATATAATGTATTGCACTTATGTAAAATTTAGGCAGAAGAAACTTTTGTGTGTAAAGTTTCTGTTCTTGATCTGAACTTATGATTACCTTAAATGTAAAGTATTTATATTGAGGTATATTGTTTGAGTTCCACTGCTTGTTCAGCGGTCACTCTTTGTTTTAAACAAAAATGTTACTCCTTATGTCCTTAATCTATTTTGGCTAAAGAGATGGATTGGGACAGCCCTGTACCTCAAAGTGAAAGTGAAAAGTTTCAGCGGAGGAATCAGTGGTATAGGGAAATGGGTGACATGTAGCTCACTTCTATGATATAGTGAAGAAATATTTACTTTGTTCAGTAAACTCAATGCTCACAACCGCAGAAACAGCATTGTCATGGTGTTTGTGTTTAATTTTCCTTCCTGCTCTTGTGGCTTGGCCTTGCACGTACGTTCTCCCAACGAAGCAGATGTCTTGATGGAGATCCGGCGACAACACATTGTTTTAGAACGAAAAGGGAATCAGCACAAACAGTTTAATGGTGACCAAATGGCACTGTCCTCGGGGGCCTTTGATGGTTGTTCTCACAGCTTGGTTGGTGTGATTAGCGCTGAGTCAATGCGGGCACCATTGCTCGTAAGGATTAGTGGCGAGAGAGGAAGGCGCCATTAGCGAGGTGACATGGGAGGAGTTAGGAAGACTTTGGGGGGACGATCAAAGAGGAAGTCAGTCATTGTTAAGGAGTTGGGTATCATACTGGGGCCTATAACAGCAAAGTTTGGCCACTGACGCCCGCCTTGTAAACACATGTGCATCTAAGTCCAGCTTGTATAATATCTGCGTTTGTGGTAATGAAGGCGCAGGGAGTTTCAACACTCTGTAATGTTTGTTTTTCTAACACATTTTACTGTTTTTACCCCCCTTCCCTCCTCGTCGTCCTCTCAGTCTCTCTTGATGCCACATAATGAAATCCATCCATCCCAATTAGGAGGTGTCAGAGTGTGTTGTAGTACGGAGGAACTTGGAAAACCAGGGGGTGTTTGTCTTGCTCATGGAAAGCAACTGTACAAATATGTCTAGAAGCGAGACCATCCTGAATCCAACGTGGTCTCCATGTGTTGGCTCCGTTGTAAAGAATCTTGAACTCCAATTGTTTTGAAGAATGTATGTCCTCTACAAGTCATGAGAAAATCCCTAATTATGAACATTTTTCAACTCCGAACAGTTTGTTGTTCTTTGTAAGTACGCGTGTATATTTACTTCCTGAATTTCCTAAACGCTTAATACTTGGACGGAGGTTTACCTTCCAGCAAGACAAACACCCTAAAGCTCCAATGAAATGGTTTGCATCGAAGCATGCTCATGCATTAGAATGATTTTCTATGAGCGTAGACCTTGAATCTGCTGGAAACTAAAAGAAAAAAAAAAAAAAAGAATCTAACTGGAAAACTAAAAATCTGCTTATGATCTAGTAGCTCACAGAGCATTTAGTGGCGCTGCTGATGCTATCTTATCTTCCATTGAAGCAGTATTACAGTCTGCAACTTAAGTTCACCATTTTTTTCTTTTTGGGCATAAAGTCAAAGAAGACTTTTCGACTTAAAATTTTCCTCTTTAATTACTTGTTCTCTTTACTTGTTTTGATACAAAACTAACTTTTGTATCAAATTATGTTACAGTTTCTATTTTAAAGATGAATTAACTTATAGGCAAAATAAAGAGATAAAAACATTAAAAACAGCACTCGTAGTGAACTGCAGCTCTACAAAGTATTGACTCAGGCGCTGTAATATTGTGACAGTCACTATGTAAGCAGAACAAATCGTAATATTAATTAAGATATGTCAGTTGTTTTAATTCTAGTTTCTGTTTCGTCCTACCAACCAGTATCATTGCCTAAATCCAGCCGGTAAAGTGAGTCTGATGCTGAAAATGCTTTTGTTCTCAGAATGTCTCATTCGCCTGGGCCAACAGGCCGCTGGAAGGTGTTTTTGTTTCCAGAGGAAGATGGGTAAATTACTTCCATTCTTTAATCTGAAACATCTTTCGACCTCCGTTTTTTTTGGTTTTTTTTTACCTCTGCACTCTAAAAACAAAGCAGTAAGCAGCATTATCAGTAGAGTTTTTATAAAGTTGAAGATCTGTTGGGATTGTTTTGGTTTTTCACATTCTAAACCTCACTTTATAAAAACGCACGCGAAAAGAAAATTTCCACAAACCTCCACATTTGTGGAACGTGACTCCGAATTATTGGCAAAAACAAACAATTAACATTTTGTCAAACACCATCATCAAAATCATCAAGCGAAGACACATCAAACATGTTGATCAATGGTCCACTCCCATTTAAAACAAACATGTGCTTGGATGTTAAAAAGCTGTATTAAACGAGGATTTAATACAGGGAGCTTACCCAAAGGTAGCTCCCTGCAGGTGGGATAATAGAAAATAGAAAATGATAACATTGAACATTCTCCCAATGACCACTTTGTATCATTGTTCCACCTTGTTAAAAGGTTACTCACCCAGTATGACGTTGTTTAAACACTAGGTGGCGCTTCGAAAGAAGTCAGCGTCGCTTAGTAATGTTTGGTACAATATACCCGAATGATTCCTGACATTACAGATTTAGAAGACATTCAGGAACGGCAAGCAAAAGCAGGTTTTTTACAACCTCCAGCATTCCTGCATTCATTTGGTGTGGAGTGCTTTAGAAGGCAACTTTATCTGCTTTTACTGAAAAAAAGAATAATAATAAGCAGAAGAACATTTTGACGGAGAGAGCAATGGTGGACTTGTTGTTACTGACAACAGATATGTGAACTTCCCATTGCTGTATCGTCTATTTTATCTTGCAGGGCCATTACAAATAATTGGAAAAACGTGAAACAGTCAAATAGTTAACTAACTTATTTCGCTTTTTAGAGTGTACACCAGCCTGGAGGAAAAGAGTGCAGGAGGATAACATGGAGATGAGGGGGTTAAAGAATTGGAAGAAAGGCTCAATGGGGACCAGCTGTAGGGTACTGGGCAAAGGCCAGGGAACGTTCTGCATGGATAAAAGGAGGACGATATACCCCCAGGAGAGAAGGGAAGGCCAGAGAAGAAAACACCGCAGATTAGATTTAGACCGAAAAACACAGAGAGGAGGGAAAACACCGGGAGATACTCAAAGGCAGAAAAGCAAATAGAGAAATAAACATTACCAGCAGGAGAAGGAAAAGAGGAAAGTGAAACCTGCATAATCTGGACTTGTGGTTTCAAGACTCACAGCTTTCACAGGTTTGCTTAGTTTTTTTTTTCCTGTAACTGTCAGAGCAGCACAAAGCCCTCCACAACATCAGCGTCTCTGAACGCAGCGAAACAATGTCAGAGATCAAGTGAAAGATCTAGTTTTTTTTTTTTATGAAACGGACGGTCATTTGCTAACACAGAATACGACTGTGTTTTCAGTAGTGACCATCCGACATCCGGTCCGGTTTAACTGTGACTTGACCCTGTCTCTTCTAGCTCAGTCGCAATGCAACATCATGCTGGGAGCAGAGAGATATTTTAGGAATGGCTGCTTTCGCATGAGTCGCTGAGGTGGCTCAAAAGTTCGGAAGTTGCTGACCGAAATGCGCAGTCTTATAAATCGGCAAACCCAGTTTCTGAAATCTGCAACGTCATCATCAAAGTCCTAGCTATTATTAGCCTCTCAGACACAAAGCGCAGGTCTAACAATAGTTTCCCACTGTTCCATGAGATCAGCAGGTGCTTGCAATCCATCAAACTGCAACAGGGCTCCGGCACAAGCAGGACAGAGGAAGAGGGTTCCAGCAAAGGAAAAACTGTTTTTATGCATAAAAAGAAAATCTGCACACCAGAGTGTACTTGTTAACTAGTTTTGTCAAAACTACTGAACTGGTAGCTTTACCTTTGCTTAAGTTCCTACATGAAAGGCAAACACATTTCTCCGGATTGTTTGTTGAAGGCATTTTAACTCTTACTTTTCTGACTCTTGTGGTCTCAATGGTTCTATTTGTGAGTTACTGTGCTGTAGAAAAAGAAGTATTTGCCCCCTAAGAGATTTATTTTGTTTTTAGTCCCATTTTACTATTTCAAATTTCAAAACAATTTTTAATGTCAGACAATTGACCTTACACAGCTAAGGTCAATTACCCCCTTTTCACCTAAACCTAGCAACATATTGTGCCCTCGTTAGGCTCGACAAATTCTAATCAAGCCATGACGATGACTGGCAATCCGTCGAAGAATTTTGACACACTGGTTTTTGCTGAATTTATTTAAGCCACCAACAGTCCTAGCATGAAAAAGGAGCACAGCAGACAGCTGGGAAACAAGGGAGTATTTCATCGGACTGTCAGTTCCAGGGAACTACACAAAAAGTAACACAGAAACTAGACATGAAAAGCCAGTGCGACCCCGCCACACTGCCCACAGGGTTTGACTGTGTCCTGTAAACACCGTCTCTTAAGACAGCAGAAGGGTTTTTAATTCAATCACATCAGACGGTTTTCAAGAGAAAAGTCTCTTTAAGGTAATAATGGTACAACTAACATCCTTCATAAACCAGACCAATCTGAACCCCATTTTGTGTTGGTTTTTGGAGTAGTACAGTGGTAAACCTGCTGGTTTGCTCTTTATGATTGAAATCTGCTTAAAGTCACAAACCAATTAGATTTTCTGTCATGTTTCCAGTAAGAGGAGACTCTTGGACAGGCAACAACTAGGTACTTTTGGAGACTTTATTGAAATTGCTTATGTTATAATTTGTTTTTTTCTTCGTCTCAGAGGTCTTCCAGGAGAGGCCAGTGGTTAATGATGGGTTTTGAACAACTGGCGACAGATGAAGAAAATGTAAGACACGGATCTCCCTGGTAGCGGATGGAGTCGAGTTCTAGGAGGAGTTTTGAGTGTTTGGGTGCTTGATGATGGTTTATGCAGTCCTTGATTCTCCAGATTTTCCTTGAGACTCTGAGAAGGCTTTGAGCAGATGGCATCTTGTCAGAGAGGACTTCGGACTGAGCCTTTCAGGAGGGCCAAAGGAACAGGAATGGGACTTTAGGCAGGAAGGTAAGTTTCTGACAGGGAAACTCAGCATTCAGACTCTGGTGAGAAAAACAACCAGGCATCTGACACTCGCAAACCAGGCCCTCTCTCAGGTCAATGTTCAATTTCTTGTAATGAATTAAACATCTGACTGACAGGAGAAACATCAGTGATAATTTTATGTGTGCAACTGGATGTTAAAAAGAAAGGCTGCTACAGGAGGCTGGGAGTTTCTATCAGATGCCTAGGAATGAAGGAGAGGAACAGTCAAAACATCAAGGAACCTCAAGCAGCTGCTGTAGGAGTGCTGGGAGTTTCCAGCAAACCAAAGATTATCAGCTCCTCACAGTTAAGATGCCCACCTGTGTTGAGGAGCAGCTTTCTCGGTGGAGCAATGCCGCCACCTTGTGGTATAAGAGCAAGTGAAAAGTTATGATCAGATGATTTCTATGAAAAGTTTGCCGACATGCTTGATTCGCTACTTTTTCTTTCATATTTCCCAGAGTAATTTAGCAGGAAGTTTTAAGCCTTACTGGGAACATCAGAGTGAAATTTACTGGGATCTCTGAGCTTTGAACTACAACTTCAAACCTTTGCAATGGCGACACCTAATTACCAATTTTAGTATTTTATGCAATGAAAATAAAATACAACAAGGCAGGTTTTCTGTGTTTATGCACAAAAAAAAAGTCAGCACACATGCATGAAAACACACAATCTGGTTGGCTCAACCTTGAGCTTCACTGCAAAGGCCTAGTTTACAGTGAACCATAATTTTACATGATGTCATGTATCTGATGAAGTGCACCAGTTCCTCCTGCAGCAAAACAGACTCACAACAGGTTTTCGTTTTCTTACACTGAAAGGTAGAGCACAGCTGCCAGCACAGTCTCTCTTTTACCATAATTGTATGGGTGACGGACACGCAGGTCACTAGGTTGGTACAAATAATGTTGTGCAGTTTTGCTAGCCGATACAAATGAAAGAAAAACAACAAAACTGTTATTCTATTTTTTGTTACTAAGCAAATTTTAGGCAAAGACTCTAAGATTGATCGTTTTAAAAACGCCATCACTACCTTTCTGTCTCCCAACGGAGTGAGGCAAAAAGAAGAAAGGTGCTACAGATTAAACATCTTGCCAAGATAAGAGACATTTCAGGTGAGTATATAACAGAAACATACCTGTCAAGTCTCCCATTTTGGCCAGAAAGCTTCCGTGTTTTACCCCCCTTTCCCGCTGTGCCCCCTTATCATTATTTTTCCCCTGTAAATATCCCGTATTATGGCCTTCCACTGCTTTTACGCTAGTTTCTTCTCCCCGCTCTTACCTTAGCACTGCGAGGCGACATTTACCGTATTCTCAAATCCAAAACTTGACAGGGAGGCACAGAAACAGGAGTTCATCTCCAGGCCAAAAGCTTGCTGGAACCTCTAGTGGCCACTAGGTGTCACTGTGCCACCAGCTTGTGAGAAGCCTCCCATCCATCTACCGTCTATCAAGTCTCCCAACCAGATTTATTTTGCTCTTGTACTTACTTCATGTTTTTTTTTTAGTGTTAACGTTATGTTTTGCAATTAGAGGCTTCTACTTTCTAAACTGGTTTAATTTATTTTATAAAGGAGGGAATTTAAGATGAACAGCTTTAAAACCAAGAAAACTCTTTTTATTGCCAAGGAACAAAAGGGGGGTTTGGAGATATCAGTTACATACTGATGGTTAAAATAATAGAAAAATGTTTCATAAGAGCTTTGACTAAGTACAACTCTGACATAGTGAGAATATCTGTCTCTCCACTGTTTGTGTGTAATGTCTCCAGGTGGTGCGGTGAACCTGAAGCGCTTCCCGGAGAGCAAATATTGAATCAAGGATTGTTAAACACAGACGACACGGCTGGATTAACGCTTAGGACTTCTGTCAATAAGCTAAAGGTCTTCCCTTTCCAAAACTGCACTTGAACCTGGTGAGGTGCCAAAACCCCAATGAAACTTCCTGATTGTTTGAGATCGGATCCAATAGCAAGCAGGAGCTCTGAAGAATCGTGATATGAAGAGGTTTTAATGATGATGATGTTGTCATTAAAATCCTGTAACTCATGCAAAAAGACCTGTAAAATCCTTATCTCTGCTGTTAGGTACAGCCAATCAGTGGGAAAGAAAAGGGATTGGCAACTTTGCAAACGCCAGTCAAAGCATGTCAACTAGAATTGGATTTGAGTATTTCAGCTTCCTAAACTACGCTGTAGCTATGCACTACAAGGAAAATCTGCAAATACTAAACCGTGAGCGGCATGTCCTGAAAACTATTTGCTCCCACTTTTTAATTGATCACTAGTTTGTGTTGCTCTATGAGATAAAAATCAATAAAAATATGGAGAGTTTGACCGGCATGAAGTGACAAAACGTGGAAAAATTCATAGTCATTTAACATCGACTTCTATTTCTTTGAATTGGTGCTTTTGTTGTGCATGGCCTAACATTGCATTCAGAAACCAACCTTGGTTAATGACGGTGCGTCACGATGTTGGGGTTAGCATTCAGTCTCCAGCCCGCCTTCCTTCTGTCTTCCTACCAGCAGCTATCCAACATTTCAGACAAACCAGCTGCACCGAGTTGTTCAATCTCCCAATGAACACCAAAAAAAAAAAAAAAAACTCTGCCTAAATATAGAAGTGGGGGGGGGAATCAACATCAATACAACAGGCAGCAAGAAAATGTTCTGCTTATCAGACACTGAAACGGAACTGCCTGAGAGAAAATGCTGAAGAAAATACCACAAAATCTGTGGTACCATTAGTCAAATAGATATGTACACTATAGATACTTAATGGCAGGGCGATGTACGAGCTCAACTCTTTATTAAATTCTTCAGATGATGCTGAATGAAACTCTTTCCTTTCTTATTATTGCTTTTCTCTGCAATCCACTTTTGTCTTTGCACTCCATTAATCAGGTATTGACTGCATGTGTGCACCGACAATGTTTCAGCCCAGATTCGCTTCAACTCCAGTCAGTTATCACTTTATAAAATCCAGGGAACGTTTTGGTTTTCCCCACATATAGACGAGAAAAGTCGACTGAATAGCAGCCAGTGAAACGACAGCAGGGATTTTAGTCTCTAAGGAGTACAAATGTGGTTGCTTAGAGTCCTCTGTGAATACTTTTTCTTGTCCTGGCATTCTAGTATGTAGAAATAAGGAACGTGACTTAATTCTCCAGTTTCCACCTATCACCACGACCTGCTCTGCCTGCAGCTAACGCTGACATACAGTGAGAAGCTCGGTCATCCAGGAGGGACTAAGAGTAGAGCCCCCGCTCCTTCACGTCGAGAGGAGCATCGGGTTAGGATGCCTCCTGGACGCAGGAACACCTGGGTCACGTCCCACCGGGAGGAGGCCTCAGGGTAGACCCAGGTCACGCTGGAGGGACTGGGAATGCCCTGGGGTTCCACACAATTAATTGCCTATAAATGGTCTATCATTAACACAGTTATAATGCTTATTACTGGGGCGACAGTGGTAGGAGTTTGCCCTGCAGTGGTCCGTCTCTGTCGTGTCCTGGAGAAAGGCAGATTGTTGCAAGAACGATATAACATCTGTGATTACAATCCATTAGCTTGTCGCCACTACATGTTATCAGCAGTGTGTGATGATAAATACATAAACTAAAATCTAGTTGGTAGACGTTTTTGTAGACATTTTCTGCTTTATTAAACTGAATATATTTTGTGAAAATTGTAATTTTTGTACAATTTCTTTCCAGGTTAATTTAAAATTTAACTTGAATGCACAGTTGCACCCAGGTTGTATCTGTATGGCTCTTGAACTCCGGGAAAATAGAGGATGCATAGTGTTTTATTTGAAAACAGTAGAATAAATAATAGGTGGGCAACTCATACAAAAAGACCTATAACAAAAGCTGTGGAGAGTGTTATCCTTAACCACTTTAACATAATCATGGATTTTTTATCATATGAAAGCAAGAGTCCAAAATGGAGGGTGGATGGATAATTGCTGACTAGGGTGAAAGAGACAAAACAGAGGTGATGTAAAAGCAACAGGGTTCCCTGCTTATTATGACAGGTAAGTGGAGCAGTCTGTGTGCAGGATAGGTGGAGTCCTTCATGATGTGAACACTGAAGTTTGTAGCTTTGGGACAAAAACTTGCAAAAGTTACAAGAAGGAATTTTTATGGCATACCATTTGACATTTTCAAGACATCTGACCTGATTGTCCTTTTCTACAGGTGTTGCATGTTGAGCGGAGTTAGTGATGCTCTGAGGTCATGCAGCCGAAGTCCACCAGCAGTTGCTTGCTAGAAGCTCTTTCCCTCCAGGAAGGTGCGTTATGTGGTCGATACCTGTAATTATTATGGTCTTTCTGCATCAAAGTCTATGAATCGCTCTTGGTCTGACCCCGCCTTGAAGCCTTTCATGGCCATGTGAGACCCCAGCAGAGGTGAAACAGACAGCCAAGACTTCAAGACCATAGGGGTACTCAAACCCCTCCACCGCGATAAGGTGGCGATTCTGCGAAGGGGAGGAAACCAGCAGATTGTATCAAAGCTTTATATCAATGCAATCCCCCATCCTGAGCAAGCACGGGGCGACAGTGGAGAGGAAACACTCCCCTTTCAGAGGAAGAGACCTCTAGCAGAACCAGGCTCAGGATGGGCGGCCGTCTGCCTCGACCGGCTGGGGTTGGAGAGGACAGGAAAGCGGACAAGACAAACAAAACTACACTGGAGCTCTGGCTGTGATGAAAGAACAGACCTAAAAACGACAAAGAACATGTTAGTGGGTCGATATTGTTGTCTGAGTGGAGTTACAAAGACAGCTCATAGATGTCTTCAGGATGACGTAGATGTGGAGGAAAACATAGTAAACAGAACACCTAAAAGCCTAAGTGACAGAACAGTACAAAAACATAAGAGGTTTGTTGTGTCTGGTGCCCGTCTAATATCTGGATTTGATGAAAGCAAGAAATCGAAGACAAGGGGCAGGAGAGAAAGTGAGACAGGATGGGGTGAACAAGCAAAATGTGACAATTGACAAGCAAAACCAATATACATTGCATAAATACAAATGTAAACTACAAATACAAGGATACTTTGTTCCACATTTTCTCAGCTGCTCTGTATCTTTGTGTGCATGTAAGTATGTGATAGTGCCTAAACACCGCAGTACAACACAGACCAAAGACAATTTTTGGAAGAAAGGAGGATAAATCTATTAATCTAATTTTGATCAAGCATTTCTTTTGGATTCAAGTAGAAAACTGGAGCACCCAGATAAAATCTACAAAACTCCAATTATGCTAATAAACACCCAGGGCCATAGATGAGGTCATGAAGCCTAAAAATCTGAGATTAATGCAATAATTTCTTTTGGATTCAAGGAGAAAACCGGAGCACCCGGAGAAAATCTACGAATCTTTAGTTATGCGAATAAACACTCATGACCAAACAAAGGGATCCATCCGCGCTACCCTGCGGGATCAGGTCGCGAGGGTAGCAGCCTAAGAAGGGAGGCCCAGACTTCCCTCTCCCCAGCCACTTATTCCAGCTCCTCCAGGAGAATCCCCAGGCGTTCCCAGGCCAGCCGAGAAACATAGTCCCTCCAGCGTGTCCTGGGTCTTCCCCGGGGTCTCCTTCCAGTGGGACGTGCCCGGAGCACCTCACCAGGGAGGCGTCCAGGAGGCATCCTAATCAGATGCACGAGCCACCTCAACTGGCTCCTCTCAGCTTGGAGGAGCAGCGATTTATTCTGAGTCCCTCCCGGATGACTGAGATTCTCACCCTATCTCTAAGGGAGAGCCCAGACACCCTACGGAGGAAACCCATTTCTGCCGCTTGTATCCGCGACCTTGTTCTTTTGGTCATGATCCAAAGTTCATGACCATAGATGAGGGTGGGAATGTAGATCAACTGGTAAATCGAGAGCTTCGCCTTTTGACTCAGCTCTCTCCTCACCACAACAGACTGGTACAGCGCCCGCTTCACTGCAGACACTGCGCCAATCCGTCTGTCGATGTTCCGTTCCCTTAATCCTTCATTCATGAACAAGATCCCGAGATACTTAAACTCCTCCAATTGGGGCAGGACATCCCCCAGGACCCGGAGAAGGCACTCTACCCTTTTCCGGCTCAACACCATGGCCTCGAAACGTGTTCACAGTTCTTCCGGAGGTGGGAGTTAAAGCTCCGTCTCACAGGGGTTTCCGCCAGACATTCCCAGCAGACCCTCACAACGTTTGGGCCCGCCATGTCTGACTGGCATCCTCCCCCACCGCCGGAGCCAACTCACCACCAGGTAGTCAATGGACAGCTCCCCACCTCTCTTCACCCAAGTATCCAAGACACATGCGGCCGCAGATCTGATGACAAAGTCAATCAAACTGCGGCCTTGGGTGTCCTGGTGCCAAATGCACACATGGACACCCTTGTGCCTGAACATGGTGTTCGTTATGGACAATCCGTGATGAGCACAGAAGTCCAACATCAGAACACCACTCGAGTTCAGATCGGGGGAACCACACCCACCTACCCCAGGTCTCACTGTCATTGCCCACGTGAGCATTGAAGTCCCCGGCACAACAAGGGAGTCCCCAGGAGGGGCACTCTCCAGTACCCCCTCTAAGGTCTCCAAGAAGGGTGGGTAATCTGAACTGTCATTCGGCCCGTAAGCCCAAACAACCGTCAGGACCCGTCCCCCCACTCGTAGGCGGAGGGAGGCTACCCTCTCGTTCACGGGGTGAAACCCCAATGTACAGGCGCCGAGATTAGGGGCAAAAAGTATGCCCACTCCTTCCCGGCACCTCTCACCAGGGGCAATTCCAGAGTGGAAGTATATCCTGCCCCTCTCTAGGAGACTGGTTCCAGAACCAGAGCCATGCGTTGAGGTGAGACCAACTATTTCTAGCCAGAACCTCTCAACCTCACACACCACCTCTGGCTCCTTCCCCACCAGAGAGGTGACATTCCACGTCCCAATAGCCAGCTTCTGCAACCGGGATCAGCCGCCAGGACTCCCTTCCTCGGCCATCACCATTCCTCACTGCACCCGATCCCTTTTGCCCCTCTCACCGCCTGTGGGAAGGTGCTGCCTGTTATGAAAATAAAGGTTCAACAAGAGGAGAAACCTGTCCTTTAACCCTAAACCTTAATCATTATCCCAAACTAGACTAAACTACCAACCAAAAAGTTAAATTTAATGTTTTAATGTTTGTGTGATGTGTCGTTTAAGAAAACCATGGGTGATTGAGCAGTTCTTCCAGCGTGGGACGCTCCTCTGGGTGTTTCTTTAGGCATCTAGTCAGACAATCCTGGCATTCTAGAGGTTCAGAGGTCAAAGTGCAACAGTTAGAGCTGAGCAAAGAGGACAGATTTATATAGATGTGAAAGATATAATACAATGTTTGTCTCACTTTTGGAAAGCCTCTTGCTAATCTTCAGCTTCTCTTTGAGAAATCTATTGGTCTTAAAATTCTTGTAGTGGAGAATTTCGAAGAGGATCACGCCCAGCTGCCACACTGTTGTGGGTCCAGCAGAATATTTCTTGTGTGTGCGATATTCTGGTGATTCAAATACATGGGTCCCTAGAAAATGTGTCAGAATTAAGAGAGTCAGAAAGAAGAAGAACAGTAAAAAGAATTTGTTTTCTCAGAACTGACAGAGAGAAGCAGGATATTGTACCTTGGAAGATGGTAAATTGATTTCCGTAGTCAAAGCAGCTTAGACCGAAGTCTATGAGATAGGCTCGTAGGCCTTCTGAGCTCCTCTCTATCAGGACATTTTCCAATTTAATGTCTCTGTGGAAGATGTTTGCAGACTGAAGTTGAATCGCTGCTTCCACCAGCTGTTTGAAAATGATCTACAAGACAAAAATATTTAAAGCTCATAATTCTGCAGATTGATGTTGGACTTCAGTGAGAAATAAAAGACTTGTAAAGATTTTTATTTTCATATGGATTTTTTTCACATTGTCACATAACACCCACACACTTCAATGTTTGTAGAGACATTATGAGATGCATTAACATCAAGTTTTCAAAATTGTCTTACAGGGGAAATATTGCACTGTATTTCATCCATCTGATTTGATCATATTCACTATGAAACAAAACCCCAACTGAAGCAGTAACTGACAACCTTTAAAAAAACCCTCTTGAATTTCCATCTAGCTGCTTACCTTGGCCTCCTCCTCATTTAGGGAACCTTCATTGTGACGGAGGTAGGAACCGAGGTCCTCTGAAGGCATGGGTCTCTCCATCACCAGGAGGAGCTTGCTCCAGTTCATACCAGTCCAGCAGGGATACTATGGCTAACTGCCCTGGTGAATTAGTGGTTAGGGTCTTTATCTTCAACATGATGGCCACCTCCATCGGCATCTCCCTACCGTTCTCATCCTGAAACATCAAAGCAAACAGGAGAAACCCACAATGCATCTGGAATCCAAGAGGACTTAAAGTCAATCTTAGATGCTGTTGTTCACTTCCTTATGTTTGCGGTCCGTCTTTCTATTTGGGATGTGTTTGATAGCCACCTATACAATAGAAACAAAGCATTGCTCAGCAATGGGAATATCTTGAAAGGGAATGTTCAGATTTATTGAAGCTGCTTGAGTTATCAGTATTTTGAGTATTATGGTGAGTTCTAGTGATGGGTCCGGCAATACCGATACGTCAGCGCATGCGTCAAGCACTTAGACCAAACCCTGTGTCGGTGCGCGTATTGCTTTCAGCGAGTCACGTGACCAAAACAGGAAGTGTTTCAAAATGACACTGGCACGCCAAACTGTTTATAAGGAAGCGAATCTGTCAACGGAAAGCATTTGCCAAAAGGCTTCTTGATTTTTTACAGAACAGCATCAATATGGAGCCTCAAGGCAAACGAAAGGTTTCATAGTTTGGGACAATTTTGATCTTATGTGAGAAAATAAGGTTTTGGTTTTCACTTGGTTGTTGTTTTGAAGATTTTGAATGTGAACCAGTGAAACGCAGGATATGTCAAGAGTTTCCATTCAAATTGCACATTTGTTGAACTTGAAGTGTCAGGCGTGTATTTGATGTGTGGAACGCATTTGTTATGAATGCACCATTAGAGTCCAACGAAAATTTAGCAATCTAGTTTTGTCTTTCCAAAATCAAAGTTAAGACTACAAGAACTACAGATGTTCACAATTGTGCAATTCTAGTGTGTATTAGTTAATAATACACCTTTATTCTGCACCTTTATTCTTCAAGTCTCATTGGTTAATAAAATAATTTATCTAATGTGGTCTTAATTTACAGACCTGAACCTTTTCAGTTTGAGACGTCATTAGTTAAAATCAGCTGAAAGAGTCTGACCAGCTGATAGACTTGCAGCTCATTGAGGACATCAACTCTTTTACAAACTCTGACTCCTACTGACCACTGTTAGAACAACTATTACTGATAACTTCACAGAGCCTCATTTAAATATTCAAAATGCACCTACAGGTAATTTATCCACCGTTCGATATCCAGCAAACACAGATCCATAGCCTCCTTTCCCAGTTATGCAGCTCAGTATATTTTTCCTGGAATTCAGCTAAACACATGAACACATCTTTAAATTTCATAAAGCATCAGAATAATGTTACTAATGTTACCTTAGATCTAATTATCACCACACTTTAAGTCTCTCTAACAAATGCTTATATTGCAATTCTATTGCAAATTAAACTCTGACCTCTTCGGGGGTCCATTTCTTCTTTTTTCTCCTCCCTCCTATTTGTCGTCGGTGTTTCCTCCATGTCCTCGTCGTCCTTCTTCAGATTCCTCCCCTTAAATCGCAGATTCCTGAGCTGCAAAGTTCCTGGCTGGAGCTGCTGGACTCTAATAATGAGGAAAACCATAGAAACAGCACAAGGATTTCAACAATATTTTCCATAAGAGAAAAACATCCTGACAGAAACATAAGACTTATAGTGACTTGTAAAAATACTTGTCCTCTTACTTTTGCACATTATGTCACATTACAACCACAAAACTTGGGGTATGTTACTGGGATTTCATAAGAAGGACCAATATAACGTAAAGCATCGGTTTGAATTGCTAAGCATACATTTATAAATGTAGATCTGAAACGTAGCATGGAACTGTATTCAGCCTCCCTCTCTTTAAAGAACCACTTTTTGCTGCAACTTCAGATGATAATTGTTTGGAGTTTGTCTCAATCAATCAATCAATCAATAATCAGATATAATTTAATTCTTGCAACGAATTATCAATCTGATATCTGCTTGGACTGTGACTAGGCAATTATAGGGTCATGTTTTGGAATGATGTGCAGTTTTTAGGTCAAAACATGTACTTTTCCATTCAGCCTATAGTTACAGTTTTGATTTTGACTTAGGGAAACTTTAGGTTGGGGTTCTGCTGGCTTTCTCTAACAGATCCATGAAGTCTTTATAAAACATCTGGATATATGCTGAGCTTAAATTACACACAACAGTGGGATTTCTGAAGACAATTGGTTCATCTTTAATTAGAACCCCTTTTCCTTTGATCAGTTTTCAGGTTGACACCATTTGTGATTTTATCATTTTAGTCTTTCAACAAACAGAAGAGAAAATTAACATTAGTTTCACCAAAGAAGCTAACCTGTGCTGGTGTCCACTGCGGATTCAGGGTCTGTGGTTGTGACCTGCTGCAGGTGTTCCTTATTTTTACTCTCCGCCGGTGATGGAGATCCCTGTCCTTGTCTGTTATTTTCCCCTCAGTCTCCTCACTCCTCGTCTGATCTTGGTTGCCTTTAGATGGTCCTGACATCTTAGGAACCCTGGTCCATTTTCGGCAGGTCTCTTTTTTAACCCCTTTCCTTCTCTTTGGTCCACTGGACTCATCACACTGTGGCTTCATGCTGCTGCTGCTGTTGGTATCTAAAGTAAGAGATGTTGGGAATAAATAGTAATTATTTTTTAAATGTTTGGTCTGTCAACATGAGCCAATTAACATTAGTTTGATCAAAGCAGCCAACCTATGAGGATGTCAGCCAAGGAGGAAGACTCTCTGGTTGGAAGTTCTTCCTTCCTTTGCTTGGCCGGTGTTGAGCTTTCTTCTTGAACTTCAGCATCTTCCTCTTCAGCATTTTCAGCATCTTATGTTTTTAAGCTGCTCCTGGCAGCTTCTTGAGGTGCCGGGTATCTCAGGGGCCCTGATCCTTTTTCTTTGCATCTCTTCTGCAAAATTCCCTTTTATTTGGTCTGCAGTCTTTAGCAGACTCACTACTTAGTAGCATCATGCTGCTGCTTCTCTCTAAAGTAAGAGAAATCAAGAAAAATTTGTGATTTCTTTTTACAATTTGGTCTGACATTTAGATCTGTCAACAAACAGAAGAGAAAATTAACATTACACCAAAGAAGTCCTGTGTGGTGTCCACTGAGGATTGGGGCTCTTTGGTTTGACCTGCTGCAGTTGTTCTTTATTCTTCCTCTCAGCCGGTGTTGGTGATCTCTCCCTTCTGTTATTTTCCTCCTGAGTCTCCTCACGGTCCTCGTCTGGTGGTGGTGGCCTTTGCATTGTCCGAACATCTTAGAGACCCTGGTGCGTTTTTGGCGTGTCCTGGTTCTGAGCTGCTCCTGGCAGCTTCTTGATGTGCCGGGCATCTCAGAGGCACATTGTGGCATCACGCTGTTGCTGCTGATTTCTAAAGTAAGAGATGTTGGGAATAAATAGTGATTATTTTTTACATGTTTGGTCTGTCAACATGAGCCAATTAACATTAGTTTGATCAAAGCAGCCAACCTATGAGAATGTCCACTGTGGAGGAAGACTCTGTGGTCGGAACCTCGTCCTGGACTTCTTCCTTCCGTCGCTTTGCCGGTGTTGGACCATCTTCTTTTTTGTCCGCTATCTTCCTCTTCAGGTTCCTCCTGGTTCTGATCTGGTCCTGGCATCTTCTGGAGGTTCCAGCCATCACAGAGGTCCTGATCATTTCACTGTGGATCTCATTGTCCTCAGCAGTCTCTGCATGTAGTAGCCTTATGCTGCTGCTTCTCTCTACAGTGAGAAATATTGTTTAAAATTAATGATTTGCTAGAGTACATGTTTAGTATTTGTTATGTGTAAAATGACCTAAATTGTTAGATCCACTTCACTGTAAAACCCTTGAACCTCATTTAGTTTTCTCTACTATATTCTACTCTTTAAGTCAAAGAAATTTAGCGAGTTTTTGATTTTGAATCTGAATGTGTGAGTTTGTGAAAGATAAACTTACACAAGTAAGTTGTTTTAACTTTTTATTAATTTTATCAAGCCTCCATGAATAAACTAGAGTTTTTAGGATAGTACTTAAAACAAACCTGGAAGAAAATATAACAGGAGTGGGAACTATTTCCCAGAGTGCTTAGCGGCATGTTTATGTATCTTGTGTTGCACTGTGAGTGAGATGGAAGACAAATGTTTATTTTAATGCAACTGACAGTTTAAAAAACATATTGTCTTGTTCCCACTGAATGTTTTTGAGTGGAATTCATTGTGATGTTTATCAGTCCAGAAATGTTGGTTATGCAATTTGAAACAATAAAATTATATTATTCTGAAGTAAAATAATAGAGAAATGTGAAATCTAACTAGATGAGGGAAGTTTTTTTCCTTCAATGTTGTGAAATAATTATCTGGTTTAAATTGCAGCATCAAGTTAAAACTCAATGCAACATTAATGAACGTAAAAAAGTTTAAACAACTTGTCTCTTGTTAAATCAACTGAATGAACTTTAACTTTTTAATTAAAACCAATATAATGCATTCTCAAGGCATTATATTGAAATGCCTTGTCAAACCAAGTCAAACCACCTTCAAATATTTTACAGTAAACTTTTCAAAATCTGTAACATAAACCATGTCTTGTTAAAAGTCAAACTCAATCTCATTACCTTTTGTTCTCCTGATGCTTGTCCTTTCACGCTTTTGATCTGATTCTTCAGTCATCTTTTTCTCGATTTCACTGTAGTTTTATTCACCACAAGAAATAGCAGGTTTTACTGATCTTTACGTCTCACTCTAGCAGAGATTTCTGACGAACTGAGCTCAAATAGAATGTTAGGTTCTGACACCAACCAGTGTGACATCAGGAAGAATGTTCCAAAAGTTTGGTCACAAATGTTAGAATGGAAGCGATGATGCTGAGCAGCCCTCTGACTTAGACCTAACCAAACCTACAGACCAGAAAAACCCCCAAAACCAAACAAAAGTAATATATTTGTTGTTGGTTTTCCAGGAATATGTTAGAGTAATGAATCCCAAATATTGGAGCCACACAAAGCTCTTTATTTATTTTTATTTGCTTCAAAATCTTAAGAGTTTAAGATATATAGTTTGATGATTAGTTCAATTTTAGGAATTGCAGCAGCTGCAGTGAGCCACAATAAAGGTACAATAAAGCTGATAAACTGATGAAGAACAAAACTACTTCTGTTTTGCTTTTTCTGACCTGTATCTGCATTACTCTACACACAGACCTGTTTCCATGGCAACCGACAGACAACTGCTCAACGAGCAGATAAAGCAGAGAATCAATCCCATTAGGGGAATAAATACCAAAAAATAAAATCCCTTCTATTTTGAGAGATCAAAAGGAGGAGTGTTGAAAATATTAGTTTAATGATGCTAGCTTTAATGAAGTTTAACTTTAGCCTAACACTTTCACGCTGATCCTGATTGTTTTGAGTAGGCCTCAGTTTAAGTTAGATTTATACTCATAGTTTAATCAATATATAACTTAGTCAGTAGAACATTTATCTTAGATATAATGAGCACGATTTGGTTAAAATTAGTCTAATCAGTACTTTTTACATTAGAGATCACATATATTAGAGAGCAGAAGTCATATTCATCTGAAAATGTTTTAGTTCATTATAACCAAAGGAGTTGAAAACTAATCGGAAAATATTGAATGTAAAAGATGTTTTGGTACTGAAATTGCTCGTGTCTGTTTTATAAGAGTTTGAAGATATTATATGAAATGTGTGCTAATTTTTATCAAAATCTGCTGTTTGATGTACTGGGTCAGAGGAGAGGTCAGGAGAGCTCTGTTCGATTCAGGAACCAGTGTGAGGCAATTTGAAATGAAAAACACACATAGCTGATAAACATTACTAAATCAGAATACCACAAAGTCTTTACTATTTATTATTAATTCTGGCATGACTGGAACCGTAATGTATGTTCTCTCACAAAAGAACATACATTTTCATTTTCTTAAGGAAGTAGAGCTAATTAAATGAGATAAACAAGACCTGAAAGTGATTCCAGTTTCACTTGATGGCCAACCTGTTGAAACTGTGGCAAATTTTGAATTCCTTGTGTCATTCCTGGACAGTCAGCTCAACTTTGCTGAAAACACTGGCTATATTTTTAAGAACTGTTCTCAGAGACTTTATCTTTTAAGAAGATCTACTGATCTTAGGTTGGATCTCCTTTGGTTAAAATGTTAAAACTTAACATTCTACCTTGAGTTTTAACTCAGCTCAAGTTAAAACAACAGTTTAACTCAAGTGTTAACTTTTCATCTCCTCAGCTGGTTTGGTCACTGGAGCTGCAGATTAACAGACAATCTTTTAAGAATATTTTCAATGGCAGGTATAAAAGCAGGTAAATAGTGGTGAAACCAAAAACAACTCTGTCTCAACTGTTTGCTCAAAGAACATGGAAGGCAGCAAGAAATATTTTAGTAGATAGCATCCATCTTGGTTTTTTGTCACCTCTGAGCTCATGGCGGCATTACTGTGTTCCTCTGGCAACTAAACATCTATTATAAATCATTTATTGACAGGCCAATAATTATTCTTAAACTAAATTTACCTATTTACCTATTGCATGCTAAGTGTTTTGCTCTATTCACAAATTGTTGATATTGTGATTCTGTGAATATGATTTAGCGTTTAAGAGTTAAAGGAAATTTTCCACATTGATAGACAATAAAATTATTTTTATTGTCAAGTTAAAACAACAATTTTTTTTTTCTATATTTAAGACTTTACCAACTAAAAGTCTTTCCGAATCTTATACATGGCACCGTAAAAACAAAAATGTGAATTTTTGCTTGTGTCTGTTTAACAACCCTGGTTGTAACAACCTGGGTTGTTATTCTTCTGTACCTAATATATTTGTTTGTTATTGACTTTTGCTCTTTTAAATTTCTTATCAATACATTGCAAGTGGTTTCTTTATTATAGTTGATCATGCTGTTTTCTTTCTCCTTATTTATTGTGTTCCTCCTATAATTGATGAAGATACATAGATATTATTTATAATGTATGAAAGTATTGTTTGTGTCATTTAATTACATCCTTCAGGAAATGAAAAAATATGGTGTTTTATAAGATAATTATCTTTTACGGTGCCAGTAATGCTGGACTTAATAGTAAATAAAGTGGTATTCTGATTTAGCAATGTAATTAGATTAGTTGTGTTAGCACCCCCACACCACTAGAGGCAGTAGCAGGACCGAAAAGATGCGACTATGGAGGAGATTTAGAAGTACACAAAAAGCTACAGAATTTGTTAAAAACTATGAGCTGCGCTGAAGTAAAAAAAAAAAAGAGAGAGAGAGAAGTTCAAATACATGCTGAGAGTGAAACTCCTTCCCAAAGGTGAAGATATATCACAGATCTCGAAAGAAAATAAAAACGGGAGGCCGTGGATAATATAAGAAATAGCGCCCCCTTCACTTCCAGAGTGCAATGGTCCCATTTCCAAATAAGGTATGAGACTGACAGCGGTCCGTCCCCGCCCCTTTCTGTTTGCTGCAGCGAGGTCCTGCTCTCCTTCTTCTTCTCGTCCTTCTTCTTCTTTGCGTAAAGGTCGGACGGCTTCTTGTCCGAAAAGGAAAGACACAATTCTTTCCTAAAGGTAGGCTGAATGTGCAGACACGACTGTTGTTTCGTTGGAAATTGTGTTTTTTAGTTTGTGACTTAAACAAGGCACTATATTTAACCATTTTTCATGGAACATTCACCAATTTTTTTTTGCCGAATCTAGGCGGACCGGTAAATTTGAATTGTGTTATATTTGGTAAGTTGTAGTTGTCATTTTACACCATGAATAATACTTGTATAGCTGTATGACTTGAAATATTGGCGATATGTGCATCTGAAAAGCCAACTTTGCGAACTGCTAATGTAAAGCCTCAGGGAGGATGTGGGGATTTTAAATTCCCGCGCAAAGTTGTTCGTTACAATTGGTGCATTTTCCATAAGACTGCCCTCAAAATAAAAAGATTTAGTTTTTAATCCAGCATAAATGCCGAATGTTTTTAGATATTTTATATAGTTTATGGTTTCATTGTGATTGTTGTCTGTTTCGTCTCGTCAACGTTGCAATAAAGTGTTGCTAGGTAAGGTTAAACGTTTGAGAGGGAACGCTGAAGGGAGCGCAAAAAGAAATCCTCCATGTCCCCTGGCGCCTGTTTGACTAGCAAAGCCACGTTGCGACTAACCGACAGGGAAGCAGCTTGTTAGCTAGCTCAACACTCTAGCTTGGATGAAGTTTATATAGCTGACAGAGCTAACGTGTTCAAATTGATAGTGGAAGTGATGAAGGGATGGTTTAAATATCTGTAAGGGAGAAGAGAGAAGCGTCAGCATGATACTGAAACGTACAGAGTCTGATGTCCCCCATCCTCAGAGACTTAAGGTGTGGTGATAATTAGATCTAAGGTAACATTAGTGAACAGAGAGACGTAACGATCAGTTAAACCTGCTATTTCTTGTTGTGAATAAAACTACACTGAAATCTAGAAAAACATGGCTGAAGAATAGAACATGAGTGTGAAAGGCCAGGCGTCAGGAGAACAAATGGTAATGAGTTTGAGTTTCGTTCTTATCAGGACATAGCTTATGTTGCAGATTTTGGAAAGTTCTACTGTAAAACATTTGGAGGTGGTTAAAATTGAAAATGAAAACCTGACTGCTGCCTTGAAAATGCAGCTAAACTCAACAACAAAATTATATTGGTTTTAATTAACATTCTAGTTGAGCTCAGTTCGTCAGAAATCTCTGCTAGAGACGTAACTATCAGTAAAACCTGCCATTTCTTGTGGTGAATAAAACTACAGTGAAATCTAGAAAAACATGGCTGAAGAATCGGAACAAAAGCGTGAAAGGCCAAGCGTCAGGAGAACAAAAGGTAGAGTTTGAGTTTCACTCTTAACAAGACATGGTTTATGTTACAGATTTTGAAAAGTTATATTATAAAATAGTTGAAGGTGGTTTGAAAATGAAAGATTGCCTGCTGCCTTGAGAATGTATTATATTGTTTTAAATCAAAAAATTAAAGTTCATTCAGTTGATTTAACAAGAGACAAGTTGTTTAAACTTTTTTAAGTTCATTAATGTTGAATTGAGTTTTAACTTGATGCTGCAATTTAAACCAGATAATTATTTCACAACATTGAAGAAAAAAACTTCCCTCATCTAGTTAGATTTCACATTTCTCTATTATTTTACTTCAGAATAATATAATTTTATTGTTTCAACTTGCATGACCAACATTTCTGGACTGATAAACATCACAATGAATTCCACTCAAAAACATTCAGTGGGAACAAGACAATATGTTTTTTAAACTGTCAGTTGCATTAAAATAAACATTTGTCTTCCATCTCACTCACAGTGCAACACAAGATACATAAGCATGCCGCTAAGCACTCTGGGAAATAGTTCCCACTCCTGTTATATTTTCTTTCTGGTTTGTTTTAAGTACTATCCTAAAAACTCTAGTTTATTCTTGGAGGTTTGATAAAATTCATAAAAAGTTAAAACAACTTACTTGTGTAAGTTTATCTTTCACAAACTCACACATTCAGATTCAAAATCAAAAACTCGCTAAATTTATTTGACTTAAAGAGTAGAATATAGTAGAGAAAACTAAATGCGGCTCAAATGTTTTAGAGTGAAGTGGATCTAACAATTTAGGTCATTTTACACATAACAAATACTAAACATGTACTCTAGCACATCATTAATTTTAAACAATATTTCTCACTATAGAGAGAAGCAGCAGCATAAGGCTACAACATGCAGACACTGCTGAGGACAATGAGATCCACAGTGAAATGATCAGGACCTCTGTGATGGCTGGAACCTCCAGAAGATGCCAGGACCAGATCACAACCAGGAGGAACCTGAAGAGGAAGATAGCGGACAAAAAAGAAGATGGTCCAACACCGGCAAAGCGACGGAAGGAAGAAGTCCAGGACGAGGTTCCGACCACAGAGTCTTCCTCCACAGTGGACATTCTCATAGGTTGGCTGCTTTGATCAAACTAATGTTAATTGGCTCATGTTGACAGACCAAACATGTAAAAAATAATCACTTTTTATTCCCAACATCTCTTACTTTAGAAATCAGCAGCAACAGCGTGATGCCACAATGTGCCTCTGAGATGCCCGGCACATCAAGAAGCTGCCAGGAGCAGCTCAGAACCAGGAGAATGCTGAAGAGGAAAATGACTGAAGGAAAAGAAGAAGGCCCAACTCCGGCCAAGCAAAGGAAGGAAGAACTTCCAACCAGAGAGTCTTCCTCCTCAGCTGACATCCTCATAGGTTGGCTGCTTTGATCAAACTAATGTTAATTGGCTCATGTTGACAGACCAAACTGTAAAAAATAATCACTACTTATTCCCAACATCTCTTACTTTAGATATCAACAGCAGCAGCAGCAGAGTGATGCCAAGTGTGATGAGTCTATTAAAGACAGTAAACCAAAGAGAAGGAAAGGAGTTAACAAAGAGACACGCCGAAAACGCACCAGGGTCTCTAAGACATTTGGACAATGCAAAGGCCACCACCACCAGACGAGGACCGTGAGGAGACTCAGGAGGAAAATAACAGAAGGAGAGAGATCACCAACACCAGCTGAGAGGAAGAATAAAGGACAACTGCAGCAGGTCACAACCAAAGAGCCCCAATCCTCAGTGGACACCAGCACAGGTTAGCTTCTTTGGTGAAACTAATGTTAATTTTCTCTTCTGTTTGTTGACAGATCTAAATGTCAGACCAAATTGTAAAAAGAAATCACAAATTTTCCTCGATTTTTCTTACTTTAGAGAGAAGCAGCAGCATGATGCTACTAAGTAGTGAGTCTGCTAAAGACTGCAGACCAAATAAAAGGGGAAATTCTGCAGAAGAGATGCAAAGAAAAAGGATCAGGGCCCCTGAGATACCCGGCACCTCAAGAAGCTGCCAGGAGCAGCTTAAAAACATAAGAATGCTGAAAATGCAGAAGAGGAAGATGGCTGAAGTTCAGAGAAGAAAGCTCAACACCGGCCAAGCAAAGGAAGGAAGAACTTCCAACCAGAGAGTCTTCCTCCTTAGCTGACATCCTCATAGGTTGGCTGCTTTGATCAAACTAATGTTAATTGGCTCATGTTGACAGACCAAACATTTAAAAAATAATTACTATTTATTCCCAACATCTCTTACTTTAGATACCAACAGCAGCAGCAGCATGATGCCACAGTGTGATGAGTCCAGTGGACCAAAGAGAAGGAAAGGGGTTAAAAAAGAGACCTGCCGAAAATGGACCAGGGTTCCTAAGATGTCAGGACCATCTAAAGGCAACCAAGATCAGACGAGGACCGTGAGGAGACTGAGGAGGAAAATAACAGACGAAGGACAGAGATCTCCATCACCGGCGGAGAGTAAAAATAAGGAACACCTGCAGCAGGTCACAACCACAGACCCTGAATCCTCAGTGGACACCAGCACAGGTTAGCTTCTTTGGTGAAACTAATGTTAATTTTCTCTTCTGTATGTTGAAAGACTAAAATGATAAAATCACAAATGATGTTAACTGGAAAATTGATTAAAGGAAAAGGGGTCCTAATTAAAAGACGAACCAATTGTCTTCAGAAATCCCACTGTTGTGTGTAATTTAAGCTCAGCATATATCCAGATGTTTATAAAGACTTCAGACTTTATAAAACAAGTTTGTTGTTTTAGAGAAAGCAAAACAACAGACAAAATCAGGTGAAACCCTGTTTCACCTGATTTTAACGAATGACGTCTCAAACTGAAAAAGTTCAATTTATCTAACCCCTATGTTAGATAAATTATTTCATTAACCAATGAGACTTGAAGAATAAAGGTGAAGAAGGGTATTATTTACTCATACATACAAGAATTGCATAATTGTGAACATTTTCTGTTCTTGTAGTTTTAAATTTGATTTTGGAAAGACCAAACTAGATTGCTAAATTTTTTTTTGATTGTAATGGTGCATTCATAAGAAATGCGTTCACACATCAAAACTGACTTCGATTCTTCAAGTTCAACAAATGTGCACTTTGAATGGAAACTCTTGACATATCTTGCGTTTCACTGGTTCACATTCAAAATCTATGTGGAGGCGCATCGGACGCTCTTGACGTGTCAAACGCTCCAAACGGTTCAAATGACGTTGCGCTGGACAGTCAAAACGCAACAGCCCTTAACAATTTTACACATAGACTTTGAATGTAAACCAAAAGTGCCTGACACTCCATAGTGCAGCATCCGTGTTTGATTACTCTAAATTCACATCTGGTATGTTGGGGTTTTACAGGATTTTCTTCTGGAATCGGGATGTTCGTGAGTGAAATCTGCAGTGTGGCTGGACACACGAACTGACCGTTAGTTTGAGATTTTGCCAGTTAGAGCTAGATTGATTCCAAAGTTTGCATCATTTAAATTTAAACAGTCCTTATCACAGAGGGAATTAATGCTCAAATTTTTAACTTACTTGTGAATTGTTATATTTACATTCTTCTAGTCATTTTGTATCTTTATTTATTATTTCTGTATTTTCAGAAACTGCTTCAATCTATTTGCACCGTTAACGGAATTCTTCAGTAAACGCATTAAAACACCTGATGACCAACGTGCTTTCTGACCGAAGCCCTGTGGTGGTCAGTTTAAGTAATCCAGCAACACAGGTCAGCAACACCGATTCACTTCCTTATAAACACAGTTTGGCGTGCCAATGTCATTTTGAAACAGTTCCTGTTCTGGTCACGTGACTCGCTGAAAGCAATACGCGCACCGACACGGGGTTTCGTATAAGGGCTTGACGCATGCGCTGACGCATCGGTATTACCGGACCCATCACTAGAACTCACCATAATACTCAAAATACTGATAACTCAAACAACTTCAGAAAATCTGAACATTCCCTTTCAGGATATTCCCATTGCTGAGCAATGCTTTGTTTCTATTGTATAGGTGGCTATCAAACACATCCCAAATAGAAAGACGGACCGCAAACATAAGGTAAGTGAACAACAGCATCTAATGCCCAGTTCACACTACACGATTTTTTGCCCCTAGTTTGCCCTTACGACAATCTTAGAACGTTCTGAGTTCTTAGATTGTCGCTTCCGACAATCGTAACCGATCATCCTGTAGTGTGTGGTGTGTTACGACTGATCGGGTCCAGTCGGTGGAACGTCGGGACCGCTTTGATCTAAAATCGGGGATGTTGAACGTGTTTAATCATCTTGGCTCATTCATCGCAATGTCTGTGGTGTAAGCACGGTAGGAATCCCAAGAACAGCTGGCGTGGCGCAATCGAGAGTCCGCTGGATCGTTGTTTTTTTTGTTTTTTTAAATGACAGATAATTATAAAACTATTGCACAGAGTACATCTGGTTGAGAAGGGCATTCCAATCGATGGTTGAAATGGCGCATTTGATTTTATTTTGCAGTCATAATACAATTTTAAACAATACAATAAGTTTCAATTAAAGGAGCTGGAATATGTTAAGCTGTTGCGGTCAGTTGGGGGTGAAAAGGATAACTGCCATCTGATTTTCTAAAAACGAATTTGCAGGAAATGCTTTTTTCTACTTTAAGCTACTCTGATGTTTCAGTCATTCCGTTTTCTGAAACAAGGTACAGTATATGCATATATTCTACAACACCATAAACACAGCAAAAAATTATACGTAAACGGTAACTGTTAATTAAATGACAAACCGAAAACATTAAAAACAGTAATTTTTATGAAAAAGTGAATAAAAACCTCACATCCATGTTGCGATGCAACAAATATAATCCTTGCTCAGATGTCTCCAGTTCTTAATCCAAAGCTTTGATTTTTGTTTACGTCTTTTTTGGGTTAACATAACTAAAGTTACCACTTCAACGTCGTTGTCCATGTTTGTTTGTTTCCTCTAAATTCAGGTGTGGTAGTGCAGAATTTTAATTTTAAGGGATTTCGTATCTGGAATAAGAATGTCTTTGAGTGAAACCTCACACTCTACGATCGAACTTGTTACACCTACGATTTTAAATCGGCTAGTGTGTGGTCTCTCACGTTTTCAGAATCGGCCAACTTTTATAAAATCGTGTAGTGTGAACTGGGCTTAAGACTGACTTTAAGTCCTATTGGATTCCAGATGCATTGTGGATTTCTCCTGTTTGCTTTGATGTTTCAGGATGAGAATGGTAGGGAGATGTGGCAGCCGGGCGTGATCCTGTTTGAAATTCTCCACTATAAGAATTTTAAGACAAACATTTTTCTCAAAAAGAAGCTGAAGATCAGCAAGAGGCTTTCCAAAAGTGAGACTAACATTGTATTATATTTTCTCACAGCATATATAAATCTGTCCGTGGCTGAAATGTTGTTGCACTCTGACCCACTCTGGAATTGCCCCTGGAGATTGGTGCTGGGCAGTAGTGGGCATACTTTTTGCCCCTAATCTCGGCGCCTATACATTGGGGTTCACCCCGGTGAAGAAGAGGGTAGCCTCCCTCCGCCTACGAGTGGGGGAACAGGTCCTTACGGTTGTTTGGGCTTACGGGCCGAACAACAGCTCCGATTACCCACCCTTCTTGGAGACCTTAGAGAAGTTACTGGAGAGTGCCCCTCCTGGGGACTCCCTTGTTGTGCCGGTCAACGCTCACGTGGGCAATGACGTGAGACCTGGGGGGGCGTGATTGGGAGGAACATGTTTCTTAATTTTGTATTGAAGTCATTTTAAATAATGTCACCAATGTATCCATGGAAACTAAATGTTTGTCCGGGTATTTAAAAAAAAATAAGGGCAACGAACCATCCAGTTTACCAAGAATTGGACTCCAAAATCACGAAATCTGATTTTCACAAACAAATTATTCTTTTGTTTGTGAAAATTAGCTTTGATTGATGGCCTCTCCGACTATACACTATTCATTGCCTATTAACGTGAACACATAGTTATAATGCTTATTACTGGGGCGACAGTGGTAGGAGTTTGCCCTGCAATGGTGCATCTCTGTTGTTGTGTCCTTGAGCAAAACTTGCTAGAAAGATATAACATTTGTGGCTACAATCCATTGGCTTATTATCATCAGTGTGTGAACGTTTTTTACACACCTCGCGTATCCTAATAAACCGCTATTCTGATGTGATTACCATGGAAACCAAGTATATTTGTCTGGGCATTTTTCAGAAAAAAAAAAAAGTAAAGGCCAAGAATTGGACAGAAATCTGACTGTTTTTTCAAACCAGCATAACATTTATTCTCAAACACTAGTGTTAATATCCCAGGCATTTATTCACGTTTCAATATGCCAACACATAAGTCACAAAACTCTTTAAATCAACTCACAAATTTGTTTCACCCACAAATGCAAAGTAGACATGTTTAAGCTATATATTTCAAAGAAGTCATCAAAATGTCAAAGAATTGGACACTAAAGTCCTCAGACACTCTTAGATTAAATATCACCATTTTTGTTTTTTCAAATCATTTCAACCATGTGTAGATGTCATTCTGGCTATGCTAATGTAGCTGAGTTAATTTTATTTATTTTTTATTTTTCTTATGAACTTTCTGAAAACACCTTTTTGTTGAATTGACATGTCTGTTGTCGCCTTTGCACTGCAGCAGGCTATTTCTGTTTTATACTGCTTTTATTTTTAGTGTTGCACAAAGCAAGGTTCTGTGATGTAGCTGCAGCAGCCAGGTAGAAGCTGCCTCTCTGAGCTGCTGGTAAGATGTGTGCTAATGCTACCTCTCACGCTCTGTAATGTTTATAACGTTAAAAATAGTTCTCAGTTTTTGTGCTGCATAAAAATATAACTGTATTGAAGTGTTTAAAAACTTTGGGTTTGGGTCAAATTAAACTTACTCGTATAAAGTTTGTCGGAAGTTTTCCCACCTAAATGTGTTTGTTGGGCCGCCGGGATCTGACTGATTGTGTGTACCATACCCGATGGTTGAGTGTGTCCCACACTTTCTTATAGGTATGTGATGAATATACAATTTTCTGTTGTAGTTTTATATCTTCCACTTTACTTTATTACAGAATAGGTCCTTGTTAGGTAAATTGCATATATTATAATCATATATTTGTTGTTTCCTGTACCTTTATAATGTTTTGCCGTATATTCTTTCTTTTATCTTGTTTCATCTTAGCTTTAAGAATGTTTCTGTGCTGTTGTATTAGTCTGATTCCTTTCCAGAAGGCCTCCCTGAAGAAGAACAGCGATGACAGCTTCCTGCAGGGTTATCGTTCAGCAGAAAACTGCCTCCTTGACCCCCAAGATGGCTGTAAAAACGCCACCGTGAAGATGTAGAACTTGCTCTGTTTTACACTGTGCCTGGAACAAGACAATCTCGTGTGATACCTTGTGTTTTAGTTAGTGATTGTCATTGGCGCTGCAACTATGTGATGAAGTGTCTCCCCCATCCCTTTTAGAGTTGCAGCACTCTCTGATGGGGATCATGAAAGCAATAAAAAGAGAGGAGCAGGCAAATGTGTTTTCAGAGCGGTAGGAGATTTGTAACTGAAAACACATCTCTGTCTGTTCTCGCGAGTTGACAAAGAATCTAACTCTCTTGTCTTTCCTGTGTTTGTTTAATTTGTGTCTTAATAGGTGTCATATCTGACAGTCCTTTATGCATTCTTTTACATAAAGAATTTTGAGCTTTGTATTATAATTTTTATTTTTTGCATTATGTATTAACATACTTCTTTGATGCTGATTTGGACACAATTTTATTTTTCTTTATTCCATTTGTTGTTCATATGAAAAGGCACAAGCTGCCTATCTGAGCTGCTGGGATCTGACTGATTGTGTGCACCATACAAGCTACACGATTTTAGAATCGTCAACAGATTCTCAAAATGTGAGCGACCGCACACTAGCCGATTTAAAATCGTAGGTATGATGGGTTCGATCGTAGAGTGTGAGGTTTCACTCGAAGACATTCCAATTCCAGATATGAAATCCCTTGAAATTATGTGCTATCACACCTGAATTTAGAGTAAACGAACATGGATAGCAACATTGAAGCTCTCCATTAATTGAACCCGAATGGATGCAGATAATTGTAATTTTTCTATCATTGCTCCTGAGGCCGTGCAATATTTTTGCAGCTCTGTGCTTTTCAGTTTTCTGCACTTATATATATATTTCTCTATTTGCTCCTGTATTTAGACTACAAATAGATTAACACAGCATAACATTTTCTGTATTTTTCTTCTGTTCTTCTGTTGCGTTATTTCTACAGAATGAAATCAAATGCGCCATTTCAACCAAAGGTTAGAATGCGCTTCTAAACCAGATGTACTCTGCAATAATTTTATAATTTTTCTGTTGCTTTTTAAGAAAACAGATCCAATAGCATGCTGCTCCGAATAAGGATAAAGCTTTACTTATGGTTTTATGTAGCGTCCCAGTTGAAAAGATGGTCTCTCAAACTGATATTTCACACTCCTTTATTGAACAGCCTTTGCTTGTAAACACACCTTAAGAGCTATAAAATATACAAATAAAATACCATTAATAACTCGGTGTTCTAACATTTTATATAAATCTTTTACCCCATGTGCTACAACTATATTTTACAAAACAAGTATTTATTAAACGCTAACATTCCTGTCATGAAATAAAATATAACGTATTTTAACTGTTGACGATTGACCAAAGAATATTAGCACCATCTAGTGATAAAATACAACTGTCACACCCAATAACAAATACCCATTCCGCAGAAAAACTAAACATATATTTACACATGAAAACACCTTGTTCCCTCATCAACTAAGCGCCAACTAACTGACCGCCCACACCCTAATCTGAACCACACCTTAATTATCTATTTCTCCGACCTGTGGCTCTCTCTGCGCGATGACCGAGCAGTTATTGTCAGTTAATTGTCTGCCGTTGGCATCGCTCACCACCTTTCCAGCCCTTTGAAAATAAAAGCATCGACTTTCATCTAAAAAAAAACAACTCCTTATTTATATGAGAAAACAAATAAGGACATTTACATTTTATGAGATCTAATTACCCCTAAAGCACATTTCATTCATCATAGCATTGAGAGTTTCCGGGTTCATCAATTGCCGTCGCAATTTTGGTTCTTTCTTTGTCATTTCTGTTTTGATACTCCTGAGACCAAATTCGCGTTCTTTCCACATTTCGACCAAACAAGTCCAAATTCAGAATCCACAAGCGGTTTCTACACACTCATCCCCATGGTTGTCAGGGTTACTGATTCCAGTTGACGTTATTGATCGCTTTTACAACTGTTACACCAAAAAAAGAAAACAAAAACACTGATCAATCTTGGAAAAATAATAAAATTAAAGAATTACAATGTAGGTTATTATACGGGCAAATACACATTTTTAAATGTTTTTTAAAAATAATATTAAATATTTAAGCTATTTCATTTAGCATATCTGTGGAAACTGAGTGTTTATCAGTTGCAGATATTATTTATTTTAACACTCTTTATGTTCGATATGAATTAAGCTCAGAACACTGAAAAAAAATGTAAAAAAGAAAAAAAAGGCTTTTTAGCTGTGGAAGTGGAAGAGAAGGAGATGTACAGGCTTTACTACCACCATCTTGCCAACTGGACTAGGTTTCACGCCCTTTGAAATACAAAGCCAGAGACAAAGTGTTTATAACAGTCTTTATGTGTTCACAGGTCAACGTCAAGTGCAAATTTAATTTTAATGTTCAACTAAATATTTAATCAAATATTTTCATGTTGTAGCTCTATACTTTTATAGAGCTGCTACATATTATATATTTCTTTTATTCATTGTAAATGTCAATATCCTCTATCAGGGTTTCACAACCTTAAAGAAATCCCACCCCAGGTTGCCACATATTGTAATGTAAGATGATGTTGAGTGACACAACATCCATCGACTGTTATGTCGACAAAATTGTGTTTTTGTCGACATAAACACAATTTTTATTAGGGGTTAGGGTTAGGGTTTAACATCAGTGCTAAATGTTAAAAATTATGATGTAGACTTCCATTGACAGACTGAACACAGCAGGCTGCTGCACCTGATGCTTAGCGCAAGTGTTGCTTTATGGACGAACCAGAAAAATTTATTTCATATCATCTCCGTTGCAACAAATGGGTGGTGGAGCACATTTTGGCAGTACATAACTGTCATATGAGTTTTAGTGTATTGTGAAGGTACCAAATCCCACCGCGCACATGGACGCAATAAATGGCTGGGCAAAGTAACTGTTCACCTATTAAATTGACTGATGATGAATAAAAAAACTAAAACCTAGTTGGTAGACATTTTTGAAGACATTTTCTGCTTTATTAAACTAAATATATTTTGCGAAAATTATCATTTTTGTATAATTTATTTCCAGGCTAATTTAAAATTTATTTTCTCTGCACACTGGTGCACCCAGGTTGTACCTGCATGGCTCTTGAGCAGAGACTGCCTGAACTCCAGGAAAATAGAGGATGCATAGTGTTTTATTTGAAAATAGTAGAATAAATAATAGGTGGGCAACTCATACAAAAAGACCTATAACAAAAGCTGTGGAGAGTGTTATCCTTAACCACTTTAACATAATCATGGATTTTTTATCATATGAAAGCAAGAGTCCAAAATGGAGGGTGGATGGATAATTGCTGACTGGGGTGAAAGAGACAAAACAGAGGTGATGTAAAAGCAACAGGGTTCCCTGCTTATTATGACAGGTAAGTGGAGCAGTCTGTGTGCAGGATAGGTGGAGTCCTTCATGATGTGAACACTGAAGTTTGTAGCTTTGGGACAAAAACTTGCAAAAGTTACAAGAAGGAATTTTTATGGCATACCATTTGACATTTTCAAGACATCTGACCTGATTGTCCTTTTCTACAGGTGTTGCATGTTGAGCGGAGTTAGTGATGCTCTGAGGTCATGCAGCCGAAGTCCACCAGCAGTTGCTTGCTAGAAGCTCTTTCCCTCCAGGAAGGTGCGTTATGTGGTCGATACCTGTAATTTTTATGGTCTTTCTGCATCAAAGTCTATGAATCGCTCTTGGTCTGACCCCGCCTTGAAGCCTTTCATGGCCATGTGAGACCCCAGCAGAGGTGAAACAGACAGCCAAGACTTCAAGACCATAGGGGTACTCAAACCCCTCCACCGCGATAAGGTGGCGATTCTGCGAAGGGGAGGAAACCAGCAGATTGTATCAAAGCTTTATATCAATGCAATCCCCCATCCTGAGCAAGCACGGGGCGACAGTGGAGAGGAAACACTCCCCTTTCAGAGGAAGAGACCTCTAGCAGAACCAGGCTCAGGATGGGCGGCCGTCTGCCTCGACCGGCTGGGGTTGGAGAGGACAGGAAAGCGGACAAGACAAACAAAACATACACTGGAGCTCTGGCTGTGATGAAAGAACAGACCTAAAAACGACAAAGAACATGTTAGTGGGTCGATATTGTTGTCTGAGTGGAGTTACAAAGACAGCTCATAGATGTCTTCAGGATGATGTAGATGTGGAGGAAAACATAGTAAACAGAACACCTAAAAGACTAAGTGACAGAACAGTACAAAAACATAAGAGGTTTGTTGTGTCTGGTGCCCGTCTAATACCTGGATTTGATGAAAGACAAGAAATCGAAGACAAGGGGCAGGAGAGAAAGTGAGACAGGATGGGGTGAACAAGCAAAATGTGACAATTGACAAGCAAAACCAATGGGGTGAACAAGCAAAATGTGACAATTGACAAGCAAAACCAATATACATTGCATCAATACAAATGTAAACTACAAATACAAGGATACTTTGTTCCACATTTTCTCGGCTGCTCTGTATCTTTGTGTGCATGTAAGTATGTGATAGTGCCTAAACACCGCAGTACAACACAGACCAAAGACAATTTTCGGAAGAAAGGAGGATAAATCTATTAATCTAATTTTGATCAAGCATTCCAATTCCAGATATGAAATCCCTTGAAATTATGTGCTATCACACCTGAATTTAGAGTAAACGAACATGGATAGCAACATTGAAGCTCTCCATTAATTGAACCCGAATGGATGCAGATAATTGTAATTTTTCTATCATTGCTCCTGAGGCCGTGCAATATTTTTGCAGCTCTGTGCTTTTCAGTTTTCTGCACTTATATATATTTCTCTATTTGCTCCTGTATTTAGACTACAAATAGATTAACACAGCATAACATTTTCTGTATTTTTCTTCTGTTCTTCTGTTGCGTTATTTCTACAGAATGAAATCAAATGCGCCATTTCAACCAAAGGTTAGAATGCGCTTCTAAACCAGATGTACTCTGCAATAATTTTATAATTTTTCTGTTGCTTTTTAAGAAAACAGATCCAATAGCATGCTGCTCCGAATAAGGATAAAGCTTTACTTATGGTTTTATGTAGCGTCCCAGTTGAAAAGATGGTCTCTCAAACTGATATTTCACACTCCTTTATTGAACAGCCTTTGCTTGTAAACACACCTTAAGAGCTATAAAATATACAAATAAAATACCATTAATAACTCGGTGTTCTAACATTTTATATAAATCTTTTACCCCATGTGCTACAACTATATTTTACAAAACAAGTATTTATTAAACGCTAACATTCCTGTCATGAAATAAAATATAACGTATTTTAACTGTTGACGATTGACCAAAGAATATTAGCACCATCTAGTGATAAAATACAACTGTCACACCCAATAACAAATACCCATTCCGCAGAAAAACTAAACATATATTTACACATGAAAACACCTTGTTCCCTCATCAACTAAGCGCCAACTAACTGACCGCCCACACCCTAATCTGAACCACACCTTAATTATCTATTTCTCCGACCTGTGGCTCTCTGCGCGATGACCGAGCAGTTATTGTCAGTTAATTGTCTGCCGTTGGCATCGCTCACCACCTTTCCAGCCCTTTGAAAATAAAAGCATCGACTTTCATCTAAAAAAAAACAACTCCTTATTTATATGAGAAAACAAATAAGGACATTTACATTTTATGAGATCTAATTACCCCTAAAGCACATTTCATTCATCATAGCATTGAGAGTTTCCGGGTTCATCAATTGCCGTCGCAATTTTGGTTCTTTCTTTGTCATTTCTGTTTTGATACTCCTGAGACCAAATTCGCGTTCTTTCCACATTTCGACCAAACAAGTCCAAATTCAGAATCCACAAGCGGTTTCTACACACTCATCCCCATGGTTGTCAGGGTTACTGATTCCAGTTGACGTTATTGATCGCTTTTACAACTGTTACACCAAAAAAAGAAAACAAAAACACTGATCAATCTTGGAAAAATAATAAAATTAAAGAATTACAATGTAGGTATTATACGGGCAAATACACATTTTTAAATGTTTTTTAAAAATAATATTAAATATTTAAGCTATTTCATTTAGCATATCTGTGGAAACTGAGTGTTTATCAGTTGCAGATATTATTTATTTTAACACTCTTTATGTTCGATATGAATTAAGCTCAGAACACTGAAAAAAAATGTAAAAAAGAAAAAAAAGGCTTTTTAGCTGTGGAAGAGAAGGAGATGTACAGGCTTTACTACCACCATCTTGCCAACTGGACTAGGTTTCACGCCCTTTGAAATACAAAGCCAGAGACAAAGTGTTTATAACAGTCTTTATGTGTTCACAGGTCAACGTCAAGTGCAAATTTAATTTTAATGTTCAACTTAAAATTTAATCAAATATTTTCATGTTGTAGCTCTATACTTTTATAGAGCTGCTACATATTATATATTTCTTTTATTCATTGTAAATGTCAATATCCTCTATCAGGGTTTCACAACCTTAAAGAAATCCCACCCCAGGTTGCCACATATTGTAATGTAAGATGATGTTGAGTGACACAACATCCATCGACTGTTATGTCGACAAAATTGTGTTTTTGTCGACATAAACACAATTTTTATTAGGGGTTAGGGTTAGGGTTTAACATCAGTGCTAAATGTTGAAAATTATGATGTAGACTTCCATTGACAGACTGAACACAGCAGGCTGCTGCACCTGATGCTTAGCGCAAGTGTTGCTTTATGGACGAACCAGAAAAATTTATTTCATATCATCTCCGTTGCAACACATGGGTGGTGGAGCACATTTTGGCAGTACATAACTGTCATATGAGTTTTAGTGTATTGTGAAGGTACCAAATCCCACCGCGCACATGGACTTAATAAATGGCTGGGCAAAGTAACTGTTCACCTATTAAATTGACTGATGATGAATAAAAAAACTAAAACCTAGTTGGTAGACATTTTTGAAGACATTTTCTGCTTTATTAAACTAAATATATTTTGCGAAAATTATCATTTTTGTATAATTTATTTCCAGGCTAATTTAAAATTTATTTTCTCTGCACACTGGTGTACCCAGGTTGTACCTGCATGGCTCTTGAGCAGAGACTGCCTGAACTCCAGGAAAATAGAGGATGCATAGTGTTTTATTTGAAAATAGTAGAATAAATAATAGGTGGGCAACTCATACAAAAAGACCTATAACAAAAGCTGTGGAGAGTGTTATCCTTAACCACTTTAACATAATCATGGATTTTTTATCATATGAAAGCAAGAGTCCAAAATGGAGGGTGGATGGATAATTGCTGACTGGGGTGAAAGAGACAAAACAGAGGTGATGTAAAAGCAACAGGGTTCCCTGCTTATTATGACAGGTAAGTGGAGCAGTCTGTGTGCAGGATAGGTGGAGTCCTTCATGATGTGAACACTGAAGTTTGTAGCTTTGGGACAAAAACTTGCAAAAGTTACAAGAAGGAATTTTTATGGCATACCATTTGACATTTTCAAGACATCTGACCTGATTGTCCTTTTCTACAGGTGTTGCATGTTGAGCGGAGTTAGTGATGCTCTGAGGTCATGCAGCCGAAGTCCACCAGCAGTTGCTTGCTAGAAGCTCTTTCCCTCCAGGAAGGTGCGTTATGTGGTCGATACCTGTAATTTTTATGGTCTTTCTGCATCAAAGTCTATGAATCGCTCTTGGTCTGACCCCGCCTTGAAGCCTTTCATGGCCATGTGAGACCCCAGCAGAGGTGAAACAGACAGCCAAGACTTCAAGACCATAGGGGTACTCAAACCCCTCCACCGCGATAAGGTGGCGATTCTGCGAAGGGGAGGAAACCAGCAGATTGTATCAAAGCTTTATATCAATGCAATCCCCCATCCTGAGCAAGCACGGGGCGACAGTGGAGAGGAAACACTCCCCTTTCAGAGGAAGAGACCTCTAGCAGAACCAGGCTCAGGATGGGCGGCCGTCTGCCTCGACCGGCTGGGGTTGGAGAGGACAGGAAAGCGGACAAGACAAACAAAACATACACTGGAGCTCTGGCTGTGATGAAAGAACAGACCTAAAAACGACAAAGAACATGTTAGTGGGTCGATATTGTTGTCTGAGTGGAGTTACAAAGACAGCTCATAGATGTCTTCAGGATGATGTAGATGTGGAGGAAAACATAGTAAACAGAACACCTAAAAGACTAAGTGACAGAACAGTACAAAAACATAAGAGGTTTGTTGTGTCTGGTGCCCGTCTAATACCTGGATTTGATGAAAGACAAGAAATCGAAGACAAGGGGCAGGAGAGAAAGTGAGACAGGATGGGGTGAACAAGCAAAATGTGACAATTGACAAGCAAAACCAATGGGGTGAACAAGCAAAATGTGACAATTGACAAGCAAAACCAATATACATTGCATCAATACAAATGTAAACTACAAATACAAGGATACTTTGTTCCACATTTTCTCGGCTGCTCTGTATCTTTGTGTGCATGTAAGTATGTGATAGTGCCTAAACACCGCAGTACAACACAGACCAAAGACAATTTTCGGAAGAAAGGAGGATAAATCTATTAATCTAATTTTGATCAAGCATTTCTTTTGGATTCAAGTAGAAAACTGGAGCACCCAGATAAAATCTACAAAACTCCAATTATGCTAATAAACACCCAGGGCCATAGATGAGGTCATGAAGCCTAAAAATCTGAGATTAATGCAATAATTTCTTTTGGATTCAAGGAGAAAACCGGAGCACCCGGAGAAAATCTACGAATCTTTAGTTATGCGAATAAACACTCATGACCAAACAAAGGGATCCATCCGCGCTACCCTGCGGGATCAGGTCGCGGGGGTAGCAGCCTAAGAAGGGAGGCCCAGACTTCCCTCTCCTCAGCCACTTATTCCAGCTCCTCCGGGGGAATCCCCAGGCGTTCCCAGGCCAGCCGAGAAACATAGTCCCTCCAGCGTGTCCTGGGTCTTCCCCGGGGTCTCCTTCCGGTGGGACGTGCCCGGAGCACCTCACCAGGGAGGCGTCCAGGAGGCATCCTAACCAGATGCCCGAGCCACCTCAACTGGCTCCTCTCAGCTTGGAGGAGCAGCGATTTATTCTGAGTCCCTCCCGGATGACTGAGATTCTCACCCTATCTCTAAGGGAGAGCCCAGACACCCTACGGAGGAAACCCATTTCTGCCGCTTGTATCCGCGACCTTGTTCTTTTGGTCATGATCCAAAGTTCATGACCATAGATGAGGGTGGGAATGTAGATCAACTGGTAAATCGAGAGCTTCGCCTTTTGACTCAGCTCTCTCCTCACCACAACAGACTGGTACAGCGCCCGCTTCACTGCAGACACTGCGCCAATCCGTCTGTCGATGTTCCGTTCCCTTAATCCCTCATTCATGAACAAGATCCCGAGATACTTAAACTCCTCCAATTGGGGCAGGACATCCCCCAGGACCCGGAGAAGGCACTCTACCCTTTTCCGGCTCAACACCATGGCCTCGAAACGTGTTCACAGTTCTTCCGGAGGTGGGAGTTAAATCTCCGTCTCACAGGGGTTTCCGCCAGACATTCCCAGCAGACCCTCACAACGTTTGGGCCCGCCATGTCTGACTGGCATCCTCCCCCACCGCCGGAGCCAACTCACCACCAGGTAGTCAATGGACAGCTCCCCACCTCTCTTCACCCAAGTATCCAAGACACATGCGGCCGCAGATCTGATGACAAAGTCGATCAAACTGCGGCCTTGGGTGTCCTGGTGCCAAATGCACACATGGACACCCTTGTGCCTGAACATGGTGTTCGTTATGGACAATCCGTGATGAGCACAGAAGTCCAACATCAGAACACCACTCGAGTTCAGATCGGGGGAACCACACACCCACCTACCCCCAGGTCTCACTGTCATTGCCCACGTGAGCATTGAAGTCCCCCGGCACAACAAGGGAGTCCCCAGGAGGGGCACTCTCCAGTACCCCCTCTAAGGTCTCCAAGAAGGGTGGGTAATCTGAACTGTCATTCGGCCCGTAAGCCCAAACAACCGTCAGGACCCGTCCCCCCACTCGTAGGCGGAGGGAGGCTACCCTCTCGTTCACCGGGGTGAACCCCAATGTACAGGCGCCGAGATTAGGGGCAAAAAGTATGCCCACTCCTTCCCGGCACCTCTCACCAGGGGCAATTCCAGAGTGGAAGTATATCCTGCCCCTCTCTAGGAGACTGGTTCCAGAACCAGAGCCATGCGTTGAGGTGAGACCAACTATTTCTAGCCAGAACCTCTCAACCTCACACACCACCTCTGGCTCCTTCCCCACCAGAGAGGTGACATTCCACGTCCCAATAGCCAGCTTCTGCAACCGAGGATCAGACCGCCAGGACTCCCTTCCTCGGCCATCACCATTCCTCACTGCACCCGATCCCTTTTGCCCCTCTCACCGCCTGTGGGAAGGTGCTGAAAACCTGTTATGAAAATAAAGGTTCAACAAGAGGAGAAACCTGTCCTTTAACCCTAAACCTTAATCATTATCCCAAACTAGACTAAACTACCAACCAAAAAGTTAAATTTAATGTTTTAATGTTTGTGTGATGTGTCGTTTAAGAAAACCATGGGTGATTGAGCAGTTCTTCCAGCGTGGGACGCTCCTCTGGGTGTTTCTTTAGGCATCTAGTCAGACAATCCTGGCATTCTAGAGGTTCAGAGGTCAAAGTGCAACAGTTAGAGCTGAGCAAAGAGGACAGATTTATATATGATGTGAGAAGATATAATACAATGTTTGTCTCACTTTTGGAAAGCCTCTTGCTAATCTTCAGCTTCTCTTTGAGAAATCTGTTGGTCTTAAAATTCTTGTAGTGGAGAATTTCGAAGAGGATCACGCCCAGCTGCCACACTGTTGTGGGTCCAGCAGAATATTTCTTGTGTGTGCGATATTCTGGTGATTCAAATACATGGGTCCCTAGAAAATGTGTCAGAATTAAGAGAGTCAGAAAGAAGAAGAACAGTAAAAAGAATATTTGTTTTCTCAGAACTGACAGAGAGAAGCAGGATATTGTACCTTGGAAGATGGTAAATTGATTTCCGTAGTCAAAGCAGCTTAGACCGAAGTCTATGAGATAGGCTCGTAGGCCTTCTGAGCTCCTCTCTATCAGGACATTTTCCAATTTAATGTCTCTGTGGAAGATGTTTGCAGACTGAAGTTGAATCGCTGCTTCCACCAGCTGTTTGAAAATGATCTACAAGACAAAAATTATTTAAAGCTCATAATTCTGCAGATTGATGTTGGACTTCAGTGAGAAATAAAAGACTTGTAAAGATTTTTATTTTCATATGGATTTTTTTCACATTGTCACATAACACCCACACACTTCAATGTTTGTAGAGACATTATGAGATGCATTAACATCAAGTTTTCAAAATTGTCTTACAGGGGAAATATTGCACTGTATTTCATCCATCTGATTTGATCATATTCACTATGAAACAAAATCCCCAACTGAAGCAGTAACTGACAACCTTTAAAAAAACCCTCTTGAATTTCCATCTAGCTGCTTACCTTGGCCTCCTCCTCATTTAGGGAACCTTCATTGTGACGGAGGTAGGAACCGAGGTCCTCTGAAGGCATGGGTCTCTCCATCACCAGGAGGAGCTCCTGCTCCAGTTCATACCAGTCCAGCAGGGACACTATGGCTAACTGCCCTGGTGAATTAGTGGTTAGGGTCTTTATCTTCAACATGATGGCCACCTCCATCGGCATCTCCCTACCGTTCTCATCCTGAAACATCAAAGCAAACAGGAGAAACCCACAATGCATCTGGAATCCAAGAGGACTTAAAGTCAATCTTAGATGCTGTTGTTCACTTACCTTATGTTTGCGGTCCGTCTTTCTATTTGGGATGTGTTTGATAGCCACCTATACAATAGAAACAAAGCATTGCTCAGCAATGGGAATATCTTGAAAGGGAATGTTCAGATTTATTGAAGCTGCTTGAGTTATCAGTATTTTGAGTATTATGGTGAGTTCTAGTGATGGGTCCGGCAATACCGATACGTCAGCGCATGCGTCAAGCACTTAGACCAAACCCCGTGTCGGTGCGCGCATTGCTTTCAGCGAGTCACGTGACCAAAACAGGAAGTGTTTCAAAATGACACTGGCACGCCAAACTGTGTTTATAAGGAAGCGAATCTGTCAACGGAAAGCATTTGCCAAAAGGCTTCTTGATTTTTTACAGAACAGCATCAATACGGAGCCTCAAGACAAACGAAAGGTTTCATAGTTTGGGACAATTTTGATCTTATGTGAGAAAATAAGGTTTTGGTTTTCACTTGGTTGTTGTTTTGAAGATTTTGAATGTGAACCAGTGAAACGCAGGATATGTCAAGAGTTTCCATTCAAATTGCACATTTGTTGAACTTGAAGTGTCAGGCGTGTATTTGATGTGTGGAACGCATTTGTTATGAATGCACCATTAGAGTCCAACGAAAATTTAGCAATCTAGTTTTGTCTTTCCAAAATCAAAGTTAAGACTACAAGAACTACAGATGTTCACAATTGTGCAATTCTAGTGTGTATTAGTTAATAATACCCATCTGCACCTTTATTCTTCAAGTCTCATTGGTTAATAAAATAATTTATCTAATGTGGTCTTAATTTACAGACCTGAACCTTTTCAGTTTGAGACGTCATTAGTTAAAATCAGCTGAAAGAGTCTGACCAGCTGATAGACTTGCAGCTCATTGAGGACATCAACTCTTTTACAAACTCTGACTCCTACTGACCACTGTTAGAACAACTATTACTGATAACTTCACAGAGCCTCATTTTAAATATTCAAAATGCACCTACAGGTAATTTATCCACCGTTCGATATCCAGCAAACACAGATCCATAGCCTCCTTTTCCCAGTTCATGCAGCTCAGTATATTTTTCCTGGAATTCAGCTAAACACATGAACACATCTTTAAACTTCATAAAGCATCAGAATAATGTTACTAATGTTACCTTAGATCTAATTATCACCACACTTTAAGTCTCTCTAACGAATGCTTATATTGCAATTCTATTGCAAATTAAACTCTGACCTCTTCGGGGGTCCATTTCTTCTTTTTTCTCCTCCCTCCTATTTGTCGTCGGTGTTTCCTCCATGTCCTCGTCGTCCTTCTTCAGATTCCTCCCCCTTAAATCGCAGATTCCTGAGCTGCAAAGTTCCTGGCTGGAGCTGCTGGACTCTAATAATGAGGAAAACCATAGAAACAGCACAAGGATTTCAACAATATTTTCCATAAGAGAAAAACATCCTGACAGAAACATAAGACTTATAGTGACTTGTAAAAATACTTGTCCTCTTACTTTTGCACATTATGTCACATTACAACCACAAAACTTAGAGTATGTTACTGGGATTTCATAAGGAGGACCAAAATAATGTAAAGCATCGGTTTGAATTGCTAAGCATACATTTATAAATGTAGATCTGAAACGTTGTAGCATGGAACTGTATTCAGCCTCCCTCTCTTTAAAGAACCACTTTTTGCTGCAACTTCAGATGATAATTGTTTGGAGTTTGTCTCAATCAATCAATCAATAATCAGATATAATTTAATTCTTGCAACAAATTATCAATCTGATATCTGCTTGGACTGTGACTAGGCAATTATAAGGTCATGGTTTGGAATGATGTGCAGTATTTTAGGTCAAACACATGTACTTTTCCATTCAGCCTATAGTTACAGTTTTGATTTTGACTTAGGGAAACTTTAGGTTGGGGTTCTGCTGGCTTTCTCTAACAGATCCATGAAGTCTTTATAAAACATCTGGATATATGCTGAGCTTAAATTACACACAACAGTGGGATTTCTGAAGACAATTGGTTCATCTTTTAATTAGAACCCCTTTTCCTTTGATCAGTTTTCAGGTTGACACCATTTGTGATTTTATCATTTTAGTCTTTCAACAAACAGAAGAGAAAATTAACATTAGTTTCACCAAAGAAGCTAACCTGTGCTGGTGTCCACTGCGGATTCAGGGTCTGTGGTTGTGACCTGCTGCAGGTGTTCCTTATTTTTACTCTCCGCCGGTGATGGAGATCCCTGTCCTTCGTCTGTTATTTTCCTCCTCAGTCTCCTCACGGTCCTCGTCTGATCTTGGTTGCCTTTAGATGGTCCTGACATCTTAGGAACCCTGGTCCATTTTCGGCAGGTCTCTTTTTTAACCCCTTTCCTTCTCTTTGGTCCACTGTCTTCAATGGACTCATCACACTTTGGCTTCATGCTGCTGCTGCTGTTGGTATCTAAAGTAAGAGATGTTGGGAATAAATAGTAATTATTTTTTAAATGTTTGGTCTGTCAACATGAGCCAATTAACATTAGTTTGATCAAAGCAGCCAACCTATGAGGATGTCAGCCAAGGAGGAAGACTCTCTGGTTGGAAGTTCTTCCTTCCTTTGCTTGGCCGGAGTTGAGCTTTCTTCTTGAACTTCAGTCATCTTCCTCTTCAGCATTTTCAGCATTCTTATGTTTTTAAGCTGCTCCTGGCAGCTTCTTGAGGTGCCGGGTATCTCAGGGGCCCTGATCCTTTTTCTTTGCATCTCTTCTGCAAAATGTCCCCTTTTATTTGGTCTGCAGTCTTTAGCAGACTCACTACTTAGTAGCATCATGCTGCTGCTTCTCTCTAAAGTAAGAGAAATCAAGAAAAATTTGTGATTTCTTTTTACAATTTGGTCTGACATTTAGATCTGTCAACAAACAGAAGAGAAAATTAACATTAGTTTCACCAAAGAAGCTAACCTGTGCTGGTGTCCACTGAGGATTGGGGCTCTTTGGTTGTGACCTGCTGCAGTTGTCCTTTATTCTTCCTCTCAGCCGGTGTTGGTGATCTCTCTCCTTCTGTTATTTTCCTCCTGAGTCTCCTCACGGTCCTCGTCTGGTGGTGGTGGCCTTTGCATTGTCCGAACATCTTAGAGACCCTGGTGCGTTTTTGGCGTGTCCTGGTTCTGAGCTGCTCCTGGCAGCTTCTTGATGTGCCGGGCATCTCAGAGGCACATTGTGGCATCACGCTGTTGCTGCTGATTTCTAAAGTAAGAGATGTTGGGAATAAATAGTGATTATTTTTTACATGTTTGGTCTGTCAACATGAGCCAATTAACATTAGTTTGATCAAAGCAGCCAACCTATGAGAATGTCCACTGTGGAGGAAGACTCTGTGGTCGGAACCTCGTCCTGGACTTCTTCCTTCCGTCGCTTTGCCGGTGTTGGACCATCTTCTTTTCCGTGTGCTATCTTCCTCTTCAGGTTCCTCCTGGTTCTGATCTGGTCCTGGCATCTTCTGGAGGTTCCAGCCATCACAGAGGTCCTGATCATGTCACTGTGGATCTCATTGTCCTCAGCAGTCTCTGCATGTAGTAGCCTTATGCTGCTGCTTCTCTCTACAGTGAGAAATATTGTTTAAAATTAATGATTTGCTAGAGTACATGTTTAGTATTTGTTATGTGTAAAATGACCTAAATTGTTAGATCCACTTCACTGTAAAACCCTTGAACCTCATTTAGTTTTCTCTACTATATTCTACTCTTTAAGTCAAAGAAATTTAGCGAGTTTTTGATTTTGAATCTGAATGTGTGAGTTTGTGAAAGATAAACTTACACAAGTAAGTTGTTTTAACTTTTTATGAATTTTATCAAGCCTCCATGAATAAACTAGAGTTTTTAGGATAGTACTTAAAACAAACCTGGAAGAAAATATAACAGGAGTGGGAACTATTTCCCAGAGTGCTTAGCGGCATGTTTATGTATCTTGTGTTGCACTGTGAGTGAGATGGAAGACAAATGTTTATTTTAATGCAACTGACAGTTTAAAAAACATATTGTCTTGTTCCCACTGAATGTTTTTGAGTGGAATTCATTGTGATGTTTATCAGTCCAGAAATGTTGGTTATGCAATTTGAAACAATAAAATTATATTATTCTGAAGTAAAATAATAGACAAATGTGAAATCTAACTAGATGAGGGAAGTTTTTTTCTTCAATGTTGTGAAATAATTATCTGGTTTAAATTGCAGCATCAAGTTAAAACTCAATGCAACATTAATGAACTTAAAAAAGTTTAAACAACTTGTCTCTTGTTAAATCAACTGAATGAACTTTAACTTTTTAATTAAAACCAATATAATGCATTCTCAAGGCATTATATTGAAATGCCTTGTCAAACCAAGTCAAACCACCTTCAAATATTTTACAGTAAACTTTTCAAAATCTGTAACATAAACCATGTCTTGTTAAAAGTCAAACTCAAACTCATTACCTTTTGTTCTCCTGATGCTTGTCCTTTCACGCTTTTGATCTGATTCTTCAGTCATCTTTTTCTCGATTTCACTGTAGTTTTATTCACCACAAGAAATAGCAGGTTTTACTGATCTTTACGTCTCACTCTAGCAGAGATTTCTGACGAACTGAGCTCAAATAGAATGTTAGGTTCTGACACCAACCAGTGTGACATCAGGAAGAATGTTCCAAAAGTTTGGTCACAAATGTTAGAATGGAAGCGATGATGCTGAGCAGCCCTCTGACTTAGACCTAACCAAACCTACAGACCAGAAAAAACCCCAAAACCAAACAAAAGTAATATATTTGTTGTTGGTTTTCCAGGAATATGTTAGAGTAATGAATCCCAAATATTGGAGCCACACAAAGCTCTTTATTTATTTTTATTTGCTTCAAAATCTTAAGAGTTTAAGATATATAGTTTGATGATTAGTTCAATTTAAGGAATTGCAGCAGCTGCAGTGAGCCACAATAAAGGTACAATAAAGCTGATAAACTGATGAAGAACAAAACTACTTCTGTTTTGCTTTTTCTGACCTGTGTCTGCATTAATCTACACACAGACCTGTTTCCATGGCAACCGACAGACAACTGCTCAACGAGCAGATAAAGCAGAGAATCAATCCCATTAGGGGAATAAATACCAAAAAATAAAATCCCTTCTATTTTGAGAGATCAAAAGGAGGAGTGTTGAAAATATTAGTTTAATGATGCTAGCTTTAATGAAGTTTAACTTTAGCCTAACACTTTCACGCTGATCCTGATTGTTTTGAGTAGGCCTCAGTTTAAGTTAGATTTATACTCATAGTTTAATCAATATATAACTTAGTCAGTAGAACATTTATCTTAGATATAATGAGCACGATTTGGTTAAAATTAGTCTAATCAGTAGTTTTTATGTTAGAGATCACATATATTAGAGAGCAGAAGTCATATTCATCTGAAAATGTTTTAGTTCATTATAACCAAAGGAGTTGAAAACTAATCAGAAAATATTGAGTGAAAAAGATGTTTTGGTACTGAAATTGCTCGTGTCTGTTTTATAAGAGTTTGAAGATATTATATGAAATGTGTGCTAATTTTTATCAAAATCTGCTGTTTGATGTACTGGGTCAGAGGAGAGGTCAGGAGAGCTCTGTTCGATTCAGGAACCAGTGTGAGGCAATTTGAAATGAAAAACACACATAGCTGATAAACATTACTAAATCAGAATACCACAAAGTCTTTACTATTTATTATTAATTCTGGCATGACTGGAACTGTAATGTATGTTCTCTCACAAAAGAACATACATTTTCATTTTCTTAAGGAAGTAGAGCTAATTAAATGAGATAAACAAGACCTGAAAGTGATTCCAGTTTCACTTGATGGCCAACCTGTTGAAACTGTGGCAAATTTTGAATTCCTTGTGTCATTCCTGGACAGTCAGCTCAACTTTGCTGAAAACACTGGCTATATTTTTAAGAACTGTTCTCAGAGACTTTATCTTTTAAGAAGATCTACTGATCTTAGGTTGGATCTCCTTTGGTTAAAATGTTAAAACTTAACATTCTACCTTGAGTTTTAACTCAGCTCAAGTTAAAACAACAGTTTAACTCAAGTGTTAACTTTTCATCTCCTCAGCTGGTTTGGTCACTTGAGCTGCAGATTAACAGACAATCTTTTAAGAATATTTTCAATGGCAGGTATAAAAGCAGGTAAATAGTGGTGAAACCAAAAACAACTCTGTCTCAACTGTTTGCTCAAAGAACATGGAAGGCAGCAAGAAATATTTTAGTAGATAGCATCCATCTTGGTTTTTTGTCACCTCTGAGCTCATGGCGGCATTACTGTGTTCCTCTGGCAACTAAACATCTATTATAAATCATTTATTAACAGGCCAATAATTATTCCTAAACTAAATGATAAGATTTACCTATCATTAAATCTTATGATTTAATTAAATCTTGCATGCTAAGTGTTTTGCTCTATTCACAAATTGTTGATATTGTGATTCTGTGAATATGATTTAGTGTTTAAGAGTTGAAGGAAATTTTCCACATTGATAGACAATAAAATCTAAATAGTTTCATCTTATTTTTTCCTATATATAAGACTCTACCAACCAAAAGTCTTTCCGAATCTTATACATGGCACCGTAAAAACAAAAATTTGAATTTTTGCTTGTGTCTGTTTAACAACCCTGGTTGTAACAACCTGGGTTGTTATTCTTCTGTAACTAATATATTTGTTTGTTATTGACTTTTGCTCATTTAAATTTCTTATCAATACATTGCAAATTATATTTTATTATAGTTTATATTGTAGTTTTTCATGTCTCCTTATTTATTTTGTTCCTCCTATAATTGATGAAGACATATAGATATTTTTATAATGTATGAAAGTATTGATTATGTAATTTACTTAGCTCTACATCCTTCAGGAAATGAAAAAATATGGTGTTTTATAAGATAATTATCTTTTACGGTGCCAGTAATGCTGGTCTTAATAGTAAATAAAGTGGTATTCTGATTTAGCAATGTAATTAGATTAGTTGTGTTAGTCACCCCCACACCACTAGAGGCAGTAGCAGGCCCGAAAATATGCGACTATGGAGGAGATTTAGAAGTACACAAAAAGCTGCAGAATTTGTTAAAAACTGTGACCTGCGCTGAAGTAAAAAAAAAAAAAGAGAGAGAAGTTCAAAAGTGAAACTCCTTCCCAAAGGTGAAGATATATCACAGATCTCGAAAGAAAATAAAAACGGGAGGCCGTGGATAATATAAGAAATAGCGCCCCCTTCACTTCCAGAGTGCAATGGTCCCATTTCCAAATAAGGTATGAGACTGACAGCGGTCCGTCCCCGCCCCTTTCTGTTTGCTGCAGCCAGGTCCTCCTCGGTTTGTTTAAGTACTATCCTAAAAACTCTAGTTTATTTTTGGAGGTTTGATAAAATTCATAAAAAGTTAAAACAACTTACTAGTTCCAGTTTAAAGTGGTGCATCGTCTGCACTACTCTAAAGTGAGATTGAATAAAATATTCCCAAGTCGTTCAAGTACATGTGACAGATGTGGACACCCTAAGGCTACTCTTGGACCTCAATTCTGGCACCGCCATTATTTAACAACCTTTTGGTCCGACATATTTTGTTTCTACCAAACTGCGTACAAACAACGGATGCCTTCGGACTATCTTATTGCTCTGTTTGGGGTATCTAACTCCTGCTCTGCTCTGCCCTTGTCTACTCGAGAGGCTCTTGCTTTTGGGATGGTTGTGGCTAAACGTATCATTCTTACAGTGTGGAAGTCTGCCTCACCTCCCTCCTTTAAATGTTGGCTGAATAACATGGCTTCTTGTTTACACCTTGAAAAAATACGCTACACTCTCAATAATAATGTACCCAGATATTTTGGGACATGGGGGCCATTCCTTAAACTTTTGAGTAATACCATTGGACACGGTTAGTGGCAGGCTAATGTCTGCTCTGTGGCAGTAGGTCGGCCTCTCGGTTGGTGCACAAGTGACTTAATACACCCTGATGTATTCATTTCCAGCAGTCTGCGGTGGAGCTGAATATTTTATTTAGTTCTTACTTGTTTTATTTGTACATATTATGCTTCCTTTTATTTTATTTTTCTTTTCTCACTCACTGATGATGACAATATAGAAGATCCCAATGCCAGCGTCAACTCACGCCAACTGGTCATCGCGGTCTGATCGACGATCCGGATATGATTGTATTTTGATAACTGTACTGCAGTTTTGTTAATTTGTTGATAACAATAAATATTAAATATTAAATTAAATAATAAAAAAACAACAACAAAAAAACAACTTACTTGTGTAAGTTTATCTTTCACAAACTCACACATTCAGATTCAAAATCAAAAACTCGTTGCATTTATTTGACTTAAAGAGTAGAATATAGTAGAGAAAACTAAATGCGGCTCAAATGTTTGAGTGTAGTGTGTAACCCAGGTTAAAAAACGCCAGTAAAAATTTAATGATGTTAATTTAATGTCTTTTTCCATAACATTAAAAAATATAAATAGATTTTATTATTTGTTTTATTCAAAAATATATATCAAAAAGTGAAAAAAAATCTTTAAAAACTGTGAAATAGGCCTTTAGTGATTGTTTTTTACTTATGGATTGGGCAACCAATGGCTGGCGTGGTCCGATATTACATCAGCCAATGGGGTTGATTGTCCCGCCCCTTTAACTACTGCGCTCAGATGCGTCAGATACGGTTGAGAACTCACAGCTGACCGTTGTTTCCGTTAAAGCCTGAAAGAGCTTATTGAATATGGACAACCGGTAAGAAAAACAATCTTAGTATAATTTTGCAAAATATATGATTGAAAATAGTAAATTCGTTTTTTTATATCTCTGAAAGTTTCCTTTAAGGGCAGCTGAGACTGAAAAAAAAAAAAAAATCCCCGTTAGCGTCATACACCGTCAGAGCATCGGTGTGACCGCACGCGCTCGGCAGTTGGCTCAATAAATTTGTTGAAAATTGCCTAAAATACGTAACATCTGATCAAATTTAATAAAAATAAAATTGTATAGTAAGATTTTGTATTATTATTGTTGTGTATGTTGTATTTTTTCTGTGTAGTTGTACTTATTTTTCTGTTAGTACATGTCCTAATAGTTCAACGGTTCTATTTCAGTTAAGTGCTTTTTCCGTTGGCATTACAAGAAATTTATAGTGTTGTAGATGTACTGGCACTTTTATATTGAAATATATATTATTATTATTAATTTTTTTTTCTTTACCACATATTAAGCTAATTTCTAACTGACTGAGGTTGTTGTACAACCTGAAAAAAAAAACTTGAGCAATGACGGAAGATCTCTGAATTATAACATAATTTATTGATACATAAGCTTTATTGATATTGGCATCTTATATTCTAAGATGTTTTACTTTGGCCTTGTTCCAGGTCAGGTTTTTTTCTTCTTCCCATGTTACGGTGCACTTTTGGCCTGGAGTGCCCAGAGACCCCAAGACCCGCTTCTTCTAAATTTGGATGGTGAGCCCCAGCCCAGAGAACCCAGTGATATGGTAGATAGTGACCCGACTGGTCACTACCCACGAAACATTGAAGAGAATTGACTGACCCATTGAAAAAGACTTAGACAAACACTAAATTGACTGACACATTGAAAAAAATGTGTCAGTTATTTATTTTATTTTAATTTATTTTATTTTATTTTCTGTTTTTAAAAAAAAGCGCCCAATTTTGGTTCAATTGAACATGTGGATCCACAATTGTTTATATAATTAAATTTTACTCTTTCTTAGTGACATTTTGTACGCTCCTTTGTTGTTATTTACACCTAGGCTCCCTAGAATTTAGAATCTTTTGATCAGGCCCAACTTTTTTTTAATATACTTGCATAGTATTAGTATTAGTCAGAGTAGTAAATTGATTTACCTGCCATTTACTATTATCAGGTGTATTTAAAGCAACTTTCCTTGTGGGTTACAGTGGATCTAACAATTTAGGTCATTTCACACACTTAACAAATACTAAACATGTACTCTAACAAATCATTAATTTTAAACAATATTTCTCACTAAACAGAGAAGCAGCAGCATCAGGCTCCAACATGCAGAGTCTGCTGAGGACAATGATATCCACAGAAAAATGATCAGGACCTCTGAGATGGCTGGAACCTCCAGAAGATGTCAGAACCAGGAAGAACCTGAAGAGGAAGATGGCGGACGGAATAGAAAATGGTTCAACACCGGCCAAGCGAAGGAAGGAAGAACTCCAGGACCAGGTTCCGACCACAGAGTCTTCCTCCTCAGTGGACATCCTCATAGGTTGGCTGCTTTGATCAAACTAATGTTAATTATAGGCTAAATGGAACAGTGCATGTGTGTGACTTAAAATACTGCACATTATTCCAAAACACGACCCTATAATTGCCTTGTCAAAGTCCAAGCAGATATTCACAATTGTGAACATTTTCAATTCTTGTAGTCTTAAATTTAAGTCCTATTGGATTCCAGATGCATTGTGGGTTACTCCTGTTTTGCTTGATGTTTCAGGATGAGAACGGTAGGGAGATGGCAATGGAGGTGGCCATCATGTTGAATCCTAACCACTAAACCATCAGGGCAGTTAGCCGCAGTATCCCAGCTGGACTGGTATGAACTGGAGCAGGAGCTCCTCCTGGTGATGGAGAGGCCCATGCCTTCAGAGAACCTCAGTTCCTACCTCTGTCACAATGAAGGTTGTGAGGAGGAGGCCAAGGTAAGCAGCCGGGTGGAAATTCAAGAGGGTTTTTTAATAATAGTAAATAAAAACTTTGTGGTATTCTGATTTAGCAATGTAATTAGATTAGTTGTGTTAGCAACCCCACACCACTCGAGGCAGTAGCAGGCCCGAAAAGATGCGACTATGGAGGAGATTTAGAAGTACACAGAAAGCTAAAGAATTTGTTAAAAACTGTGAGCTGCGCTGAAGTAAAAAAAAAAAACAAAGAGAGAGAAATTCAAATACATGCTGAGAGTGAAACTCCTTCCCAAAGGTGAAGATATATCACAGATCTCGAAAGAAAATAAAAACGGGAGGCCGTGGATAATATAAGAAATAGCGCCCCCTTCAATTCCAGAGTGCAATGGTCCCATGTCCAAATAAGGTATGAGACTGACAGCGGTCCGTCCCCGCCCCTTTCTGTTTGCTGCAGCGAGGTCCTGCTCTCCTTCTTCTTCTCGTCCTTCTTCTTCTTCTTTGCATAATGGTCAGGACGGCTTCTTGTCCGAAAAGGAAAGACACAATTCTTTCCTAAAGGTAGGCTGAATGTGCAGACACGACTGTTGTTTCGTTGGAAATTGTGTTTTTTAGTTTGTGACTTAAACAAGCGCACTGTATTTAACCCATTTTTCATGGAAAATTCACCAGAATCAAGGTACCGCCGTTTTGCCGAAACTAGGGGAAGCGGTAAATTTGAATTGTGTTATATTTGGTAAGTTCTAGTTGTCATTTTACACCATGAATAATACTTGTATAGCTGTATGACTTGAAATATTGGCGATATGTGCATCTGAAAAGCCAACTTTGCGAACTGCTAATGTAAAGCCTCTGGGAGGATGTGGGGATTTTGATCTACTCTGAGCTCCAGGTCCACTTAGGTCATAATCTGACAGGTAGGAAGCTAACTGAATTTGTCGTTGGGCAGTGTCCAATGCTTTGACTCTGCGCTGCATCTTAAAAGCAGTCTGCAAATCGCTCGAAGACCATAAAATAGAGAGAAATTGCAAATACATGCTGAGAGTGAAACTCCTTCCCAACACTGGTGAAGATATCAGAGATCTCGAAAGAACCAGAGTAAACGTGAGGCCGTGGATAATATCAACGTAATAGCGGCTCCTTCTTATTCCAGGTATTGTGATGGTTTGTATCCATGTCACAACATCAAGGTATGTAGACATGACAGCGGTCACAGTCCCCGCCCCTTAAGTAAACAAAATGCGAACGTAAACTATACTCTTTTTTTCTCTCTCCCTTTCTTCGTCTGCATGCTGCAGCTGCTCTAAGCTCCGCCCATTAATGGCTCAGCATTGAGTTTGTTAGACAGCCTGAAGACACAATTCTTTCCTAAAGGTAGGCTGAATGTGCAGACACGACTGTTGTTTCGTTGGAAATTGTGTTTTTTAGTTTGCACTGTATTTAACCCATTTTTCATGGAAAATTCACCAAATCAAGGTACCGCCGTTTTGCCGAATCTAGGGGAAGCGGTAAATTTGAATTGTGTTATAGTTGGTAAGTTCTAGTTGTCATTTTACACCATGAATAATACTTGTATAGCTGTATGACTTGAAATATTGGCGATATGTGGATCTGAAAAGCCAACTTTGCGAACTGCTAATGTAAAGCCTCAGGGAGGATGTGGGAATTTTAAATTCCCGCGCAAAGTTGTTCGTTACAATTGGTGCATTTTCCATAAGACTGCCCTCAAAATGAAAAGATTTAGTTTTTAATCCAGCATAAATGCCGAATGTTTTTAGATATTTTATATAGTTTATGGCTTCATTGTGATTGTTGTCTGGTTCGTCTCGTCAACGTTGCAATGAAGTGTTGCTAGGTAAGGTTAAATGTTTGAGAGGGAACGCTGAAGGGAGCGCGAAAAGAAATCCTCCATGTCCCCTGGCGCCTGTTTGACTAGCAAAGCCACGTTGCGACTAACCGACAGGGAAGCGTCTTGTTAGCTAGCTCAACACTCTAGCTTGGATGAAGTTTATATAGCTGACAGAGCTAACGTGTTCAAATTGATAGTGGAAGTGATGAAGGGATGGTTTAAATATCTGTAAGGTGTTGTCAAAGCTTGAATCGTATCCCTTTTTGTAGAAATGCTGGTTCAAGTGGAGAATGAGACGGTCCAGAGATGGATTGGGGTTCCAGTAACAGATGATTGCTATTATTACTTGACATGTGCAAGTTGAATCTTCACAGTGTGTTGATGGTGAAGGATCCTCACATGGCATCCTTGGTGGGGGACTGAAAACATTAGCCAGCTGCTGGCTTAGAATGGCTCCTCTTAATAAGTCTGTGGTGATGTGGTGTTTTTATAAAGGGCCGCATTTTTAATGACGTTCCGGTGGCAGCGTTACCTGGGCGTAGTGTATCTACCAATTTAGGTCATTTTACACTCTTAACAATAACAGTCTTAAAAACATCTTAATATATAGTTAACAGAGTTAGAATTTTTATCGCTCAGAATTTTTGTTGTATTAACTTCAATTGGTTAGGACCATTGAAATGTGTCACTCTCTGTTGGCTTCTCTGAGAAGCATAAATTTGGATGAAAATGAGTTAAATGTTCAGCAGTTTATGTAATAAAGTCCCTGATCAGATATCAGTATGTGAGGTGATGCAGAAATACTAAACATGTACTCTAAACAATCATTCATTTTAAACAATATTTCTCACTATAGAGAAAAACAGCAGCATCAGGCTCCAAAATGGAGAGACTGCTGAGGACGATGAGATCCACATAAAAATGATCAGGAGCTCGGAGATGGCCGGAACCTCCAGAAGATGCCGGAACCAGGAGGAACCAGGAGGAACCTGAAGAGGAAGATGGCGGACGGAAAAGAAGATGGTTCAACACCGGCCAAGCAAAGGAAGGAAAAAGTCCAGGAACAGGTTCCGACCACAGAGTCTTCCTTCTCAGTGGACATTCTCAAAGGTTGGCTGCTTTGATCAAACTAATGTTAACTGATCAAAGGGATCACAGGAGAAGGGGTCCTACTTAAAAAGATGAACCAATTGTCTTCGGAAATCCCACTGTTGTGTGTAATTTAAGCTCAGCATATATCCAGATGTTTTATAAAGACTTCAGAGGTCTGTTCGAGAAAGCCAGCAGAACCCCAACCTAAAGTTTTCCCTCAGTCAAAATCTAAATTGTGATTATAGGCTAAATGGAAAAGTGCATGTGTGTGACTTAAAATACTGCACATTATTCCAAAACATGACCCTATAATTGCCTAGTCAAAGTCCAAGCAGATATTCACAATAGTGAACATCTTCAATTCTTGCAGTCTTAAATTTAAGTCCTATTGGATTCCAGATGCATTGTGGGTTTCTCCTGTTTGCTTTGATGTTTCAGGATGAGAACGGTAGGAAGATGGCGATGGAGGTGGCCATCATGTTGAATCCTAACCACTAAACCACCAGGGCAGTTAGCCGCAGTATCCCAGCTGGACTGGTATGAACTGGAGCAGGAGCTCCTCCTGGTGATGGAGAGGCCCATGCCTTCAGAGGACCTCCGTTCCTACCTCCGTCACAATGAAGGTTCCCTAAATGAGGAGGAGGCCAAGGTAAGCAGCTAGATGGAAATTCAAGAGGGTTTTTTTAAAGGTTGTCAGTTACTGCTTCAGTTGGGGATTTTGTTTCATAGTGAATATGATCAAATCAGATGGATGGAATACAGTGCAATATTTCATCTGTAAAACAATTTTGTAAAACTTGATGTTTGTAGAGACATCTCATAATGTAGAGACATTATGAGAAGTGTGTGGGTGTTATGTGATAATCTGAAAAAAATCCATATGAAAATAAAAATCTTTACAAGTCATTGTATTTCTCACTGAAGTCCAACATCAATCTGCAGAATTATGAGCTTTAAATCATTTTTGTCTTGTAGATTATATTCAAACAGCTGGTGAAAGCAGCAATTCAACTCAGGATGCAAACATCTTCCACAGAGACATTAAATTGGAAAATGTCCTGATAGAGAGGAGCTCAGAAGGCCTACGAGCCTATCTCATAGACTTCGGTCTAAGCTGCTTTGACTACGGAAATCAATTTACCATCTTCCAAGGTACAATATCCCGCTTCTCTCTGTCAGTTCTGAGCAAACAAATATTCTTTTTTCTAACTCTCTTAATTCTGACACATTTTCTAGGGAATGTGTCGGGTGACTTGAATCACCCGAATATCGCACACACAAGAAATACTCTGCTGGACCCACAACAGTGTGGCAGCTGGGCGTGATCCTCTTTGAAATTCTCCACGATAAGAATTTTGAGACAAACAGATTTCTCAAAAAGAAACTGAAGATCAGTAAGAGGCTTTCCAAAAGTGAGACTAACATTGTATTATATCTTAAATGCAAATTAAAATGGAAGACTACCAAAAAGAAAGTATGATAAAGGGTTACATTTACTCATACCCATAAACAGTGATGGCAGTTACTTTGAAAAAGTAACTTTAATCGGATTACTGATTACTCCTTGAAAAACTAACTTAGTTAGATTACTGACTACTTGATTTGGAAAGTAACTAAGTTACATTAAAAGTAACTTTTGGAGTTACTTTCACCAGCTGCTAATAACAACACTCTGCCGCCTGTGAAAATGACATTGAGCTTTGCCAATGCTTAATAGCAACTTATTTTATAATGGTAACATCAACAATGTCTCCAGTTATAAGGTTGAACTAGAGGGGAGATTGTTTAATGGTTACAACAGTACCAAAAAAAAAAAAAAAAAAACATAAGTAATTTGTGTGTGTTTTTGTGTGTTTCTATTGCCTGGAAAACTATAAGAAGGATTTTAAAGCCCCCAGCCTCCAGGTTGTGCGTTACGGCTCTGCGTTTGGTGTCAGAGCGCAGCACACAGATCTCCTGCTGCTCCACAGCTCAGATGGCTGCTGCACAGATTTGTGACATTAATCTTAATATTAATTATTATAATTGCGTTTAGTTGCGCAACTTTATGGACTCGTTCATTCATGGCTGTTTTCAAATTTATTGCGTTGTTCATATTAGTCTCGATGTTTGCGGTTTTCTGGAGCTTGACGTCATTCACAGGTAATATATTAACTTGACATTAACAAAGACGCAGCGGGACGGATCATAAGTCTGACTAAAACTAACTGGATGTCAGACAAATTCTGGGGTTTATTATGAGTCTCTGCTTATTTCCAAGCCCAAATGAGCAACTTCACGTTCAGAAACGAGCCCAAAAAGGCGCAACCCGCAACTCATTAAATTTGCAAGCGACTTAAAAAAAAACAAAAAAAGAGCTCAAAGCCACTTATAATAATCGGACTTGGCGACAGAAAGTCAAAATAGTTCCTGTTTTTCCACCAACAAAATGCGCTTCTCCCTCCATTGTTTACATTTCTGTCGCTGATATTGTCGCATAGAGACGTCAGTCACTCGACAAGACGCATAGAGGAAATACAATTAAATAACAAAAGAAGACAGTAACGCAAAGTGATTTCGATAAGTAACTGTAGTCTGATTACTGGATTTGACATAGAAAAGCGTGAGATTACTAGTTATTGAAAAAAGTGGTCCGACGTCAAAAACCGAGCTTTGTAATGCGTCACTGACATCACTGCCCATAAACTTGTTCACGGACACACTCTCTCTGCTGCTCAGTACAGAGGATCATAATTGTGAGTTTAATCACGTGTCGTAAGATGCCCTTTCGAAGCTCAGGTAACTGTTGTGCTGTTCGTGGCTGTACTCTAATAATCAGACCAAGTTTAATTTGTGGCAGCAACAGGTGTGTTGTGAACGCGCTCCCAAAACAAAAGCGGTAGTTTTCATCGCCTACCGACAGATAAGGAAACAAAAAGAATTTGGCTAAAAATTCTCAACTTGAACAGAGAACCCAAAATGCTTTCTGTGTGCTCATTTCATTGTGTGGATAGAAAGCCAAGGAAGAAAACCTGCATCAGCATCCAAAGCAACTGAGTCAGTGAAGTAGCTAACTATGCTACTTCGGGTTATTTGCCACCATTTCTTAAAGTTGCCATCCCTCGAAGTATTAGCTGTAGACACACTATTATTTTATTTTAAAACTTCAATTAGTTGCCAAAATTTAAAACAAATCTAGAGCTTCCAGAAGTTAGAAAAACTGTCTGCCAACTGTTGCTGGTGGGATTAAATGAGTTAAACTTTTTATTTTACTCTAATCTGCAATATTGTTGAACCACATTCACTGTCTTAACTATTCTATTTTTTAGGATATTGTCCGTTATAATTACTTTGTAAATATTGAATTCCAATAAATTTTGTAGAGCTTCTCAAATCTTGTCTCCTTCTTCCAGTAGATCGTACCTGTGTCCTTATTACAATAAAATTTTCCTGCAGTGTTATTCCAGGTGGCATTGCTGGTTTCTTTCATTCATTGTAAATGTCAATATCCCCTATCAGGGTTTCACAACCTTGAAGAAAACCCACCCCAGGTTGCCACATATGGTAATGTAAGATGGTGTTGAGTGACACAACATCCATCGACTGCCAACAAAATTGTGTTTAACATCAGTGCTAAAAGTTGAAAATTGTGTAGTTTTATGGACGAACCAGAAAAATTTATTTCATATCATCTCCGTTGCACCAAATGGGTGGTGGAGCACATTTTGGCAGTACATAACTGTCATATGAGTTTTAGTGTATTGTGAAGGTACCAAATCCCATCGCGCAAATGGACGCAAAAGTTATAAATGGCTGGGCAAAGTAACTGTTCACCTATTAAATTGACTGATGATGAATACAAAAACTAAAACCTAGTTGGTAGACATTTTCTGCTTTAATTAACCAAATACATTTTGTGAAAATGATCATTTCTGTATAATTTATTTCCAGGTTAATTTAAAATTTATTTTCTCTGCACACTGGTGCACCCAGGTTGTACCTGCATGGCTCTTGAGCAGACACTGCCTGAACTCCAGGAAAATAGAGGATGCATAGTGTTTTATTTGAAGATAGTAGAATAAATAATAGGTGGGCAACTCATACAAAAAGACCTATAACAAAAGCTGTGGAGAGTGTTATCCTTAACCACTTTAACATAATCATGGATTTTTTATCATATGAAAGCAAGAGTCCAAAATGGAGGGTGGATGGATAATTGCTGACTGGGGTGAAAGAGACAAAACAGAGGTGATGTAAAAGCAACAGGGTTTCCCTGCTTATTATGACAGGTAAGTGGAGCAGTCTGTGTGCAGGATAGGTGGAGTCCTTCATGATGTGAACACTGAAGTTTGTAGCTTTGAGACAAAAACTTGCAAAAGTTACAAGAAGGAATTTTTATGGCATACCATTTGACATTTTCAAGACATCTGACCTGATTGTCCTTTTCTACAGGTGTTGCATGTTGAGCGGAGTTAGTGATGCTCTGAGGTCATGCAGCCGAAGTCCACCAGCAGTTGCTTGCTAGAAGCTCTTTCCCTCCAGGAAGGTGCGTTATGTGGTCGATACCTGTAATTTTTATGGTCTTTCTGCACCAAAGTCTATGAATCGCTCTTGGTCTGACCCCGCCTTGAAGCCTTTCATGGCCATGTGAGACCCCAGCAGAGGTGAAACAGACAGCCAAGACTTCAAGACCATAGGGGTACTCAAACCCCTCCACCGCGATAAGGTGGCGATTCTGCGAAGGGGAGGAAACCAGCAGATTGCATCAAAGATTTATATCAATGCAATCCCCCATCCTGAGCAAGCACGGGGCGACAGTGGAGAGGAAACACTCCCCTTTCAGAGGAAGAGACCTCTAGCAGAACCAGGCTCAGGATGGGCGGCCGTCTGCCTCGACCGGCTGGGGTTGGAGAGGACAGGAAAGCGGACAAGACAAACAAAACATACACTGGAGCTCTGGCTGTGATGAAAGAACAGACCTAAAAACGACAAAGAACATGTTAGTGGGTCGATATTGTTGTCTGAGTGGAGTTACAAAGACAGCTCATAGATGTCTTCAGGATGACGTAGATGTGGAGGAAAACATAGTAAACAGAACACCTAAAAGCCTAAGTGACAGAACAGTACAAAAACATAAGAGGTTTGTTGTGTCTGGTGCCCGTCTAATATCTGGATTTGATGAAAGACAAGAAATCGAAGACAAGGGGCAGGAGAGAAAGTGAGACAGGATGGGGTGAACAAGCAAAATGTGACAATTGACAAGCAAAACCAATATACATTGCATCAATACAAATGTAAACTACAAATACAAGGATACTTTGTTCCACATTTTCTCGGCTGCTCTGTATCTTTGTGTGGATGTAAGTATGTGATAGTGCCTAAACACCGCAGTACAACACAGACCAAAGACAATTTTCGGAAGAAAGGAGGATAAATCTATTAATCTAATTTTGATCAAGCATTTCTTTTGGATTCAAGTAGAAAACTGGAGCACCCAGATAAAATCTACAAAACTCCAATTATGCTAATAAACACCCAGGGCCATAGATGAGGTCATGAAGCCTAAAAATCTGATTTTAATGCAATAATTTGTTTTGGATTCAATGAGAAAACCGGAGCACCCGGAGAAAATCTACGAATCTTTAGTTATGCGAATAAACACTCATGACCAAACAAAGGGATCCATCCGCGCTACTCTGCGGGATCAGGTCGCGGGGGTAGCAGCCTAAGAAGGGAGGCCCAGACTTCCCTCTCCCCAGCCACTTGTTCCAGCTCCTCCAGGAGAATCCCCAGGCGTTCCCAGGCCAGCCGAGAAACTTAGTCCCTCCAGCGTGTCCTGGGTCTTCCCCGGGGTCTCCTTCCAGTGGGACGTGCCCGGAGCACCTCACCAGGGAGGCGTCCAGGAGGCATCCTAATCAGATGCCCGAGCCACCTCAACTGGCTCCTCTCGACTTGGAGGAGCAGCGATTTATTCTGAGTCCCTCCCGGATGACTGAGATTCTCACCCTATCTCTAAGGGAGAGCCCAGACACCCTACGGACGAAACCCATTTCTGCCGCTTGTATCCGCGACCTTGTTCTTTTGGTCATGATCCAAAGTTCATGACCATAGATGAGGGTGGGAATGTAGATCAACTGGTAAATCGAGAGCTTAGCCTTTTGACTCAGCTCTCTCCTCACCACAACAGACTGGTACAGCGCCCGCTTCACTGCAGACACTGCGCCAATCCGTCTGTCGATGTTCCGTTCCCTTCTTCCCTCATTCATGAACAAGATCCCGAGATACTTAAACTCCTCCAATTGGGGCAGGACATCCCCCAGGACCCGGAGAAGGCACTCTACCTTTTTCCGGCTCAACACCATGGCCTCGAAACGTGTTCACAGTTCTTCCGGAGGTGGGAGTTAAAGCTCCGTCTCACAGGGGATTCCGCCAGACATTCCCAGCAGACCCTCACAACGTTTGGGCTCGCCATGTCTGACTGGCATCCTCCCCCACCGCCGGAGCCAACTCACCACCAGGTAGTCAATGGACAGCTCCCCACCTCTCTTCACCCAAGTATCCAAGACACATGCGGCCGCAGATCTGATGACAAAGTCGATCAAACTGCGGCCTTGGGTGTCCTGGTGCCAAATGCACACATGGACACCCTTGTGCCTGAACATGGTGTTCGTTATGGACAATCCGTGATGAGCACAGAAGTCCAACATCAGAACACCACTCGAGTTCCGATTGGGGGAACCACGCCCCACCTCCAGGTCTCACTGTCATTGCCCACGTGAGCATTGAAGTCCCCCGGCACAACAAGGGAGTCCCCAGGAGGGGCACTATCCAGTACCCCCTCTAAGGTCTCCAAGAAGGGTGGGTCATCTGAACTGTCATTCGGCCCGTAAGCCCAAACAACCGTCAGGACCCGTCCCCCCACTCGTAGGCGGAGGGAGGCTACCCTCTCGTTCACCGGGGAGAACCCCAATGTACAGGCGCCGAGATTAGGGGCAAAAAGTATGCCCACTCCTTCCCGGCACCTCTCACCAGGGGCAATTCCAGAGTGGAAGTATGTCCTGCCCCTGTCTAGGAGATTGGTTCCAGAACCAGAGCCATGCGTTGAGGTGAGACCAACTATTTCTAGCCAGAACCTCTCAACCTCACACACCACCTCTGGCTCCTTCCCCACCAGAGAGATAACATTCCACGTCCCAATAGCCAGCTTCTGCAACCGAGGATCAGACCGCCAGGACTCCCTTCCTCGGCCATCACCATTCCTCACTGCACCTGATCCCTTTTGCCCCTCTCACAGGCGGTGAGAGGAGAACCGAAAAGTTAAATTTAATGTTTTAATGTTTGTGTGATGTGTTGTAATTTAAGAAAACCATGGGTGTTTGAGCAGTTCTTCAAGCGTGGGACGCTCCTCTGGGAGTTTCTTTAGGCATCTAGTCAGAAAATCCTGGCAGTCTGGAGGGTCAGAGGTTAAAGGGCAACAACAGTTAGAGCTGAGCAAAGAGGGCAGATTTATATATGATGTGAGAAGATATAATACAATGTTAGTCTCACTTTTGGAAAGCCTCTTGCTGATCTTCAGCTTCTCTTTGAGAAATCTATTGGTCTTAAATTTCTTGTAGTGGAGAATTTCGAAGAGGATCACGCCCAGCTGCCACACTGTTGTGGGTCCAGCAGAATATTTCTTGTGTGTGCGATATTCTGGGGATTCAAGTACATGGGTCCCTAGAAAATGTGTCAGAATTAAGAGAGTCAGAAAGAAGAAGAACAGTAAAAAGAATATTTGTTTTCTCAGAACTGACAGAGAGAAGCAGGATATTGTACCTTGGAAGATGGTAAATTGATTTCCGTAGTCAAAGCAGCTTAGACCGAAGTCTATGAGATAGGCTCGTAGGCCTTCTGAGCTCCTCTCTATCAGGACATTTTCCAATTTAATGTCTCTGTGGAAGATGTTTGCAGACTGAAGTTGAATCGCTGCTTCCACCAGCTGTTTGAAAATGATCTACAAGACAAAAATGATTTAAAGCTCATAATTCTGCAGATTGATGTTGGACTTCAGTGAGAAATAAAAGACTTGTAAAGATTTTTATTTTCATATGGATTTTTTTCACATTGTCACATAACACCCACACACTTCAATGTTTGTAGAGACATTATGAGATGCATTAACATCAAGTTTTCAAAATTGCCTTACAGGGGAAATATTGCACTGTATTTCATCCATCTGATTTGATCATATTCACTATGAAACAAAATCCCCAACTGAAGCAGTAACTGACAACCTTTAAAAAAACCCTCTTGAATTTCCATCTAGCTGCTTACCTTGGCCTCCTCCTCATTTAGGGAACCTTCATTGTGACGGAGGTAGGAACGGAGGTCCTCTGAAGGCATGGGTCTCTCCATCACCAGGAGGAGCTCCTGCTCCAGTTCATACCAGTCCAGCAGGGACACTATGGCTAACTGCCCTGGTGAATTAGTGGTTAGGGTCTTTATCTTCAACATGATGGCCACCTCCATCGGCATCTCCCTACCGTTCTCATCCTGAAACATCAAAGCAAACAGGAGAAACCCACAATGCATCTGGAATCCAAGAGGACTTAAAGTCAATCTTAGATGCTGTTGTTCACTTACCTTATGTTTGCGGTCCGTCTTTCTATTTGGGATGTGTTTGATAGCCACCTATACAATAGAAACAAAGCATTGCTCAGCAATGGGAATATCTTGAAAGGGAATGTTCAGATTTACTGAAGCTGCTTGAGTTATCAGTATTTTGAGTATTATGGTGAGTTCTAGTGATGGGTCCGGCAATACCGATACGTCAGCGCATGCGTCAAGCCTTAGACCAAACCCTGTGTCGGTGCGCGCATTGCTTTCAGCGAGTCACGTGACCAAAACAGGAAGTGTTTCAAAATGACACTGGCACGCCAAACTGTGTTTATAAGGAAGCGAATCTGTCAACGGAAAGCATTTGCCAAAAGGCTTCTCGATTTTTTACAGAACAGCATCAATATGGAGCCTCAAGGCAAACGAAAGGTTTCATAGTTTGGGACAATTTTGATCTTATGTGAGAAAATAAGGTTTTGGTTTTCACTTGGTTGTTGTTTTGAAGATTTTGAATGTGAACCAGTGAAACGCAGGATATGTCAAGAGTTTCCATTCAAAGTGCACATTTGTTGAACTTGAAGTGTCAGGCGTGTATTTGATGTGTGGAACGCATTTGTTATGAATGCACCATTAGAGTCCAAAGAATATTTAGCAATCTAGTTTGGTCTTTCCAAAATCAAAGTTAAGACTACAAGAACTACAGATGTTCACAATTGTGCAATTCTAGTGTGTATTAGTAAATAATACCCATCTGCACCTTTATTCTTCAAGTCTCATTGGTTAATAAAATAATTTATCTAATGTGGTCTTAATTTACAGACCTGAACCTTTTCAGTTTGAGACGTCATTAGTTAAAATCAGCTGAAAGAGTCTGACCAGCTGATAGACTTGCAGCTCATTGAGGACATCAACTCTTTTACAAACTCTGACTCCTACTGACCACTGTTAGAACAACTATTACTGATAACTTCACAGAGCCTCATTTTAAATATTCAAAATGCACCTACAGGTAATTTATCCACCGTTCGATATCCAGCAAACACAGATCCATAGCCTCCTTTTCCCAGTTGATGCAGCTCAGTATATTTTTCCTGGAATTCAGCTAAACACATGAACACATCTTTAAATTTCATAAAGCATCAGAATAATGTTACTAATGTTACCTTAGATCTAATTATCACCACACTTTAAGTCTCTCTAACAAATGCTTATATTGCAATTCTATTGCAAATTAAACTCTGACCTCTTCGGGGGTCCATTTCTTCTTTTTTCTCCTCCCTCCTATTTGTCGTCGGTGTTTCCTCCATGTCCTCGTCGTCCTTCTTCAGATTCCTCCCCCTTAAATCGCAGATTCCTGAGCTGCAAAGTTCCTGGCTGGAGCTGCTGGACTCTAATAATGAGGAAAACCATAGAAACAGCACAAGGATTTCAACAATATTTTCCATAAGAGAAAAACATCCTGACAGAAACATAAGACTTATAGTGACTTGTAAAAATACTTGTCCTCTTGCTTTTGCACATTATGTCACATTACAACCACAAAACTTGGGGTATGTTACTGGGATTTCATAAGAAGGACCAAAATAATGTAAAGCATCGGTTTGAATTGCTAAGCATACATTTATAAATGTAGATCTGAAACGTTGTAGCATGGAACTGTATTCAGCCTCCCTCTCTTTAAAGAACCACTTTTTGCTGCAACTTCAGATGATAATTGTTTGGAGTTTGTCTCAATCAATTAATCAATCAATAATCAGATATAATTTAATTCTTGCAACAAATTATCAATCTGATATCTGCTTGGACTGTGACTAGGCAATTATAAGGTCATGGTTTGGAATGATGTGCAGTATTTTAGGTCAAACACATGTACTTTTCCATTCAGCCTATAGTTACAGTTTTGATTTTGACTTAGGGAAACTTTAGGTTGGGGTTCTGCTGGCTTTCTCTAACAGATCCATGAAGTCTTTATAAAACATCTGGATATATGCTGAGCTTAAATTACACACAACAGTGGGATTTCTGAAGACAATTGGTTCATCTTTTAATTAGAACCCCTTTTCCTTTGATCAGTTTTCAGGTTGACACCATTTGTGATTTTATCATTTTAGTCTTTCAACAAACAGAAGAGAAAATTAACATTAGTTTCACCAAAGAAGCTAACCTGTGCTGGTGTCCACTGAGGACTCAGGGTCTGTGGTTGTGACCTGCTGCAGGTGTTCCTTATTTTTACTCTCCGCCGGTGATGGAGATCCCTGTCCTTCGTCTGTTATTTTCCTCCTCAGTCTCCTCACGGTCCTCGTCTGATCTTGGTTGCCTTTAGATGGTCCTGACATCTTAGGAACCCTGGTCCATTTTCGGCAGGTCTCTTTTTTAACCCCTTTCCTTCTCTTTGGTCCACTGGACTCATCACACTGTGGCATCATGCTGCTGCTGCTGTTGGTATCTAAAGTAAGAGATGTTGGGAAGAAATAGTAATTATTTTTTAAATGTTTGGTCTGTCAACATGAGCCAATTAACATTAGTTTGATCAAAGCAGCCAACCTATGAGGATGTCAGCTAAGGAGGAAGACTCTCTGGTTGGAAGTTCTTCCTTCCTTTGCTTGGCCGGTGTTGAGCTTTCTTCTTGAACTTCAGCCATCTTCCTCTTCAGCATTTTCAGCATCCTTATGTTTTTAAGCTGCTCCTGGCAGCTTCTTGAGGTGCCGGGTATCTCAGGGGCCCTGATCCTTTTTCTTTGCATCTCTTCTGCAAATTTTCCCCTTTTATTTGGTCTGCAGTCTTTAGCAGACTCACTACTTAGTAGCATCATGCTGCTGCTTCTCTCTAAAGTAAGAGAAATCAAGAAAAATTTGTGATTTCTTTTTACAATTTGGTCTGACATTTAGATCTGTCAACATACAGAAGAGAAAATTAACATTAGTTTCACCAAAGAAGCTAACCTGTGCTGGTGTCCACTGAGGATTGGGGCTCTTTGGTTGTGACCTGCTGCAGTTGTTCTTTATTCTTCCTCTCAGCCGGTGTTGGTGATCTCTCTCCTTCTGTTATTTTCCTCCTGAGTCTCCTCACGGTCCTCGTCTGGTGGTGGTGGCCTTTGCATTGTCCGAACATCTTAGAGACCCTGGTGCGTTTTTGGCGTGTCCTGGTTCTGAGCTGCTCCTGGCAGCTTCTTGATGTGCCGGGCATCTCAGAGGCACATTGTGGCATCACGCTGTTGCTGCTGATTTCTAAAGTAAGAGATGTTGGGAATAAATAGTGATTATTTTTTACATGTTTGGTCTGTCAACATGAGCCAATTAACATTAGTTTGATCAAAGCAGCCAACCTATGAGAATGTCCACTGTGGAGGAAGACTCTGTGGTCGGAACCTCGTCCTGGACTTCTTCCTTCCGTCGCTTTGCCGGTGTTGGACCATCTTCTTTTCCGTGTGCTATCTTCCTCTTCAGGTTCCTCCTGGTTTGATCTGGTCCTGGCATCTTCTGGAGGTTCCAGCCATCACAGAGGTCCTGATCATGTCACTGTGGATCTCATTGTCCTCAGCAGTCTCTGCATGTTGTAGCCTTATGCTGCTGCTTCTCTCTACAGTGAGAAATATTGTTTAAAATTAATGATTTGCTAGAGTACATGTTTAGTATTTGTTATGTGTAAAATGACCTAAATTGTTAGATCCACTTCACTGTAAAACCCTTGAACCTCATTTAGTTTTCTCTACTATATTCTACTCTTTAAGTCAAATAAATTTAGCGAGTTTTTGATTTTGAATCTGAATGTGTGAGTTTGTGAAAGATAAACTTACACAAGTAAGTTGTTTTAACTTTTTATGAATTTTATCAAGCCTCCATGAATAAACTAGAGTTTTTAGGATAGTACTTAAAACAAACCTGGAAGAAAATATAACAGGAGTGGGAACTATTTCCCAGAGTGCTTAGCGGCATGTTTATGTATCTTGTGTTGCACTGTGAGTGAGATGGAAGACAAATGTTTATTTTAATGCAACTGACAGTTTAGAAAACATATTGTCTTGTTCCCACTGAATGTTTTTGAGTGGAATTCATTGTGATGTTTATCAGTCCAGAAATGTTGGTTATGCAATTTGAAACAATAAAATTATATTATTCTGAAGTAAAATAATAGAGAAATGTGAAATCTAACTAGATGAGGGAAGTTATTTTCTTCAATGTTGTGAAATAATTATCTGGTTTAAATTGCAGCATCAAGTTAAAACTCAATTCAACATTAATGAACTTAAAAAAGTTTAAACAACTTGTCTCTTGTTAAATCAACTGAATGAACTTTAACTTTTTAATTAAAACCAATATAATGCATTCTCAAGGCATTATATTGAAATGCCTTGTCAAACCAAGTCAAACCACCTTCAAATATTTTACAGTAAACTTTTCAAAATCTGTAACATAAACCATGTCTTGTTAAAAGTCAAACTCAATCTCATTACCTTTTGTTCTCCTGATGCTTGTCCTTTCACGCTTTTGATCTGATTCTTCAGTCATCTTTTTCTCGATTTCACTGTAGTTTTATTCACCACAAGAAATAGCAGGTTTTACTGATCTTTACGTCTCACTCTAGCAGAGATTTCTGACGAACTGAGCTCAAATAGAATGTTGGGTTCTGACACCAACCAGTGTGACATCAGGAAGAATGTTCCAAAAGTTTGGTCACAAATGTCAGAATGGAAGCGATGATGCTGAGCAGCCCTCTGACTTAGACCTAACCAAACCTACAGACCAGAAAAACCCCCAAAACCAAACAAAAGTAATATATTTGTTGTTGGTTTTCCAGGAATATGTTAGAGTAATGAATCCCAAATGTTGGAACCACACAAAGCTCTTTATTTATTTTTATTTGCTTCAAAATCTTAAGAGTTTAAGATATATAGTTTGATGATTAGTTCAATTTAAGGAATTGCAGCAGCTGCAGTGAGCCACAATAAAGGTACAATAAAGCTGATAAACTGATGAAGAACAAAACTACTTCTGTTTTGTTTTTTCTGACCTGTGTCTGCATTACTCTACACACAGACCCGACAGACAACTGCTCAACAAGCAGATAAAGCAGAGAATCAATCCCATTAGGGGAATAAATACCAAAAAATAAAACTTTCCTACTCAAAAACGTACGCAAAAACACCAAAACATAATATTCAGTCTGTTAGATTATGTTGTCAGGCTTGATGTTTGTATTTTGATATTAATACATTTTCGTCTGAAGTCACAAGTTTTGCTCCACATGAGCTCTAGACAGGATGACCAGTGACCAAATCAAACTGCCAAGGAGGAACCGCCTGCACCCCAGGTCCAGTGGGTGTGGTTCAAGGACATACAGAGGAAGGGGTCTGACCCTCGCTTCGCGGGAGGAACATCGCACGTGGTCCAACTGAAGAGGAAATGAGAGAACTGGTTCCACTGGAGCCAGTTCGCCTCAGTGAAGGAGCCACAACGTGCGCTACAGAGTGTCCAGGAGGATCTCTGGTCCCAGCTCGAAGGGCAAGCTGGATTTCTGGCCCCAACACACTTGAGTCCTTGGATTCAGATTCCCAAAGTCCAGAGGCATAATAAATCCTCTTTTGGTGACCCACATGTGCTCAGGTAGCTCACCTGAGTTGTTAAACCAATAAGGAGGTTACGTCTTCTGAGGATCACTGCAAGTGGATTACCTTTGTCGTCTTTCCTTTATGAACTGCCAAAGAACTTTAGTTTCTCCTTTTGCAAACTTTCGGTTTTTCATTTGCAAACTACCAACGAACTCACATGTCTGTTTTGAGGAGTATCAAAGAACACAAAGACAAAAACTGAAAAACATTGTGAAAAAAAGTTGTAATTAATCATCTTTCTTTTACAAATAAGCCTGTCTTTTTATCACAAGAAATTACATTACAAGGGATTTTTGATTAGAAATAAATTACTAGCTTTTCACCCTATTTATCATATTTCACAGGCCTTTTGTCATTATGTATGATGCGCAAAGGTTAGCTGTTTATTCATTGATAGCATTTTTTGGGCAATTATTTATTTTGCATTTTTGCTTATTACATTAGGACTGTCTCGTCAAATTTAACTTTAAAAAGGAAGACAACAAAAATGTTTATACATGATCAGCAGTACTTTTCTTTGTAGAGTTTCCTTCTAGGGATTAATTTCTTTATGCATTTTAAATATTAATGTTTATTCTTACAAGAAATGAGTGTGGGCTAGATACGTTTGAACGTGTATTTCAGAGTGTTATCCTTTCCATGATTTTTTTGATGTTTGATTTTGGGTGTCTTTTATTAGCGATGATCAAGCTGGCCCTAACAGGTAACGCCATTATCTAACGTGTAAATGCCCTATTGGTTCCTTGCCTTAGCATTTCTTTAGCTACCATTTTGAGAAATCTTAATTTCTAGTTATTGTTGGTACGTGTCGATGTTGCTGTGTATTTGTTCGCTTATGGCCGTCATTGAGAAAAGAAGCGGTAGCCCCCAGCTCCATCTCCTTATTAGAAGCTGCCAATAAATGTCAAGAGACAGTAGTTTAAAAGACAGGCAATGTAGCTGGTGGGAACTGTGCAGTGAGAATCCCGAAGAAGAAGGTCTAATTGTCCAGATAAAAGATTATGTCTTTGATTGCAGGCTGGAAGCCTCTCTCTACCATGTGTTGGGATTCAGACCATTTATATAGGCGATCTATTTTGAGAGATCAAAAGGAGGAGTGTTGAAAATATTAGTTTAACCATGCTAGTTTTAATGAAGTTTAGCTTTAGCGCATGTTTAAATATTAGACTGATCCTGATTGTTTTGAGTAGGCCTCAGTTTAGGTTAGATTTAGACTCATAGTTTAATAAATATATATTGTAGTACTTGTATGTTTCTCCTTATGCCAGCATTATTTCCCATACTTGCTAGGTCGATCAGAGTTTAAGTGCGTTACTGTGCATTTATCCCGTTAACGGAACTCTGCATGCAGTGGTTGTGTGTTCCAGGGGGATGTTTTTGTCGGGCGGACTTGTTTTTTGTTGAATGCTCGCTGACTCTGGTGTGGACGTGTAAAGTTCGTCTGCATCGGCGTTAGAGCACATAAACCACCTAGCTGTACTCTTGTTCGGTTATCTTCATTAAAAGAAGATTAACATTATTCCTCCTGGAGTGGTTATTATCCTGCACCCTTACAATCCATCCGCGGGCCCCGTTAACAACTGGTGTCAGAAGTGGGATGTTCCGGACCGGATTCAAGACACGGAGGCACGTCTTGGGTGCTTCGGATAAATCGCTCCAGTAAAAGTAAGGCGGAGGACAAACAAAAAAAACGGCTGTCAAGAAACGTAACTCCCTCACTGTAAAAACAGTAGCTGAACGTGCTGAAGCCTAAAAAAAGCAGCACGAGTGACTATTAGAAAAAAAAATAATAATAATAATGGATGAAAATGAGGAACTACTGGGAGCTACAGCAGCAGCCCCATTAGACCAACCTCCACCATGGCTGCAAATGTTGTTGGACCATCAGTCAAAACAGTTAAAGCAGCTGCTAACACCAGTGTACAGCATGTTGCAACAGAGCAAAGAGAGACATCTAGAGCAGTGCAATCAACAACAAGCAGCCAAATCCTGAATCCTGGGGCTGCCCTTCCTCCCTTAATATTGCAGGAAACCCCAGAAGCACCCGGTGTTCAACCACACACACCGTTTACTGCAGAATTGGAAGTAATTCGGCAAAGGTCACGTAATGCAGGCCCATTCAACACTTCAGCCATCCATGATCCAACTGTAAGGCGTAGAGCGGGAGACATACATCAGCGCTCATCTGCGGCACATCCTATTTCACAGGATGCATATGGAGGACTTGGCCAGGCTGAGAGTCGGCATGAGGTGGCAAGACAACCCCTACATGAAGCAGCTAAAGTTAAGCTGGCAACATATGACGGCAGAGAGGACTGGGACTCATTTTTGCTTCCCTTTGAACGCCAGGCTCGTAAATGTGGATGGACAGGGGCAGAGAGAGTAGATAAGCTTCATGAATGTCTCCGTGGGGTTGCAATACGTTATGTCTGCTCCTTGCCTGAACACATCCGTGAAGACTACACTTTCCTCAAAGAGCAGCTTACTCAAAGATTTGGAATAAAAGACCCCCCCACCACTGTTCGCAGGAAGTTGGGAGAGCTGCGTCAATGCAAAGAATCACCAGCAGAGTTTGCAGAGGAAGTGCGACGCCTGGTGAGTTTGGCATATCCAGGAACAGATTTATTACTCCAGGATCAGCTGGCAACTGATGTCTTCCTGAAAGGCCTCAGGAACCAAAAAGTAGCTTATGAAGTAATGAATCGTGACCCTCCATCATTGGCTGAGGCACAAAAGCTCGCTGAAGCCCACAAACACAATTTTAAAGCAACTCTGGGTCGTGAGGCTGAGATGAGAGCAGGGAGGACCCGCCGTATTTCCTGGGCTGATGAGGGCGAAAATGTTCCTGACAACTTTTGCCCCACCTCCAGACGCCTCCAGAGCCCAAAGTATGTAACAGAGGATCAGTTTAAAATGCTTATGGACAAAGTGGAGCAGCTAAATTTAAAGTTAGAACGCCTTCAGACCGTGTCAGCTGATTGTGGAACTGCTACATCAGTCTATACCAATAGAAAACAAGAACAAGGAAGTGACAAGATGGCATCACGTCAGCTACCTGCTCAAAATTCCCGAGCCCGGTCACCAAGCCCAAGCCAAATGAACAAGCCCATCTGTTTTCGTTGTGGGGAAGCTGGGCATATGATGAGGGAGTGTTCAAGATCACCAAGTCCAATTCGACGCAGAACCAATCCCAGGGAGTCTACTTCTGAATCTCACAGGGGCATCGAAAGTAGGGAGGCTCAGCACCTTGTACCACAACTCGGGCGTACAACTAAAAAGGGTCCTAGCTTACAAGTTGAAATGACAGTCAACGGCCTACCTGTTAAAGCAGTTGTTGACACTGGCGCAGAGGCCACAGTAATTTCAGAAGAAGTTTATAACATGCTGCCACAGGACAAAGAAGCCGCTCAAGAAAACGTCTCTCCGTAATGCGGGAGTGGGAAGCAATATGCCTGCCTTGGGTGAGTTGGAGGTGACATTAGGAATCGGGAAACACAAGTTCAACTGGATGGTCTTTGTTGGCCAGATTCACGATGCTCTGCTCCTAGGCCTTGATGCAGTGCAGGAAGCCAAGATGATAGTCTTTACTGGTCGCCAAGTATTTGTGGGTAAAGAGCCACTCCCAGCTTGTGTCATTGGAGGAAGCGAGGGTGACTACTCTGTGGCCCGTGTGCTCCTGGAGGACAGTGTCACACTACCACCAGAGAGTGAATGCATTGTCTGGGGAAAAGTTGATAAACCCAAACCTGGGCTTCCAGCTGTCCTGGAACCACTTAACATAACAGAAGCTGTCTCATCAGGAAGTGTTGCCATCTACATGGACCCCAGAGTTCCAGTACGACTTTGTAATTTCTCAAATACCAACGCATCATTGCCCTGTGGAGTGTGTGTCGGCATTCTAGTTGAAACCTTCCCGGATGACCCCCTTATAATGCTGGATTTGAATGATAATCAACAACCAACTATGGCTGTGGAAGAGAACAGCCACACAGATAGACCAAAGGTTGGAAGAGTTGAGAAAAATGCTCCAGACCTACCAGAACACCTTCAAGCCATCTATACAACATCCAGTGAGGCGCTCAGTGAAGATCAGCGGGTGAGACTAATTGAGCTGCTTTTAAAATACCAGTCTCTCTTTGCAGCCAATGATACAGATCTTGGCCAACTCTCTGCTGTTACTCACAAGATAAACACTGGAGACGCAAGACCTGTACGGCAGCCAGTCAGACGGACACCATTGGGCTTTCAGGGTGAAGATGAAAGGCATCTCAATGACATGTTGGAAGCTGAAGTAGTGGTACCATCATCTTCTGAGTGGGCTTCGCCAGTGGTACTCGTTCGTAAAAAAGATGGGGGGGTGCGCTGGTGTGTGGACTATCGACGCCTAAATGACCTCACTCTGAAGGATGCTTATCCACTGCCTAAGATGGAAGAGTGTCTTGATGTGCTAGGAGAGGCTACCATCTTCTCTACCCTCGATCTCCAGTGTGGGTACTGGCAGATCTCTGTAGATCCAAGTGATCGCTGCAAAACAGCATTTATCACCCGTTATGGCCTCTATGAATATACCAGGATGCCCTTTGGCCTATGTAACGCACCTGGCACCTTTCAGAGAGCTATGGAGCTTGTTTTGCGAGGGTTTCAGTGGAAGATCCTCCTTATCTACTTGGATGACATTATTGTACTGGGCAGAGGTGTAGAACAAAACCTGCAACATTTGGCTGATGTTTTCGAACGTCTTCATAGCTACGGTCTAAAGTAGCTATGGAGCCATCCTGAAGCTGAAGCCAAAAAAATGTAAACTACTAAGAGACAAAGTTCTCTTTCTTGGACATGTGGTCAGCGGAGAGGGAATAAGTCCCAACCCAGAGCTGATTAAAGATGTACAGGAGTGGCAGCCTCCCACTAACACACAGCAGCTGTAGGCTTTTCTAGGACTATGCAACTATTACCGCCGGTTTGTATCTGGTTTTGCAGAACTTGCTGCTCCTCTTAATGGTCTCCTGAAGAAAAAAGCTGCGTTCCAGTGGGGGAGGCTCAGCAAAAAGCCTTCCTGCAACTTAAACGGGGACTGACTGTCGCACCTGTCCTGGCTTACCCAGCAGCTGAAGGTGACTACATCCTGGACACTGATGCTTCCAGTTTTAGCATTGGTGCAGTGTTGTCACAGGTCCAGTGGGGGGAGGAAAGAGTCATCTCATATGCGAGCAACCACCTCACTCCTACACAGCAGAGATATTGTGTGACCAGAAGAGAGCTGTTGGCAATCGTAAAATACACAAGACAGTTCCGCCACTTCCTCCTAGGCAGAAAGTTCCTTCTTCGAACAGACCATGGAAGTCTAGCTTGGCTCTTTCGCTTCAAACACCCTGAAGGCCAACTGGCTCGATGGCTTGAAGAACTAAGTCAGTATGATTTTGACATTGAACACCGCTCTGGTCTGCAACACTCAAATGCAGATGCACTCTCAAGACAGGCTACAGATGGGTCAACAGACTGTGACTGTTATCAAGAGGGCAAGGATGTAACGGAGCTCCCCTGCAGAGGATGTTATCACTGTCAAACACTGCACAAACAGTGGGCCAGATTTGAGGAAGATGTTGATGATGTTGTCCCACTTGTCATAAGGCATGTGACAGGGGAAGAAGTTGGAAACAGCACACAGGAGCAGCACCAAGCCGACGCTGAGATTCAAATCCCCCAAATAAATTGGATGCAAACTCTTAGCAGCCAGCAGATTTCAGCAGCACAGAAAGAGGACACTGTACTTTCCGTCCTACATAACTGGAAGGAAGCAGGGAGTCTTCCAACAAAGGATGAAGTTGCAATCGATAGTCCAGCAGTTAGAAAATACTGGCTCTGCTGGCTACAGATAGAACTCCATCAAGGGGTCCTATATTATCGGGGAAAACATGGATAGCTTAAAACCTTCCCTCCTGCTGTTGGTCCCTGCTTCATTGCAAATGGAGGTCATGCAGGCTTGCCATGACCCACCACTTTCAGGGCATCTAGGCGAAACAAAGACCCTTCAACGTCTCAGGCAGAGCTTCCATTGGCATGGCATGGGAAGTGACCTCCACAAATACATCCAACAATGTCCCCAGTGCAAAGGTCTGAAGTCGAACAGCCCCTCGAAGAGAGCTAAGCTACAAAGTTACCAGGCAGGAGCACCAATGGACCGGTTGCACCTTGACATATTGGGCCCCTTTCCCATCTCAAGTTCTGGAAACAAGTATTTTCTTGTCATCATGGATCAGTTTACGAGGTGGGTTGAGGCTTTCCCGGTTCCAGACCAAGGAGCAGAAACAACTGCCAGAATGTTAGTCAACAACTTCTTAGCTCGCTTTGGGGCCCCATTAGAGCTCCATACCGATCAAGGCCGCAACTTCGAAAGTGTGCTTTTCAAAAGTATTTGTCAACTTTTCCAGATCTCCAAGACCAGAACCACTCCGTACCATCCTGCTTCAAACGGGCAAGTGGAACGATTTAACCGCACCCTCCTGCAGATGATTCGCTGCTATGTAGACCAAAATCAGAAGAACTGGGACGAGCATTTGCCTCTTTTAACAGCTGCATATCGCAGTGCACAGAACTCCAGCACTGGATTCTCACCAAATATGCTGATGCTGGGGAGAGAAGTTCATCAGCCACAAGACCTCTGGCTTGGCCTTGCAGAACGAACGTGGAGTGAAAAGGACTCCGTGGAGTATGCTCATGACCTTGAAAAGACCCTTGGTAAAGTCCATGACATGGCACGGCAGCATCTACGTGGAGCTCAGCTCAGACAGAAGAGGACCCATGACCTGCGTGCCAAAGAATGCAGTTACAACATAGGGGACCTGGTCTATCTAAAGGACAATACAAAGAAGTTGGGCTTTAGTCCCAAATTGCAGCCCCCCTGGAAAGGCCCATGTATTATTAAAGCCCATCTTGGACCTGTACTATATGAGATCTTAACACAACGTGACAAAAAGGTCATGCACCATGATCAGTTGAAGCCTTACACCAGCGATGTTATACCAGCATGGATCAGACGACAAAGACATGTGGTCCTTCCTCAGTGCCAAGAGGTAGTTCCCTTACCCAAACACATGACCAATTCCTCTACACCAGCACCAAATGAGCTTGGAAGTGACAGCGGCAGGAAAGCTCTGGTTGGGTCTCCGGAACTGCTAAGGCAAAAGGGCAAGCGTCAGGTTGCAGCCTGCAGAAGAAGGCTGGCGGTACAACATCGGCAGCAAGATGAACCACATACCTTTGGACCTGAAGAAGACAAACAAGAACCCCGTATTCAAAAGACTCTTAAGGGTCGAGAAATACGGGCCCCTGCCCGCTATCAAAATGACTGGACTGAATAATTATCCTGCAATTTGAGATGAGTTATGTTAAAGTTTCAAGCAGGGAGTTGCAAATGTGTATTTGGTTGTAAAACTTAACATGCAGAGAAGTTTAATGTTCTTTGAGAAAGGGGGGTAGTGTAGTACTTGTATGTTTCTCCTTATGCCAGCATTATTTCCCATACTTGCTAGGTCGATCTGAGTTTAAGTGCGTTACTGTGCATTTATCCCGTTAACGGAACTCTGCATGCAGTGGTTGTGTGTTCCAGGGGGATGTTTTTGTCGGGCGGACTTGTTTTTTGTTGAATGCTCGCTGACTCTGGTGTGGACGTGTAAAGTTCGTCTGCGTTAGAGCACAAAAACCACCTAGCTGTACTCTTGTTCGGTTATCTTCATTAAAGGAAGATTAACATTATTCCTCCTGGAGTGGTTATTATCCTGCACCCTTACAATCCATCCGCGGGCCCCGTTAACAATATCTTAGTCAGTAGAACATTTTTATTAGATATAATGAGCACGATTTGGTTAAAATTAGTCTAATCAATAGTTTTTATGTTAGAGATCACATTTTTAAGAGAGCAGAAGTCATATATTAATCTGAAAATGTTTTAGTTCATTATAACCAAAGGAGTTGAAAACTAATCGAGTGTAAAAGATGTTTTGGAATTAAATTGCTCGTGTCTGTTTTATAAGAGTTTGAAGATATTATATGAAATGTGTGCTAATTTTTATCATCAAAATCTGCTGTTTGATGTACTGGGTCAGAGGAGAGGTCAGGAGAGCTCTGTTCGATTCAGGAACCAGTGTGAGGCAATTTGAAATGAAAAACACACATAGCTGATAAACATTACTAAATCAGAATACCACAAAGTCTTTACTATTTATTATTAATTCTGGCATGACTGGAACCGTAATGTATGTTCTCTCACAAAAGAACATACATTTTCATTTTCTTAAGGAAGTAGAGCTAATTAAATGAGATAAACAAGACCTGAAAGTGATTCCAGTTTCACTTGATGGCCAACCTGTTGAAACTGTGGCAAATTTTGAATTCCTTGTGTCATTCCTGGACAGTCAGCTCAACTTTGCTGAAAACACTGGCTATATTTTTAAGAACTGTTCTCAGAGACTTTATCTTTTAAGAAGATCTACTGATCTTAGGTTGGATCTCCTTTGGTTAAAATGTTAAAACTTAACATTCTACCTTGAGTTTTAACTCAGCTCAAGTTAAAACAACAGTTTAACTCAAGTGTTAACTTTTCATCTCCTCAGCTGGTTTGGTCACTTGAGCTGCAGATTAACAGACAATCTTTTAAGAATATTTTCAATGGCAGGTATAAAAGCAGGTAAATAGTGGTGAAACCAGTAGTAATATGCCCCACCTTTCATCAAACTAATTTGACAGGTGACCCTTGACCTCTAGCCCATTAATGAACCCATTGCCCCCCCCCCTACTTCCCGGTGTTACGTAATAACATCTGTTATTCCAATCATAGCAGCACATTGTCTGAGTTTTAAGAGTAATACAATTACAAAAGGTGTTACATAATCAATAATGATGTAATATATATATATATATATACTATGCATTGAGAAGTTTAAATAGATGTGGAGTGTAGTAGTTACCTCAGGTTCTGTGCCATTGTTCAGGCCGGATAAGTGAGTGGGGAGGGTTTGGTTAAGATACCTTCAAGGCAAGATGGGTGATCAGCGTATATGAAAGCCCCTCAGGGTTATTCCCATGATCTTAGGTCAGCACATATGGTGTGAATGACGCTCTATGTGTGAGGACAGCTGGTTTTCTGAGAAGACAAAGATCCGGTAGGTACAATTTTAAGGATTATACTAACGACCTATGTATGATCAATATGCTCCTCAAATATCACTAAGTGAGGTGATGTGAAACCCGTCAGCTCTCAGGATTTGCGCAGGAAAGGGTCCCTGTGGTGCGGGTGGGTGTGTGTTGGGGGTGTGCGTGGGGGTGTGTGTGAGGGGGTGGGGGTGTGTGCGTGGGGGGTGTGTGTGGTGTATGGGGGGTGCGGGGGGTGTGGGGGTGTGTTGGGGGGTGCGTGGGGGGTGGGTGTGTGTGTTGGGGGTGTGGGGGGGGTTGGTGTTGGGTTTTGGGGGTTTTTTTTTTATGTGGAGGTGTGTGTGAAAAAAGTGTCCCTCAAAAATGCCTTAAAGAAAACCTAAATTTCTGCATTTTTATTTATTTATTCACGATAGTAGTGCGATATGAGTTTTATTTTCTTCATAAAAATTGAGATTAAATTTGCTCTTGTAATTTTTCGTTTTTTTGTGTGACACATTTCAGTTGTTCCTCTTTCTAATGTACTTTTAAAAATTGACAGATGTAAACGAGGTTACTCAAATTTAACTTTTATTTCTTAAAGAATTTGTGAATTTTAAAATTTGTCCTCTATATTTCTTCAGTTTTTTTTCCTGCAATCAACATGATTTGTGTTTGTTTTCCTTAAAATTAATTTAAATACTTTGCTCATAATTTTTTCTGTAACACTCTTAGTGTGACACATGTTTAAATTCCTACTGAAATTTATTTTAAGAAATGTAAATATTAAACAGGCCTAGGTAGGTATTTTTTTTTTGTTTCCCCAAATTATTTTTAAACTGCATAACCACCTCCAACATGAAAATTTTTTTTTGTTTACCTTTAAAATTACCACACTTTTTCTACTTATTTCTTATGTTTCTAGGCCCTAATCATCTTACACACATGAATGTGTGTCACTAACAAAATATAGTTGTTGAATTTTCCGTTACTAGAGCTATTAGTAAATATTTACATGATCAATGTAAAATATTTATCAAACTGAATGACCATTCAGGTTTTATGTAGTTTTTTTTTCTTTTGGTGTTCGTTGCACAAATTCAAATAAATGCTGGCTATCAACCAACAATTCAATCAGTGATTTTTTTTCTTAGTTACCCCCTCTCACAACTTCTGACAACCAGCCCGACTTATAATAACATTAACTAAGTTTGCTATTGATGCACTTTACCTAAAAGAAGCAAATATAAAAAATAAAACATACCGACTACACAACCATGTTCCAACAGTTGGTCACAACAGAAATTTCTTTGTTACCGTTAAAATTATCTACAGCTTCTGTTCCTTGGTCCTAATGATGCTATCTGTTCACTAATGTTCACTAACAGACAGTACACCTCTTGTAAATGATAAGCTTATTGACGATCAAAGTGAAGCATCAGAATGCGTTAAAGAAGATCATATCAGTCAGATTAAGTAAAATATCATGATACTCAAAGCAATCAAAAATATATTTATCTGAAAGGTCATTTAATCTTTTCAGGGAGCTTAGACTGTATGAAAGGAATCATTGAAATATACTATGAAATATTTAATTTGCAGAATTCCGATAATAAAACTTCAATTGTGAACTGAAAGATTACATTACATCTATACACAAAAGAATCAACTGTTACTTAGTAATCATACTATTTAATTGACTAAGAAGATCTGATCAAACGAGAAACTTGATTACTTCAAGGGATTTCTCACATTGGAGAATGAACCGTCTGACTTCCTTTAGCCCACTAAATTTAACCTTACCAAAGTTTTGCAGTAAAGGCAAGCAGGTACTGAGTTTGAAGCGTGGATCAGATTTCTTCAGCCGTGTGCTGAACCTAGACTTCTGCCTATAACATAAAACATCAGACTCAACAAAAGTTCAAGTGAACATCATTTAATTATCATCAACTTGTTGTTTGTATTCATCTTAAACAAGTGGCAGGAATGTTTGGATAAAACAAAACCTATAATTCATATTTAAGTTGTCGCAACAACTAAATAAATAAATAAAAAGTGAACTATGGAAAGTAAGGATTTTTATGTGTAAAAGTTTAACATTTAACATGCCCAGACACCACACCATTTCTGCTCAACCAAACCAAAAAGGTTTTGAACAGTACATCTATGTCAAATAATGAGACCGTGTATCTTTATTGTATGTAGCAGATATATTGCTGCTGCTGTAGGCAGAAAATAAAAGAAGTTTTGCAGAGAATAACATTTCGGATGAGTTTAAGAATATTGGTTGCCAAAGTCACACAGTATAACTACATATGTACATGTTACAGTAATTGAATATTTTGAGGCAATTGGTCTGCATAAGTTTAAGTAAATCCAACCTATTTTTCTGCTCCACATACTTGGCTAACAATTTGCCAGTTAGCTTCCCAGTCTGAATTTCTATGCAATGTCTTGTTTCAGTCAGTTCTTCTATCCTGTATCTCCTGAACTCTGATATTCTACTATTTTGCTTGCTGGTCTTCAGCATGCTTTGAAAGGCGGTCTCAGGTTTCTCTGACTTTAATCCGCCCAACTTGCACCCGATTGGCATGTTAGCCTTTTGATTCCCTCCCAGTGAGGCGGTGCTTCACAAAGCAAACTGTTTGTCAAACTATTGATCTGCCTCGTGGTTGTTTCAGAAGAAGAGAAAACATGGTGACTAGCCAGATCATGCAGCTTTTTAGTAGAAGGCAGTCCTAAAACTACATACCGTTAAAATATGAATAAATAAGTACAATTCCTTAATTATTCGATCCGGAGGTTATAGAAGTTTGGTAATAATGCAATTCTTGTTCCTTAATGTAAGTGTTTCAGCTGTTGGACAAGAAACAGGGTTGATAAGACAAGATGATATTCGTATTTACTGAGAGCAAGGCTATGTCTAGTTATCAGGACAGAATGAGACCTGTAAAACTGTTGGCTCCATATGACCAAGGAGGGAACCGGTCATCTGCTCCAACAATTTATCTGCCTTTAGGAAATATTTTTGGACACACAGAGCAGAAACGTCACAACATCAGATGTGTTTTTCATCCTTATATCAGTGATTTAAAACTATTTAAAAAATTTTTTTGATACCATTCGGTAGACTGCAAAGTTGCGCATGAATGTAAAAGTCAATTATTTTGTCACCCAAAGAAAAGTGTAATGTGTTTATCATGAGTAGGATTAGCCAAGCTGAAGGAAAACAATGAAAAAGGAGAAATAAATAGTCATTGATACAGAACCGAATCAGCAAATATGAACGTCTGAAACTATTGAAATCTTCAGGAATTTTGTGTTGCGTAAGAAATTTAAGAAAATAGTACTGAATCTGCGCTCATGAATTTCTTTATTCGGTTGTTATCTCTAAAGTACATTTAGTTTTTTATGTTGAACACCAGACATCTCACCTCTTTCCTACAGTTTTTCACTTAGTTCAACTACTGCAGCGGATTTTATAGTCAAATGTTAAAAGCCAGTGCAGAGTCTGAAGCGATGGAGGAAATTTACGTCAATATGGAACCTGTTGGACAAACTGCATCTAATAACACAGGTAAGAGTGAAGTTACAGAGAAATCTAGTATGTATTTAATTCAATTTTGCTAAGGTTAAGATTTTTTGTCAAGGTTGGAGCAACTCCAAAGAGAGGCTCTGTCTCGGTGCAGCGGTAACTTTGGGAATCCTGAATGTTTTACATTTGACCGAACTCGTCGCCCTCAGTGTACACAGTGAGTCTACTTCTAGTCATCTTAAAGATGTAAAATGAGCTCATTTTATGTTTCCGTTATAAAAAATGTCATCGGTCCCCTTCTGAAATCAAACTGATCAAATAGGTAGGGTTTAAAAAAAAGAATGAAGCGTGGTGACTCAAAGTGTTGCAGAGAGGTGAAACATTACAGGATGCTACATGAGTTTGATTCATTTTCAGCAATGGTTGCATTTGCAGCCATTTAGGGTAGCTTGTCTCGTCTTTTTCAAACTATTTGCCCAACAATTTATTGTTCCGCGTTACCTCAGTTTAAATTCTACAGGCATAACCAAAGTCATGAAATTATTTTATAAGTCTGAAGTGAAAAATATGGTGCAACTTCTTTTTGCAAACACGTCTGTTGATTTTTTTTTCCAGCTCATGACATGACAGCAGATTTTTCGGACATCGGCAACATTCTGACCGAGCAGAACAACAACAACAAGTTTCCCTAAATACGAATATCATCTTGTCTTATCAACCCTGTTTCTTGTCCAACGGCTGAAACACTTACATTAAGGAACAAGAATTGCATTATTACCAAACTTCTATAACCTCCGGATCGAATAATTAAGGAATTGTACATATTTATTTATATTTTAAAGGTATGTAGTTTTAGGACTTTCTACTAAAAAGCTGCATGATCTGGCTAGTCACCATGTTTTCTCTTCTTCTTCTGAAACAACCACGAGGCAGATCAATAGTTTGACAAACAGTTTGCTTTGTGAAGCACCGCCTCACTGGGAGGGAATCAAAAGGCTAACATGCCAATCGGGTGCAAGTTGGGCGGATTAAAGTCAGAGAAACCTGAGACCGCCTTTCAAAGCATGCTGAAGACCAGCAAGCAAAATAGTAGAATATCAGAGTTCAGGAGATACAAGATAGAAGATCTGACTGAAACAAGACATTGCATAGAAATTCAGACTGGGAAGCTAACTGGCAAATTGTTAGCCAAGTATGTGGAGTAGAAAAATAGGTTGGATTTACTTAAACTTATGCAGACCAATTGCCTCAAAAGATTCAATTACTGTAACATGTACATATGTAGTTATACTGTGTGACTTTGGCAACCAATATTCTTAAACTCATCCGAAATGTTATTCTCTGCAAAACTTCTTTTATTTTCTGCCTACAGCAGCAGCAATATATCTGCTACATACAATAAAGATACACGGTCTCATTATTTGACATAGATGTACTGTTCAAAACCTTTTTGGTTTGGTTGAGCAGAAATGGTGTGGTGTCTGGGCATGTTAAAATGTTAAACTTTTACCATATAAAACACATCTGATATTGTGATGTTTCTGCTCTGTGTGTCCAAAAATATTTCCTAAAGGCAGATAAATTGTTGGAGCAGATGACCGGTTCCCTCCTTGGTCATATGGAGCCAACAGTTTTACAGGTCTCATTCTGTCCTGATAACTAGACATAGCCTTGCTCTCAGTAAATACGAATATCATCTTGTCTTATCAACCCTGTTTCTTGTCCAACGGCTGAAACACTTACATTAAGAAACAAGAATTGCAATATTACCAAACTTCTATAACCTCCGGATCGAATAATTAAGTAATTGTACATATTTATCCATATTTTAACGGTATGTAGTTTTAGGACTGCCTTCTACTAAAAAGCTGCATGATCTGGCTAGTCACCATGTTTTCTCTTCTTCTGAAACAACCACGAGGCAGATCAATAGTTTGACAAACAGTTTGCTTTGTGAAGCACCGCCTCACTGGGAGGGAATCAAAAGGCTAACATGCCAATCGGGTGCAAGTTGGGCGGATTAAAGTCAGAGAAACCTGAGACTGCCTTTCAAAGCATGCTGAAGACCAGCAAGCAAAATAGTAGAATATCAGAGTTCAGGAGATACAGGATAGAAGAACTGACTGAAACAAGACATTGCATAGAAATTCAGACTGGGAAGCTAACTGGCAAATTGTTAGCCAAGTATGTGGAGCAGAAAAATAGGTTGGATTTACTTAAACTTATGCAAACCAATTGCCTCAAAAGATTCAATTACTGTAACATGTACATATGTAGTTATACTGTGTGACTTTGGCAACCAATATTCTTAAACTCATCCGAAATGTTATTCTCTGCAAAACTTCTTTTATTTTCTGCCTACAGCAGCAGCAATATATCTGCTACATACAATAAAGATACACGGTCTCATTATTTGACATAGATGTACTGTTCAAAACCTTTTTGGTTTGGTTGAGCAGAAATGGTGTGGTGTCTGGGCATGTTAAATGTAAATGTAAATGTAATGTTTTGTTTTATCCAAACATTCCTGCCACTTGTTTAAGATGAATACAAACAACAAGTTGATGATAATTAAATGATGTTCACTTGAACTTTTGTTGAGTCTGATGTTTTATGTTATAGGCAGAAGTCTAGGTTCAGCACACGGCTGAAGGAATCTGATCCACGCTTCAAACTCAGTACCTGCTTGCCTTTACTGCAAAACTTTGGTAAGGTTAAATTTATTGGGCTAAAGAAAGTCAGACGGTTCATTCTCCAATGTGAGAAATCCCTTGAAGTAATCAAGTTTCTCGTTTGATCAGATCTTCTTAGTCAATTAAATAGTATGATTACTAAGTAACAGTTGATTCTTTTGTGTATAGATGTAATGTAATCTTTCAGTTCACAATTGAAGTTTTATTATCAGAATTCTGCAAATTAAATATTTCATAGTATATTTCAATGATTCCTTTCATACAGTCTAAGCTCCCTGAAAAGATTAAATGACCTTTCAGATAAATATATTTTTGATTGCTTTGAGTATCATGATATTTTACTTAATCTGACTGATATGATGTTCTTTAACGCATTCTGATGCTTCACTTTGATCATCAATAAGCTTATAATTTACAAGAGGTGTACTGTCTGTTAGTGAACATTAGTGAACAGATAGCATCATTAGGACCAAGGAACAGAAGCTGTAGATAATTTTAACGGTAACAAAGAAATTTCTGTTGTGACCAACTGTTGGAGCATGGTTGTGTAGTCGGTATGTTTTATTTTTTTATATTTGCTTCTTTTAGGTAAAGTGCATAATAGCAAACTTAGTTAATGTTATTATAAGTCGGGCTGGTTGTCAGAAGTTGTGAGAGGGGGTAATTAAGAAAAAAAATCACTGATTGAATTGTTGGTTGATAGCCAGCATTTATTTGAATTTGTGCAACAAACACCAAAAGAAAAAAACAAACTACATAAAACCTGAATGGTCATTCAGTTTGATAAATATTTTACATTGATCATGTAAATATTTACTAATAGCTCTAGTAACGGAAAATTCAACAACTATATTTTGTTAGTGACACACATTCATGTGTGTAAGATGATTAGGGCCTAGAAACATACAGAATATAAGTCGGAGACAAAAGTAGTGGATAATTTTAAAGGTAAACAAACAAACAACAATTTTTCATGTTGGAGCGTGGTTATGCAGTGTTAAAAAAATCAACTTTGGGGAAAGCTAAAAACTTAAATATGAGTAGCCTCACCTAGGCCTGTTTAATGAGTGTCACATATTCTTAAGAAATAAATTTACAGATGAGGAACTTTAATGACATGTGTCACACTAACGAGTGTTACAGAAAAAATCTATGAGTTTCAAATGTATTTAAATTAATGTTTACTATTTTGGAGAAAGCATGAAGCACTGGGAAGATCAGTGTTGATTCAGCAGCAGAAAAAAAAACTGAACGAAATGATCAGAGGACAAATTTTGGAAAATTCTGGACAAATTCTTTCACTGCAGAAAGCTAAAAGTTAAATTTGAGTAACCTCTGTTTACTATCTGTCACATATTCTTAAGAAGTACATGTAGAAATGAGGAACATTTACTGAAATGTGTCACACAAAGTGCTACAGAAAAATCTACAAGAGTTTCAAATTTAAGTCTCAATTTTTTGATGAAGAAAATCACAAACTCATAGTCAGCACTGACTAGTCGTGCCACCATAAATAAATAAATAATGCAGTTAAATTGTAGGTTTTCTTTAGAGGCATGTGTTTGCAGGGACAGGGGCTTTCTTACACACGCACACACACACACACGCACCCACACACCCACCCACCCCCACACACACACAGACAGAAGGACCCTTTCAAATGCGTAAATCCTGAGAGCTGACACATCACCTCACTTAGTGGTATTTGAGGAGCATATTGATCATACATAGGTCGTTAGTATAATCCTTAAAATCGTACCTACCGGATCTTTGTCTTCTCAGAAAACCAGCTGTCCTCACACATAGAACGTCATTCACAACATATTGATCTAAGGTCACGGGAATAACCCTGAGGGGCTTTCATATACGCTGATCACCCATCTTATCCGGCCTGAACAATGGCATATAGAAAACCGGTCGTCCTCACACATAGAACATCATTCAAACAACATAGATAACCCTGAGGGGTTTTCATATTTGCTGATCACCCATCTTAACCAAACCCTCCCCGCTCACTTATCCGGCCTGAACAATGGCACACAGAACCTGAGGTAGCTACTATACTCCAAATCTATTTAAACTTCTCAATGCATAGTATATACATATATACATACATATATATAATACATCATTATTGATTATCTAACACCTTTTGTAATTGTATTACTCTTAAAACTCAGACAATCTGCTGCTATGATTGGGATAACAGATGTTATTACGTAACACCCTGAAGGGGCGGGGGGGGAATTATGGGTTAGAGGTCAAAGGCCACCTGTCAAATTAGTTTGATGCGAGGTGGGGCATATAATCTTCTTACCATCTTCTCTACCCTCGATCTCCAGTGTGGGTACTGGCAGATCTCTGTAGATCCAAGTGATCGCTGCAAAACAGCATTTATCACCCGTTATGGCCTCTATGAATATACCAGGATGCCCTTTGGCCTATGTAACGCACCTGGCACCTTTCAGAGAGCTATGGAGCTTGTTTTGCGAGGGTTTCAGTGGAAGATCCTCCTTATCTACTTGGATGACATTATTGTACTGGGCAGAGGTGTAGAACAAAACCTGCAACATTTGGCTGATGTTTTCGAACGTCTCCATAGCTACGGTCTAAAGTAGCTATGGAGCCATCCTGAAGCTGAAGCCAAAAAAATGTAAACTACTAAGAGACAAAGTTCTCTTTCTTGGACATGTGGTCAGCGGAGAGGGAATAAGTCCCAACCCAGAGCTGATTAAAGATGTACAGGAGTGGCAGCCTCCCGCTAACACACAGCAGCTGTAGGCTTTTCTAGGACTATGCAACTATTACCGCCGGTTTGTATCTGGTTTTGCAGAACTTGCTGCTCCTCTTAATGGTCTCCTGAAGAAAAAAGCTGCGTTCCAGTGGGGGAGGCTCAGCAAAAAGCCTTCCTGCAACTTAAACGGGGACTGACTGTCGCACCTGTCCTGGCTTACCCAGCAGCTGAAGGTGACTACATCCTGGACACTGATGCTTCCAGTTTTAGCATTGGTGCAGTGTTGTCACAGGTCCAGTGGGGGGAGGAAAGAGTCATCTCATATGCGAGCAACCACCTCACTCCTACACAGCAGAGATATTGTGTGACCAGAAGAGAGCTGTTGGCAATCGTAAAATACACAAGACAGTTCCGCCACTTCCTCCTAGGCAGAAAGTTCCTTCTTCGAACAGACCATGGAAGTCTAGCTTGGCTCTTTCGCTTCAAACACCCTGAAGGCCAACTGGCTCGATGGCTTGAAGAACTAAGTCAGTATGATTTTGACATTGAACACCGCTCTGGTCTGCAACACTCAAATGCAGATGCACTCTCAAGACAGGCTACAGATGGGTCAACAGACTGTGACTGTTATCAAGAGGGCAAGGATGTAACGGAGCTCCCCTGCAGAGGATGTTATCACTGTCAAACACTGCACAAACAGTGGGCCAGATTTGAGGAAGATGTTGATGATGTTGTCCCACTTGTCATAAGGCATGTGACAGGGGAAGAAGTTGGAAACAGCACACAGGAGCAGCACCAAGCCGACGCTGAGATTCAAATCCCCCAAATAAATTGGATGCAAACTCTTAGCAGCCAGCAGATTTCAGCAGCACAGAAAGAGGACACTGTACTTTCCGTCCTACATAACTGGAAGGAAGCAGGGAGTCTTCCAACAAAGGATGAAGTTGCAATCGATAGTCCAGCAGTTAGAAAATACTGGCTCTGCTGGCTACAGATAGAACTCCATCAAGGGGTCCTATATTATCGCTGGGAAAACATGGATAGCTTAAAACCTTCCCTCCTGCTGTTGGTCCCTGCTTCATTGCAAATGGAGGTCATGCAGGCTTGCCATGACCCACCACTTTCAGGGCATCTAGGCGAAACAAAGACCCTTCAACGTCTCAGGCAGAGCTTCCATTGGCATGGCATGGGAAGTGACCTCCACAAATACATCCAACAATGTCCCCAGTGCAAAGGTCTGAAGTCGAACAGCCCCTCGAAGAGAGCTAAGCTACAAAGTTACCAGGCAGGAGCACCAATGGACCGGTTGCACCTTGACATATTGGGCCCCTTTCCCATCTCAAGTTCTGGAAACAAGTATTTTCTTGTCATCATGGATCAGTTTACGAGGTGGGTTGAGGCTTTCCC